>CM049390.1:25169522-26369522 GCA_026937815.1 Etheostoma perlongum
AAGAAGTTGTAATTATTCAATCTATAATTTTCTTTGCCGAGTGCGTTGAAAATATCAAAAGCTGCACTGAAATGCTTCGGACTGAAATCAACCATGTGAAAAGCTGTTACACATTTAACCAGAAGACCACATTCAAGCTTACTCCAAGAATCTGCTCACCAAGCTTCTTTCTCCAGCTCTTTGAGATAATATTTGACTTTGATAACCAACATGTTTGCAATAACAGCTATCAAATCCAAAGCAAACTCTGGACACACCTGCAGTTCCTGCCGAGAACATTGATTTAAATTTATCTGGGAACTTGATGCTAGTTGCTGTCTGCCAAAACTATGGACTTTTTCTCTGTGAACAAAAGAAGCTGCAGTTTGCAGTGACAGATAATGCAGAATAATGCACAGGCTTTGGATTGATGAATGCCTGTCTGTCAGTGGGATATCTGATGGAGTTTTAAACCGTATCCTATGGGCAGCACAGAGATACGCTAGTTTTGAAACATATATCCCATTGTGTAGTTTATACAGTTAATCCAGTTTTTGAAAAAAACATCTGTCAATTTTTCTCCCCTCAGTGTTTTCTTTGTATCTCTTGCTCTTCTCATCAAGCCCTACACTCAGAATAAAACAAAAATCACAAAATGTTTTGAAAACCGTTTTTTCTTCGCCTTGTTAAATCATAACCATAATAAAGCTTTTCATTTATTTTATTTTTTTATATATACACAATGCCCATGGGTTCCATTCGAACAGAGCCACTAAAGGGTGAGTTGAGGATTAGAATATAATCTCTGTCTCCTTGCAACTTCTGTGCAGTGCTATCATTTCCAGCCACACAGGAAAGGGCTTTTTTCTGTTGGTGGCGGGCCAAATCCATTGCGTTTCCATTTTTCCACCTCTCCTGCTGCTCTTATCCAATTCAGGGCTTATGATTGTAATACTAAAACAGAGCGAGTTGTCAAACCAGAAACAGCAATGATGAATGCCCCGCTGCTCTGTGAGCTTGTTTATTGTTGTTGGTTTTTTTTTGGGGGTGGGGGGTTGAGGTGCATTTTCTTGACCGCAGCTGCTCTGCTGTACTCTAGCAGGCAGCATTGATTAAATGCAATAGTTCCGTTATCTGGATAAAAAGGGGAGAAACACGACGACGATAGTGGGCAAGGGAAAATAATGAGTTCTTTCATCTTGGCAGTGAGGGTGTCTGCGTCTTTCAGACTTCCCAGGGAGATGTACACAGCTTAAGGAAATGTTTAATTAGAAAATGCCAACCTTGTGTCTGCATGCTATGTGTGCAGAATAACAACATTTATGATGTGAACATGACAGCACATTTCCTTTTCTGCTGCTTTCGCGACTCAAAGAAAGACATCCCATCAATTGATTCTGAAGAGGGAGAGAAAATAATTAGCCGCCTACGTTGCTGCCACCGCTCTGAAGACGACGCTGGATTTTAAACATTTCATATTGTATGAGACGAGGCAATAGACTTGCACCAGAATCCTCCCAGTCAGTGTGTGTGTATGTGGGTGAGACAGGTACCTGGTGTGAAAGTTGCCGAAAGTAAACAAAACCGGTTTGAAGCTTTAAGTAATAATGACTCATGGGGATGATTTCTGAAGAGCTGCTGTGGGTCAGCATATGTTTCAGAAAGATTATAATACTCGACGTTCATCATCCCAAGACTTAAATATAAAACAAATCCCTGCTGATTAAATCTATTACAGTTAGCAGTATGTAAACAAAAACTCCTTCTAAAACTTTCCTTTGATTAAAAACCAAGAAAATAAAGTTGATATGGAAGAAGTTTGTGAGGCCCTCTGGCCCCCCAATGCTCCCCCTCATGATGCAAATGGTTCGGTCGGTACCTGCACTATGGTTTGATCATAACCTGATGTGGCTAATTGTGCTGACTGCTGGAAAGCTAGATGCTTTTTCCTCAACATCAAAACTAAACCTGGATTCCCAAATAATCCTCACTAATGCTCACTAATGTTTTATTACAGCACAAGAAATACAGGCAAATTATCAGTCTGTATGTGGACAGAAGAGTGGAGACGGCAGAAGCTAATAAGTGCACCATTAAGATATATGTATATAAAGTGACACAAGATTTGATGTTTCAAGTAGTAGTAGCCTAATAAAATAGTAGTTTACACAGTGGAGCTCACTTACAAGACCAGCAGCAGGTTCAATCCTCCATCTGATCATAATTTAGTAAAACACGGTGGGATGTAGGCTAAAATCCTAAATATTTTAAATGAATCTTAAATGTGATATACTATAATATGTAGGCTTTGCTTCTATCCATTTCCTGACAATATAAGGTATTATTCATGTGGCTTCTGTTAGAGAGACCAAAGGGCCGAAATCTCTTATGTATAGCTGACCTGTTAAGAATATTCCTAAGTGATGAGGAGTTCACAAAAGGCCCAGATGTTTGTACACCCTTGAACATAATACATTATGATATTGGAAAGGCTTTTTCCCCTACTCTTCCTGGCCTTCCAGTTGTGGCTCTTTAGTGTGGCAACACTGTGTTTGCCTTTCAGATCCATGAGGGTTAAAATGGCCACACAGGTAAATGCTGCTTCCTTCGCCTGCCTTGTTAATCCTTGCTAAAACACACATAGATCACAATTAAAGGAGTCACCTAGGATCTCTCCAAATCCCTTTTTATCCACTCAGCCGTGGTGACTCCATTAGAACCTGTTTTTTAGCCTGGCTTAATCTAGTCTCTTGTTTTAGAGGCCTGGGGGTTCTTTTGAGGGCACAGGGGTAACTTTAAAGTTCTTTAAAAGAATTCATTAATGTTCCATGAAATCCAAAGGGACCTTCTACAGACCTCCAACATGTGGAAGGATTCAAAGAAGCACATATTTTTGCTAGGTGTGGATACTCGAAAAGCTTTTCAAACTCACATTTGGAAAATACTCTTTTTGGCATCCAAAAAATGAAAATGAAAATATTGGTTCATGGATGAATTTGGCATAGCTTGGAACTGGTGCTGGAACGATTATAAGATTAAATCGGATTAATTGGATGATTAATGTTTTTCCATCATCAGTATGTCCTTTATCAAGAAAAAAATGCTAAATAATCGCTGGGATCAGGGTCACCTCCAACATGTGGCAAACACCAGACCTGTGAGGTTTAGAAGTTTGGTAACAGCAGAGCTGCCAACTTTTCCAAAAACCTTGGAGTGAGATTTGGGGGGCCAACCCATATTTTGCCGCGTACAAAGCAATTTCTTTGGCTGTTTCAGCATCATTATCTTTCAGGGTTTAAATTGGGATTTGTTATGTGTGGGGGGATGGGGGTCTCTCCCTAGGGGGGTCTGGGGGTAAGCCCCCCCAGGACGTTTTTTTTGAAAAAGAAACCATTAAATGGCACTTTCTGGAGAGTTTTGTGCAAAAAAAAAAAAAAAAAAATGCCTTTGCATTGTTGTAGTATCAACAGGTATTAGGGCATTTAGCATGTACATTAATGTTAATCAGTAATCACTTGATTACACGTTTTATTACTTTGTGATATAAGATGTGACCCAGACAATGTGCCAAACATAATGAGCCACATGAAGAGACAGTAGCATATGTCAGTAGCAGCTGAGAAGATTTGGGTCTGTGGTGAACAGATGACTACCACACTCAGACCGTCTGATGCGTCACTGCCCACAGCAGAGCGAGTCCACCAGCCGCGCTGCGACGGACGGGTCTGTAATACTCAGAGGCCATACCTGAAGCCGGGGAAATACACCTGGGATGGCTCGTCAAAAGTGTTTTCTCAGTTTGCGACCTTTCGAAAATTCCACAGACAGGGAGCGCTCTTGAATCCCCCCCTCCCCCCACAGTCTCTGAAAGCTCAACAGGTAGATCTATAGATGAACTCATCTTTCAGAAATTAGACCGACACTTCAGCGTGAGAAATCGGGGGAGTGGCGTGTGAAACCATTCACATGCGCGTGTCTCACGGCCAATGCGTGAGAGTTGGCAGCCCTGTAACAATATAGCAGTTTCTCTGTATTTAGTCATTATTCTAATTGCTACTAAAACAACAGTGCAATGCTAAAATGTCTATTTCTTAACATACAATGTGTAAATAAGGGGTGTTCATTTTTGGCAAAGCTAGGCTAAACACATTCCAAACATGCTCCTGGACTGGATGCACAGAGATCAAATGTGTATCAATCTTCTCATCAAACTTCAGGTGTATTAAATCAGCTTATATCTCAAAATGTCAGTGTTTTTTTCAGGGGCTTTTGGGCACCCTGAAGATCTTTGATGACCCCCAACGAACCCCAGTTTTGTAAAGTGTGATGTTGCCAGATGCAGCCTGCTCCACTGGCCTCTAAAACCAAGTTAAACATGGAGACAGTGTAAGGTTATTTATTGCCTCCATAAAAGCTGGTAAGTGTGAAGGGGGAAGAAGGGTGGAAGATGGAGGACAGGGGGAGAGACGGAGCAGCTGCAGGCTCGGCTTTCCAAGAGGCTGTAGTTTGTTATCAGAAGAGCATCACACAAATCAAAGCAGGAAGCTACACAGGAGGGATAAATTCAGTGACGCACACGTGCGTACAAAACACACAGTCACATGTGAGTGAAGAGTAAGAGGTGGTCCTCTAAAAAAGGTTTTACTTGCAGATAAGCACACATAATCACACAGACACACACCTACAGACAACCATGATGCAGACTCACACACACAGTCAGTGTGTGATTCAGACTGTACTAACAATTTCCCAGTTTCTCATTATGCCTCAGCCAGAAGCACTCGCATATGAATACACATTCATACGTGACGGCACAGTCAAACACACAAGCACAGATAACCACAAAACAACACACACTTGGGCATTTACACACAAAAACAACTCTGCCTTTTATACAAACAATTTCCCACTTACCCACAAAAAACACCATAAATCCCTGTTCAGTAGCTGATAGTGAGTGCATCGTGGCTTCCAACAGCCTGAAGATGAGAAAGTTCAGCTGAGGTTATTGGATTAGTCCCTCTTCCTTTTTGTGGTGTTGTGTCCTTAACTTAAAGGGCGTAGTGCTGGATGGATTGGACTCTCCATGAAAGGGAAGACAGGGTGACAGGTTAGCCTCGAAGTAGAGTTTAGCTTGTTGTACCATAAATGCTCTTGGTTCATCTGTAGCTCTGGCAGAAGGGCAAATGTTTTGCCACTTCAACTTGAGCGGACCTAGCGGCCGATATTACATGTGCTTAATAAGGCTGCCTTCAAAACAACAATCACACTTTGAAATGAATGAGGGGTTATTTTTAACAATGAGATTACTGCGTTGGCACATAACCATTGGATATATTATAAGAAATGGATACTGAACTCCAATGTCAAGGGAAAACAGATGTGCATAACAGCTCTGGGTTAAAACAGTGCGTGGGGCTAAGTGGGTGGGGGCTAGGGCTGCCGATATGAGGAAAATATGCGACATGCGATAACGTTGCCGATTGCTAAAACAATATTACTTGCAATAAAGAGACATATCAAAGTGTACTCAGTTCTGAATTTCTTCTACTTTGACTATTCTGCTAAAATAAAATGCTTGAATTTAAAACAAATGAAAAGAAAATCATTTCCAACATTATTTTTTTTTTACATTTAATGTGCAGTTTTATTACTGAACCACAGTACATGCAATATGTCGCAGCCTCTTGCAATGTGTTTATTGTGCCAGTTGTGATGACAATAAAAAAATTATATACTGTGCAGCCCTAATGGGGCACGTCGTTTCAGGTACAAGTGACATATGGAATACATATATATAGACACACACACACACACACACACACACACACACACACACACACACACACACACATATATATATATCACAGATGCAACAGTTTATCTTTCGTAAGGTAAACCGTGGAAATACAGCTTTCTTGTGTTCTCTAACAGGAATGTGCATTTGTGTGTATGCAATTGGTATCTTGCCAGATAAAGTTGCTTTATTCTTTTACCAATAGCCAGAAATCAAGTTTCTCAAGAAAATGTTATAATAAACTTTACATAAACCTACAGCTAAAAGGTTTAGGTTAAAGACAAACACTTTCTGTGATTATTATTACGTGAAGATATCCATTACCAGTAGGTGGACCGATAGAACAGACCCCTGCCTTGCACAATCTGCAAGCAAGGTTTTATCACATAATGCAGAGAGAGAGCTCCAACAGCTAAAACTAAATAGCTGTTGTCAGGGGCGTCCCCTTCAGAAAAATAAAATAAAGTTGTTTAGTGCCACAGGTCCACACCCACGCCAGCTGTTGGACTTCTAACTTAACAAATTTCTCACAGTTTCCAATAACAGTTCAAAATCACGCAAGAACAGCAGTGAAAGAAACACTATAGTGATGGCCCAGTATGCCCAGTACAACCACAGTCTGGTCTGCTGCCACTGAGCAGCTCCACTGGAGCAGTTGGGGTTAAGGGCCTTGCTCAAGGGCACCTCAGTGGTGGCAATGAGGGAGGAACAAGCAATGCTCTTTAACTTTCCCCACCCAATATTATCCTGCCGGTCGGGGCATTGAACCCAAGACCTCCTGGTCACAAGCTTGCTTCTAACATTTAGGTCACCAATGCATAACATTGATATTCACACGGAGATCCCTCGGTCAACCATCCACTTGTTTCAATTTTTTTTTTTTTAACATGGCCTAGTAAACTAAACCCAACCCAGATCAGGTCCAAACACAGACATGTACGCAGGTAAACACACACTAGTCAGACAAGGTGCAAAATAAATACATCAATAAATCATTTTAATGCCGTGAGAGTCTAGCCTGAGTCTTTACACTGTGACAGCCGTAAACAATATTGTGTTCCAAAAGCACAACGGTCAAACCTTCAATATTTAAAATACAATAGAACATAATTGAATAGGCTACGAATTGGCCGATCCGTCACTAATCCCTCCGTAATATGCACTCAGTTTACTCACCAGTAAATTGGGATCTTGGGTATATATGAATCATCTTTTTGTATCATTGCTGACAACTGTCACAGTAATGTGAATGCCGTGGACACTACTTTGGAAATCTTCCAGTGCAATATATAGTGAATACAATTTACACTAAGACACTCAGATAAAATGACAGACAGTCAAAATAGAGCACAATATAAAGAAGGTGTGATTAGGCGATGTTGCCTATAAGTCACTCAAAGTCCTACATTTGCCTTTTTTTTTTTTCATCTGCTCCTGCACTCTAGCTCAGCAAATGCTGCAGCTCTAATGGATGACAGATGGAAAACAAATCAACATTTATGCAGCAAATTTGGGTTACACAAATAGGGTTTTTTAAAGTCCCTCACCACCAAAAGCCAGTCATCTATATCAATAATAAAGTCTATGACCAACACCCAAAATGATTACAAGGATTCTGTGTTTCCTTAAATATTTTTACTTGGCAGGAAGGAAATAAAATTGAGGTAATTTAAGTTTTTGTTTAATCCTAATTAAGAAAATAAAAGTCCATGCAAGTTATATAACTAATAACCTTGAGCATCCTGTTTAATTATAACTATTGACCATTTTTGCAACAGATGTGTCCAAGTTTTCTTTGATCAATACCACACATGTGAACTATAATTGTGTGCACTGCATCCTGCAAAAGTTGCGTAATGTTAGAAAAACCTTCTCTCAGGCCCACCCAAAAAATGTACAGTATAAGTACCAAGAAGCCCGTACTGAGGCTTATTTATGCCTTAAAGTATAATGTTGTAGTAGACGAAAAACAGTATTCAGCTTATTATGTATTTATTTAAGTGAGTTATGGACTCCCAGGCAGCTGTCACCCTGTCAAAATCGTCTCACTGTGGACTGTGTCTCATTAGCATGGTAGACGCCTCCTTTTAGAAACAAGGAACGAGCCAGCCTACACCACTTCACAGGAGACAATCTCGCTCCTGTTTTTTGCCACAGCAGCCTGTCACCTGCTGCAGAGAACCTTTTCAAGGGGATTTTTCCTGCTCCACTGATGCATGGAAGGAGAACCTCCGCGTGGGTTTGCATGGCCACTTTTCATGGTGAAGGGCTTTTCCTTTAAAAAAAAAAAAAAAAAGTCTTATTGCAGAAAGTGCCAGTCTTAGCAGGAGGACACTTTATATGGGAAAGGTTTGTTCATAATTCTACATTTCCTTTTGGGGATTAAAAAAATATCTAGGCCTATTTGTGATTTCCAAATCGTTTCACAGTTCACAGAGTACTGAAATATTTGACCTAAACTTGCTCTGAAAACCTTGTTTTCTTTTCCAATCAGCTTTGTACTGTGAGCGATGTGGTTCTGCATGAACACAATTATGTGCCAAAATTTTAAATTTTTCTAAGCTTAAGGCTCTTTGAACTAGTTTAAAGTTGACAAGGCTCACCTGGAAAAAGGTCTGAGGACCAATCAGGATTTAGCTATTGTAATCAAAAGGTAATGACAAATGGTGCTTTATTAGGTTATGTTTCCAAATTACACCTGCAGATTCCAGTTGATTCTTCTTAAATACATACATACATTTACATACAACCTGGATGTTTCTTCCTAAATTTCATTTTGTTGGTTATTTAGTCAATGTTATTCAAAGGTTATAGAGTATAGTAGAGTAAATACTTGGGATTTGAAACCATGTTTTTAGGGGAAATAGCTAGCTAAGTGATGATGCATTCATTCACATGTAGTATATGTTTCATCAATGGTGGAAAATTCTAATTAATTTATATTTTTGGAGATGTTCATTCTTTGGAGGTTTTAATGAGAGATTCCTTAAAACCAAAAAGTCAAGCAAGTATTGCCTCATTGAGACGAAACAGTGCAGTTTTTCACAGCACCTGAAACACTGATATTTTGAAAACTATGGATTTCTTCAAGACAACAGCAACATTTTATGAGCTTCTGACATCTGGGCTGTGTCTCAAATCGCGCACTTCTGTACTAAATACTAACCATTTGAGTACATAGTGCGTTCACACTGTCGAAGTGCGGTCAAATGCAGTACACTTAAATACCCGGATGGTGCACTCAAAACGCCCCGAAAATTGAGTGTAGATCGATGGACACCGACGGTCGCCATCTTTGCTACGTAGCGGAAGGGGCGGGGCTAACAACAGTTAGACGTGATAGTGAGACCGACGGAGCAATACAAGTTGAACCTGAGTCTTTTTGCTATACTTATAACATATAAGCCACCTGTATATGTATATTAGGTTAATTTTACAGTCGGTAATGATTTTTGTACCACGAACTATAACCTTTATTGGTATCGTAATTGGACGTGCTAGCAAGCCAACCATAGCTAGGTTAGCTAACAGCTGCAGTTTAACCAGATTGGCAAAAAAGTTCTAAGCTAACGTTACATGTGTTGTAGTATATTGTTGTTTGTGTTAAACTATCGTTCCGCTGTAGAAGATTTTAGTGTTAGATGTGTGATCTTAACAAGTTGTACATAATCCGATGTGAGCATTAGCTCACCAAAATAGCGATCAGCTGATTGTCTGTATGATGATGTATATCCTGTATAACCCATCTCTTCAGGGACAGACGAGGAATAGAGGGCCGTCATTTAGGGGCGATTTATGGCCATCAGACCGTAGAAGGATCCCCTGGAGAGTCTGAAGTCCCCATCAGACTAGCTCCGACCCGGGGGGGGAGCCTGCAGAACTACAAGCACATTTATAAAATAAAATTATTTTAAAAGTATTAAACTTTGTTCTTTTTTGTATTACACGTTGCATGACTGTAGCAAGCATATAAAGAATATAAAGGAATGGGATCTATTTAAATGTCAGGTCTGTTCCCTCTGCTTTCACTATTGTATCGTCACTGTATGAAGACCATTTAGAACAAAAATACAACTTAGAATAAAAGACATAATGATGTTTTGTCTATGAGGTAAGTTGTAATGGTAATGCTTCACTATAACAGTGTTATCTCTGGGCTGCAAAGATTTCCTCATGAAAGAATTGAGCATTAAGATGAACAGTAACGTAATGAATGAATGAATATTAACGTTACTTATTTTTAGAGCAGAAACATAAGTATATACATATAAGAGTGGACTGCAAAGAATAGGTATAATTAATGAATTTAAAAGACTGCACTAACAAGAATGAATATTATACAATACAGTTGTGTGTACTGTTTTCAGCTAATGGGGGGGGGGGTAACATGACGGCTGTGTCGCAGTCGTCATCCTGGAGCAAATAAAAACATCACATTTATTGTTGTTAAAATATCAAAAACAAAACAGGAATTATTTTTCGCGAAACACAATAGCAGACTGGAATGCTCTCCCTTGGTGAAATTCCCAATTTTACAGAAGAAGAAGAGATGAAATGTGATCGTCATTTCCGGTAAGTGCACATGGCAGTGCGCGATTTGAGACAACACTCCTCTGTCGAAATTTACGCACTATGCAAGACAGTACGTAGTGCGCGAAGTGTACTTCTGTAAGTGCACTAACGGAAGTGCACGATTTGAGACACAGCTCATTATCTGCAAACTAAGTAACTGCACTGGACAGACAAGCAGTCAATTAAAAAGTACAATATTCCCCTGTCATGTAGTGGAAAGAAGGCAGAAAGTCTTCCGAAATGAAAAATACTCATGTAAAGTCCAACTACGTGAAACCTGGATTTACTGTATACAGTACAGAGTAAGTGGTAACATTCACTAGACACCTAATATACACAATATCATGCCGTAAGCCAATGTTTGAAGAATACTAAACTTTAACAATAACCTCTAATCAGATTCAGCTTCCTCTTATTTGTAAGATCATTGGTTGCTCAGCAGATACAGAAAAAAAAAGGAAAATAACCTATGCATGTGTAGCAGGTATGGAAAAATGTTTGAATTACACCAAATATCCCTCATTTTACTGTTTATTATTTTTTTTGTTTTGTTTGCTCTTTATCTAATGAAGGGACGGTTTATGTATTTTACATAGCAAATGCGCCCTCTGCTGGGCGTTTTGGGAACGTCCTGTTTGTTTTCCCGGCTCTCGTCAGACAGTGTTGGATCTGGCCGAGAGCGGCGTGTGTTGAGGGCGAATAAGCAACGCTGTGTTTTTCTTTCCATAAAACACTCAACAGCATTAAACGTCCTGTGCCAAGGCCTGAGTCTCCAGTTGTCTTCACTCTAGACACAACGCAGGTAACCGGTACTGAGGCCAGACCGGTTACATTGGTGCCGTGACCCGGATCCATCGTGGATCAACACCAGCTTGGTCGCCGGAGGTTGCTGAAGGCTATCGCAAGGTTTTCGTTTTTTTTTGGAAGTTGCACTGAAGTGATTTTGTCACAGTTAAAAGAACTTCTCATTGAAGTGACATCACTTTTATTGACTGTTTTGTTTTCATCTTTCCCACACACAAAAAAAAAGGGAAAAAGAAAATCATTTAATTTAAAGTAAAGTTGGTAGAACATTACATTAAAGTGACATTTTAGTAGGATTTCTTTTGTGTTTTGCTGAGAATATTTTTTTTTTTTTTTGCCTTTTGTAAGGAAAAAAGAAAAAGGGGGTATTTTCAGTTTTTGTGTGGCTCTGAATTAAGGGGTAAAGTGAAGAAAATGACATTTAATATTGGAAAGGGAGAAAATGTGCCCTCTGTCGATTCTATTCTTACTTCTGGAAGGGGGGAGACTTTTAAATGAGCTGTGTAACACTCCAGTTAGAGCGCCAGGTAATGTGGGCTCACCTGCCTTAAGCTCCACCAGGCTGTCTAGTAGTCTATTCCCTAACAGTAGACCCACTGAAATGCTCACAGCTATTCCAGATATTGCTGACCCAGCTCTGAGTAATCTCATCACGCACATCGCCCAGCAAGTGGGACAGACTCTATCAGCTCAATTGAAGGGGGAGGTTAAACCCGATGAAGGTGCACAGGTTCAGAACTCAGGTGCAGGCCAGATACTGCTGACTCTACCCTTAATCTGACTGGTATGAAGTTGGTCATGCAGTCCGATGTGAAAGAGCCTCCTGTCTTCAGGAGATGGCTCAGACAAGCACTCTGTATACGAGTGGGAGGAGTTCATGAACAGTTACTTGAGAAAGAGAGGTTTGAAGCTCGAAGAGCAGTCTGAAGAGATTCTATCAAAGTTAATGGGTAAAGCTAAAGACGTGAGTGAAGATAACCCTCCGTAGCAACCCATCACTGAAGCCCCATGAGAACCCAAAAGTAATAACAAATATACTGAAACAACATTTTGGTGAAATAACATGTTCAAGCATGCCCCTTGCCGACTTCTATAGCACAGTGCCTGTTGCAGGAGAGAACCCAGTCGAATATTGGATCCGCCTTAACAAGGCTGTCGATGCAGCTGAGGAGGGCTTAAAAGACAAGGAAGACACATTGATGATCCCCGTCGAGAGGTAACCATGATGTTTGTTAAGTATTGTCCAGATCCCTCTCTCGCTGCAGTCTTGAGGTTCAAAGCACCAGACAGGTGGACTGCTAGTGAAATACAGGAACATGTCGACCGTTATCAGATTGAACTGAAGGAAAAGTCACTTACCAAGCCAAGTTGCTTCACATCAGCTAGACCTGTGGCAGCTCACGTTCAAACTGCCACAGCCGACGTGTCAACTTCAGCTAGCTGCTCAGTGTCACCTCCTGTCCGGGTTGAGTTGAGTGCCACAACTAACCCTCAGATTGATGACAACTGCATAAAGACCCTCATTGGCCTCCTTGACCGTTCACTTGCACAAAACAATCAAACCACAGCAGTCAGACAGCACCCACCTGACCATTTTCCCAAAAAAATCTGCAAGGTTTGCAAGTCTGTTGAGCATTCCACCCTGGCTCATTGTAGACATGAGCGCTTGTGCTTGTCTTGCTTCAAGCCTGGTCACATCAAGAGGAACTGTCCGAATAATAATTTCAGACAGGAGCATCTGGCCACAGACTCACCCCGAGAGCAGCAGCCTTTAAACTGATTGACCCGCATTCGGGGGAGGGGATGTGTGGGTGATGAAAAACAAACCCTCAAAAATGACAATACACTTGAACAGCATTTTGTGAAGGCATGCAGCACCACACCAGCAGGGGTGAAAGTAATAGCACAGAACACGCAAAGAGTTGAACCATATGATGAACTGTTCTATGCTCCTGTCTGTGTGAATAACACATTTCAGTTAAGAGGAATGCTCGATTCAGGCTCCATGGCCTGCACTTTCAGCGAAGAAGCAGAGAAAAGGATGCTCAATGAGAACATATTGTCAGTACCAAAACATATGGATGAAGAAGTAGTTTTAGTGGGCTGTGGAGGAAAACTCACAAAACCAAAGTGCATCTATGAGGTTGAACTGAAAGTGTATGGGGAAAGTTGCATTGTTCCAGTCCTTGTGGTACCAGGTCAACGAGATGACCTAATCATTGGCACAAATGTGATTAAGTTTCTCATGCACCGGTTCAAAAGCAGTGATGATTATTGGCGGCTAGTCACTAATGACAGTTTCTCTTCCTCTCCGGAGTGTGAGCAGTTTTTGGACCTCATGGCAAATACATCCCGTTGGAGAGGAGGGGAGATACCAACCAAAATCGGGACAGTCAAGCTCAGACAGGCTGTCACTCTTCTGGCGAAACAAGAACATCTTGTATGGGGTAAACTTCCTAAAAATGCACCCATGTCACCAGGAAGTACAGTTATTGTTGAGCCTACCTCATCTAAGACAATGCCGCGAACATAATGGTTGGCCGTGTAGTGACACCGCTGTGGGGTGACAGGTGGGTCCCCATGAAGGTCACTAATCTGTCTGATAAACCTGTTACGCTAAAAAGGAACTGTAAACTGGCTGATGTATCCCCCTGCTTGGCTGTAGAAGATTTTGAGATCTTCCAGGGCTCATGTGAGGTTGAGAAAAACGCTCCTAAGGAACATGTCACACCCACCAACCTTTCAGAACTTGAACAAAGACTGCGAGATGTTGGTCTCAGCGACCTTGATCTAAAAATCTTGTCACACTGACCACAAGGGGAAAGAAAAGTTAGTGCAGTTGATTGAGCGCTATAATGATGTTTTCTCAAAGCATGCATTGGACTGTGGCGAGACAAAGGGCTTTGTCCATCGCATCCGACTTACTGATGATCGTCCGTTCCGCCTTCCTTATCGAAGAGTTCCACCTGCTCAGTATCAGAAACTACGACAAACCCTAACAGAAATGGAGGAACAAGGGATAATAAGGAAGTCTGTGAGTGACTATGCCTCACCATTGGTGTTGGTATGGAAGAAAGATGGAAGTTTGAGAATCTGCACAGATTTCCGTTGGCTGAATGCGAACACTCAAGGATGCCCACCCGCTCCCACACCAATCAGACTGTTTGGCTGCTTTGGGAGGAAACACCTTTTTCAGCACAATGGATTTGACATCCGGCTTCTATAACGTCCCCTTGGCTGAAGAGGACAAGAAATACACAGCCTTTACTACGCCACTAGGCCTACATGAGTATAACCGGATGCCGCAAGGACTGTGCAATAGTCCTGCATCATTCATGCGCATGATGTTGAGTATATTTGGCGATCTCAACTTCAGCAGCTTGCTATGCTATTTGGATGATTTGCTCGTTTTCGCACCAACTGAGGAGGAGGCTTTACAGAGGCTGGAGATTGTTTTTCAACGACTGCGAGATCACAATCTCAAGTTAAGTCCTAAGAAGTGCCATTTGATGCGAGCGTCCGTCAAGTTTTTAGGCCATATTATCGACGGCAGTGGGGTGGCTGTGGATCCGGCAAAGGTCGAGATCATATCCAAAATGTCCAAAACTGATCTTATGGAAGATGATGGATGTACACCCTCAGTGCGAAGGATCAAATCCTTTTTGGGATGATCTTCTACTATCAACACTTTATCCCTAACTGCTCTTCCATTGCTAAACCACTCTTTGCTCTAACTGCTGGACAGAAGAGGAGAGGAAAAGTGAAACCAAAGGAAAATGCAGGGACATACAGGAAACTTACACCTGATGACTGGAGTCCAGCATGTGACAAAGCTCTTGTCAGTCTGATAGAGAGTCTACTGAACTGTGTGGTTCTTGCACACCCTGATTTTTCACGCCCTCTGATCCTGTCAATTGATGCTTCCTTGGATGGACTTGGTGCAGTATTATCACAAATACCAGTTGGTGAGAGTAAGGCACGACCCATTGCTTTTGCAAGTAAGACACTGAGCGGATCACAAAAGAGATATCCAGCACACAGGCTTGAGTTCTTGGCGTTAAAGTGGAGTGTGTGTGAAAAGTTCAGTCATTGGCTGAAAGGCAACTCGTTCACAGTGTGGACAGACAACAATCCACTCACATATATAATGACCAAGGCCAAGCTCGATGCCTGCGAACAACGCTGGGTCGCCAAGCTCGCTCCATACACCTTCAATCTAAAGCACATTGCAGGAACCAAGAACATAGTGGCTGACGCTCTCAGCCGGGACCCGTTCGCTAGGACAGTTGGTCAGAGGCTTATCACAGAATGTTATGACAATCTACTCACCGAATCAGAGGAACTTGAGCAAGATGGAGTGCAAGATCTCTTTCGTCTGAAAGTACAGTGTCTCCAGACAGAGAGGTCAATACTAGAGCCTGCAAACAAGTCTCATTCTCTCCCATTCTCATGTGATCGAGTTGTGGAGGCCCTCCTTGATGCTCATAACCAATGGGATGCTGCCACAGAGTGTAGAGCAGCTCAGCTAATTCAATCTGCTCAGCACCTTGTACCACCAGGACAAGACCTGTTACCTGCCTTTTCCTTGGAGGAGCTCCGACAAAGCCAAGAGCTGGATCCTAGCATCTCAAAGATAATGCCATTTCTCAGCCGGAAGAGGAGGCCTTCACGGAGAGAGAAAGTCGGTTTGGACGTAGGGTCCTTGGTGCTCATCAAGCAGTGGGAGAGGTTGAAGGTACTGGATGGAGTGCTTTACCGTGTAACCAAGGATCCCTTAAGTAAACAAAAGAGACACCAGTTTGTATTACCAAGAAGTATGGTAGAAAAAGCTCTGCAGGGTGTCCATGATTTAGCTGGACATCAGGGACAGGCAAGAACAACTCAGCTGACAAGACAACGATTCTTTTGGCCCAAGATGGAGCGTCAGATCAAAGACTATGTCAAATGTTGTCAGAGGTGTATCCTGGCCAAGACACCTGATCCTTCCGCTAGAGCTCCCCTCGAAAGTATCAGGACATCCGCTCCTATGGAGTTGGTGTGTTTGGATTTTTGGAGTGCAGAAGACTGCAAACAGCGTTCAGTGGACGTTCTCGTTCTGACGGATCACTTCACAAAGTTGGCCCATGCATTTCCATGTGCAAATCAAACGGCAAAGCAGGTTGCTAAAAAGATATGGGATAATGTCTTTTGTGTCTATGGATTTCCAGAGCGCATCCACACAGATCAAGGGGCTAATTTTGAAAGTGAACTCATTGCTGAACTACTGAAGCTGTCAGGAGTCTCTAAGTCACACACCACAGCATACCATCCTATGGGAAATGGAGGAACTGAGAGGTTCAATAGGACTCTGGGTAGTATGCTTCGTTCATTGCCATTGAGAGAGAAGGCCAAATGGCCCCAACAAATACAGACTCTAACGTTTGCATACAATGCTACCGTGCATGAGACGACTGGATATGCCCCTTTCCATCTTATGTTCGGCCGTGTACCGAGGCTTCCTGTTGATGTAATGTTCAAACAGGTGTTACAGGACCCTGTGGTTGTCGACTACAGCAGTTATGTGAATACACTCATGTCCCAACTCCAAGAGGCAGCAGCTATTGCACAAGAACATGCTATCAAAGAACAGCAAAAACAGGCCAGAGGTTACAACCAAAGAGTCAAAGGAACTTACTTGAACAAAGGAGACAGAGTACTCCTCGCCAACAAAGGTGAGAGAGGGAAAACAAAGCTTGCAGACAAGTGGGCGGCAACGGTGTATACTGTCATAGACAAAAACCCACAGACACACATATACAAGTTGGAAGATGAAAAGGGAAACACAAGAGTAGTACATCGCAATCTTATCCTCGATATCAGTTTCCTGCCCGTTGAGTCTGTTGATGGAGGCATAACTCCGGCTCAGAGCTCTTTTGGTTTTTCAGAGGAGTCTAACTCAGTGGATCTTGCCAGCTCTTCGGAGGAGGATTTAGAGGATAGGACTAGTGCTTGGGTACTGAGTGGAACAGGAGATGCCGTCAGTCACAGATCATACGTTAGTGATGAAGAAGACAACCAGATGTGTCAGGAAGATGTTGAAGTTGAGGGTGGAGAGACAAGTGAAAAAGCCAGTGACACTCAGGACTCTTGCAAGCTTCAGACTGAAGTAGACGGTGCCTCAGTTTGTGAAAGTTCAGCTGTAGTGTCGACAGTTGACGTAACTCAGGCCCAAGACAACCGAGCACACAGACCATCAGACACCCAGGGTGTAGTCAAGACGCGTGCTGGTAGAATTGTTAAAAAGAGTCAACCGTCTGGTTGAGACAATGGCTCAGACACCATTCACCTTCAGGGGATTTGCTAATTCCATTAATAGGAGATCACAGTCTCTTTTAACCCTGTTTTTAGAAGGTGTTGTTTTGTATATTTTTTTCATCTTATTTTATAAGCTGAGAATTGAGTGTTAAATGCTTATGTACAATATGGGACTATGTAGGTCGGGTGGTTTGGTGTACAAGGCACCATACTGTTCAATGAGAGATTTGAGGCTTGATCACCCTTTTATTTCTCTTAACCTGGTTAGCAGGTAGCTTTTACAGCTGAATATAAAGATTGTATTCTTTCCGTAGACCCGTTCCAGTATTAACAGAATGTTAGTTGTCTCTATTGTACATGTTTGTCCCGCTATCTGGTATGCATTTATGATATTGGTGTAATTCAGGAGGGGTGAATGTAGCAGGTATGGAAAAATGTTTGAATTACACCAAATATCCCTCATTTTACTGTTTATTATTTTTTTTGTTTTGTTTGCTCTTTATCTAATGAAGGGACGGTTTATGTATTTTACATAGCAAATGCGCCCTCTGCTGGGCGTTTTGGGAACGTCCTGTTTGTTTTCCGGCTCTCGTCAGACAGTGTTGGATCTGGCCGAGAGCGGTAGGTACCTTGTGTAGCGAGGCAGACGTATTAAATATAGTGTTCAATGTGTATTTAAGTGTTAGACAGGGTGTTTGTGATTACTATAGGTTTTTAGCAGTTGTTCTGCTTAATTCTCATCCGTGTATTTTTGTGTATTGTTAATTTCTGAGTGTTTTAGTGAGCTAGCTTAAATGCTATCTTTTCACGTGTATTTGCGTTGGTATTCTTCATTCTGTGTTCAGCACTGCGCCTGTATAAGTATGTGTATTTCTTTTTATGTTGTTAGGCGTGTGTTGAGGGCGAATAAGCAACGCTGTGTTTTTCTTTCCATAAAACACTCAACAGCATTAAACGTCCTGTGCCAAGGCCTGAGTCTCCAGTTGTCTTCACTCTAGACACAACGCAGGTAACCGGTACTGAGGCCAGACCGGTTACACATGAATTTGTACAGATTTTTTTTGTCAATTAATATTAATTAAATGAATAATAGAATTTTTTCAGGGTATGGTGACTTTCTGAAAATTAATTTGATTCTTTCTTTTAATTAAAAGTTTTGAGCCACACATCTGTGTTTTTGGAACTTTTATTCCCAGGAAGGTAGTGACATCTTCTGAGGCTGCTAACAGCGTTCATATGAGCTTTTGTGATAATGGTAAAAAGCAGACACTATCCCCTATATTTCAATGAGAGCTAGACAACACGTTGCCTGAACCATTTTGCAAACTGAACTAAGAATAAATGATTTGATAATTGCTTTAAGTACAATGTCTATGGCACATATATAGAAATGGGTCTTGTTGACAGTGTTACATCTTTTCAGTGTCCGTGCTTAATGTGTAACACGGTACATGACACATATGGTCGAGGGAACAGAGGATTTGAAGAGAAGAAAAAAATGACATTTGTTACAGCAGGGAATATCTATACATCCCAAGTGTAGAAAGACACATGTTAGGAGGCAGAGCACTGAAGTGTTGAAGCATTAACGCAAGACTCCAAGCCGTGTGTGTGTGTGTGTGTGTGTGTGTGTGTGTGTGTGTGTGTGTGTGTGTGTGTGTGGGGATCCGTGTGGGTTGTGCGTTGGTGCATGTTCATGTCTGACTCACTCCAAAGCCCAAGATGATCAAAGCCGGGACAGACTAAGACAGACAGAGAGCGGGGGACACAGTGAGCCAGAGATGGATGCAGTCCAGACCTCACATTACATGCCTGTCTGTCAGGCAGATACATTATTAGGCAAACAGAAGATAAGATGCAAACTCCAGCAGGGTCAAGGTGCATTTGTAGGCAATGAGGACTTTGGACAGCACAGAAACACCTGCTCTGCCCTATTTGCAAACAGAAGGCATGTGTTTCCCTCCCTCGCACTGCTTTGAATGCCACACATTTGTGCATGTCTGTGGCCTGTTTGTGCAGGTATGCAGTGTTGTGTAATGTGGCCAGCAGGTTGCCAATTGGATAGAGAGGCAGAATTATAACCAGAACATGTTTATTTTATTCTCAGGAGCTGCAGGAGCACCAGCTTTCTCCGAGCTGAAAGCTGGTGAGTAAATGTAAATGTGCTGTATTTATATAGCGCTTTTCTAGTCTTAACGACTACTCAAAGCGCTTTTACATCATACAGGATACATTCACCATTCACACACATTCATACACTGTGGCCGAGGCTGCTATCATCAGATAAACATTCACACACATTCACACTCCGATGCACAGCATCGGGGGCAACTCGGGGTTCAGTGTCTTGCCCAAGGACACTTCGACACAGGACTGCAGGGCCAGGGATTGAACCTTCAACCTTCCGATTGGCAGGCAACCGCTCTACCACTGAGCCACAGCCGCCCCGAGTGCGTTACTTCATGGGGAATAGATGTGTCAAACCAGGTGGATTGGGCCGGTGCCATGTGCCTGTGATGGGCCTTAAGCTGGTTTACACAAAATCACAGTTAAAAACACAAGGGCAACAGAGAGACCTCCTGCTGAGAAACTCTGAAGATGGGTTCAGCTGGCACGTTCCAGTAATTATCAGGGTTTGTCCTGCATAGTGATATTTTTGGCGCCCCACAAAGATCAACTGCTTAACAACTTGAACAAAATTTGACTTTAAACAGTCTACTCTCATCCACAGCAGCTATATTTGACACATGCTAAACTGAAATGTTTTGACAGGGCCTAAACGCTCCGCTGTGCCGCGAACACTTTAACTGTCCAGAGTCAGCTTAATCAGTGCACTCAGATTTCTCCTTTTCTAATCCACACATTGTGTGAGGCCAGTAACAAGTTGTGAGTGATTTTATCCAAAGCAGGTGGTATAAAAATATAAACCAAGAGCAGGTCAGAGCACTGGATTTTATCAATGTGGTGGATGTTGGTGGGGAGCAAAAACATAGCTAAAAGAAGAGTGAATAATATTGGATGTCTATTGGATGTCCAGAAATATGACACCAAATGAATGTTGTATGTGTAAAAAGTTTAAAACTTACTTCTTACCACAGTGCACAGTTTGCTAAACTCTATGATCAATATGTTACTGATAAACTACGTGTCACTTTTAGTTTCAGACCAGATTTAAAATCTAAATCTTGACACCCATACAAATCAAACTTTATTTGCATATTACCTTCATAAAGCTTAGTGTCTTCAAAGTGCTTCACAGGTGATTGACTATAATGCACAGTCTATAATCTGGGCAATGTGTGTGTGTGTGTGTGTGTGTGTGTGTGTGTGTGTGTGAGAAAGACTATAAGCAAATGGATGGATTACAGTACAGTCAGACCTCTGTTCTTAATCTTTGCTCGCCTCTATGGAACCTGAGAGTAATACCACTTTACCTGCAGGGGGAGACATGGAGTTTGACAGGACACTCGTTTCATCCATTTTCTTCTGTTTCCTGTCTTACTTGTCTGCATTTCATTAGAAAATCATTTTATGTCCTGATAACTGCAGCGGTGGTGGGGCGATGTTAGACTGGTGATTGGTAAAAGTGTTTCTAAATAGTTGTAAAATTTGAGAGACACTGAGGTAAAATGAATTGTTGGCACTCACTGGAACAACATCAATGAGTAGGTGAAAGGGAGTTATGTAAACAGAAATATTTAACTACTGTAATTCTTTCACTCTAAATATAGTAATATAAACTAGCCAGCAACCACCTCCAGTACAACACTGCTGTTAAAAAGCCTCTATGTTTGAACAAGGATTACCTCTTAATACGTCATTTAGAGACATTTATTCCAACAAGCACAATATTCCTGCTTCACTGTGGAGATTTGCAAGTTTGGTTGGAACTACTTTTTGTTTCGCTCTTAGATTCCTGCTCCTACTTTCCTCTGACACCCTGTCCATTCAGCAGACGTAGGCGCCGGTCCACTGACCATGAGAAATACAGTATAAGACAGCTGTCACAGGATTATTCTCTTGTTCTTACTATCTGCAGAGACTCCAGTCGGAAGTGTAGTCCCCTACACTTCACTGCTAAACCACAGAATTAGCTTGAATATTTAACAAATAAAAGTTAAGCTTTAGTTTCACTCCTCTCCTTCAATTCATACACAGGTCCCATTGTGTTGCAGCGGGTTTCAGGTCTGTGTCTTAATCAGCTCTGATTATGTGGTTGGGGATTATTTTGTGGGCAAGGTTTTCCCTGCCGTTATACGGCTTAGGCAAAGCACCTAAAGCTTGGGTTACACTCGCGTGCAGCATCGTGGCGCGGGCCTCCATAGATAGCGCCCTAAAAGCATGCATAGAGACGTTTATGCTTAATGCATTGTTCGTTGCAGTATTCTCCAAAACACCAGGGGGCATACCAATTAATCTGTAAAGAAGCACAAAGTAGTAGAGAAGAAGAAGAGAGCGGAAAGAAAGCAGGCTGCCAGGCAACAGTAGTAAACACATCCATGATAACAACACCAGCGAACATAGCTTTGACAAAGTGATCTGTCATATTTTTCCATACAGACAGCAAAATTCTGCTTCTTATCCCAGTGAGGTGGCTCTCTCTGACCACAGAAGGCCATTTGACTCCCTGTGGTCGGAGAAGAATCACTCAGATGTTTGTAAGATTTACAGACATTTATGAACATTTCAAAAGCGTCACACACATCCCATCAACAGAATGGATAAGAGACACTTAGACATTCCTCTATTTACGGTGCTATCTTGTTATCGGTAATAAGACAGAAAAACACTTCTTCGGCCAGGAGAAATTGCAGTCCATAATACATTTACGGGTGGTGATCCACAGCCAAAGATCTTTCATTTGGTTTGCTAAAGTCCATACATTGGCAAGGAAATTGCTGTGTAGTGATAGCCAATTAAGAATTAGCCTTACCCTAACGTTAGCCCTCCTCCCACTCATACCACATAGTTTACGGTCTCAACCCGGCTTTTGTGCACTTTGGACCAGCAGAGCTGTGTTGATAGACCTCGGCAGTGTTTTATACGGTCTCGTTACAAAATGGTCCGCATTTTTACTCCATGTTGTCTTTGTCTCAGACAAAAAGGACAGGGTTTTATTTTCAAGACCACAACTGTTGTGATGTTGAAAAAAAAAAAAAAGTGAAACAATTTGTTGCAGGTAGATTTAAGGTGTCCAGCCCTAAATTTTCTGCTTGTGCCCCTAAACTTTTTAGATAGGGGGTCTGGAGCCCTCAACTGGCTTTAGGATGGACCAGCTATTATTTTAGAGATAAAACTTTGCCAAATATTGCTTTAGTAATCTCTTCGTTGCTACGACCGACAATAACTCAATGGTATGCAAATAGTTGCGCAACGACGTCACTAATATGAAAATAAATGTATGACATCAGTTGCTCCAAAGCGCTAGCAAAAACCCCAAAAAAGATGCAAAGTATAAACAGTACAATGAAAACTGTATTTCTCCCTTTTGGACCGCGGCTGTTTTTGACCAGTGCTCATGTTGTCTATTTGGGTTTGACTGTTCTTGGCTTACTTTCAGATCAGGTCTCTCTTTTTAAAAAAATAAGGTCTGCATGCTGGGTTCAGTTAAGGTTTTTCCACACATCAGTTTATGATCCAAGACCTCCTCATACTGCCACTGGCTCACTAAAGAAGCGCACCGCCCGCAAACCAGTGGAAGGCATTTAATGTCAAACAGCTACAATGAGCATTAATTTAGCCATCAAGGGTAAGTAATCCAATGCCCACTCAGTTTTCAATAAACATTTGAGAAACATCTCATGCACATTTCTTTTTGCCTTTTTGGTCACTCTGTTGTTTGCATCAGTTTTAAATGTTGCAGGAGAGAAATGGGGGACAAGCTAGAAAATCCATTTACAGCTGAACTGGTTAGCCAAAGTATTGCAGGCAACAAGCTCTTATGCCATTTCTGTCACATAGAAACACATTTAGTGTCATGCCAACATCACAAGTAGTGGGTACAGTATCCAGCCTGATGGAAGTCTAGTAATCGACATATAAAAACACATGCATGCCAAAGCCTAATTAAATTCCTTGTTCAGGCAAAAGCCAAGGTAATATTTTTTATTGTATTCACTGTGTTAAAAATACGACTTCCATTGTCTCTGACTGGAAAAGTCTGTTAAAATTCTGGCCCATACCCATTCATGACCTGGACGACTAATCCATATTATGTGCTTTAATCCTGGTTAAGTGTCTCTGATGGACTACCCCATTAACTTCATCTGTAGCACTTTGCATTGTTTAACTTTGCATATCTGTACTTCATTGATTGTGATTATGTATGATGTTGTTTGTTTTACCAGAAGCCCAATTACACTTCAGAGACACTACAGGCTTGAACTCTTAACTCCACTGCAGAGAAGGCTGGTAATCTGAATGCTTATCTGGTTCAAAACACATACTAATCTGCTTTAAAACACCTTGGAGTTGGACTGTGTAAAAAAAAACTACATTGTGCACTATTTGGGCAATTTTTGGAAGGTGAAGGCTTTTAAGCAGTCTGAAAACATGGCAACTGCTCTCATTATCTCCCCTTCACTTTTCTTAAGCACTTTGAGAGAATTTTTGTACGTGTTTGTGTGTCTCGTCCTATCTTCCTGTTGTTTGTGTTGGTGAACGGTAATCTGAATGAATAATTAATTCAACTGTGAACCAGTTATAAATGAGGTTTGATTTTTTCTTTTGCTGAACAACAAATGTGCTTTGATGTTTCCCACCAAGGCTGACTAAGAGCAAAAGGAACAAAAATAGAAGGGATCTCCGTTACAGCAGGTTCAATGACTGCGCTCCCTACAGAGGATTTTATAGAGGGAGAGGATTTGAAGCTAATCCCATCAACAGAGTACAGTATCAATGAGGGCAACCAAGTGATCCCCGCTGCATCTCAGAAAAGTTGCTCAATGACACTGCTGTCAAAGCTCTTAACTGATCAAACTGGCAAATTGCTATTTAAGGCTAGCAGTATTTGTAGGCGCTGTAAGCCTGATAAAGATTGAAAGAAACAAGCCTGCATCACAATGGACAGTGATTTTTGCAAATCTCTTACAGAAGTAGCATATCCCCTCCAAATCACAATAGGAAGCAATGCAATGGAATACTGCTATTGTCAGCTGAAACCCCAATAACTCTATAAGTAGATAAATAACGCTGTTATATCATTCTTTTCCTGTGTCCAAAACATCAAACTGTAAACCTACAATATCAGTAATTTTCAGCCTTCAATGTCACTTTCAATAGCTTGCATGGATTTCTGAGTTAAAAAAAAAAAAAGTTTAAATAAAAGCACTGCCACATCCAAAAAATAAAGCATTTTATGTTTCAATACACCATCACATACAGCACTGTATGGTAAAACCGGTTAGATTTTTTGGGCCTATTTTCGAACCCTCCTTTAGACAAACAAACAATGGTTTCTATCCCATATGGCATTCCTCCCAAATGCAACACAAGTTTGGATTATCATTAGGACCAGTTTAAAGACAAACTAAAAGAAATTCTGAGGGGTAATGAGTCATGCTGTGATTGGTGACCTAGCCCTGCTCCCTCCATTTCCCTTCATGTCCCGATGTTGTTTAATTCTGTACATTTTCTGAACATCTGTTTTGAACAAAAGTCTATCATTTGGCTTAATAGCAAACTAAATAAGAGCTGATTAGTTTACTCTCTGGATGTCATATGTAGCATCAGACCACTTGTTGAACTTTCTCTGTTTAAGTATCAGCCAGTATTAAAATAAACTGTCATTTTTATTTTAACTTATTTTAGAAACAAAACTTCAAAATAGAATAGTTAACTTTGAATGATAGGGCCAGTTCACAATGCATAAATATAATAAATAGTGTCAAATTCTTGGATTAATTGTAGCAGACACAAAAAAGTATTAAAAATGAAACCTCCTCTTAACATTGTATAGAGTCCACAGCTAAGTAAAGTCTGGCCACAGAGAGAGGCCACGATGAGCCACAGGCAGAGACAGTCACGATGAGGATACCATTATGGCTCCGAACCCACACCTCCTTCCACTAACTGCTGCTTTAGCCCATTAACTCTATCACCTAGAGTTGCTATCAAAACCTGACACTGATGATATGTTCACTGGGCTGGGGGATAGACCTTTATCCATCATCCTGCTCTTCCCCAATAAAATCTATTGCCAGAAAACACAACAACATGGGGCACTGGAGAAAAGAGATTCAAGGATAACTAGCTCTCAGTAATCACTTATGAAGCTATGGGCATGCTGGAGTCATTAATGGTCAAAATTCCCACTAACCACAAACACCCCTCTCTCACAGCAAGGAAAAAGGAAAAACTTACCAACAGGACATGTACAATGAGTTTCGGGCTGCTTTAATGAATCATGCAGATTAACACATTGCAGAAGTCCAGAGATTTTAACTGTACGTTCACTGAACTGCAACGGATTCATTCTTAGGGAGAACCTTTAGAATATTTGGGAAAACTTGTCAGAACTTGTAGCCACACTAGAAAGGTATGCATTTTTTTGAAAAGCGGATGAGATGTTTGCTCTGTTGAATAGAGTTAAGACTAAACGTCTAAAAAACAATCAAAAAGTCCATTAGTGGCCTAACAGTAATTATATCATTCATCATTACACCCTACAGTACAAATGTGTTGGAATAATTAGAAATGTACTAATGATTCTGCTAAGACCACAGGCTTACTTGTGTGTGTGTGTGTGTGTGTGTGTGTGTGTGTGTGTGTGAGTGACTGTGTCTCTCTCACACACACACACACACACGTAAGGTTTTTATGAATGTAAGGTTTTCATGAGTAGGCCAAAAGCCATGGGGTCACTAAATTTAAACCATTTACCATCTGAAGAGCAGGAATGTGCTCAAGAAATCTCATGGCAATTTGCATCCCTTTAGCATGTTATGGGTTTCTGGAGGACCTGCTCGACCTGCTGCAGAGAAAGAAGTCCAAAAACTGGCTTCTGTCAATGCAAAGGAGGAGCGGTGCCTTCCAGATGTCTGAGTGTTCGATATTAAAGACTTCAACAAAAGATTGTTTTTTTTAAATAATGTTAATTTTTTTTCAGAAATTAACCAACAATGAATGAAATTAAATAAAATGATTGTTAGTCATTGATATTAATACATTTTATTTGATATACATTTTATTTAAAAAGTCAGTTTTTATTTCATAATGGCATTTTTCTCGATGATGTTTTTTTTCAACTTCTTTTTCATGTCACTTTTAATATTGACGCACACTTTTTTTTATAATGTCACTTATTAGAAAGTGTTGTCACCAAAAAGTAACTGCGGCATAATAGAGCTTCTAAAGCACATATGCAAAAACTCTCAACGTGCCAATTTTCAGAAGACAATCAACTAAGGACTCGCCTTAGTAACTTAATGAAATCAGTATTTGTGTTGTCGCATAAACAGCCTGCTAGAGAATGAGGGCCATCTAAGAAAATTAAATGCATACCTAACAGCTGACAGAGATGTGCTATAATACATGGTACTCTCTTCCATTAGAAGCCACAAAAGATGTTTGAAAGAATCTTTTAATAATGATAACTTTGCATAATTGAGAAGGCTGGGAGCTAATGGCTTCAGAATTAACGCAACTATCCGAGGTGGCTTTAAATGATGTACGTGGAATAGAGTATTTGAAACCTCAAAAGGCCAAAGCAATGAACATGCAGGCCATTTAATGTCTTTAATCTTTACAGACACATTTCCATATGTAGAAACATCACAGAGAATGAGCAGTGGCATGTTTACAGTGAGAAAATAAGTATTTGAACATCCTGCTATTTTGCAAGTTCTCCCACTTAGAAATCATGGAGGGGTCTTAAATTGTCATCGTAGGTGCATGTCCACTGTGAGAGACATAATCAAAAATTATTTTCCCAGAAATCACAATGTATGATTTTTTAAGTATTTATTTGTATGATACAGCTGCAAATAAGTATTTGAACACCTGTCTATCAGCTAGAATTCTGACCCTCAAAGACCTGTTAGTCTGCCTTCAAAATGTCCACCTCCACTCCATTTATTATCCTAAATTAAATGCACCTGTTTGAGGTCGTTAGCTGCATAAAGACACCTGTCCACCCCATACAATCAGTAAGAATCCAACTACTAACATGGCCAAGACCAAAGAGTAGTCCAAAAACACTAGAGACAAAATTGTCCACCTCCACAAGGCTGGAAAGGGCTACGGGGAAATTGCCAAGCAGCTTGGTGAAAAAAGTCCACTGTTGGAGCAATCATTAGAAAATGGAAGAAGCTAAACATGACTGTCAATCTCCCTCGGACTGGGGCTCCATGCAAGCTCTCACCTCGTGGGGTCTCAATGATCCTAAGAAATGTGAGAAATCAGCCCAGAACTACACGGGAGGAGCTGGTCAATGACCTGAAAAGAGATGGGACCACCGTTTCCAAGGTTACTGTTGGTAATACACCAAGACGTCATAGTTTGAAATCATGCATGGCACAGAAGGTTCCTCTGCTTAAACCAGCACATGTCAAGGCCCGTCTTAAGTTTGCCAATGACCATTTGGATGATCCAGAGGAGTCATGGGAGAAAGTCATGTGGTCAGATGAGACCAAAATAGAACTTTTTGGTCATAATTCCACTAACCGTGTTTGGAGGAAGAAGAATGATGAGTACCATCCCAAGAACACCATCCCTACTGTGAAGCATGGGGGTGGTAGCATCATGCTTTGGGGGTGTCTTTCTGCACATGGGACAGGGCGACTGCACTGTATTAAGGAGAGGATGACCGGGGCCATGTATTGCGAGATTTTGGTGAACAACCTCCTTCCCTCAGTTAGACCATTGAAGATGGGTTGAGGTTGGGTCTTCCAACATGACAATGACCCAAAGCACACAGCCAGGAGAACCAAGGAGTGGCTCTGGAAGAAGCATATCAAGGTTCTGGCGTGACCTAGCCAGTCTCCAGACCTAAACCCAATAGAGAATCTTTGGAGGGAGCTCAAACTCCATGTTTCTCAGCGACAGCCCAGAAACCTGACTGATCTAGAGAAGATCTGTGTGGAGGAGTGGGCCAAAATCCCTTCTGCAGTGTGTCAAACCTGGTGAAAAACTACAGGAAACGTTTGACCTCTGGAATTGCAAACAAAGGTTACTGTACCAAATATTAACATTGATTTTCTCAGGTGTTCAAATACTTATTTGCAGCTGTATCATACAAATAAATAGTTTATTTATTATTAGATTTATTTTTTTTATAGATTATGTCTCTCACAGTGGACATGCACCTACGATGACAATTTCAGACCCCTCCATGATTTCTAAGTGGGAGAACTTGCAAAATAGCAGGGTGTTCAAATACTTATTTTCCTCACTGTATGTCTTGCTCTGTGATCACAGAAGAATTACTGAAAGGGAATACTGGACACAGGCCCATGCCCAAGGCGTACCAAGGCCCAGGGTACAGAAGCTCTGTTTGAAGTGACTGTTTCTTGTTGCCAATCAAATGACCACAAAGAGACACAGAAAATTCACAAAGACATACAGAACGTCTGCAAAGACACAAAAATGACCACATGGGAATACAAAATGACAGCAAAGAGACATACAAGACAAACTAGGGCTAAGTGATTAATCTAATCACAATCGCGATGTCACTCTGTGCGATTACATAACCGCCAAAATTTGTAGATTTAAGAAACAAAAAAGGTGTGCTGTGTGTGTGTGACACTGTGTGCGTGACACTGTGTGTGCACGCCACGTCTTCCCAACAGCATTTACAACAGATGAAGCCACCGTGTCTTAAGAAGCTTAATTGTTTTATTGTTCACTGCTCACTTTACATTGTTTTTGCTGTCTCTTTTCCCCCTCACACAGCCGCTAAGCTCAAGTCTGACAACGCTCACCGGCGGTTGCTGTCCTCTCTTGCTTCACCACTCAGGCACTTACGTCACTCACTCGCCTGCCAATCTCACTCTAACTATAGCCGGATTTATGGGGGAAATTGTTTTTCCCCCTTCTTAAGTGGAATTTGGCAGATTTAAAGTAACAAATTTTGAAGCTGTAATTGTGAGAGGCAACAAGCAAATGTGTTTTAGAGGACAAGGAACGAGGAGTCAATCAAATAAAGGCTATGAGATGCAGCCAAAGACATACAAAACAACCACAAAGAGGAACAAAACCACTCCAGTCAATTACTTTCTGTCTCAGGGTATTTCTCCTGTGTAGGAGAAGGGCATTTTACATGTGTGCCCATTGTCTCATAATGCATCCATGTGTCTGATGAACAGAATTACAGGCATAAAGACTGTGTATAACGTAGAACACTCTACAGTTTGGGCATTTAGTCAACCAAACTATACTATACACTGTCCCATACTAGCGGCTTAAAATCTGCTATTTTATCTGCTTTTATTATGTTTTAACTGCTGTTTAATTTCTTATACTGCAATGTAACTTATTTTAATCATTTTTATATAAAGCACTTTGAATTGCACTGTTGCTGAAATGTGCTATACAAATAAAGCTGCCTTGCCTAAGCAGGAGCGATTTAGCATACGTGACGACACAGTGAGATAGGTGCACAGGAGAAGACTGGAAAAAGTCAAAGCTGCTGAACGCTACAACTACAGCATTGTTATCAAGAACAGTGTCTCACAGCTGAGACCTTTGTAGCAATAATTCTTATTTTTGAATAAAAACACCTGGTAGTACATCGGTTTGAACTCATTTTTTACCCACACTTAATTTTCCCAATCAGCCAGGGTTCCTCAATGTATGCAATTCATTTTTTTCAGCCAATTTTAATCTGTTTCTTATTTGAAATAAACAAAAGAAAAAGAACGAGCAAAAGATGTGCAAAAGCAAAAAGCAGATAAAACAAAACCCATAAACCTGGATTTCATTTCCTCTGGATAATTAAGGGAATCATGCATTAAAGGGTATGATGATAAGCATAAATTGTACAGTAAATCCCATTACTTGATTGGAGTCGAATGGCATGTTATCCAAATCAAAATGAATGCTCTAATGGACCAATACTTTCCATAACAGCATGTACTTCTAAAAAGCCCATGATTTGATTTGATTTGAGTGGTGCATTATCAAGAACCATTTAGCTTTAACCCTTGAATGGTATTTGGGTCAAATTGACCCATTTCAAATTTTTACAAGAAAAATGGAACAAGTTAAATTTTTTTTATCTGAAAATCAAAGGCCTTACCTTATTTTCTGTGATAAACATGTATTCCTGACTCAGAAAATTCTGGATATGACCACTTATGTTTTTTTCCAAAGCGGATTTTGAACATGAATTATAACCTTATGACAAAAAACAAATACTAGTGTTCTAGTAGAGACTAATTGCATTCCCTAAACATATATTGTATGTTATCTCAATTGTTTTAAATTGAGATATAGACAATATTTGTTAATAGATCATGAAGAAAAATTTAATTTCAGAATTGTTTTTAAAACCCCATAAACAGTGGTGTGAAAAAGTGTTTGCCCCCTTCCTCATTTCCTGTTCCTTTGCATGTTTGTCACACTTAAGTGTTTCGGAATATCAAACCAATTTAAACAATAGTCAAGGACAACACAAGTAAACACAAAATGCAATTTGTAAATGAAGGTGTTTATTATTAAAAAGGTGAAAAAAATCCAAACCATCATGGCCCTGTGTGAAAAAGTGATTGCCCCCTAAACCTAATCACTGGTTGGGCCACCCTTAGCAGCAACAACTGCAACCAAGCGTTTGCGATAACGTGCAATGAGGCTTTTACAGCGTCCTGGAGGAATTTTGGCCCACTCATCTTTGCAGAATTGTCCTAATTCAGTTACATTAGAGGGTTTTCGAGCATGAACGGCCTTTTTAAGGTCATACCACAACATCTCTATAGGATTCAGGTCAAGACTTTGGCTAGGCCACTCCAAAGTCTTCATTTTGTTTTTCTTCAGCCATTCGGTGGTGGACTTGCTGGTGTGTTTAGGATCATTGTCCTGCTGCAGAACCCAAGTTTGTTTCAGCTTGAGTACACGAACAGATGGTCTGACATTCTCCTTCAGGATCTCTTGGTAGACAGCAGAATTCATAGTTCCTTTTATCACGGCAAGTCTTCCAGGTCCTGAAGCAGCAAAACAGCCCCAGACCATCACACTACCCACCATATTTTACTGTTGGTATAATGTTCTTTTTATGAAATGCAGTGTTCCTTCTACGCCAGATATACTTGGACACACACCTTCCAAAGAGTTTCACTTTTGTCTCATCGGTCCACAGAATGTTGTCCCAAAAGTCTTGGGGATTATCAAGATGTGTTCTGGAGAAATTGAGACGAGCTTTGATGTTCTTTTTGCTCAGCAGTGGTTTTCTCCTTGGAACTCTGCCATGCAGGCCATTTTTGCCCAGTCTTTTCCTGATGGTGGAGGCATGAACGCTGACCTTAACTGAGGCAAGTGAGGCCTGCAGTTCTTTGGACGTTGTTGTGGGGTCTTTTGTGACCTCTTGGATGAGTTGTCGCTTACTTTCTTAATTGTTCCTGAATTTCTTTGGGTCTCGGCATGATGTGTAGCTTTTAAGGATCTTCTGGTGGACCTTACTGTGTCAAGCAGCTCCTATTTAAGTGATGCCTTGATTGTGAACAGGTGTGGCAATAATCAGGCCTGGGTGTGGCTAGAGAAATTGAACTCAGGTGTGGACAACCACAGTTATAGTATGTTTTAACAAGGGGGGCAATCACTTTTTCACACAGGGCCATGATGGTTTGGATTTTTTTTCTCCTTTAATAATAAACACCTTCATTTACAAATTGTGTTTATTTTGTGTTTACTTGTTTTGTCCTTGACTATTGTTTAGATGTTCCGAAACACTTAAGTGTGACAAACATGCAAAGGAACAGGAAATGAGGAAGGGGGCAAACACTTTTTCACACCACTGTAAGTCAGGGGACAATTTGACCCGAGGGATACGAGAGGGTCCCGAAGGTGAAGACAATACAAGGGTTAAGAGACTTAAACTAGAAAATATGTATTCAGCTGGGGTTTCTAAGGGAATTTTTTATCTGTAAACCCTGAGGCAGTAAGAATCTGTTTCAAAAGATGCTATATGTTCCCAACTGCTGATGCTCATTACCACTGGACAGGTGTTAGTCTGGTCCCAAGACTTATGATTAATAAGGCTTATCAATCCTTTGATCTTGTAATACCCACAGTACAGTATGTCTTTACATGGACCCAAAATTCTGTATTTTGGGATGCTACCCCACACTTCAAATTTAATAGCAAAAAGATTTCAATTACATGATAGTCCTTTGTGTCACTGCCAGCTCCCATCACATAAACAGAAATGATGACGCTATTAAATAAAAAGCACAAACTATGGTCTCAGACAGTACCAATAACAAATCTAGGCCTTTCTCAGAGACTGAACATTATTAGCTTCACAAAGACAACGAAGGTGATTATGATGTTGTATATGTATACTTGTGTGTATATGTATACTTGTGAACACATTAACAAAGACAAATAAGGTTATTAAGTAATTTTTTTAAACACTTTATTTGGTGATAAACATTTACCAACCCAAGTGTTTGAGGGCAGTGATTCAGAACTAGGGTTAGATGTACCGCAGATGGGACTTCTGCATTTGCCAGGGGGTATATGGAAAGACTGAAGGAGCTAAAGCAAGTAGCAAGCGAACGTTAGCGGAGATAAACATGTTAGCTAACCTATCAGGGTGCATTTTTAGGTGTCTGATAAAATGAGATGTGGTTGAGCCAGAATCTTGTATCTTGATACCACATATTTTGCATTCAGTACTTCTTTTGTTTGGGCTTTTTTGTATGAACTTTTTAAAGCCAAAGCATTTGAAGAATGGCACAGCAGCTGCCGGTGCAGTCAACATGTTTGTTGTCTTCTCTCATGTGTAGCCAAGCGCAGCATATACGTTGTATATTACGTGTTAGGAAGGTAGGTTACACGTTACGCAGGGAGGGGATTAACATTCAGCCATTTTCTAAATATAAAGATTGTTCACGAGTCAAGTCTGAAGTCATTGTGTGTGTGACTTAAGTCAGAGTCTCAAACTCACGTCCTCATCTCTGCCTCGATTCGTGAAATATCTAGAATATACCTTTTGTTGCCAATAATAATAATAATAATAATAATAATAATAATAATAATAATAATAATAATAATAATACCATTCACGGCCACATTGACTAACATGCCTGCCCAGGACCAGTTGACAAAACAGAAAAGCTCAGATAACTCCACACACAGCGGGAGTGTGACTTCAAATATTTCAGACCCAGGGGAATCCATTTCATAATAAGAACATACACAAACACAAAAATACAAAAAAGAAATATACAGAGCCTTCCACAATGTTCAGTGTCTAATATACAGACATGTTCACCAATGGTTCCACAGTCTGAAGGAGAATCTGACAGAACTACGTACAGGGTTAACCAAAACCGTGAATGTCATTTTCTGACTCAGATACCCTACACATAAATGTATACATCAGGTTACGTAAAAAACAGCAGAACAGGTAGGTACAATGCTGACAAACATATGGCTTGCACTGGAGCTTCTTTGAGCATTCAGCAGCAGCCTCATGCGGTCATTATAAGCCACTATGAGTTTTCTAATACTGCCTTGCTTATAACGATACCACCACAGGTAGGACTTATACAAAAGGTGTACAATACGCGCTAAAGAGTGAGATTTTCACAGGTACAGAGCACATGCTGAACTTACGACACAGCATGTTCGCTTGAGCATACAGCTTCCAACGCTGTCTATAGATATCCTTATCATCAGAAAGGTCATTTACAATAATATGGCCCAAATATGTAATCTCACTGCACACCATAAGTGTGGTGCCAAACAGTTTTTGCGAGTTTAGCTACGTTTATTCTTTTTCACTTTTAAAAGATTCTCATGGCAGCATATTTTTCTATCTATACCTGCGAGACAACCTGTCCCGCAGACAAATCTCAAAATTCATGGAATTAAAAAAAAAAATTCTCATCAGAAGACCATAACTTTCACAACTAAATCAGGCATAAAAACCCACATGAGGGTAAGATGGTGAAAGACAAAGATGGAAAAGCAGCATTTAAAATGTCTTCTAATATAACAAGTACTGTCATGTGCTTTTTGTGTTTCTGTTTTAAAGCAGGCACATTAAGCAGTGGATCACGGCTTCACCTTCAGATTACTCTCCATCAGCGTTACAGGAGCTAGAGTGATGACAAACAGCACCAGGGTCCTTGGAGTTCACCAAACATGTAGGCTTGAATCACAATAAAACACAATTGACCAAATGTATGCAGTGAAATAGGACGTAGTATGAAAATAACAAGCAGTACTGATAATACCTCATTGTTCCCACAGGGAAAAATTCCTTCATCACCAAAACAGCCCAGTTTGTACAACAAAGGGAGCAAAAAAGAGACAAACCAGAGACACACCGACACATACAGTAAATACCAGCCGTTGCCTGAAAGCCACAGTAAAAAGGACGGATCAGAATCAAAAGCCTCTTGCACGACAACTAAAATGTGCCTATGTTACACATTTTCAGACATAGGGGCATTTAATTTCAGACGGATCCACAGTGTTAAGCTGGAGGTAACAGGAAAAGCCTGAAGTGTAATGGTGTTCTAGGACTGGTACAGTTATGGGATATGGTGCATTAATCGTCAAGAGCTTTGCTGCAAATAATGATTACTACTATTGATCATCATTGAAGTCGTGGGACAGAAAAATAATCAGTAACAAGTTTGATAATCTAGTAATCATTTAAAGTCATTTATCAAGCAAAAGTGCCAACATTGGCTAGTTACAGCATTTCAAATGTGAGGATTTGTTGTTTTTCTGGCCATTAGAAATTCAATAGTTTGGGCTTTTTGCTTGTTAGCATTGAATGAAAAGTCAATAATGAAATGAATCCATAGCTCCAGTCGTGCAATTGATGGTTAACTGTTATTTTAAAGCTGTAAACTTTTTCTTCCTTATAAATTGAGCAGACACCCACATTAGCATTCATTTGGAGTCATTTTTGTGTCCACAAGATGAACTTAAGTCCAATATTCACTCTCCTTTTAGCTTGGATTTGGTATCAACCAATTCTTGAGGGAAATACCTTGTTCTTTAGCTGCTAAATGATCCACTATGTTCACTGTCTACCATTTGGTGATGTGCATTTAGTGCACAGCAGGTTATTAGAGCTTTGTTGTTGAAATAGCTGCCTGGTGAGAGCAAGGTATAGGCCAAAATACAAACGATACAAAAAACTACATAGAGCTGAAGAAAGCTGCAGTGGTTGGTGTGTGTGTGTGTGTGTGTGTGTGTGTGTGTGTGTGTAATTGTTAACTTACTGAAAGACATCAATTTAAACATACCGAAATCATGATGGGCTCATTTATCAACACAGCTGGATACTCAGTAAGTTTACATGCATACCAATATTCCACTATCATTCCGAATAAGACATATTCCAAATTTTATACAGGTCATGTAAACAGTTAAGACATGTGGGATGTTTCGGTATTATTTAGGTTTTAGAGGCATTCTTTGGACAAGTAGGCTATACAGCGCATTCAGAATATGCGTCTCAATCTGGCTTTTCACCGCAGTCTTATGTTAGCTCTGTGCGCTGCTACGATTGCTGTACACAAACCAACCAGTCAACAGTTTGCAAGGCTGGAGACCCGATAAAAAGGAGAAACAGCTACTTTTAAAAAGGCAGCTTTTGGCAAGGCAGCTTTATTTGTACAGCACATTTAAGCAACAGGGCAATTCAAAGTGCTTTACATAAAAATATTAAAACAGTAAAAGTTACAGTGCGTACTTCCGGTCATGGCGGCACAGTGAGCAGACGCGTTTTCCTCGTGCTCAATTGCTTTTTAAGAAATCCTGCATTTTATTCCAGAGTGAGGATATATAAAGAGACACATTTGCAAACGCAAGAGTAAACATGCCAAAAAAAGTGGCTAAAAAAAGGAGAACAAGACGATGGAAAACTCCAAGCATGAAGGCCAGGAGATAGGTCAGGAGCTAGCTGAAGAGGAGTCGTGCTCACCAAAGCACACATCCGCTGCTGCCTCCGGTCACCGTACAAGCTATAAACTTGGATAACCCTTCAACAAAAGGACATCATGCTTGCGATAAACTCATTCAAACAAGACTTTAACATAAAAATTGACGGTGTACTGACGGAAATAAGAAATGTCCAAACTGACATTAAAGACTGCAGCGGGCGTATAATGGAGGCCAAAACGCGGATATCTACGGCAGAAGACGAGATACAAACCCTGAAAGAAACTATCAAAAACCTTGAGAGTAAGACAAAAAAACTCACTGACAAAGTCGACAATTTAGAAGGGAGGAGTAGACGTATTAACTTATTAACCGAGAAAATAGAAGGTAATGACGCCTGCTCCTTTATGGAAAAATGGATAGCGGATACTTTGAAGATAGCGCCACCGGTTTTGGAGAGAGCGCATCGGATAACAGCTAGCCAAAGTTCCACCAGGTATCCGAGAACCGTCATCATCAAGTGTTTAAACTATAAGGACAGGGAAAATATCTTGAAAACTGCGCGGATCCAGAAAGAGGTGACGTACCAAAACAATAAGATAAGATTTCTTCCTGACCTGCCAGCGGAGGTGTATAAGCAGCAGAGAAAGTACGACGGCGTGAGGAAGCGGCGGCGGGAACACGGACTGGACAAACATCGGATCATATACCCTGCACGGCTCCTGTTGACCGTCGGTGACCGCACTGTCGTCTTCAACACACCAGCAGACGTGAACAAGTACATCGAGGAGCTGGAGCCAGTGACTGAGGATGGTTAGACTGAGTATGTCCTGATGAGAACTCATATTAAACTCATAAATCCTTCAGATGTGGCTGCTGGAAACGAAGAGGTGTGTAGGGCTTAATTTTGCTGGAAACTATGCAGTGTACTACTTACAGATTTGATTCTCTTAAGGTACAAGCGTAAAGTTTTAATAAGCCCTGTTTAAAGTTCTGCTTTATTTTTCAATGTGTTCTCCATTTGAAGAGCAATTATTCATTTTCCAAATGAGTGATGGAAGCTACGTGCATGTAATATGGCGCACAGTCTGTCTCACGTGGATAGTTAAAATAGTTTATCTGGATATTTTTGTATCTAGATATGCAATTGGGCTGAGCTTTGGTTTACAAGAGAATAGTTCCTCAGGATAGTGTGGACCTATTCCCGATAGTGGAGGGAAGTTATTTAGGGGTTTGGGGGAGCCTGTATGTTCTAGTGTGTCAGGCTGGGGAGTCGCTCTCTTCTTTTTCATTTTGGTTTTACTCCAAATGGTACCTTCTTTATAGTTTTTTATTGCTGTGCTTGCATCAAGGTGATTTGCCCCTCTCAAGGTTAACCACTATATTATAATAAATGACAGAGGTTATGGTTGAATGTGTCTCTTGGAACTGTAGAGGCCTACGTAAACTTACTAAAATAAAACAGGTAGTAGGTAGAATTAAACAGCTAAGAGCCAAAATTGTGTTCCTACAGGAAACACACATGCACGAGACAATCAAAATTAAACGGAGATGGCCAGGTCAGGTACTGTCTTCAGCTTACTCTAATTCCAGAGGAGTTATCATTTTGATACATAAGTCCATCCCTTTGCGCATAGATAAAATAACTAAAAGACCCCAACGGCCGATTTCTGATTGTACAGGGAAAGATTCTGTCTGCACAGATTAATCTGGTTAATGTGTAAGGACCTAATGACGATAACGCAGATTTTTATAATGACTTATTCTTGAGAATTTCCACAATGCCCAGAAGACATATTATGGCAGGTGACTTCAATCGTGTCTTGCAGCCCACTAAGGACCGGTCATCTGGCACAGACAACACTCATATAAAAAGGTCTAAGAAAACTTTGCAACATTTTATAAAGGAACTTAACCTGGTGGATATATGGAGGGCTCAGAACCCACTAAAAAAGGGAATACTCATGCTGGTCGAGGATACTCAAGAATAGACTACTTTCTGGTATCAGCTGAACTAATTTCCTGTATCAGAAATTGTCAATATAGTAGTATTCTAATATCAGATCACGCTCTTGTATCTTTGACATATGTTGAACCAAATCTGGTTCATAATCATACTAAATGGAGATTTCAGGTACATTGGATGCAAGACAAAAGATTTCTTGAGTTCTTAGGAAAACAGATTGATTACTATTTTGAACACACCACCACCCAAACATCAGTTACAATCAGATGGGAAGCCTTTAAGGCCTTTATACGAGGACAAATTATAAGCTATATGAGCAGGAACAACAAAGGAGAAACAGGAGAAAACTAAAACTCTTGAAATCAAAATTGGTTTGCTAGAGGAAAAGAGTTTACAGGCAGGCCAAAATACCGATAATGTTTTAAAAGAATTACTATTGTTAAGGACCCAATATAATGAAATAACTCATGAAAAAGCAACGGCCAATTTATTAAGATTAAAGCAACAATTTTACGATCAGGGAGAGAAACCAGGCAGGCTACTTGCTTGGCGTATAAAACAACAGGAAACAGATAGAGCAATTACTAATATTGAGGATGAAAATGGTAATATGATTATAGACCCAATGGAAATGAATACAGGGTTTAGAAATTTCTACGAAAAACTATATTGTTCTGAACATATGGTAACAACTGAGACCTACTCCACGTTTTTTGATAATCTTAACATTCCCAAAATACCTGAGGAACTAAAAATTTAATTAGATAGCGATCTTACTGCAGATGAAGTTATGGAGGCTGTAACTACATTAAAAGGTGGTAAAACAGCAGGACCTGATGGCCTGGCTATTGACCTATATAAATATTTCAAAGAAAAACTGGTTAGGCCACTCCTTGACATGTATATAGAATGCTATGATAGTGACTGCCTTCCTACTTCTATGAGAAAAGCCTTGATCATCCTTTTACCAAAACCAGGAAAAGCAAACACAAAGTGTGAAAATATGCGACCTATAAGCCTAATAAATACAGATACCAAAATACTAAGTAAAATTTTGGCAAGAAGGTTGGAGACTGCGCTCCCGGGCATTGTGGGGGATGATCAAAATGGGTTCATTAAGAGTAGATTTCATAACGTAAGACGTGTCCTAAATATTTTGCATAGTCATAAAGAGGGAAAGGATACGGCTCTTCTCTCGCTTGATGCAGAGAAAGCTTTCGATAGAGTCGAATGGGCTTATCTCTTTGACGTTATTGTGAAATTCGGATTTGGTAGCTCCTTTCTGCATTGGATAAAGCTATTACATTCCAATCCCGCGGCTGAAGTTTTAACCAATGAGGTGATCTCTGAGCCATTTAATATTACAAGGGGTTGCCCTCAAGGCTCGCCTCTGTCCCCACTTTTATTCATTTTGGCTATCGAACCGCTAGCAATAGCAGTAAGGTCTAGCACTCACATACAAGGGATAATAATGGGTGGCGTGGAAGATAAAATAGCTTTATTTGTACGATGTTGTGTTATTCTTAAAACAGTTAAACACCTCTATACCAGCACTTCTAGAGCTGATCAATCAGTTCGGAAATATCTCTGGATATAAAGTGAACGCATCAAAGTCATCGTTAATGTTGCTCAATAAGAATATCTGTCCAACCACATCACATTTTTTTACCCTGAAATTAACATCCAGCTTTACATATTTGGGTATTAAAATAGCTCCCCAATTAGAAAATATAAGCTCTACAAACTACAATGCTCTAATGGAATCAACATCTAAAGAGTTAGAGAGATGGCTACCTTTACCAATTTCATTGTTAGGAAGGATAAATATACTGAAGATGACTACTTTGCCTAAATTCATGTATCCATTCCAAAATATCCCTTTTGCGCCACCTGTTGGATTGTTTGAAGATTAACTCATTTAGGAAATTTATTTGGAATAAGAAATGCCCTCGAGTTCGTCTCTCTCTTCTTTACCTTCCATTTGATACGGGAGGGTTAAAATGTCCCAACCTATACTGGTACTATTTAGCTGCACAATTGAGAACAATGATGTTTTATTTTTCCTCTGGACATAAACCATCATGGGTGGATATGGAGTCATGTGATTTTGTGTTGCCATTAAACTTGTATATATACAAAGTTTAAACAATTGAAAACACTCACCACGCACCCCATTGTTAGGAATATGATTAAAGTATGGTATGAAGTTAGAGAATACATGTAAATAGCGGACTCTCTATCCCAGTTTAGCCCCATTTGGGGCAACACATTATTCAAACCAGGCACGAAGGACTCGGGATTCCGGGCTGTGGGCTGAAAAAGGATTAAGCAAAATTAGTGATCTTTTTGGGGAGGGAATGTTGATGTCGTTTGAGCAGATATCTACTAAATATAATATTCCAAGAAAACATTTCTTTAAATATTTACAGATAAGGAGTTTTGTTCTATCTGTGCAGAACCAATCGTTAAGCTTGCCAGTACTTTCTCCCTTGGAGGAATTAATTACTAAGAAATGCAATAATAAAAGGTTTAATATCAGTTTTTTTACAGCTGGCTTGCTGAATCTACTGAATCGTCTACCCCAAAACTGGAATTATGGAGGGTGGGATTGAGAGAGGATATATCCGAGGATGAATGGAGACAAGTCTGTACAAACTCTCAGAGACAGTCAGGTAATGTTAGCTTAAAACTACTTCAGTATAACTGGTTGATGCAGACCTATATAACTCCTGTCAAATTAAAAAAGTTTAATAAGAATGTACCTGATACATGTTTTAAATGTAGAGAAGCTCAGGGAACATTTGTGCATTGTGTCTGGGAGTGCAACATTAAAGAATTTTGGGAAAAAGTGATCAATATTACTAAGACAATTTTATCCGTGAATATTCCTCTAGAAGCAAAAATGATTTTGCTACACCTGTATCCAACAAATCTCAAACTAAATCACCAGCAGCGTACATTTATAGATCTAGCTATATTGCAAGCTAAAAGAATGATTGCTCTTAGCTGGAAAAGGTCTGATCCACCAGTTATTGGAGCTTGGATTAAGTCCATAACACAATGTATGGCCTTTGAAAAAATAACATTTTACTAAAAACAAAATGAATGTATATGAAGATACATAGAAGCCGTTCATTTACTACATTAACAATAATATTGGTCACTTTTTACAGGAGGTGTAACTGTAAAGTAGGGCTATTCATTACTAGGTTGGTTTGTTTATTTTTTCCTCTCTGTTATAGTGTCTTGCTGGAAAATATAAATTTGTGTGTAAAGTACAGTAATGTATATTTGGTTTGTGGGTACCTTGTGATATTTGTTGTGAATATTGAAGAGAGCGAGTGTTCGATTGTGTTGGGGTGGGAATTAAGTGTGAACTTGTAATATTGTCTATTTGTGGACTGTCTTTTGTAATCATAATTCAATAAACACATTGTTAAAAAAAATTTTACAGTGCAGTACAAGAAATTAAACATTAAAGAGCAATTAAAACAGTCAAAAATAAAAAACGAAAATAAGTTACATTGCAGTATAAGAAATTAAACATTAAAGAGCAGTTAAAAACAGTTAAACATATAAAAGCAGATAAGATAGGAGATTTTAGGTACAGTGTATAAGCCGCTGCCCCACACACGTTATCGGGGCGCAATAACCATTTTGTGAAAACCCAAACTTTGTTGACCAATAAGGTCGCTCTATACAGGCAGAACCATACGTCTTTACCATCTCATCCACCACGGGCCTTGCAGGATCATGTGACTTTGTTCTCTGGTTACCCATAACCAGGAGTGGAAGTACTTCTCTTTACACTACAATATAGTCACTATAAGGCTTAGTTTAATCACGGCAAACTTTGCAAAATCCTGAACAGCGCAACTGTTTCATGTAGATTTTACCATAAAATCTATAGCACATGAGTTGGAGAAATTCCCAGACATAAATTAAATTTCCTGTTCAGAAATACCCCCAGAACGGCCACAACCCTAATCTCACAAATTAACAAAAACAACACAAATGGTACCAAGTCACTCAGTTCACTTCAATATTTGTTTTAGCCAACAATAATGATAATTTCCCCGTTTCGTTGCTTAATCAATGAACAATTTTGTGGAAACCCAAACTTTGTTGACCAATATGGTAGCATTCTACACAGGCAGAACCATAGTTCTTCACCATATCATCCACCACGGGCCCTGCAGGATCATGTGACTTTGTACTCTGGTTACCCATAACCAGGAGTGGAAGTACTTCTATGATGATGATCAAAGACTTGGATATCAACAGGTTTTTGGATATGTGCACACATCGCTAGGCCAACCTTTTCAACAAGCCGGTTACAGGAATGAAAGGAGGATGCGGTGTTCACACGGCCCTTGAAGTCCACCACCGCTGGTAAACTTGTTTTGCACAGCTACATGTAAAAACGGGAATATTAGCGGCGTATTTCATTTGTAAAGCTAGTCGGAATATCGTCTTTTTCGGAATAAGGGCAAATTTTTCAATTAAATAAGAATATTATGTGCATGTAAACGCTGATGAACCCAGCAAGACTAGAGAGGAAAGGATCTGTTAGTCAAACTAGAATGTTTGGCAGATAGTGAGAGATAGCAGGTGGTTTGAATTTCACTCTCAAGTTCTGATTCATTATGGAGGACCATGTCTTTCATATTTAAAAATAAATACAGAAATAAATAAATGCTTAATAAATAAATAAGCACACAATTAATTGCCCCAAAAAATACAATGAAGAAATAAATGTAGGTAGAAATTAAATTATACAGTGAGACACAAATGTATATATCTCTTTTAATTTGCTTCTTTATTTATTCACCTTTGTAATAATTACCTTATTTATTTATTGTCCGTTATAATCTTCAACTTTATTTATTCCTTACTTATTTTTTAAATGTATTTATTTCTGTGTGTGTTTAATTTTTTTGTCTGTTTTATTCTTCCGTTGCATTTTCTACCCTATTTATTTTCACCCCTGGTATTTATTTTGCCTGTCACTTTTACATTTCTGCCTGTCACTTTTACATTTTACATCATGCATTTCTGCCTCATTATGCAAATGAGGGGGGCTGGTCTTAAGGGGTTAACTTCTGCCCATTGGTTGGTTAGCATTTTACTCCCTCGGTCAATCTACATGCCACCGGCCACAGACACAACACAGATGGCTAGCTACGGTGAAGTTGTCAGTGAGCTCAGGCATTTAGCAACTGTTTTTGAAAACAATGCTAACGTTATAAGTATTGACTTTATAATTTTTCGTTTAGACGCTCTGACAGAACGTGTGTTTCAGTCAGCGGTGTCGTGCCAATGTACTCGTGTATCCCCTGGCCGCGGGAGCGCGCATGCACACAGAGCGGAGCTTCTGCTGCCCTTCGAATTGTTTAACTGCTGCACTTTGAATTAAACGGAACAAACAGCGACGTGGAAGACTCGGCAGGGTTACCATAGTAACATGGGTCTCAGTTAACTACATAAATACGTGTATTTGTCTGTTACATTAAGGCGACGTGTCAAATGTTTATAGCATGGTTTAATTAATGTAACAGACAAAAAAAAAACGAAAAATTATAAAGTCAATACTTATAACGTTAGCATTGTTTTCAAAAAACAGTTGCTAAATGCCTGAGCTCACTGACAAAACACACCGTAGCTAGCCATCTGTGTTGGTCTGTGGCCGGGGCATGTAGATTGACCGAGGGAGTAAAATGCTAACCAACCAATGGGCAAAGTTAACCCCTTAAGACCAGCCCCTCCTCATTTGCATAATGAGGCAGAAATGCATGAAGAAATGTAAAAGTGACAGGCAGAAATGTAAAAGTGACAGGCAGAAATAAATGTAAAAGGACAGGCAAAATAAATACAGGGGTGAAAATAAATAGGGTAGAAAATGCAACGGAAGAATAAAACAGACAAAAAAATTAAACACACACAGAAATAAATACATTTAAAAAATAAGTAAGGAATAAATAAAGTTGAAGATTATAACGGACAATAAATAAATAAGGTAATTATTACAAAGGTGAATAAATAAAGAAGCTAATTAAAAGAGATATATACATTTATGTCTCACTGTATAATTTAATTTCTACCTACATTTATTTCATTGTATTTTTTGGGGCAATTAATTGTGTGCTTATTTATTTATTGAGCATTTATTTATTTCTGTATTTATTTTTAAATATGAAAGACATGGTCCTCCATAATTCATTACTTCCAGTGATGGAAATGTCCACATCCAACACCAGTTTCATTTGGGCAAAAAGTGTGAATGGGCTCTCATATACTAATAATAGGAGCGATGCCAGAGACGGACACATCACTCTATCTTTATGCTTTTCAACAGACTGGGTGTTGTGTCTGGGGAACAGTTTTGATGATGCCCTCTTTAGTTACATAAATGCTGCCAGTAAACACTGACTATGTTTACCTGCACATTAATATGCCGCCATTAATATGCCGCCATTTTTCTGAATGAATGTGCCAGAAATATTCAGGTTTACGTCATACGGTCAGTTATCTGTGCGTTGTGTGTTGTACACAAGCCAACAAGCCAACAGTTTGCAAGGCTGCGGAAACAATGCATTCTTAAAAGAAAAGAAGGAGAAACACACTTACTGTTAAACATTATGAAACACTTTAACAGGAACAGGTATCAACAGGTTTTTGGATATGTGCAAACATCGCAACAGTAACTTCTCAAGAAGGGGGTTGAAGGAATGAAAGAGGGAGGTTGTGTTTGCACGGTCAAACATGCACGCCACCAGTGGAAACTTTGAAAGAAATCCTATTTTGCATTGTGCATGTAAACAGGAATATTAGTGGAATTTTCATTAGCCATGTAAACAGCTTAGTAACTAGAAAGATATAGTACTGTATTTATTCAAATTGACCATATAATTTCACACAGAAAATGTCTTTATGTATGCGCTAATGGCTCACAATTTAGCTTTTTAGTAAAAGCTAATGCTAGTGTTATAAGAGAAGGTGACAAAGTTACATGAGGTGCCAGTAACTGGTACAGTATACACTTACCTATAGGATTATTAGGAACACCATACTAATACTGTGTTTGACGCCTTTCGCCTTCAGAACTGCCTTAATTCTACGTGGCATTGATTCAACAAGTTGCTGAAAGCATTCTTTAGAAATGTTGGCCCATATTGATAGATAGCATCTTGCAGTTGATGGAGATTTGTGGGATGCACATCCAGGGCACGAAGCTCCCGTTCCACCACATCCCAAAGATGCTCTATTGGGCTGAGATCTGGTGACTGGGGGGCATTTTAGTACAGTGAACTCATTGTCATGTTCAAGAAACCAATTTGAAAGGATTCAAGCTTTGTGACATGGTGCATTATCCTGCTGGAAGTAGCCATCAGAGAATGGGTACATGGTGGCCATAAAGGGATGGACATGGTCGGAAACGAGGCTCAGGTAGGCTGTGGCATTTAAACGATGCCCAATTGGCACTAAGGGGCCTAAAGTGTGCCAAGAAAACATCCCCCACACCATTACACCACCACCCTGCACAGTGGTAACAAGGCATGATGGATCCATGTTCTCATTCTGTTTACGCCAAATTCTGACTCTACCATCTGAATGTCTCAACAGAAATCGAGACTCAGACCAGGCAACATTTTTCCAGTCTTCAACTTTCCAATTTTGGTGAGCTCTTGCAAATTGTAGCCTCTTTTTCCTATTTGTAGTGGAGATGAGTGGTACCCGGTGGGGTCTTCTGCTGTTGTAGCCCATCCGCCTCAAGGTTGTGAGTGTTGTGGCTTCACAAATGCTTTGCTGGATACCTCGGTTGTAACGAGCAGTTATCTTAGTCAAAGTTGCTCTTCTATCAGCTTAAATCAGTCGGCCCATTTTCCTCTGACCTCTAGCATCAACAAGGCATTTTCGCCCACAGGACTGCTACATACTGGATGTTTTTCCCTTTTCACACCATTCTTTGTAAACCCTAGAAATGGTTGTGCGTGAAAATCACAGTAACTGAGCAGATTGTGAAATACGTGTGGCACCAACAACCATGCCACACTCCAAATTGCTTAAATCACCTTTCTTTCCCATTCTGACATTCAGTTTGGAGTTCAGGAGATGGTCTGGACCAGGACCACACCCCTAAATGCATTGAAGCAACTGCCATGTGATTGGTTGATTAGATAATTGCATTATGAGAAATTGAACAGGTGTTCCTAATAATCCTTTAGGTGAGTGTATATCGCATCTCACGCAGGAGAGAAGAAACCAATGAAAAATGACACCAACAGCTGTCATCAAATCTGCAGTGATCAACAAAATAAATAAACCACTCTGTCTCTCCAAAAATATTCTGCCTCTCCTCTCTGTGATGTGGAGTTAGTAAGAGAGAGGGGTGTTTCTACATCGATGTATTGCTGATCATAGCCGACTTTACAGTGCGTGAACTGATATTGCATAAAAATTCATTATCAAGCTCAGTGAGTCAGACTCTTTTGGGATAATGTGAAAGTGACAGTTACCGGGATTTTAGCGTTCATCTCAATGGGGACCTGCACTACCAGTCATGTGATGTAATACAGAAAGATTTCTAGGTAACATGCTGGAAAAACTGATAAAATATGAATGTTTGGTGCTGAATTGACTCACTTTGGATTAGAGGATGGGATTTCTATCAGGGCATATACCAGCACAAATCATACATATCTGCCCAGACACAACTCCCATTTTAAATGAAGGCTTTGGGTCATAAAAAAGGGTGGGACCATCTTATCTTGGCAGTCACAGACAGAAAGATTCAGAGTGAAAATCAGGGGGGTGTTCGGTGTGAAGTTTTGCCACAGTTTCCAACATTTATCATACATTCTCCCAGTTTTCCTATTTTGCTACAGACTTTGAGACATACTTGCTACGGTTTGGTGTGTATAACAGGGATGAAATCTAAAACAGTCTTTGTGAAAACCCAACAGAGCAGTGGCCTGTTGCACCAAACACACACCTTTCAATGTAATCTGGGGCCTCATTGATAAACGTGGCGTACGCACAACAAAACGTCCAAAGCTATCAAATTTTTAAAAAGCAAATGGGAAAACGTGTGGTCCCCACAGACACTCTGACCCAGGTGTATAAGAAACGTCTGAAACGAGAAACGGCGACACCGACGGCAGGTGGATAAAACATGTGAAACTGAGAGACCATGTAAAAATCTAAAAATTGCCTCTCATTGATGACAAAGAATTCACAAAGCCATTTTTACAATTAATATCCTACACAAAACACCTGTTTGATCAATTTGCAGTGAAAAACAGACAAAATAAAACAAGATACTAACGTAAATTTGAATGAAGAAATATTTGCAATAAGAAAACTCAAATGTTCTGTAATTATATTGGCATGTTATGAATTTATTCTCATAAGTATTATGATAAACAGGACAAAATGTTTACACTGATGCCGTTTTTGATGCCTCCGTTTGGCGGAGATCATCATTTTAATATGGTCATCATATACAGTACCAGTATTTTATACAGTGTTAATTTTTATGGCTTTAGATTGTTTTAGTTTGTTTTTGTTGTAGGCCTAAAACAAGTTTGAACCGCTGTGAAAGGTGCAAGAACTGTTTGTCATTTAAAATTAGATTAATTCCAATACATTTAGCCTTTTAGATACAATCAAATTGATGGATATAAAAAGGCATGTAATGCATAATGGCATGATTTTGCAATGTTGGGAAATGTGGTAAATGGAGACCGTCCGTAAGAAGACTTGCTGGCAACGTACTTGCCGTCGGGGAGTTCCAAGTGAACTCAGGAAAGTTGTTGTAAATCATGGCGATGCACAGAGATATTCACTGTTCTTTAGTTTTAGTAGGAATTCTTCAGCATTTAAGACTGGGAGACTAGAACACATGTAGACAGTGTAGGTTTCCCCTGTCAGGTCTTTGTATCCGTGGTACCTACAATACTGTAGAAAAATGAGTGCCTTCACTTTTTCAGAATTTTGGGATCCAGTTGGTACCGGAGAATTGGTTCTTGTGACATCCTTAGTTTACAACCTGTATGATCATCTGACTTATCCTTTATAGCAAATGACACCTTCTCAGATCTCAGCAGTTGGCTTACTTTGTACAATTTACCATCACCAATAGAAATGATTTCCCTTTATTTGCTTATTTGACAGGGACGATGCTCATTAATCAACAGTAATTGTAAATGAGCCAGAGTTAGCTCACACACAAAACTGAACACAGCTGCGACAGAAGTTGGTTGAAAATATCAGGTGCTAACTCTACATTTATCGTCTGTCATTGCACATGCTGGACTAAATACAACTACCAAATGTCATCAACACTTGAGCTTTACTCAAAGTGATGCAGTAGTCAGTTTCACACGGTTCCCACAGTTCTGTGTTGAAGAGGCACAAGTGCAATAATTTTTTGAAATTAAACCACTGGATTTATATCTGGAGCTAGTTGAAGCAACAATCAACATGCATTAATAAGCAAACTGTTAGTCCTACAAACACATCCGATCACGTACAGAGGGAGCTGCTGCAGACAAATATTTGTAGCAGCTGGACAGTTACAGTAGACAAGCTCATACTGTATAACACTATATACATACTCTTCTGCGGTGATGAAACCTGGCGCATTAGAATACATTATAGATAATGAATTCCCTCTCTTGTTTCCCACTGCCGAGCGGGGCTGTCTGACACGAGATGGCTGAGCGACAAAGCTTGCAGTTCTTTTCCATTTTTATGTGGGGAGCAACGCTGTCATGCTTGTGCCTCACTGACAAATGAAAAATGTAAGGTTGATGACTAGTTTTTTGTTTCTTCGCACTTCCAACCTTGATTTAGAGATGTCTATCCAGGAGCTGTGTTTGGTACCTGCTTATTACCATCACTTCCCACATTGCTGGAAGATTAATTACAGGTTTCTCATGCAAACAAGACGCACCTAAAGGCAAACTAAAGAAAACATGGAATGCTCCGCCACACTGACAGGAGCACACTGTCATAAACAGAGTTTACCATCTAATTTGTTCCTTTTCACACACACACACACACACACACACACACACACACGCTAGTTTGTTAACAGGTTTTGTCACAGCTTCGCTTTTGCTAAATCGAATACTGCATCATCTCCTCCCGCCACCAAAACAACACTATGGACTTGATTTGCCTAAAGTGATTTTTCCAATGAGATTCTTACATGTGCGAGTATTTCTTTCCCCCTTCCATGCTGCCATACTTTGGGACAGTATGGGCCACTGTGAATTTCCATGTGTGTGTGCGCATGCAGGCTTGTATCTGAGACAAGGCCATCCATCTCAGACAGTCCCATCTGTGAGCAACAGCCTTGTTTACTTATCCCTCGACCAGAGCGCAGCAGCAGCCTGTCCACAGGTACACAAGCAGCAAGCACGCAGGACGAGCTGAAGGAGGAGAAGGGGGGGGGGGGGTCAGCTTCTGTCTTCATCTGGGAATAAATCACTCTTTACACCGACGCTACACTTCCATACCTCGTTCTCCTCTCGTACCGTCTACTTGTCGCTCTGAAGCCATCTTTTTTACCTCTCCATTTTCCAGCATCCAATTTAATTCACTCATCTTTCCAAAGCAATCCCTTTCACCTCCCCTCTGTCTTTTCTCTCCGGTCCCCCACCTTTTTACACGGTTTGCCATTTTTCTCTCTCAAACTTCCCACACCTGTTCCTTGTTCAGTTTCTGTCTAGTTATCTTTCCAGAACAATCCTTTCCCCTCCGTCTTTTTTTTATCCTCTCCCCTTTCTCACAGTCTACCCTCCCAAGTTGTCTCTTTTATCTGGTTGAAGCATCTTTCAAAGTCAACCCCTCTCTTTCCCTCAATCTACTTTACTTCCTCCCCGGCCCTGACTCTCATCGCACATCATCATCACATTTTTCTTGGCCACGTTCTGCCTTTGTCTCTATCAGTGGACAGGGAACAGCCGGCATTGAGCCGATCAGGTGAAATAGCGCCCTGTGATGAATATTCATCCCGTTAGCACTAGCTACCGTGTCACAAAGGCCTCCAGCCCACAGATGTCACCATCTATTTATCACGTACGAGACCCACAGGAAGGTGTCAGCCAAGGATGACAAGGGAAAAACTGAGTGAGACCCACCTACTCCGTCTGAACCAAATCCATGCATTTGAGGCACGTCAAACAAGTATTAAGAAGACACAGATAGTGATGGTACTGTCCTCGGCCGTTTTCCCTACTGCTCATCACAGATATGAGTGTGACTTAAGGAGCAGAGAACTGGCCAAATATTAGAAATAAACCTGGTTTAAAGGAAAGGTTTAACTTCTTTTCAACAAGCTGGGTCATATTTATATTGATTTGACCATCACTAACCAAATGATCAACTTCACTCCTGAGATCTTGTAAATGAGCAACAGAGAAGGAACACAAGCTGTAAGTGAGAAAGGTTGTGAATAAAAACAGTCTAACCAGTTCAATGTGGCGCTGACTCGCAGTCTCCAACTTTCTTTTTTTTTAAATGAGTTGGAAGCAGAAAGCAAAACCTCTTTCTTTCTTTAATGATATTAAACAAAGAATCGTTCTCCCCTCGTCTCAAATCAATACAAGAGCAGCCTACTTCCTTGTTTACTGCTGCAATGTAACGTTTGGTTATGTTGTAATCTTGGTTCTCTTAGTATAGACTAGGCTACTTTTCCAGTCATATTTCATGAAGCGTAACTCTCGTCAAAATACAACCTAGGGTCTTTTTGTGAATGTCCCTAAGTCAAACTTTTGCTTAAAAGCATATTTAGGATGGAAGCGCAACTTTTAAGATTTACTGTATTCTCGTCTTTCGATCAAATGGCCTTTTGAATAGGAGAGGTAGGAGCACTTTTATGCTAGCCTCAAAATAGCTATTTTTAAAACACTAAGAAGGCTCAACACAGCTTTGCTAGAAGTATCACCAGGTGCTCTACACATTAACTCAGCATTGAAAACATTGTGTTCAGAGTTTACTAAAAAAGAAATGTTTTGAGCAACTCATGATAGCAGTTAAAAATAGCTATTTTGAGGCCAACATAAAAGTGCTCCTACCTCTCCCATTCAAAAGGCCATTTAAACAAAAAAACAAGAATACGGTAAATCTTAAAAGTAGCGCTTCTGTCCTAAATATGCTTTTAAACAAAAGTTTGACTCGGGTACACAAATAGACCCTAGGTTGCATTTCGGCAAGAGTTACGCTTTAATTGACGTTTTCTTTAAAATATTAAAATCTTGTCTTGTTCTCGTGATCCGAGTATCTCGTCACACTCCTACTAACCAGATTATTACAAAGAGAAAACATATAAGTACCCTATGTAATCGAATTAGGAGAGGTGATATCAAAAGGAATTGTTTCATGGGTTATAGTTAGTCATTTCATAGTGCTAGTGCTTTGCCTAAAAAAGGTCAATAACTAAGACTCTTTAAACATTTTGTGCCAATTATCGTAAATGTCAAAACACTTTTCCATAGAAAACTAGGCAGTATTAGGGCTATACGATATGAGGAAAATATGCAACAATGTTGTTGAATTTTGCAATATTTTGCAATATTACCTGCGGTAGGGAAACATAACGTACTCAGTTCTGCCTTTCTGTTGCTTTCAGTATTCTGCAAACACATTGCTTGTTGAATTCAAAACAGAATGGAAATCCGTTTTGATGAAAAATTCAATGGAAATTGAATTCAAAATGGAATGGAAATCTTTTCAACATTCTTATAAAAAGACATTTTACATTTTAAAGTGCAGTTTTCTGCTGATATTTTCTTTCAATTAACACAAAAATGTCTTTATTGCGGCAGTTGCTATTGCTATGATGAATCGGGCTATAATCAAGCAAAGAAAATCTTGGTAAGTTGAAATTGTTAAAATTTCGACTAAAAATCGACTGGGGGGGGGCATAAATAAATGCTAGATTAATTAACTGTACTGTCCTGTAGTACTTGTCCTTGTAGCCTTGTAGGCTATTTGCAGTATATTAAATCGTTTTGGACCTAATTATTTTGCACTGAAATGACTCGTCTGTTGGCTCTGACAGCGCTGCATCAGCGTGCTGTGCATGTCCTCGCACGGAGCGCTGAACATCGGAGCTCGGCTTTGCGGCTCAGACACGAATAGACTATTCATTTAAAGCTCTTACTCTTAAACACAAAAGGCACGTCCACTTTAATGTATATTTAAACATCTGTGGTCACGCTCAGTGCTTCGCTGTGTTGTATTAACTCTGAAACTTTCTCTTTGAGTCCCTCACATTGTGCGTGATGGTGTGGCGTGTTGGCGCTGTATATTAACAAGTTCTTAAAACCTCAGCCATCCACAACAGCAATGGACCTCATATCCTGAGACATATAGTCGACAATTCCTTCCGTGATATTATTTTAGCGTTTGGATGGTAGAGGCTTAACATCCAGCGTGGTGTGGGTGTGTCTGGGCAACACTACCGTAGTTGCGGGTGGGTGCGCCGGTAGTTATAAAACAATTATTAGACTATGAAATATGCCAATTCTGATATGTTCATATAGCCTACTCAAAACAGACAGGGCAACCTAATGCAGAAAAGTTAGCTTACCGTTTTTAGGTGATACGCCATGTTTGTAGTCCAGCTGCGATATGCAAACTGTTGCTTGCAAACTTTGCCTTTGACTTTTTTCCGTTATCTATTTTTGTAAAATGCTGCCACACTGCCGATGTCTTCGACATGGTAGAGGAGGCCTGACTGTAAATTAAACAATCACAATTAAATAAATATTCAGCAAACCATCAGAGGAAGGCTTTCTAGTTCTTTCTTCAATCTATCTCCGGTGGGTTGGGCTAATCCAAAAAAGGTGAAAACAAGGGGGGTATTCTGAAGACAGACTGTTACCTGTGAAACAGGGGTGCTCTGAAAACACCCCCATTAGCAATTAGTGCTTTCCACCTATAGACCGTAACGGTCCATGCTTACACCTGATGAAATTAACATGGCAAAAAAAAAAAAAAAATCGACCAATCAGAATTTTGGTAGAGCCAGAACGTATCGACCAATAAATTGACCAGTCGACTGGGCGGTTACAGCCCTAATGATGATTCAAAAAATAAATAAAGATATGTGCAGCCCTAGAAAGCATCATGTTAATTATCTTGTGACCCCTGGATTTATCTTACAACACATTAAAAATCACAACCACTAGGATGGTTTGATAATATGGTTCAATTCTGGGGTTTGTTTAAAACCTGTGTGATCGTTTGACGGCTTATGTTTCTTGCCGTGGTGAAAAAAAAAAAGTTGTAAAAAAAAATCTTCAGCAGTGGTGCTACCTGAACACACTTTGACAAGATAATCTACTTCAACAATGCAGATGATTTTCTCTGAAGGTGCTCAGAACTGTGTGGAATAAAAAATAATGATAATGGATGAAAAGAGAGCAGGGTCAGATGGGGGGGAAACGTTGACATGATTGAGGTTCCAGCCCAATTAACTGGAAATCACTTAAATGGTTGACGAACTGAAGAGGTCATTATGCTGAAGAGGTCTGAAGAAGCCCATTAGGGCTTTCCAAAGCTGGACCCATGACTCCTCCACTTTGGTTTTCTGTTTCTCCAATAAAAAGACAGATGGCTGATTCAGCTGGCATGTTTATTAAATGCTTTACCTTCGTTGAATCCAAAGAAACATGCATAGCCATCCATTTGTGCATGCGCCTGTGAGCTCAATCATCCATAGCAGACATTTGCTACCAGCAAAGCTACAGCACATAATATAAGCCATGGAAAGACTTTATTCTCAAAAACTGAGCTAAGCCATGAGAAAAATACCAAAGAACAAATCAATGTTTTCCGCAAACTGAGCACAGAAAACAAATCCAAGAAATATCGACTTTCCTGTTAGCCCTGCAAAAAAGATAGTAAACTAAACAATGTACAAATGTTTCCTTTAACAGCCAAAGAAACATGAATTGGCACATCAATATATACAGCTGTAAAGAGACTGGGTATATTAAGTGTGTGGGGATCAGTCATTCATGCGCAGCAGCTCCACATAATCACGCTTCTCTAACCGTGAACATCATAGCAGCAGCTCCTGTATTAATCATGCCATACCACCACCACGAAGCAGTCTGTCTCAGCCTCCTCCGAATTCCCACAATGACTTCACCAACATCTGAGTTAAATCAAAATGTATTGAAGAGGGCATGTGTGTGTGTTAGTGAATATGCTGTATGAGTGATACTAATTTTGCTCCACTTATGCAGGATGGTTCAAATTCACTGGGACTTTCAGAGACAGTGGAAAGAAAAATGTCCAATACTCATTTTATAGTATCTGCTTTTTATGTAAAATACACTTTCAGCAGTCAGTCAATCAAAAGAATAATGCTTGTTGCAAGGCGATACTGAAAGATGGAACTTAATAAAACAAGCCTTAGGAAATGTGATGCACTGGTAAGCAATACAACAATTGCCATTTTCAACCTTTTAAATATGAAGATTATTTGCTTTTCCCTGTCCGTGCCAGGCCTTTTTGTGTGACGTGTCCATGTTCGTGTGGGTTTCCTCTGACCACCAAAATCATGTATGTTGGTTGTGCTCCTGTCAGAGCCACTGGCAAAATAAATGGTAGGTCCCCCAGGCTCTGTGCTCCGGCTGCCCACTGATCCTAGTGCGTTGGATGGGATAAATGCAGAGGCCAAATTTAATTTCTATGTATGCGAGTCCTGAGAAATGACAATGCATTATAAATGTAATATGAGTTTTTGGCTGTTAGTCAGACCAAACAGGAAATTTGAAGATGTGACCTTTGACTTTCAATAATCAAGTACATTTATCGGATAGTATTTCTGTACTTTATTGAAGTTTCAGGATTTTTACACAGTGGGATTGCAACTTATACTTAAGTAAAATGATCTGAATATTTCTTCCAATCTTTATCAGCCCCAATCAACTGGTTAATAGTTTGAAATTAAGTCTGCAATGTGCCAATGTAGAGAAGTGTAAGACTTAAGCAGCGTTCAACATAATCACTGGTCCAATGGCCCGGGGCCAGTAAAACAGCATGTCGGGCAATCAAAGTCAGGAGTCAGTTGTTTGTAATTTGGTGGCAACGTCATGTGCAACACTATTTAACGTAGATTAGAAATAGAGTTTGCTAAGGTAAGGTTAACAAATGACCATGGCACCTGCCACAAAGAATCCACATATGCTTTGGAACTTCAGCAGCGACTGCAGCAACTCAAACCCAGCCAGACCGGAGCTGCTACCTGGTTTTCTCCTTCACCGAGAGCTTGCTAGTAATATAAGCATATGTTGCAGTGCCTCTGAAGCATTACTGTAAAATAACTGAATTATTAGAGTGCAAATCCAACTAAATAGACTGAACTCATATTTTTAGTTGCAGAATAGTATTTTTGTTTGTTGTTTGGATGAATCATTACAATGTATAGTTGATTAATAAACTAAGCATTTGGAAAAAGTTTTTTTCCTGTGTTCTACTTTATTTTATTAACATGCATTAGCCTACTTGTCTCTATAGTTGTCGCGAGTTTGATTAAAACCCTACTACAGTTGTTTAGATGGTTTGGTTGCACTGGCACCCGGATGCGGAGTGGGACTTTTCCCGGTGGGACGGTACTGTGTCGAGGCTGCCTGGCGTGCGGCCGCTGCCTGCCGGCAGATCTGCAAGTCGCATCAGTGTCCACTCTCTCTGTAAAAGTAGAGATGAGCAGCGCAGCGTCCGTGGTCTCAGCTTCAGGTTTATACAGGACGCGCTCCGAAGATTAAGTGTGACGATATTAATGTAGCAATATTCCCAGATGATATTAATGGCAGACTGGTCAGAGACCAATACACTCATGATTTCATTTTGCTGGCTGCTTTTCCTTCTCTAATAAAGGATAGTTTGTGTTACTCCTTATGTTTTTTTATTATAGCTTAGTTTGGTTTCATAACCTTCTCAATAAGTCTCATATCCCTGGACCAATAACGTGGCCTATATACAGTACGTATATAGTGTAGTACATTCATCACACCGGGAACACCACAATGCTTCTTTATCTTTTTATTTTGGTGCGGTCACTTGTCAGAAGAATAAACCATGAATATTGTTTTACTCATTTTTTTGCTCACAGCATGTATTGAAGTCACTTCTTTTTCTAGTTGTTGTCCCTTTCTGATTGTTCTGTATGAACAGTACAAAGATATTTAGAATTAGACAGCTTATAGAAATGTGTGCATATGGTTGTAAAACATGTTCACGCGTTGTAAATAAGGGTTTGGAATTAAGCCTATAGTCCTTAGGGTCCATTTCCCGAGGAACATTATTCCCTCTGCTCACTTTTAAGCCAAAGGATAAATAATACATCTTATTTATATTGTGCTTTACATGGTAGGCTAGTCAAAGACACTTTACGGTAAAACCAGCACATTTATCACATAAAAACAGAAACATGAAACTAGCATATTTAGAGCAATTAAAACACAGTGTAGCCTACAGCTTTGTAAAAAAGTGAGTGACTATAGGCTAAGTAGATATTTTTACACCCTCACACATTCAGTCGGGTCCTCTATGTTGGGCTTTTTCTCTCCGTTTAAGCAGTATTTCCTTTCTGCATATTATATTCTTCCCCTCCTCGTTACTTTCCATTAGAAGCTGCTGCTCATTGGGTGAAACATATGGCGCATGCGTCCTCTCCATCTCTGCATCAGTAAATCTGTGATGGATACCGTGGTCTATTTAAGAAAGCCCAGCTATCTACACCTGGCTGGACATAGCTACACGTTCATCCCAGCTATCTACACCTGGCTGGACATAGCTTCACCTGTTCATCCTGGCTATCTACACCTGGCTGGACATAGCTTCACCTGTTCATCCTGGCTATCTACACCTGGCTGGACATAGCTTCACCTGTTCATCCTGGCTATCTACACCTGGCTGGACATAGCTTCACCTGTTCATCCTGGCTATCTACACCTGGCTGGACATAGCTTCACCTGTTCATCCTGGCTATCTACACCTGGCTGGACATAGCTTCACCTGTTCATCCTGGCTCGGCAATCGTGCAACCGATTAAGCCGCGATGAGCAGATCACACTAAGTCAAGCTGCACTTTTTCACTTATCCTGGATATCTTTATTCTACTTTCGTGCAACAGGCCCCCGGTCTCCTCTGTTTATTGTTTCAGCTCTTTACAATACAGTGAACACCTATGACTAAACTATGCTTTTGTATCCATTAATTGTTGACTATTACTCCAACTCTGAGAAAACTCCAGGCGAACTCTCTGCTCCGTGAACGGAGTTCTCAAGTGCAGAGAGCAAAACACTCCACCCAAGTAGCAGAAGTAGCACTGCTTTGCCTTTCTGAGAATATACTGTCCCAGTATACTTCCCAGTTAGTATGCGGTTAGAATATGGCTGTGTCTTATGTGACCTTGTTATTTGTACACCCTGTGACAATACACAACATGTAAATAGGAACATGTTGGCGTTATTTTTCTTATTGGGAGCAGTAGGCTAGTTGGAACCAGTTACCTGCAGGATCTTTGCTAGCCTCAGCTACTGCTTGGGTCAGGGTGGGAAATTAGCACCTGCCACGAGCTAATGGCGGGTTCTTTTTTAAAGTGGCGGGTGACATTGTCTTGTATACCAGCCACAGTGGCGGGTTGAGTGGGTTTTCAGTGCTAGTCCGTGACATTGGTTTAACAAATTGTGGCAACATATCCCCGGTGTTAAGAGGCCCGCCACCGAGTGGTTAAGGGAAAAAGAGGGAATAGTTAGCCTACTGGGGTTGGGCGATGTCCCCTAAACTGGCAGTTGATCAGACATACAATTAAATGCCCTCTGTAAATAGACAGCATTACATGCTGCCGCTGCTAGGGGCAGTCCATTACAACTTGACCTACTTTCACTTAGCTACGGTGCCGTAAAGTCTAGACTCAATCAGATCTCCGTGATCTGCATAACGACAGTACAGAGGAACGTGGCATCACAATGGTGGCTCTCTATCACAATGGACCAGAACACCTTCTAGCTTACCTTACAGACGACCGGTCCGTGCACTGTACTTACTGTCAAACCTACTCGTCTTCAGAAAATGCAAACAATTTGTTCAGAGAAACACCCTAACCTTAAATTAGAGGCCATAAAAGACCATGAGTCATCCAAGTCTCATATCAAGTGCACTGCCATACAGCTGGCAAAGATGGGACGCCAGGAGCAGCAGAGTTTAGCAATAAAGGCTTTATTTTTTTTTTCACATCACTTTTTCCTTTGCTTATATTAATACAATATGTATTAATAATACAAAATAATGTATTGAAGCAATTCAAAATATGCTAGTGCACTTTTTATAAATTTGAATTCTGGAAAAAGTGGCTGGTAAAAAATAAGTGGCTGGTAAAAAATAAGTGGCTGGTAAAATTGGGCATCCACAGGCAAAAACGTTAATTTATCACCCTGGCTGGGGGCGTTACAGCCCGCACGGAGATGAGAAGGGTATGTAGCAACTTGTCTAACTCTGGGGGATACGGTGAATAAGCTAAAGTCCCAATAAGTTGGCGTGTTCCTTAAAGGCACCCTGCCGTTCTCGCTCTAACTTACGCTACTCTCGTCAGGGGGGTTGCGGTATACCGCACTACCGCAGGAATTTCTTGCTTTTCCGTACAAATCCGTACCGTCCCCGCCCTACACTGCATCATGGCAGTTATGTGACTTAGGTAGTATTTGCTCTGTTGGGGATAAAAAAAAAGCCTTTTTATAATTATTACTACTAATTAAATGTTCATTTATAATGGTGGTGCATAATGGTGATGAGCAACAGGAGTTGCCCACCTTTTTATTCCTTCCCACATCTCTCGCAGCAGAGCCCCGGTAGAGTCATTGCCATATGACCTAATTATTGTCATTAGTGGCCTCAGTAATTAAGGCCTTTTACAGCTCCATCTCCTCTGTCTCACATAGGAGGGGATTTCAATTAGGCTTGCCTTGCAGCTCTGTCTGCCTCACTTTCACAGCTAAGCCATACTGTCACCTGTGTAGCCAAGCATAGCCAAGCAGCAGGCAGCCTGGCACTCATGGAAAGCTCCCACAAAGCATATAGGGCCTAAGTGTTTCTGCGGCTGGGTTCTATTCATTACATATCCCATGCACATCAATGAGACATAACGAGACAGCTTGACGAGGTATCTTCTTTCAGTGAAGAGAAAATATAAGCTTTTATGCTATTTTCTGCATGCAGCACATCACAAAAAAATACATAAGCATTGAAGATGTGCATTGCCGCGCATCTTCCTGTCATAAGTAAATAGCATGTGATATGCAGTCTCAGTCTCATCCGAGTGACAGAAAATGCCTCCATCAAGACATATCAAGCATAACTAGGACTAAAAAATAAGATTGAATTAGCTGCCGGTTCATAAGAGGAAGAAACAAAAGGAGGAGAGAAAACAACGGAGGAGGCTTAAAATTGTTGAGTAGCAGCAAGGAATTACTCCACGGTCCCCTCCATTCCCGCTTATCATTTATCTCTCACTCCAACCCTGGTGCCAAATCAGTCACCCTAATTAACAGGCCAGCGAGAAACACCAATCAATACTGCAAAGGGATAATTAACCCCTTGTGTTCTCAATCGTCTCTACAAAAGGTGAAATTGAAATTGATTGAGATTACGTTTTGTTGGCTAATTGTGGCCCCTCAGTCGGCTGAAGTAGGGTCGACTAATGGCTTGTGTGATGTTATCAGGAATCAGTGGGATTGATGTTAGTTGGAGAGGTGCTGCAATGTAGGTGTTGTGACTGCTGTGGAATATGCCGGCTGAGAAATGCTTTTATTTTGAAGCTATACTGAAAGAACTGCATACAATGGCGGCTCCAAATGTCAATGTGGTATAGGAAGGATGAGTTTCATTGCTTTATGCACCATCCAACATTACGCAGCTTCATTCAGCCTCAGGGACAAGGGCCACACCACAACCATACACTTACAATATTTTCAACTATCAAGCCCACATATTTCAGCTTTCTCACAAGACGGTTACTAAATGCATATGCTTATAGGGGCTCAAGCCAGGGGCCTCAAGTTTTGGAGGGCCCACAGAGAAAAGAAATGGAGGTGAAGAGCCCCTTTAAAAAAACTTTCAGGCTGCTTGTCTGCAGCTAGAGAAAGTGGCACACACTTTATTTAGGCAATACCAGAATTCAAAATATGGGTCCAGGTGTTGTTGGTGGATTGGCACTTGGTACTATAAGCTCCTGTTTAACAGCCGAAAACTGATCCATCATTGGTCAACCTATGTGTCTGTTAACTTTGTCAGCCAGTAACTATTAAACTACAGGGTTTAATTTCAAATAACTATCTTTATAGTCTCACTTTGCCAGACCTTCCTTTATAGCGCTGTGGAGGGTCCGGCTAGTCCACACCGCATTCCGGGATGAAAGAAAAACATGTTCTGGTTTATAGGCATGTCTTTAAACCAATCACAATCGTCATGTCTGGCACTAAGCACCGGCAGCAGGCCCGGTGTCGCTGCAAAATAGCATCGGGAAATAAAGAGTTTTGTTGGAACATGCGTATGTTCAAAAGTTGTTTTAGTCGTGTAACAGAAAACTCGATTGGGCTGCAGAGTTATGCAGTTAACCATAGTCCTCATGAAATCTGAATGATTAAAAATGTATCTCTTTGTTGACTGACTGATGGAAGTTTTGGTTTAATATTATAGATTACAACAAATGCCATTTTGTTGTGATTTTTATCATTTACTTTATTATACTGCAATGTCTTCTATAGTCTTATTTTATTGTGTTCAACATTGCTTTAAAGCTGCCTAAAACTAATTTACTCTTGAGGAACAATAAAGATCATAACCGGAAGAACTTAGTTGACAGAAGCGTCTGCAGATACAAAGTCATTGTGACCATTATATTATATTATTGTATATTATGTATTGGTTAGTTGGAAGACGATTAGTAAAAATGCAGGGTAGCCTACAGGTTTTAGTATTCTTAATAATATGCTATTGTAATGTTATATAGATTTTAACAGTCCACTATGCCCAGCAGACAAGGCAATTTAACTCTATTGCCAATTCTGCAGTATGTGCCAGACATACATAGAAATTGAAAATACATTTCTCTCCGACCCAATAAGGACACATACAAAAAGTATAATTTAAAAGATAAGAAATGTATACAAATAAAAACAAAGAAGATAAGTAATATGTAATACACAAAACTAAACATGAAGATATCTGAAATGTGCAATATAAAGGAAGAGTTCCTGAGTGTGTTCTTTCATATAAAGTGGCGAGTGCAGATGCTGATGGGGAGGGGTTCAGAGACACAGCGCTCTTTATCATGACTTAATTAAACAGGTGTAGGACTAATGTTAATCCATTTACCTTCTGGGTCCTGAAGTGCAGATTCATCCATCTGGTTTGGGACCAAAGAGTCACATTCCGGTTTCTCTGCAGAGCCTCTTGCTTTCTGCTGCCCAACAAAAATCCGTTTTGACCACCATGGAAATCCAAGGACGCCGCACGTGTTAGCTAGCTAGCTAAGTTAACTCATGCGTCAGTACTATTGACTTAGTGGCCTAATCACATTAACCGCTCCGTCTTCCTTGCAATGGCATTCTATAGATCCAAAATGAGTTCCCTACATCGAAGACTGATACGGAAATGCAATTCTTCGCACCGCACCTTCAGTAAACAACGTGTACATCTACTTTAGTTGTAGCACCTAGCTAGCTAAGCTACTTTCATCAAGCCACATTCTACACCTGTGGGAGCAGCTGCCATGGCAACAAACGAGCGTCTCGAGCTCGCCTCGCGAATATTAACCGCGTTCTAACGCCGGTCGTGACGCAAGGGCGATTCCACCCAATCATCAGGGCCCTCGACAAACATGTTTAAAACTACTGTCAAATGAAATTAGTTCCATGTTTCGTCATACAACTAGCTAACAAAGCATAAGCCAGAGTCAAAAGTAAAAACAGTAAAATGTATAATATCAACTATACTGGCCCAACATTAATTTCACTCTTACCTAGAATGTTGTATTAGCAACTAGGCTACCTTAACTTGGTTATATATAATGTCATCTCATTGAGACCTCTTTTGCAAGATTTACTGAAGATAGAAAGAAAAGCAAACTTTGTTAGACAAACAAAAGGACCAATACAAACTTAACCAAACTGGCACTAAACCAATCCAAAGCAAGGCAAGGCCATTTATTTATATAGCACAATACATACACTAGTAATTCCAAGTGCTTTACAGAATAAAAACAAACAAAAACAGACAGTTTAACAACAATATACAGAGGCACATTAAGGGTAAAAAGATAATTTTACTTTACCACTAGGGGATGCTAATAGCAACTAAATGTTTAGCAGAAATGATCAATATCTAAGGACATTAATGAGATGAGATATAAATGGAACTTCCTCTTTTGGTATGGAAGTACACATGCACGATCTGAGTATTCAATATGAGAAGACAGAGTATCTCATCAGGGAGGTTAGGATGAAATGTATTGCTGCAGCCCAACCTGCTGATTAAAGCTGATTAGACTGGTGAGTTTTAAATTATTTCACAGGAAGATTTCAATACGGAAGGTCCCTGTGCAAATCAAAGCACTAAACCCTCTCCCTTGTTAATGTCCTTTTCAACCAATAGAGCTATACAAGACCAAATTAGAGATCACCAAAGCAGACACACGATGAAGCTTGTGTCTGAAATATAACACCTTAAAGGTCCAATGTGTAGGAATTTCTCCCATCAAGTGTTGAGATCATGTATAGCAATCAACTCTTTGTCTCTCGCCACGCAGTTCAAAGTAGTACTACAGCTAGGGTGGCCTTCACGCTTCAAAAAGCCGGTCTCTTTTCAATCTCCTTTTTCTGTTTCTGTGTGAACATCTTCTGGATTTTGAATACGTATGGTCCTCCATGCTTCCTTCTTCTAACTTCCCGGGGCCGGGAAGCAGCGTTAGCAGCACCTGTGAGTGTATCTGGTGACAATGAAAACGCGAAAGGCGGAGCAGTATGTCCTGTATGTCCCTCACCGGCTAACGTGTATCAAGATGCAAATGTAAATGTAAAATTTCAAGCCAAAAAGAATACTTGGAATTGATGGTGGTGGTAAATATTTATGAAAAAGAACAAGTTTGTGAACTGGTAACATTGATTTTGATAATAAACAAATAAAAACATTAGACACTCTGTCTTTAACATCATGGGCTACGTTTTTTTTTACGATTTTCTGACTTGGTGTCGAACTCGGGTAACATCATCTCGTCCTGTAGACCACGTCTTAACAAACAACTCATTAAGCTTGACAAAGATAATTAAAGCTTTTTACAATACAAGCTTTTATTTTGAAATGCTGAGCCACCAGGAACCATCTCTTTTCTAATAAAATTGTGCTTTGAAATGAAAATGTTGTAAGATGCACGTCGACTGACTGAGCCTAAATGTGAAAAAAGAGCAACAACAAATAAAGAACAAACAGCATAAGTGAGCATGTAAACAGTGTAAAAATATATATTTTTAAATAGGCATGTTACTGACAATAGCTGGAGACTTTTAAACTACTCCCAGGAAATTATATTTATAGTGTAAAGCTGATTTTCTTTGAGAGTGAGTCAGCAAAGCTCTGGTTTGAAAAGACATCAAACATCAGGCATGTAGAGCTTTGAAACATGCAATAATGAGCTGTGACGGTTGGAAACCTGGACCAAAATATTTCTCATTAGAACTGAGAATAAAGAGCAATTAGCTATTGAATATTGCTGTCTACAGTAGCCAGGAAAAGGTAATTTGGGGTTGATGGATGACGCCCACATTTTGTTAGCACAAATTGTAAATCCATCCCCACGGTTACGAAAGAATTGAAGCATCATGCGAGGGAAAACAACAGCTTACCTGGCCATCATTGGTGTAATTTTGGTAGCAACTGCATTGGAACAGAAATATCATTCTTGTTCCTCAATAATCCTGAGGGTCTCATTGGTGCTGCAGGTTTAAGTATTAAGTATAGGGTAATGATGCTTAAGCATTTTGTCAACAGAAAAGATCATTACAGGGGAGAGAGGGGCAATGCAGAGAGGAAGGAGCTATGTCCAATCTGAAACAGGATCAGGAGCAATAGTAAGAATTGGCACATGACAGGGACAACGGTTTGTAGAAAGAAAGAAAGAAAGAAAGAAAGAAAGAATTTGGAGTAAAAGGAATGGATTGGGACAAGACTGGGACATGGGACAAATAAATTGAGACTGCGCTGGAGGGGAAGAACGTTTTACTGCTGTGTTATCTTTTTCTCCCCACAGACCCAAACTGATAAAAGGAGGACCCCATAAAACTTAAAACAGGATCTGGAGTAAAAGTGATAAATCGGGACGAGTCATCAAGAGTCATTAAACTAGGAAGGAAAGGCTGGGAAGAGGGGAAGAACCTTTTTCTCCTGTGTCCTTCTAAATCCCTACAAGACACAAACTGATAGAAGTGTGGACAAATGTTAAACAAGTCTGGATTTGCAAGATTATTAGCAGAATCAAAAACAGTCCAATCGGGGCCAAGGATCCCTCAACAAACAACATCAGGACATTTGTTCCAGTTTTGGAGGGTAGATGTTTACATACTGGGATGTTTCTCATTTGTTGAATAATGGTGGTGTAGAGATCAAAAGAATATATATTGAGGGGTCTTATAACTCCTAGATACACCCCTACATCCATTCACCTTGACAATTTGGAATGAATTGTATACTGAATCAGGTATAGTTAGGTATATCAGGGGCCTCATGTATAAACCAGAAGATGGCGTACGGCCAAAACTTGAAAAGTACCTACGCACAGAAATATTCACATGTATAAAACTGGGCGTGCGCCAGGTCCTGCGCACTTTTCCTTTAGACATCACAATCAACGTGAAATTGAGCGCACGTGAACAAGCCACCAACCCCGCCTTGCCTCCTCCCATAAATTAATAGGGAAAGGACTATAAATGGGTCCCTAACATTATTCTTTGTCTAATCACTACAGGTTATCCCGCTGCAGACGGAAGAAAAAAAACAACTTATTGTGACGTTGGCGATGCTGATCAGAAAATCCTTCCTACCACAGCCAATAACACTTTTTAACATGTCATCACTGGGTGCTGATAAGACTTTTGGACACCACACTGCTGCACTAAGGGCAACCTGCACAATTGGTTTATTTACATTAAGCATACATTTTATCATATTATTTAAGCAGTTGCACATTTTTGTTTTCCCATCCTGTATATATATTCAAATTTGTTCTTTTATTTTATTCCTATTATTATTTCATGTATATTGTATGCATGTATATTTCTCCTAGTATCTCATTTGTATTTATATTCTGTGTTGTGTGACTGATGTACGTGTGCTGCTGTAACACCGTAATTTCCCATTTTTCTTGGGATCAATAAATATCTATCTATCTATCTATCTATCTATCTATCTATCTATCTATCTATCTATCTATCTATCTGATTGCCAAGGTGGAGGCAAGACATTTTTTTTCTTTTTTGGTGGGCTGTCAACTCGGATAAGCAATAAAACCCATGGATGAAATAATGAAATATTAAATTGGCCTATAGTAACAGCGTATAGTATCAGTAGATATAATAATGTTTTTCCATAGACAACATTACGGACATATGCCGGTAAGTGAAGTGGAAACATTATTTTGTAATGTTTGGTGATTTTCGGCACTTTTCAGTTCACCACGTTACAGAGCCAGAACTTTGCGGACGGCCCGCACATTCTCACGTCAAGTTAATTTTTCATACAACAGAGTGTCCGTGAAAACCAGCGCATGCAAGCTTTTCGTCCGTACGCAACGTTTACACATGAGGCCCCAGGACTCTGGTCTGCTCTGAAAAAGACATTCGTCAGAAATGTAGCTAAGCGTAAATTCTTTCAGGAAGACCTAACTTTTAATCAATGCACTCCTAAATCAATTCAGCTGTTATCCAAATAACTGTACATTTTATCATGCGTATCATGTGTATAACTGTTGCTTATCAGCAACTAGTCTCTCCTGATTGAAATGTATCTCAGTGTCAATCCTTTCAGGAAGACCTCACTCTTAATCAATGCTCTAACTCCAATCAGCTGTTGGAGGCGTTCACCTTCCTGCTAAACCAATCAGAATAATATACAATGGCAAGGGCCAATCCCAGAGTCACAACCCTGCTTTAAAGAATGTGTTTCTCCCTTTGCTATCAGCTGTCGTTGCAGGCAAAGAGTGTGTTTATTGAGCTGTACAATAAACGTTAATTGCATAACTGCAAACATGTTTTCACACAAGATTGCAGCTATTTTCAATACACGGGTGACACAAATGCAGCAACCCCCACACACACACACACACACACACACACACACGCAGGCAGGTAATTATTAACCTGTCATTATGCAAATTACCCCGAATGAATGGGGCTCCTACCGTGTATACTCGCATAACCAGACATCACAGTCATGACACATACACAGTATGAATAAAAAAATTATAATAATTGAAAAAAAATGAAAAACATAATAATTGAAAAAAAAAAAAAAAATTAAAACCTCTATACCATGTAGGCTAGCTGTACATTGTGAGAATTCCTATCATAACCAAAGCTTGAACAGAGCTCTAATCTCCTTAAATGTATGCAGTCATAGGGCAACATTCGAGATGACAGCTGTCATCAAACATATTGGAGGCTGTTACTGTGAAAAAGGTAATGGCCAGTAAGGGAACAAATTGGACACAATTGCTTTTAGAATGGATTCAACCTGCACAAGCTGACGCCACTGACACCCGGGGCCGCTACTGAGTGACTGCAGCTTAGTGAGAGTTGACATGACAAGCACATAGTGCTTTCTGCTGCACATCCCTGGTGTCATAATTGACCCACTTTCTCCTACTCTATGCAATTCCCTCTTTAAAACTGTATTACCATGCACAAAGGAGGATTCACTGCGCAAGTACAGTCCATAGTTGATCACATCCAACAAAAGAGGAATTTTTTATGTCAAAAGATTGGAGTGGTTTCATTAAGTAAAACACAAAAAAATACATATTTGCAATGCTAGTCTATGCTGGAAACTACATGTTTGCTCATTAATGTGTGGCTGACTGCCAGTTCTGGGGCCAGATGCTCTGAGTAAAGTGGCCCTCAAAAGGGCATGAAAACAAAATCAGACCCGCTCCTTCTCCCCAAATGAAACCATCAAACTCCAGAGACCAAAACTTATGGTGCATTCAGACACGCCTTGTTAACTTGTATAGCCAAGATTTCCACATTATCTCCCCAGACAGTTTAAACAAAGTTGAAAACAACAGCGGTAATCTGTGGCAAGTTCCATAATACCCAGGTTTACAGTATGAGCCATGTCATTTAATCAATAGTGTATGGTAAACATATGCAAGGCTCCTCCATTTTATTGTGATAGCTTGTAATTTATAATCATGTTCAGACTACTAACAAGAACAAGAGCACAAGGGAATTCTCTGCCTGCATTTCCATTATTTACAACCTGCAGCGGCTTTTTCATTACTCTTGTTCAAGTAATATATTTAAGAGTGACAAATCACCACATGCATCGCAACTCCTGCTACATACGATGTGGCCTTGTGATATATCTCGACTTTTACGATTTGATTAGGATCTTCCGAATGCTCGATTAAACAACAATGGATTGGATGGGGCATTGGGGACTGCAGAATATAAACCAGGTATATCACTATATTGAGGTAATAGAACACTGCTTTGCTTTGAAATAGTATATTCATATAACACGTGGATTTACAGCCTAAATTGGGATACAGTGTTGTTTTTCCCTGGCATGTTACTGAAATTGACCGGGGGAAAAAATTGAGTGTGGACACAGGAAAGATTTTATTACCAGGTACGGAGAGATGGTCTAATGTGAAAAGGCCTCCTGGACATTCTGTAATGTGAGCGAAAGCTGCACTGTTTCTCCTGGGTCTCAAATACAGAAGTTGGTGTATGAACCAATTATTAAGTGGCTGGCAGAGAGAAAAACCTCACACACTTCCTGTTTTCCTGCTGGGCCTCACACACAGGGGATTTTCCACAACTGAATAATACATCTTCTCCATTTAATTTGGAAAGCAGCCGTAATGAGGCACTTTTGTATCTCCCCGGTCTGGGCTCTCACGTGCCTTAAGCACTGCATGGTTGAATTTGAAGCTGTTAATGGACTGTGGTGAGGGCAAAATGCCAGAGACATACATCCCATTCATATTTTAAAGGGGTGCAATTTGACTAATTTATTTACGCAAATAAACTGCAGCAGCCGAAAAAATTATCTTGTGACTTAAAGAGAGTAGGCTTGAAACCAAGAAAAGGCAGAGAAATGTTTTTGGAGATGTGACTGAATAATTCTCCGACTAACTGAGTACTGGAAAGCTGCTGATTTGTGGTGCTACATGCTCAACTTGCTTGGCACTCAGATAATATGGTGATTTTCAGCCCAACACAAGACATCAAACATTCAAAAGTTTCTATAAAAGAGCAGCCTTTTGAATATTAACACTCAGTCAAATAACTATGTATAATATGGAAGGTGTCATTCAAAATGATGAACTCACACAATTTTATTACAAACTCAACTGCTCTAAGGAGATTTTTAGCCAGTTTTAGCTCATTGCTTTGGTTTAACAGCACATTTAGTGTATGGTTTAGTCTTAGACAGGGACGGGGCCCAAACCTAGGGACGTCTGGGGCATGCTCCATTTCCAGCAGCTTTAGGCATTATACAGTGAGGAAAATAAGTATTTAAACACGCTGCTATTTTGCAAGTTCTCCCACTTAGAATTCATGGAGGGGTCTGAGATTGTCATCGTAGGTCCATGTCCACTGTGAGAGACATAATCTAAAAAAAAATCCAGAAATCACAATGATTTTTTAACTATTTATTTGTATGATACAGCTGCAAATAAGTATTTGAACACCTGTCTATCAGCTACAATTCTGGCCCTCAAAGACCTGTTAGTCTGCCTTCAAAACGTCCACCTCCACTCCATTTATTATCCTAAATTAGATGCACCTGTTTGTGGTTGTTAGCTGCATAAAGACACCTGTCCACCCCATACAATCAGTAAGAATCCAACTACTAACATGGCCAAAACCAAAGAGCAGTCCAAAGACACTAGAGACAAAATTGTCCACCTCCACAAGGCTGGAAAGGGCTACGGGGGAAATTGCCAAGCAGCTTGGTGAAAAAAGGTCCACTGTTGGAGTGGCCTAGCCAGTCTCCAGACCTAAACCCAATAGAGAATCTTTGGAGGGAGCTCAAACTCCGTGTTTCTCAGCAACAGCCCAGAAACCTGACTGATCTAGAGAAGATCTGTGTGGAGGAGTGGGCCAAAATCCCTTCTGCAGTGTGTCAAACCTGGTGAAAAACTACAGGAAACATTTGACCTCTGGAACTGCAAACAAAGGCTACTGGACCAAATATTAACATTGATTTTCTCAGGTGTTCAAATACTTATTTGCAGCTGTATCATACAAATAAATAGTAAAAAAATCATACATTGTGATATCTGTTTTTTTTAGATTATGTCTCTCACAGTGGACATGCACCTACGATGACAATTTCAGACCCCTCCATGATTTCTAAGTGGGAGAACTTGCAAAATAGCAGGGTGTTCAAATACTTATTTTCCTCACTGTATTTCCAAGCCTACAGCACCATAGCCTACACCATAGTCTGTTGTGACACAACTGTGGTTGGTTCGTTTGGCCGTTGCATAGTGGTGTTGCATTTTCCCATATTTATGTCCGGGTTCTGCTTCTCCATAAACAATATGAAATCAAGAAGAGGGTTAACTTTTTCTGCTTTGAGACCAGGGTCAGAAAACACAGAGTAGACACTTTGTCTCTCACCAGCACTCTTCAACTTGTACATGGATGAGTTATCCAACCAATTGACAAGATGCAAAACTGGCTGTATGATTGGTAATACCTTGGTTAATCGTTTCATATACGCTGATGATCTGGCCCTTTTCTCTCCCAGCTGTTGTTCTGGTTTTCAGCAGCTACTGAATATCTGCTCTGAATATGGGATGAAATATGATGTGTTGTACAGTATAATGCCAAAAAGAGTGCTGTCTTGATATGTAGGACAAAGGTGGACAAAGATCTTTGTTTTCCAGACCTTTATCTGTCAGAACATGTGATGACTGTATGTAATAGAATTACATGTCTGGGTTATATATTACAGATCAGTTATCTGATGATGAGGACATATATAGGCAGCGTTGCATATTATACGCCCAAGCTAACTGGTAAGAAAATTCCACATATGCACAGATGACGTCAAAATTAGACTGTTTAACGCATATTGAACTCCTTTGTTCCTGCTGCCTAATGGACTAAGTTTAAAAAGGCAAGCAGCAGCTTAACGTTGCTTATGAGGATACTGCTCAACAAAGCCAGGTGGTCTAGTGCAAGTGACCAGCACCTTCCTGGCATTATTGACGAGGCTTATCTACAAATTACAATGAGAGAGTGAGAGAGTGATATAGTCTTTTTTATATTTTTATTACTGCTTGTTATTGCTTTGCATGGCTGACTGGTGTCGGAGTTGCATGAAAGTGTCCTGATGCTTGCTTGGCTTCTTATATGAACTGGAGCTACTGTTGATGTCTAATCTCTCCTAGTGTCCTGTTGCTTTCTGCAGCTCTGCATGGCATACTAAAGAAAGCTTATATTTCTGCTCTATCTTTATGTCTGGTGTCTTTTTGATTACTGTGTGTATATTTTAACCTGTATTAATGTTTTTTTCTTGCTTCCTGCTGCCATGGTCTAAAATCATCTGGCCAAAGGACTACAGTTGAAAATTAGCCGACTGGCTAACCCGGTTCCTCCGACCTACACAGTGTTGAATGATGCTGGGAGGAGGTGGGAGGACAAGGAAGGGAGTGTTAAAAGTGTGTGATAAAAGGGTATGACCCAATAAACCCTCCAGGCCTGAGTAAAATACAGTGGCACACAGTTTCACTGTACTTTTTCCATAAAAAGAGTCAGCCGTTCTTGGATGTAAATTTATTGAGGTGGTCATAACGTTTTACAGCTGGTACTCTGTACTGGATATGATCACATTTGCTCGGAGCAGTAAATATTATGATCCTGGATGATGTGTTACACCGCAAACAAGCTATAACCTCTGCACACTTATTTTAATTACTTGCAATAATTAATGACCAATTGCAAGTTATAAAGAAGCATATGGTTTCCTGCAGGATAAAAACAAACAATGTTTTAAGAATAAGCTCACAGTTAAAGTGGTATTTTTGAGAGTGGGAAAGTATCTGTCTGCCTATCTTCAATTTAGATAATGGTGAACAATAATAAGGCTGCCTTCCGTTCAGAGGCAGATGGTATCCTGTTTGCCATATAATGCCCACTGAGTGGCAATCAGAACATGAGGAGCATGTAGCCTTTTTTAGTCTAGACTGCTTTATCACTTAGCTTACTTACAGATCAACAAATCAATTTGTGGGGGAAAAACAAAAGGAACCAAAAGGAACGCGGAAAATCGAAACTATGAAAGCCTTTGTTTTCATTTCTTCTTGTGAAGTTGTTGTCTAGTCGACGGTTGCCCCACAGACAGCGCTGCAAACCTACAGAGGAATGGCACTGCAGAGGGAGCTTAATTAAGAATTAATTGACTTATATTTTCAATTAATTGAGTTGTTTGAAGTGGTGTGATGTCAGTCTCACACTGACAAGCAATACCTTAACACAGCAGGCGCATCACGCAGATTGGTTGAAATGTGGAAAAAGACTTTCTTTTTCAGGGGCTGGTGAAATAACATGAATTAAATGGCTTGAAATTGGAAATCTAACGTGATTTGAGATGCTAAAAGAGAACATCTCTCTTCTGATGCTTGATAGACTGGATGAGCCTGGGAGGGATATGGCAATTCTCTCTGTGCATGTGTGTGGAGGGGGTGTTTTAAGAGAATTTCAGGTATAATTTGCAGAAATATGGCATAGAACAAACATTAGGAAATGATGATCCAAGGCATTTATTCAAGTTAAGCATGCCATCGCCTACATACTGTACTTCAAACAGATAATCCCCCTCCTACGCAGGGAGAATGCAGAAATCTACTACTAATCACACATATCTGTTGTGACACCTAATATGAGTGGCATTTAGCAGTTATCACAGAGCATTCCTCAACCTCCACTCAAATAGAAACTCCACTTAGCATTCGCCTATGAGAGCAATGTTTGAAATTCTAGAGATGTACGCATAAAAGGGAATATAAAGTATGCCTAATGTATATGAATGGGAGCTGTGACGTTCAGGTATTTCACACCGCATGCCCTGACAGAGGCTCAAGTGAATAAGTCTTCAACTCGTATTGAAATTCATATTGTATCCCTGGCTGGAGCGGAGCCCATTTTCTCCACAGTGCTCTCTCCATGAGCCATACAATAGTCAGGGAGACATCTAATGAGGCAGGAGAAGAATTAAGAGGAAAATCCTTAAACTCGAGGATTTGGCATATTCAATGGCCAGTCTCTAAATTCAGTGAAATGATCTTTTGTTGGGAGCTTCAGGCTGGTTCGAGGGAGAGAACAAAATGCAAAAAGAAGAAAAGAATGAGTGAGTGACTGATATGGGCTGTGACAATGTCAGCTTTGGTCTGGTCATCCTGGTGGATGACGAGTGGATATGAGGGCAGATGGAAGCAGAGAGACTGGAGGGGAGGGGGGAGGGGAGCAGGATGATGGAGAAGACAGCTCAGAAGGTTCACATCTAGATCTGTAAAATCTGTGCCGGAAAACCTCTGCACTTCTCTACTATCTACGTATGAGGTGCTCCGCAGGCCCTTCCCTCATCAATCAGTGAACAAAGGTGGAATGTAACTAAATACATTCACTCAAGTACAAATTTAAGGTACTTTTTTTCTTTTTTGTTGAGGTACTTTACTTGAGACTTTTCTTTTAATGCCACTTACTTCTACTCCACTACATTTCAAAGAGAGCACTTTTTACTCCTCTACATTCATCTGACAGATTTAGTTACTAGTTACTGCCATAGACTGTATATATATTGATAATATTAATATTAATGGTCTATGGTTACTGCACATAAAACACATTTAGTTTATCAAATACAATGTTTTATAATAAATTAAACTACCCAATAATACAGTATAACGGCCTACAAGTCGAGCTACAATGATGATTGGGAATTTTCTTTATAATACTTACACTTAAGTAATATTTTCAATGCAGGACTTTTACTTGTACCAAAGTATTTTTTTACAGTGTGGTATTACTGTAGTACCTTTATTCAAGTAAGGGATCTGAAGACTTCTTCCACCCCTGTCAGTGAGTCAGCAGTGCCCCCCAGCTCATGTACAAAGCAGCTCCCCAGACTTTGCCTCTGATCTGCTGACACTGCTGCCTCATGCAGTTTGACCTATGGGTCCCCAAGAGAAAGCGGCCCAACTCTCCATCTGGTTGGTTCTTTTCAACACCAGGCTGCTAAAGTCAAGCAAAGTCAGTGAAGATTGTTTTTGCTATACGGATTTTTTAGGGCTGCAACTAACAATTTTTTTCATTGTTGATTAATCGATTAGTTGTTTGGTCTATAAAATGTCAGAAAATTGTCAAAAATATTAATCAGTGTTTCCCAAAGCCTAGTCTCACATTGCCAGACCAGTCCACACAGCATTCCGGGATGGGACAAAAACGTACTCTGGTTTATCGGCATTTCTTTAAACCTACCCCAATCTTCTTGGGCGGGGCTGAGCACCGTGCAAATTAGTCTCGGGATGGAACTTGTTTTGGTGGAACATGTGTACGTTCACAGGTTGTTTTACTCGTGCAACAGAAAACTCAGATTGGACAGATAGTCTAGCTAGCTGTCTGGATTTACCCTGCAGAGATCTGAGGACCAGGTAACCATAGTCCTCAGATTGGACAGATAGTCTAGCTAGCTGTCTGGATTTACCCTGCAGAGATCTGAGGACCAGGTAACCATAGTCCTCAGATTGGACAGATAGTCTAGCTAGCTGTCTGGATTTACCCTGCAGAGACCTGAGGACCAGGTAACCATAGTCCTCAGATTGGACAGATAGTCTAGCTAGCTGTCTGGATTTACCCTGCAGAGATCTGAGGACCAGGTAACCATAGTCCTCAGATTGGACAGATAGTCTAGCTAGCTGTCTGGATTTACCCTGCAGAGATCTGAGGACCAGGTAACCATAGTCCTCCGATTGGACAGATAGTCTAGATAGCTGTCTGGATTTACCCTGCAGAGACCTGAGGACCAGGTAACCATAGTCCTCAGATTGGACAGATAGTCTAGCTAGCTGTCTGGATTTACCCTGCAGAGACCTGAGGACCAGGTAACCTTAGTCCTCAGATTGGACAGATAGTTTAAGCTAGCTGTCTGGATTTACCCTGCAGAGATCTGAGGACCAGGTAACCATAGTCCTCCGATTGGACAGATAGTCTAGATAGCTGTCTGGATTTACCCTGCAGAGACCTGAGGACCAGGTAACCATAGTCCTCCGATTGGACAGATAGTCTAGCTAGCTGTCTGGATTTACCCTGCAGAGACCTGAGGACCAGGTAACCATAGTCCTCAGATTGGACAGATAGTCTAGCTAGCTGTCTGGATTTACCCTGCAGAGACCTGAGGACCAGGTAACCATAGTCCTCAGATTGGACAGATAGTCTAGCTAGCTGTCTGGATTTACCCTGCAGAGATCTGAGGACCAGGTAACCATAGTCCTCCGATTGGACAGATAGTCTAGCTAGCTGTCTGGATTTACCCTGCAGAGATCTGAGGACCAGGTAACCATAGTCCTCAGAAATCCACCGGCGTTTAATTAATTATTACAACACAAAGAAAGCAGAAGGTGACAGACAAAGAGATGGCATCCGGTGGAATTTGTCAGCACCTGACCAATCCCGGAAACAAAACGTCGTGGATATAGACTACCCGAAGCCCAAGATGACGTCTTTGATTTGTCCACAACTCAAAGAGATTCAGTTCACTGCCACAGAAGAGTAAAGAAACCCGAACATATTCACATTTAAAGCGTAAACCAGAGAATTGTTTGCACGCCCCACCAAAATTTCTTTTTTATCAATTATCAAACTTATTGGTGATTAATTCAATAGCTGACAACTAATTGATTAAATCGATTCATCTTTGCAGATCTAGAATTGTATGTACTTCAGTTAATGGCCTTGTATTATAATGGCCAATGTATTCTCTGTGTAAGTGCTACTGAATCCCGAGAGGGTTCAGCTTTTCTTTTCAACTCCACATTAAAGCAGCTGATCTCACCTATGAGCTTGTGCCTTGTGCTAGTTGGGACACAACACTAGGCAAGCCTTTATTTAGGGACACTTCACACCTTTACCTAAAACTTTACCTAAAAAAGGGTTTGGCTGCAATAAAAAACGTGCAGAAATCCTGTGCTTCAGTATAGCACTGAGTTGAGACCCTTTTCAAAACCTTAATCCACTTAACCTTTTAACATTAACCTCAGAGTGGCCCCTTTTTCAAGTGAAGCCAACTAAATCTGCTCATTTTTAACATCAGTGGATTTTCAAGGCCTGGGAGATATTTGTGCAATTAAACTGAACTTTAACGTCTGGTCTGCCTTCCCCTCAGTCTCATCTACTTATGATATGACTATATGTTATTACATTGATAACCCTGCCTAAAAACAATCACGGGGGATAAAAGTCAAACACTCAAACGAAATGCGGAGCACATAATCTGCAACAGAGTTTAATCTCCACTTGACATTAACTCATGCATTTTATCAAACAGCTGTGTGTAGGCAAATATCAACTTCCTTTGTCTTTGCATCACTAATTGGTTGTAATTACAAACTGGTTTCACACACATTTAAAACAGTCTCAGCGCTGTCTCTGTGATGTTTGGCAGCTCCTTCTAAATTGTTTCGAAGCAGCCGCAGTATTCCTGATTTTGTTGCCAGTAGATTTCTGCTCCGGTGTCACTATCTGTCTCTTATTATCAGACTGCTGCTCTGATCATGTCTGGCTACACACTGCCCTCTAGTGAAGAAGCCACAGTTTGTCATATTTCAAGAGTTAATCACAAAATGTATTATACAAACTATAAACTATCTGGAGTTGACAAGGCTTGACTGCAAAGTCGTTTGTCTGCTGAAAGAGCTAATTTAAGATTAAGGATCAAAGATCCCTACCAGACATGTTGTAAGACAAATTAAATGACTCTGCTTTGAATAATAATTTGTGTCAGGAGTGTTTGCATACCTTTGGCAGCACAGTATACAATAAACCCAGGTTTATCTTTCAGAAGGTTTCATCTGAAAGCCTTTAGTTAAAAAATGTACTTGAAATACTACTTGGTTTCTCCACAATGTCCTTGACTGCACACAGATACTGAGAGGAACAACATCTGGTCTAGTGCTGTTAAACAAGAAATGAAAAAGATCGGGATTACACAGAACCGAGCTGCCCGTCGACATATATCCTGGTCCAGTATATAAGACCAATCTGTGTCTCTAGGAAAACACACACACACACACACACACACACACACACACACACACACACACACACACTAAAACTAAAGCCATAAAGAAAACTGTAATGTTTAGGGCGATGTCAAATTGGAGCATATAATAACTGCATTTAACACAGATTACAAGTGGCATCAGTTTAAAAAAGGGAGTAAGATTTGTAATTAGTCAAAAAGAAATCTTAAACTGCATATGATAGTGAGAATGTCAATGTGGATTCATATTCTGTTGTTCACCTAAGTACAGACACAAATGTGCACTGGTACCTGTCCATTGGTTACTTGTGTCAACCGTTTGTTAAGAAGGAAATGTGTAAAAACGTATCAGAAGAACTATATTTTATCGATATATATAATTATTAATTATATAGCATTTATTTATTGTATTGACAATATGGAAGTATTAATGTAACGTTGTATTATTGTCTTATGTTTCTTCTTTTTTGTGGACCCCAGGAAGAATAGTTGTTACTACGGTAACAGCTTATGGGTATCATGAATCTAAAAAAAATAAAATAAAAAAGATTATCGCCCCCTGCTGGTCCTACAGTGGAACTCACTGCTTTTCTGATTCAGTTCAGTTCTCAGGTGTTTTTATCCAGCTCACCATGAGATGTACACAACCTCTAAATCCTTCTCATGTGTTCTATCATTTTTAATGTGCGATCCCCGGTGCCTTGCTTTAAAAAAAAAAATGCACCGTGTGTCCTTGATTGCAGAGTACACAAGTTTCAAAGAACACGCCTTGGGTAATGCTAAAAAACGGTTTTATTTTTGTAATACAGAAAAAAGGAGAAGATCAAAGCAAATCACGGCCCTGGTTTTGGATTTGGCTGGCAGTAAGTGCCAGGCTTTTATAAAGCCAGGAGGAGGAGCGGGAAAGCCGGCTTCACGGGGGGGCCCCCGCAGTCAGAGGTGCATGTTGTTTACAAGGTAGGTACAGCATCTGTTGTGTCTAGATGTTTCAGTTGCAGTTGACCATTTCCTGTTTTATTCAGTTTTTTTCAGTTTGGTTTTATAACATTTCATGTCTCAAGAATGATGATGTTTTTTGTTTGATCTTTGATCTTTTTTTGCTTCATTTCTGCGGTTTGTTGATGTGAGATGAAAAATATTCTGTACTGCACAAACATAAAAAAATCTGCTTTCATGATGGAGGAATTAAGGGGTGGCATGAATCCAGAAGTGTGCTTGTGAGATGGCTAGGATGGCGGCGTTTGAAAAAAATGTCAGATAAACGGTTTGCCAAATTGGATGTTTACACTAGAAAATGGGGAGAGTACATGATCTCCCTGCGGGGCTCCTAAGAAGCTTTGCGCTGGGGAGAGACATGTATGATGGGCTTATGTCTTTTTGTCTGGGTGGGTGGTGATGACAAAGGTATGTTTTGTGTTATTTAAAAATAAAGAAAATTGGGTGCCTTGATAGCTCGGGTGGTAGAGAGGGCGCCCATATTCAAAGGTTTACTCCTCAACCTGCGGCCCTTTGCATGTCACCCCCCCCCCTCCCCTTTCATGTCTTCAGCTGGCCTGTCAAATAAAAGCTTAAAAATAATCTTTAAAATAAATGAAAATTGTTAATCACAAAGAAAATATCATACCTTTAAGGAAAAAAATGTGCATTACAAGTCGCAGTGAGTCAATAAAGCACTTTGAGATTCATTTATATTCCCAGCATTCTCAAACAAAACAGGTCTGGCTCCTCGAGGTCCCACCGTGCCATTTCAAGTACTGTGAATCAGATAAAGAGTCTTTGATGTTGACGAGTAAGCTTTAAACTGGCGTCTTCAGCTGCACTCTTTAATCTGCCACATTTCTTTTCACTCTTCAATTTGACAAACAGGATTTGAACTGAAGCCTCCCACACAGTAAACAGTCAACAGTGAGCTGCAAGTGGCTGAGGGAGATATGTTTTCACTCTGTGTGTGTTTACTACCTTGTGCAATCACAAGCAGCAGCAGCAGCTGCCGGCACTCCGTTCTTCTACCGCCGCCACCGCCGCAGAAATGTCACCAATGGTGAACAGCCAGTCTGTCTGAAAGCCAGCAGCCACAGCTCGCGGTAATTAGCCTCGGACTGGACGTGGTACACCGGGGCTGCTCTGGTTCACTTGGCCATGTATGCAGTTACTTCCTTCTCCAGAGCCTGGGCGAAGCGGTGGTTGAGGAAGAGGAGCTGGCCGTGAGGAAGCAGGCGGCTGAGCAGAGCATCCACGCGGTTGCTCCTCAGCAGAACCTGGAGGGAAAGGGTTGCCGTTAGTGACCACGCCGTGTAGACTCTTTTTGCTGTGACTAACAATTGTAGTTAGTTTTTTAGTTTAGTTTTTTTTTTAAACAACATACAAAGCATACAATCAGCAACATGAAAATACAGATAATCCGCAAATCGCCAAATATCGGTCCAGATAATCGGCCAGGCCGATAATTGGTCCATCCCTACAACAAAAGATGACACAGCAACCATATACAGGACCATAAAACAAAATAGACAAACTGTAAACCACATAAACATATGTATAAATGACAACACCATAAGCCCATCATACACGTCTCTCCCCAGCACAAAGCTTCTTAGGACCCCCCAGAGACCTCAGGTACTTTCCCCATCTCCTAGTCTGGACATCCAACCTGGAAAGACATTTGTTTGACTTTTTTACGCCTCCATGCAGACAATCTTTCTACGATGGCAGTTAGTAACAGTTGGTAATAAAACCTGAACGGAAGCAATCTTGTCTCATACTGCCGCCTGTTTGTTTTTTTATTGCCGTATCCATAACGTATAATGAGTTGTTGAGCATTTAACACAGCAACTGTTCTTCTGTGGAGATAAACTATGTGATTGAAGAGATTTCAGGGCTTTAAACATGAAGACACTCTGCTACAAAAGGTTTCATTTGAATACAATATCATTAAAGCTGCACCAGGAAAATACACTCATCCACTTCAGCAAACATTACTCAAACACGAGAAAATTATTTATTTGTTGGGGACAACTTTCAGCAGTGGATTGATACACATTTGGTTCTCTAGTGAGTAGTGTATATATATATATATATATATATATATATATATATATATATATATATATATATATATATATACACACACACACACACACACACACACACACAGAGAGTATATACAGTATATGTGTGTGTGGGGGGAGGGGGATTGAGCCTAAACTACACTGTGTTGATGGTAATAAAGAAACATGTCGCCCAGTGATACAGTGCGGCTCGTTGGTTTTAATAGTTTATGGACAACAATGGAGCTCACAGAGGAATAACATATTTCAGGCTTTGGCAACTATTCATTGTTGGTTTTGGTCTTTTCATGGGATTTGTCGATCATATAACCAGGCTAAAATGTGTGTCCCAAAATAGCAGCGACAGAGCTAAAACTGCAATTTTAAATCTGGTCCTCCTCTAAACCCTGCTTCGCAAACTGGCCAACAGGAAGTCAAACGCAGCCAGACATTCCAGCTTGTTGAATTCAAGTACAAACACTGGTTACCATAGTCTGACCTTATTCTCCAGCCAACATGGCAGCCATCCAAACACCAACCATGAGCATGGTTTCTAATGGTGGGCATATTAATGTGTTGGCAAGTCACACGGCTGCCTAAAGATCTCCACAACAAGGCTGTAAATGGCTTCCAGGTTTAAAGGTTAAGGGTAACTTAAGATGAATACTAATATGTATTAGCCAATCCTCTATAGCCACACTGTTTTAAGGTATATTGAGAAATCTTTATTCCTTTTGTGTGTCTATTTAGACCGCATCAGACAAAGTCTAGATCAAAAACCACTGTATTTAGACTTTTCAGTCCTGGACTTTATTAACATGGAGATTTTACAGAATGTTTAAAACACCTGTCAGGTCTGTGAAACATTAACTGTATTTGTGAGAAACAGAAAGAAAAAGGGGATTTCACAGCTTTTTCTCCATCCAGATCACATCAGACCAGGTCTAGGTCAAGTCTGCATGTTAATCAAGTCCAGATTGGACAAATACAAGTACAGTGGTCTGACCACAGTCTCATGTCAGCCTCATTCAAGAGATTTAGGTATCAGAAATCATGCAGATATTTACCACATGCTGCCATTTGGAGTTGCTGTTGCATTAAGTTGCCCCCGTGCTACTTTGGTCTACGAGGGCTCCTGAATGTGCAACGCGTACTGGAGCCCCTTTTCTGAAAATGGAAGCCTGTGTGTGTGGTGCTCACCTCGCTGCCCTGCCCCAGCATGTGCAGGTGCTCCAGGCAGTGTCGGGTCAGGTTGCGCAGAGTGATCTCAGCCAGCAGGAGGTTCTCATGGGGCTCACAAACCAGCGTGAAGCCAAGACTCTGGACTCCCAGATACAGAGCGCTCATCTCCTCAGAGAAGGGGTCTCCAGCTCGGAGACGCACCACTCCGCTGTCGGCGTCCTGCAGGGCCAGCGCCTCCTCCCCGGGCACCGTGTCCACCAGCACCCGGGCCGAAGCCTCTCGGGACAGAGAGACGGCGCTGCGGACCTGCCTGAGTCCCAGAGGAGCAGTGGGATATAGTCAGAAATACAGAACCAGGCAGGCAACCACACTTCACCTGACATCAACTATGATTAGGGCAGGAAGTAACGCAAATATTTATTTTTCATTAATCTATCCTTGTACTTGATTACTTTTTGTGGAGGTTTTGAATGTGTTTTGTGTGTTTAAAAGTTAAAACTAAAGACAAATTCCCATTATAGATTAACAGAGCCTAAGGCAATGTGATGCCTAAAAATTGGATATTTTGTCCGCCTAACTATAACTAAAAACCCAGAGGCATTTGCTTTACAATGATATGAAATAATGGAAAGCAAGCAAATATATATTATGTATTATTATATTTTAGAACTTGCCAGTCAAACAGCCAAATGGGCCAAGGTTTTTCCGCCCAGTTGCCTAGCATACATTACTAACTTAGTATAACTGAGGCCTTTTATAGAATGTTTAGAAAGTCCGTTTTTCCTTCATGCTAGAATGAATATGAAAAATGCTCAAATGAATGATCAAATTGTTGTCCATGACATGTAGCAGTAGAACAGTCTTGTCATTCTATCCCAATGTGCACAAAGAGTGAGCATTTTCTTTTCACAGTAATAATCACAGGTTGTCATGTAGAAGAAGAGAAAACTACACACACGCTGGGAAATAAAATCATTGTATACTGAAATCAAATGAGACAGGATTGACAGACTCCACTGGACTCTGTGATGCTTTTTTACATTGAGTGCCATTAGAAACCAGCAGGATGCAGAGGGAAGAATGGATGCCATATAACGGGAAACAGGAAGAGGGGGCTGTCCTGCACCCATTAGTGACACTTACACATTAGTAATGCATCATTCAATCTTTATACGTATATGACGTCAGAGGAACTGAATTTATTTATTTATTTTTTATTTATTTATTTGCAAAAAAAGGAAACAGAACACAAATAACGTACAAAAGTATACAAAATAACAGAAACATACATGAGGAAAACAGAATACAATACAATTTAGCCAGGGGAAGCTTAAAGGCCATTACAAAGACAAGGAGGACCATAAGCCTTCTTGTTGTTGTACAACTTCATGGCAATAATGTATAAAATTAGGTTTTTTAGAGCTGAATTTACATTTATGAATGTGAAACTTTGCCAGGAACAGAATTTAACATGTCTTCCTGTGAGGTTACTGACTGTCGAGTAGGCTGTCTAACACTGCCTACACTACAGGGTCCATTTTTTATTTAACGGACAAAAAATGTTGTCTGTCAAAATAGCAAGAGGAATAAATAAAGTCAGAGAGCCTGACTCACCTGGCCACCACAGCTATCCTCTCCTTCTGCACCAGTCGCCTCTCCTCCGGGCTGAGCCCCCGCTCCCGGTCGGAGAAGATGCCTTCATCCGGACCGAAGAGCCGGGAGTACAGCGGTCGACTCTCCCCGGCACCGAGAGCACTGACCGGACACACTGTGTGGATCAGGAAACACCGGACCATGCTGTCATGTGTGGAGAAAAAACACCAAAACGCCACTTATTTCTCGTTTACAGTGTTTACGATGTTGGTCCTGATTAGTCACTTCCGCGTTGGTCAGCTGACTATTGTCGGCTATCGTTCCTATGCGCTGTTTGAACCAATAGATGGCGCCCGCAGTATATATATTATATTATATTATATTATATTATATTATATTTTGGTGACTGATTATTTATAAAAGTGAAATACACACAAAAACAACAACAGAAACTACCCATTCCTCCCAACCCTAACAAGTTAGATAATAATGCTACTTCCCTCCATGATAATATCCACAACCAAGACACCCCCTCCACACCCAGCGCTTTCAGCATTTCTGGACGGATCTCATCAATCCCTGGGGCTTTGCCGCTGTGGAGTTGTTTTACTACCTCAGCAACTTCCATCAGGGAAATTGACGACAATCCCCCATCATCCTCCAGCTCTGCCCCTACCACAGAGGGCGTGTCAGCTGGATTTAGGAGTTCCTCAAAGTGCTCCTTCCACCGCTCTATTACCTCCCCAGTTGAGGTCAACAACGTCCCATCCTTACTGTAAACAGCTTGGATGATTCCACGCTTCCCCCTCCTGAGGTGGCAAATGGTTTTCCAGAAGCACCTTGGTGCCGACCGAAAGTCCTTCTCCATGTCTTCTCCGAACTTCTCCCACACCCGCTGCTTTGCCTCTGTCATGGCAGAGGCCGCAGCCCTCCGGGCCCGTCGGTACCCTGCAACTGCCTCCGGAGTCCTCCGGGATAACATATCTCGGAAGGACTCCTTCTTCAGTCAGACGGCTTCCCTGACCACCGGTGTCCACCAGGGTGTTCGTGGGTTACCGCCCCTTGAGGCACCTAAGACCCTAAGACCACAGCTCGCCGCCGCAGCTTCAGCAATGGAAACTTTGAACATTGTCCACTCAGGTTCAATGCCCCCAGCCTCCACAGGGATGCACGAAAAGCTCCGCCGGAGGTGTGAGTTGAAAGTCCGTCGGACAGGGGCCTTCTCCAGACGTTCCCAATTTACTACTCGTTTGGGCTTACCAGGTCTGTCCAGAGTCCTCCCCCATCCCCTGACCCAGCTCACCACCAGATGGTGATCAGTTGACAGCTCTGCCCCTCTCTTCACCCGAGTGTCCAAAACATACGGCCTCAGATCAGATGAAATGATTATAAAATCGATCATTGATCTTTGGCCTAGGGTGCTCTGGTACCACGTACACTTATGAGCATCCCTATGTTCGAACATGGTGTTTATAATGGACAATCCATGACTAGCACAGAAGTCCAACAACAAACAACCACTCTGGTTCAGATCAGGGACGCCTCTCCAAGTATCTCCATCATTGCCCACGTGTGTGTTGAAGTTCCCCAGCAGAACTATGGAGTCCCCTACTGGAGCCCCATACAGGACTCCATTCAAGGTCTCCAAGAAGGCCGAATACTCCGAACTCTTGTTTGGTGCATATGCACAAACAACAGTCAGAGTTTTCCCCCCCGTCACCCGCAGGCGTAGGGAGGCGACCCTCTCGTCCACCGGGGCAAACTCCAACGCAGCGGCCACCAGGCGCTTGCTGACGAGCCCTCCGTCTGGGCCTGGCTCCAGACGGGGGCCCCGGGCCTCCTCCGGACAGGGTCACTCCCTCTCTACCTCGCTTTTTCATAGGGTCTTTGAACCATTCTTTGTCTGGCCCCTCACCTGAGACCACTTTGCCATGGGAGACCCTACCAGGAGCACACAGCTCCAGACAACACAGCCCTCAGGTTCATAGGGACACACAAACCTCTCCACCACGATAAGGTGATGGTTCCCGGAGAGGATTGGCCTTTAAAAACTAAAATGTGCCTGCCTCTATGGGAATGTAACATAGGGACACATTTTTTTAATTAAGGCATTGAGATCAATTTCCAAAAGATGTTTTTTTATTCCTCTTTTTAATCAACTTCAGCATGGGTGTGTAAACTTATTCTATCCACTATATGAATGTATAATATTCTGAACGAATAAATAAACAAGCAAAATAAACTAAAACATAACTGAAAAATGAAGGATAATGTGATTCTAAACTAATAAGAAAATAAGACCTTCACCAGTCAGATTTTTAGGAATGTGAAGATGGGATACTGTTTGATTAATTGATTGTGCTTTTTATCTAAAATGCCAGAAAATATTGAAAATTTAAAACTTATGAACACCCCAACACAAAGAATTTAGTATCATAGAATATCAGAAAAATCATTGGACTTGGGTTGTTTTTGTGGGAAACGTACTAAAACGACTAATTGACCAGATCAGATATATCTTAACTGAATTCCAACGGATTGAAAGACCAACATGGATGGTTTGAGACAGTGTAGAGCAGTGTAGATGAGGAAGAGAACAGGCAGAAGGAGGCTGCAGAGAGGTTGAGTGAGATTAGAGTGTTTCGGGGGTCTCAGCAGGCAAACAGGCAGCAGTTAATCCAACAGCTGCTGCTGGTCACACTTCTTTACTCTCAGAGGCCCTGCTCAGTGTGTGTGTGTGTGTGTGTGTGTGTGTGTGTGTGTGGGTGTCTGTGTGGTGGAGGGAAGAAAGAAAGAAACCATTCACTCCACTGCCCTGTTAACCTCCACCCTGCCCTGCACACACTCTGCTGCTGAGACACGCTGTAACGAGACCTGAGGATGTGGTGCTCTGCTCTGCTTGTGTCACAGCTGTGAGATGAGAGCAGCAACACACCAGTGCATATGACTGAATGGCTTAGGGATGGTGATCCAGACTGAAATAGATGAGTGACTAGGCTACTGAATGAATTCAATTGTGCAGATGTTCATGGTCCCCAGCAGATTAACCCAAATGACTGAGCCTCTATCTTTCCATCTAGCGCCGACAGCAGGTCAAAGTGTCCACTTATGCAGGAAAATACCTCAACATCTACTAGATAAGCATTCATGGTTCCCAGTGGATTGATTCCAAACAGTCCTCCGAACCATACGGCAATATCTAATCCGGCTCACAGGAGCGTCTCATACATGAGCGCCCCTAGAGGGGGCAGGACCCACAGGAGGGTTCTCCCTTTCTAAACCTCAGAGTGTAACGGTTAACACATTGTTAACTTTGTGAAACAGTCGTAGTTTGTTAGATGTATGCACAAAAACTACTTGGTTAAGTTTAGGAAAAAAGATTGTGGATTGGGTTCAAATCACTACATCTCTTACGTTACTTATATATATATATATATATATATATATATATATATATATATATATATATATATATATATATATATATATATATATATATATATATATATATATATATATATATATATATATATATATATATAGAAAGAGAGAGAGAGAGAGAGAGAGAGAGAGAGAGAAAGAGAGAGAGACTATTGGACACCCCAAACTATCTAGCCAAGTCGTGGTTTGATTCACACTCTTGACCAATGAGCCAACACTGTTCAGTCTAGTTCTACGTTCAGCAGTTCATGAAAGAAAGGTGTGGCTGAGAAGTGTTTGTGCAACACCCACGCCAATAAAGGAGTGAATGAGCGGGATGATTGCAGGTAATAATTAACCAAAATAGGTGTGGAAATTCAAAGTGAAAGTGAAGCCAGATTTCTCCGTCAGCATAGAACTCTATAACCCTGTGATGTTCACTGCACAAACAGCATGTAGAGGATCATATTTTCAATAAAGAGTATGACTTTTCAAAGCAGCGAGCGCGGAGGATGTGCAGCTGCTCGTGTCATGAACACCACTAGAAAAGTCTGGGCAAGTTTCACTATGAGTCACAGTTCCCTCTGATGAAACAAACCAGCTGAATAAGAACAACAACAGGATGTGAAGGGCTACCACGACCAATAACAGGGAGGCCTGCCAGTTTGAAATAAAGGAAACTAAAGACAACATGCAGCTAACAGATCTTTTTGTCTGGGCTGCAATCCCAGCAGGGGGAAATGAAAACATCCTGGAGTCATGGTGAAATCCTCCCAGCCAGCAGAGGATGTGTGCACAGAGCAGAAACAGCAGCAAGGGCAGAAAAATGGCCTAGGTCTCTAATCCTCGACAATAATCAAAATGAAAGTTCACCTTTAAAACCCCACCTCTCCACCCTTCCTTTGAAACCACTGTGTTTTTCTCCGTGTTTCAGGTTGTCAGGACCTTGTTTTGTCAGTTTGCTGTCGGTGTCAGCAGGTCAGAGCACACAAGGGTTTAAAGGTGACACTCAGGCTGGAGCTGTGTGGGAGGGCACTGCAGCTGCCTGCAGGAGGGGTATCAAATTCAATTCAACTTTATTTATAGTATCAAATCATGACAAAAGCTATCTCAAGACACTTTACATATAGATAGATAGGTCCAGTACACCACACTATAATTTACAAAGACCCAACAATTCTAGTAATTCCCCCAAGGGTCTTGGTAGGCGGTGTCTAAAGGGGCGGTTGGGGGGGTGAACAGTGACAATAATAGTCACAATGAAGATAATGGAACTATGACTAGAAATAGTAGTTCATAGCAGTTTATGGCGTAGCAGGGCACTGCAGGGCGTTACTGGGTGTAGCAGGGCACTGCAGTGCGTTACTGGGTGTAGCAGGGCACTGCAGTGCGTTACTGGGTGTAGCAGGGCACTGCAGTGCGTTACTGGGTGTAGCAGGGCACTGCAGGGCGTTACTGGGTGTAGCAGGGCACTGCAGTGCGTTACTGGGTGTAGCAGGGCATAGCAGGGTGTAGCAGGGCATAGCAGGGCGTAGCATGGTGAAGCAGGGCACTAAAGAGCGTAGCCAAACATAGCAGGGCCCAAACAGGACAGGCTAGGGTAAAGAGGTGGATTCACAAAGAGAGATGGTGAGAGGAAGGGTGGGGTAGTTTGTGGGGCAACTCTGCAGGATGGTGCTGTGCCAGAGAAGGCAAAATCATTGTTGTATTTCATTGCATGGAGAACAGGTCCCCACTGTCAACCATCAGCCACAGCAGAGACACCAACCTTTTAGCCTGTGACCCCTCATCACAGGTTGGATGTCACAATAAACAGCCAAACATGAAGATCAGGAATGACTTTTAACATTAAAAGTCATTCTTAAAATTAACCTTTGGGGATGTGGGCTTATTTGCTTTCTTGCTGAAGGTTAGATAAAAAGATGGAAACCATTCTCATCTGTACGGTAAATATGAAGCCAGCAGCTGTTAGCGCAGCTTGTTTCATCATACGGACTGGAACCGGGGGGAAGTTAACCTGGCTGTGTCCTAAGGTAACCCAGTCTGCAGACCAACACCTCTAAAGCACAAAGCATCTGGTTTGTTTAATCCTGAACGAGAGTGGCATACATCTTCTCGTCCAACTCTCGTCAAGAAAGCAAATAAGTACATTTCCTGAAACTGTTGAACTGTTGTTGAATCATCTTGACACTTTTAGAACTTCGCCTCCAAAACAATCTTCTTTTATTTAATTGGCTTTTATTTTTTAATGCTTTTAGATTTACTGACCAAGTAGACATGACATAACAAGCCGTAAGCACACATTGTTAATCTAATCTAATAATTAGTCTTGGTTTTTACAAAAGTTCAAGTTCCTCTTGGCTTTGTGGAACCTCCAGTTCCTAATTGGATGGATCCAGTAGTAAAATCTGGCTCGTTGTTTTTTGCAAAGGACTCATCTACATTTTAAAACCAACCGTTGAAGTGGAAAATGAAGCTTGTCTTAAAAGGCTCTCGCAAGTGTTGCATTATGCATGCTGCGTGTAAAGGTGCGACGCCTCTTAAACCAGCAAGTGGCCATTAATTGTCTTGCTCAGACAAAGTGGCAGTTTGATATGAATGGAAAAGGCCCATTGACATATACATGTAAAGATTACTGAAACACATTTTTTCCTCTTCCTTTCACCTCTTCACACCCCCCATCGAAGTTGCTCTCCTGTCCACCCTTATTTCCAGGGTTTATGGAAGAGTTAGAGCATCTTCAGTTGAATTTAACAACACAGCCCACAGACACTTGGCTGTAAATAAGTCTTTAGATCTTTGGAATGCAAACAAAGGCTTGCACTCCCTCTCCCATCGCCGCGCGGCCGCTGGGAAACCGCCTGATTTCAAACTTTGGTAAAGTGCCAGAAGGAAGGGACTTGTGATTTTGCAACCTCTCCATCAGACGGGTCACGTGTTTACAGCACATGGTGGCTATGAATTTTTTTGTTTTTTTCTCCCTTTCTGTCAGAGGAGCGGCTGGCTGCCGCCCCCCCCCTCTCCAGCATACAGGAATGTGAATATGTATGCATGTCCACGTGCTGCAGCAGAGAAGCCCCTCCCAAAGTCAGCTAGAGGGAAAATTTGAACAAAACATTAACCGCTGTGTGCAGCACGTGTCTCCCTGCCGTGCAGAGTAGGAGAGCGAACAACACGGCACATGTGCTATTCTTAGAGGTGGAAAGTCCAGTTTGCTTAGACAGGATCCTGCACACCGGGCCTTCTTGGCAGGTTTACAACTAGGAATCAAAACCTCCTTGTGTGGTAAATCTGGAACATGGACTAATAAATAAGGTTGGGCTGCAACTTGGAATTTTAATCTCTCAATTGTTAAAGGGGTGGTTCAGAATTTGACATGTTTCTGACTTTTAAGACAGTAAAGATAAGGAACGTGTGTTATCCAACGAACCGCACCTGTATGAGACGGAATACACAGACAAAAAACTACTAGAGATGGATGCTAAAAGGGCAGAAAGAAAGAGCGTATGTAGAGACAGCACCCGCTGGAGATGCCGTAGAGAACCGGGACACTGGTGCTGCCCATCTGTTTGGTTTTTTACAATTTCTAAACACACTGAATCACCATATTTCCTTGTCCTTTGTTTCCAATCCAAAGCTTCAATAACAATGTACAAGGCTACTACTAGCTAGGTGTCCCGACTGTAGTGCCCTTCTCCATTTACCTTTCAGCGCAGTACTACCAACGGGAGAAAAGTAAAATTCCACTGCCGGTGAGAAAATAGTCCCTCAAAATGTAATGCAAACATTGAGATGCAAGGATACTTTTATTTTGGCCATTGGTGTACTGTGGAGAGGGTAAGACTGTTTAATAGCAGGCTAGCAGATACTGTTGAGTTGCGCTAGCCTAGCACAAGCAAAATCTGCAACTGGAAGAATTCAAAGTGTTGAAAACTGTCTCCACTGATAAAAATACACTAACTTGGAAATAAATTCTGAACCACCCCTTTAAATGTATTTACAATGACCTATAAAAGAGAAAAGCAAAACAAATGAAGAATGTTTTGACTAACCATTTCATTTTAAATAATTACAGTCTGCTGCACCATCACCTGCCTAACGCTCCATTTACTCAAGTGAGCAGAGACCGAGAGGCTCGCCCACGATCAAAAAATCACCTCTGATTCATAGTTTAATAACTTTTAAACAATACAACGCAGTGACTCACCAAAAGTTGCTCCGGAATCCTGACGAATTAGCCTTTACGGCGGTCTTTTCCGTGTCCTTTTAGCCTCTACAGGTGATTTTCTATCCATCCTGGAACTTCCAGCCTCTTTAGGGGTTGTTGGGCTTTAAATCCATACCTTTAAATCCCAGATTAATCCACTTTATGTCCATAATTCATCGCGTTTTCGCTCGATTCGGCGGCTACCGCTCTGCTCTCTCTCTCGTCTGTGTTTACAGGAAGTACAGGCCCCGGTATGCCCATATATGGGAGTCATCAGCCAAAGAGTATGGAGGCTGAAAGATTACAGCCCTCCCAGCACTTCCTACACGTCCTACACTTCCTGTCAACGTCTCTAGCATGCAATCAAAGGTGCTAGAGCGGGAACAAGATAGATATCTACCGTTTTATAGCGGAAATGGCCTCATTGGTTTGAGATATGGCATATATTTGCATTATATATTATATATTTGGGCCTTTTTTGAAGAAATGTAAATAGTATGTGCTTTATATGAGTTATGTTTATTATGTTTATTTTTGCATATAGAAGAACTGTTTTAGACACACAAATGCTTGTGTAGCATTGTTGTGGGTGTAATATCAATAAATATGACATTATTATGTTATTATTGGCATAGGTAAATGTCATGAGGGCAAAAGCGTCTGGACTTTTTTTGAAAAGATGTCTGTATTTTGTCATCTGTAAAATTTATGATTATTTCTTCACAGTGTGACTCCCAAGACATATGAGAAGTGTTTTAGAGAGTAAAATGGCTTAGGTTTTACCTATATGTCTGTGATATCAATGCATATCTGGAAGAGTCATGTTCCGTTTTATTTATGTCTTTAAGGTCCTACAACCATTTTTAACATTCAAGTGACCTCATTGCAACCCAAATATTCTACTAACCCAGTTTGTCCTGAAAAAAATGATGTTCATATCTTCACTGTAGACAACAGGGTTGATGTTTTATTGGCTTTTATATAAAATAAATCCAGACGGAAAATGAACTGTAAAAATGGCCTCAGGGCTCAGAGGGTTAAGACTTGAATTTGTTGCCAGATCTGCCTTTGTTCTTTGATAAGATAGTATCACATATAATTTGATTGTATTTAGGCAAAGTACAGACAGAGCTGCTTGTACATTAAACATTTGAAGAGTAAAGTTTGATAAATTGTAAGCTTTCGCATAAAGCATGTTTACATTCATTAACCATCAGTTGAACCGGTTCTCTTCCCGTTAATGTGATGACATTTAAGTGATTCTCAGTCCTAACCAAGAATACATCAGCATAAAAAGAAATAAAAAAAAAAAAGATTGTGCACACCACAATTCAACACACACATTGGCTCTTTATTTCAGCAGCTCCTCCACAAGCCTGTACCAAAATATTCAAACCACCCCATTCATTAGAAACCAACATCATTAGCTCTGAGGAGGGGAAGACAATTTAACTCTGAAAATTAAAAATAAGAAGGAATAAAGCAAAACAAATGTTTTAGATCAAACATCCTCACACTTGCTGACCTGCAGCATCAGAAAAATCTCACTGCTAAAGTAACAGGTAGCTTGTTTGCTTTGGCATCTTCTGAGCAGGAAAAAAAGTTACCATGTATTGCAACCTATCAGGTAGGAGAGGGAAAAGCTCTGCATTTACTTTACAAGTCATTCAAATATCTTACTAGCATTTTAGGACAGGACAAGATTAGTTTGTGGTTTGTACAGATAATCCATGGTTGTTTTTTTCTTAGTATCTGTAAAATCGAGCCAATCGGGTTCTGTGAAAAAAGATTGAGCATTGATTCACTCTGATGCCGCCCCCCTCTCATTTTCAGGAGAGCAAATAAAGAAATCAGTGACTAACTGGGGGTAAACCATTCATAAATCAAAATGATATAAAAAGCAACATAAAAAGCACCTCACCATTTCAAGGTATTAAATTAAGTGCTTCAATAAGGTGGGACACGACGTAGTCAAAGAAACTCATAAGACATATCCAGTGAGGAGACGCTGGACTTCTGATGTGGCAGTGTGGTTTGGTGTGTATTACTGCAATCTGGCAGGGATCTGTGCTGTAAATGCCAGCGGAATAAAAAAAGGTAAAACAGGCAGTAGGTCCAAGTGGATTTTAAAAACGATCACATTGCTTCTTAATAAAATATTTTCACTGCACCTCAGCGACCGCTTCAGATCAAGCGTTCATGTCAAGTCTTCCCCATTTGAAATTTGCATAAATAACTAACTTTGCTATAGTTACATGAAACTTTTAGAACTACTTAAAATCCCCCTCTGTTGACATAGTCCCAAAAGGTATTTCCTGGTTGGTGGGGAGAGGCCTTAGGCTCTGAGGAGCTTGTACCCAGTCTGTACAGGGGGAGGCAGTGTGTTGTAGAGGCAGTTTAGAGGACGACGAGGCGCTCACAGCTTCTTCAGTCGGCTGTACATGTCTCTCTTGCTGCGCTCCCCGGCCCAGGTGCGACTCTTGAGGCGGAACTTCCTCAGGTCCTCCTTGAAATCCTCGTGGTGCATGGGCCGGTAGGACTGAGGTTCACATTGGGCCTGCGCAGGAAGAGAACAAGACGAGTTCAAAGCACCGAAGAGTCATCAGGGGTTTCATACAACCAGCAGTACGTGGGAGAACTGATCACTATATGTTCCATGAGGACATAACGAAATAACCTCGACATGTGACAAAACCATCTGAACTCCGGGGTCCCCTTATAAGATTTCCTGAACTTGTAGAAGACAGGCTAAATAATAATAAAATAAAAAAAGAAACAATTCTAGTCAGGGGACCTTGACATGAGCTTATTCTGGTACATATACCACCCCCTAAGGATGTGGCAATAATCTGTCCATCACACATGATCTTACAAAATCCATTGCATTCCCAAAAATGTCGTGTCCTTCAACAATAGTTAATTTGTGCTCAAATAGTGGACCCTAAATATCCCAACACCACAACCTTACTCTTGCTTTCAATCTTTGTCCTTTTTAGCTGTTGAATGCTTTGAAGCATTGAATAGGAACATCTATATGATTTACCAAATCCTGCTCCCAACTCAACCACAACAATCGGCTTCATTTCATGCCAGTAATTGATGATCCAAACAATTCAGTGATACTATTGAAACGGCTACGAGTGGACCTTGTGATGACACTGGCTTATCAACACAGTTGAATGGCTTCTTCAGCTAAGGGCAACCATACCTGGAAATGAGGGAAGAAGTCTTTGTACCCGCCCTTGAGGATGTAGAGCTCGGGGTAGTGGAGGTTGGGATACTCGTTGGCGGCGCGGTCTCGCTCCCTGACGAAGCGGCACATTCGAGGGCCGCGCTCCGACGAGAACTCGCAGTGGAAGATGATGACGACGCGTTTGTCCGGGCAGGATGGGACGATGGGCGTTTTGAGGAGGAAGTCTGCCACCTGGTCCTCCTGGTGCAGGTTCAGAGCTCCCTGAGACGACAAAAGACAAACTTTAATACAGGAACTGAGAAGCATTTGTAAAGTAATGCTTTTAACAACAAATTCTCCATAATTTAAAATAAAGGGAGGAAAACTTATAAATTGAGAAATACTTTTAAAACTAAAGTATTGCGCTCAGTGACTTGCAGTGTCAAACCAAAAGTGTAATGCTTTCAAAGCTAACATGGAGATTCTTCCTCACCTTTATGTGACCTCCCTCAAACTCGTAGGGGTAGCGGCAGTCCATGACAATAACCTGCTCCACGAGATGGTTAAATTTGCCGGACAGAGACGCCACCATCTGAGGACCACAAGAAAAACTATTTACTATTACATTACTTAAAATATACAGTTTGCTCCATTTTGATACAAGAGAGCCTCTACGCACCGTGTCTGGGGTGATGTACTTGAGGTCTTGATGTTTGCCTTCTACTGTGGGTAGTACAAAAGGCTGAAAGAAGGAAAAATAAATAAGTGGATTAGACAAGTTATTTCACACCATTAAGTTAATAGTATAAGAAACACAGCAGTCTTCTTTACCTTGGTGAAGTCTCCAATGAGCTCATTAGGACCGACCTGGCAATCCAGCAGCTTCTCGATGTCTGTCTGGCAGAAGGACTTGGACCTCTGGAGCAGAGAGCAGCCCTGGAACGAGAGCAGAGACTCTTAGGGAGGCAGTCAAGGAGAAAATTAAGCAATTTGAGATGGTCTGTAAGAGGCAGTGACAATAGCCAGTCAGCCTCAGCGGAGGTTTGAGAATCCATTGCTCTACTTCCACCAAGGAGGTGACAGATGGCCACTGGTCTCTACCCTGCAGATTTAGGCTTGTGCTTTTGTCTAAACCGATCACTTCCTGCTACCAATTGATGCATTACTAAGATGTGACCGAGTGAGATCTACGTCAAAAAGATCTTGATGTCAACATTTAAGCTTGACCTTAGAGCAGAGCGTGTTCAAGCAGCATCGGGCAGACTTTTGTAATGGTTTTCAATGAGTAAGCATAAAAGCAAAATACTAATTAAAATAAAATTGTTGGTTGAGGACGGGTGAGTAGGTGGGGGCCTCGCAAGACCAACAAGCAGATGTGTCTTGCTTTACAGCCTGCAAAACACCCTGAGTCACATTTTTCAGCAAGTAGACACGGGGCAGTGAGGACTCACCAGTCTCGGGGATTCAGGGTTTTGTTCCATGGGGGTGACCTGTATGCCAGCCAGGCTGCGTCGCCTCTTTACCCTGACTGGCGTGTTTTCGTCTCCGGAGCAGTCGGGGCGCTTCATGGAGCAACGGTACGAGACAGGACTGGGCATGGAGGGGGAACGAAACAGGCTCCGTGGCCGGCAGCGAATCACGGGCTGAAAGAGACAAAATAATTAAACTCAATTTATTTTCATTTTGTAAGCTAAAAGGAGTACATGCCTAATAAAAACAGTACGATTAACACCTCTTTAAGTCCTAGAAGACTTTGGCTTTCTTTAAAAAAAAAAAAAAAAAGGCACATCTTTAAAACATTTTTAGCCTTTAGATTCATGTACTATGAAATGTCAAATCGCACAATAAAATAAGAGTTTGTTATTGCTGCTCAAGTCTCAATGAGTCCCATTTAGATAAAGTGAGCACAGAGCTTCTGTCCCCCAGAAGTACAACTTACCGAGTCTTCTCCTGTGCTGTCGGCCACCAGCGGGGCAGTGAGCAAGCTGGCCATACCCATCGGCATCCCAGAGTCGTTCTGTAGGGGAAAGCAACACATCGTTTGGGTTATTATTAAGAGAGTTTAATAACATAACAGTGAAATCATGTGGCACAGGTGCAACCTTCTTAATCCTGAGGAAAGGAACGATTCCAATATTCTCAAAAGGGTTTTGAGTTATTTTTTTAATGAGAGAATTTTTAAAGAATTCATTCAAGTAAAAACATCATTTCCATGATGTCAGCGTTAAGTGAAAGGGCCTCACCTCCATGTGGTCGTCCATGACGTCCAGGAAGCCGTCGTCCTCGTCGTCGTTAAGAGAGGAACGTCTCAGGAAAATGGGGCTGGAGTCCTGAAAGTCCAGCTGCTGGATGGGAGTGGGTGAAGAAAACTGGAGGGAAAGATGAAGAGCGTTAGCATCTTTCTGGAAGCATGTCAAAACTTTGTGAAGATAGACAGACGGCTGATTTTTCACGTACCATGAGGGCCGGCGCTGAGCTGGGCCGGCGGGATAACGCATCGGAAGAGGAGCGCACACGGCACCGTGACACCGGCCTGGTGGGTTTCTTGAACTCAAAGCCCTCCTGAAAAACAAAAACAACAACAGTTAATTAATGCTCAAAATATTTTTCCCCAGCATTTTCACAGTACCCGTTTTAATAGATATTACCCAAGAAAAACCAACCATCGATTATCTGTACCAACCATAAACTTACAGAAAAAACAAAATTATCTTGTCCCGTGTTGGGCTAAATCTCCCTTTATACACCTGCTATAGACATCACTTGTTATTCCAATAACTGAGTGGCATAATAAACTTCAAGGATTTTATGTTTAGACAAATGATGCAATGCGTTTCCCTTAGCAACAAATCAGCTTTATGAGCATCCATGCTTTGATACTTTTTGGCTAATGTTCTATCAGAACATCTGTTTAAATACAAATATAAAATATCTTGTAATGTTTTAAGTTATTTTAATGGTGTAACTTCTTTCCTTTCTAAATGGTGTAATATTGACTTTAGCTTCGTCTTTACAAGAGTCGGCAAAAGGAAGCCACTACCGGGGAATTAGCCGTGCGCCACCCCTGGTCATAATCAGACACCCTTATCTCCCCGCTGTAAAAAAACTCACTGGACACTGCTGCTTTTCTGTGGCCATTAACATCAATGCTGTCAACACATTCAGGAACATACTTCACAAAAAAAAAAAAAAAAAAAAAAATGCTATGCTTAAACAACCCTAAATTATGCAACAGAAGCTTAATTTCCACTTTGAATGTAAAGATATAGCACCACCTGAGCGCTCTTACAGTTTCTCTTCAAAGTCACGTTTGTATATTAGGCGTAATGTAAATGTCCATGTACATATGAAAACTGACACGTAGACTGTTAGATGTGTATAAATTAACTCAACTTGAACTTTGGGGGTGATTGCCCAGAAAAGGAACTGTGAGAACAACTGAAAACTGTTTCAGATTGGAAGTGTCCCAACATGGCCAATAACTTCTGTGTCCAAACAAGTTATAGTTCCGTCCTATGGTTCCTACTGTACCTAACCAGTTAACAGTCTATAACAATGTAGGTTCTCTTGTAGGTTCTCAGATCATGCGTTCGAGCAAAGACACAATCCGCATCACTGACCTCCGGCATGTTCTCCTTGTCGCATTGAGAGGTGAGGGAGGCAGTCATTTGGATTTGGGAGGGCTGTTGTCCGAATATTCCATAGCGGTGGGAATCAGTTTCCTGTCCCTTCAGAGTTGGACTGAAACCCTGGAGCTGGAGCTGAGAGAGAGAGAGAGAGAGAGAGAGAGAGAGAGGATCCCGGTCAGCAGAGGCTCAGCAACTAAACAAGTCATCCAGTGGTAGGAAACACTGAACAACATATGGAACTCATCAAGTATGAAAAACTGCACTTAAGACTAAAACTCCCGTTGCTGTCCCTTGTGTTTTAAGAATCTCTTTACATCAAATCCTGTTGTGGAATTTGTGCTTTAAGGTTTCTCAACAGCCAAAGACAAGAGGCAAAAGACATCATCTGTCAGCCCTGAACATTAGCTTAAAAAAAAAAAAAAAAAAAAACTCATCAAAATCTACTTACTGGCAAAGAGTTGTTTCTTCGAATTGGCATCCTCCTGTAATTGATAGAAGGGAGAGGACGGCCTTGTTGTCAATACAAACCAAATCAACAGGCAGCCGTTAAGTTAATTACTAGAAAGCAACTTACTCGTTGACAACTCTGCGTGACTGTTGAATGGCCTTTTCAAATCTGTAAGAAATATATAAATACAGATTCAGACAGAGTCTGTAGAACAACGCCTCATAACCCAATTAAGTTTAAATTGCTTGTTTAATAATCTGTACATTTCTTTGATCAAATAATAATCGACAAATGTTTAACCGTAACAAAAATGTTTTCATAATAAAACAAAGAAACTGCGGAAGAAAGAGGCTGGAAGGCCTTCCTTGGCAGTCGAACATCTTGCAAGCCCTGTTCATAAGCTACAAAGAATCTGAAGCTCTATTGAGAAAGCGAGAGGAACGGTTGGACTAGAGGAAGTTGGGTGAATGCATTGAGGCAAGAGACTGCCTTTGCATTGGAGTAAGGCCCACCTGTATGCTAAATGAATGGAGAGATCAGTGTGAATGGGGGAGAGAATGAGAGAGGAGAACGAGCGCAGAGATCAGCAAATCTACCATATGCCTGCTGGAGCCAATACCGCCAACCTCTTTTCTGCAAGAGCCCTTTGTTTGTCGTGGAGAGAGCGTGTCCCATTCAATGCAGACCAGGAGAAGGGAGGGCAGTTCTCTGGGGTGCCCTCATTTCAATGCCCCTGACGCAGAAAAAAACCCCTGCCCCTCTATTCCTATTGAAATAACAGTGCATAGGAAGAGTGTGCCAAAACCCAGAGGGGGTGGGCTATTAAAACCCAAGCGCAGGCCATGTCCTCCCCCAATCTGGAAAACTCCTAGCAACTGAGCAGCTGTAAAGGGGTTGAATGAAGTATCAAGGACCAAATGCTGCCGTAAAGGAAGTCACACATCAGACAGCGGCAGATGTCTGCTCTTCAGAAACTCACCCAACTCAGAATTTAGAAAAATGGGCCACCCAAGATTAGCAAACTGAGGATATGCTGACAAACTGGTCAAGATAACAAAGCGGACCGGCATGTTTCAGGCAAAAGTAAAGCCTGTTCTTTGACTTTTCACGTAATAACTTAAAGAAAGTTCAGCTCACATGTTCAGCTAATCTTCTTAGTAAAAGAAAAAAAACGAGTTAAGCAGTCATCTTAGCACCAACGGTAGGAACAATAATCCTACAGATGACAAACAGCGCTTGGTTAAGCTAAACCCAAGCGCGGGGGTGGAGGTGGGGGGTGGTGTTGGGCTAAGCACTCACTCAGGGGCACTGCTCACAGGCTGATTGATTAGAACAGACATGACAAGGACAGTGCAACTTACGTGTCCTCCATTTCAACAGCATCCATAGGGCTGGGGGGGTCCATACCGAGGCCTGAAGGAAGACATTTGTGTCACAGATCAATATACGCATCAGGTGGTGAACTAGCACCAACAACAGAAATGTGGCTGGGGGATTTTGCAGTAAATTGGGATTTGATTTGACCCTACATAGACAAGTTAAATTTGTAAAAAGATGTCATGTGTGAGAGTAGCTGCATAATAGGGCTGCTAGCAGCAATTATTTACATTGAGTAATGTACCAATTGTGAAAATCACAATCTTCTAAACACTCAAGGTGACCCATTGCTTTTTTTGTACAACAAAACACTCTGAAGCGTAAATATATGTAGTTAACTATTGTATAAGACAGAAAAGTTTGGCTTTTTTGCATGGAAAATTAATAGTTGCAAATAACTTAGTACAGACAGTTGCAACTAGTCTTAATTTTTCAAGCAACAAATTAAAACGTTTCTGTTTTATAACGGTACTTACTACCATTGACAATAACTCCATGAGCACATCTTAAGGACATGACTATGAAATGAGATGCAATGAACGCATTAGGCCCTCAGGCATCAATTCTAACAGCATCAATTAGCACAGACAATGGCTTTCAGGGGGCTCACCAGCATCAGAGGAGACGTCAGAAGCGAAGGAGGAAACCTTTTCAAGGGGTGCATGTTTTCTCCTTTTCGGTGTATCACATTGGCTGTGTGTGGGGGGGAAAGATAGACAGTGAAAATCAGTGATGTGGACAGTTATTGCATGCTAGGAACGGTATGGAATAAAGGAAGGTTTTGTGTATTGTTTGCTAACAGTAGCTGTAGTTAGAATAACGTTATACAAGTAGACGAAATATCACATAATAATACCTTCCGAATCCGAAATTGGTCATGTCCAGAGCCAAATTGGTGACGGGAGACATCACAGTGGCAGGTCCCGGGGAAAACAGGTCCCTGCAGTGCATGTCCTTTGTGCTCAACTCGGGCAGAGTAAACGAGGAAAGCCCAGGGATCCCCTCGGGCCTACTTTTCAAAACGGTGTTAACAGGACTGGTGCAGCCGAAAACATTAAGCGAATCCATTTCAGCTGATTAGTTTGTATAAATCCGGTAAAAGTTATTGTTATGTGGCAGATTAAGTTAAAATTTAGGGTCGGAAAGTGACAAATAAGCAAGACGGTCCAACTTCAAGCTAACACGGAAGCTAACCAGTCAGCTAGCAACAATTTAAGAAAACATTTCCAAACATACGATCCAAAGGGAGTCGGAGATCCGTGTGAAGTTAAGCTTTGAGTTGGTCCTGCTAATATGCTAAAGCCACATAGTTGTTGCTTGTGTCAGAGTGCTGCAACACAGCATACCCACTCTGACCGTCCCTAGTTTCTGAGAAGAAGAGCCTGAAGCTGCTCGTATTTATGTTCAAAATACAAGCTCAGGAGCGGCAATCGCTCTCTCGGCCAATCGTGGCTGTTGTTACATCCAGTTGACCAATCAGAGCGCGGAACGCTGTTGTCTTCTCACCGGATGAGGGAAAAGAAGGAGGATGTGACACAACGCAATGTTCATCTTTCTTTTCAGATATCTTTTGTTCTCGGATCTGTGGGCTCTTATTTCTTTTATCAGTGAATGCGTCAAAATATAATTTTTTAACCAATAAATATACCGGATTTTAGAACATTTTTATTGTAATATTTACTTGGAGATTTGAAAAAAACAAGAGAAAAACAGGACAGAGTTTCAGAGTTCAAATCTTTATTAAATGGCAAAATGGCTGTCTTACAAGTCTGTATTTTTCAACAAGAAACACGATATAAGTTTACAAATAACACACTGACATTGGACATAGATAGATAGATAGATAGATAGTTTCATCTTTGCAACATTTTGATGAAGCACGTTGTGAGCTGACTGTTGGCACACATACCTGTAATAGCTAAGCCCAAATGCCACCCACACAGAGTGACTCAGCCCAATCAGTACTTCACTGATGTGAAGGGTGAATACTTCCTTTTTGCAGTTTCTCTCCCTTTTTGCCCCACGAGCGCACACATTCTTCTCCTTCCTAACATCGAGTGAAATATGTAGGACATGTATTTCAAACTGTGAAAGACGGTATGGGCACATATGGTAGAGGATGCATCAATTCTTATTGCATGTGTGTGTGATTTACATTTGTGAGGGCATGTGTGAGTTGGTGTGGCAGTAATCAGGTTTGGAATGGTTTTACTTATATTTTCCTACACCAAACCTCACTTCCTGTTTTGGATGTGAGCAGAAATTACAACTGAAGTACCAGAAACAAGGCAAAACAGAGTCACAAAGATGTTTTTATAGAAAGAACCAATACCATTGTACTGCAGTTTCCACTCATTTATAGCATGGGGCATATGGTTATATAAAGCAGCTTTATACACTGCATGGATTTCAAATTATTTCCTTTTAGTGTGTTTGTGAAATAGATAATAAATATGTTATTTCATTGATTCTTGTCCCTGCATGCCTCAACACAGACACACATGTAATGCCTTCTGGAGTCACAGCAGGACATTAAGGACTTTCAGGACTCCATTTTGAAAGTTTATAGCACTAGTTCCTCTGAAAAATGGGACCAGAACACATGTTTGTAAAGTCAACCACAACAGTGCTGTCCAACAGACCCTGTTCAACCAGACTGCTGAGGCAATTCGACAAATCCAGACAAAGGCTACTAGTAACAACCTCTGAGTATTCTGCCTGAGGTTAATGTGATCTTTGTTGTGTTTGTGTTTCTGCAACTTTTCCTCAACTTTCTGTTTGATTCATTTTTAAATTCTTCAGCTGGAAGTTAGGTTTCTCGTGCACAGTCCTGGTTGCATTTACAATGCTGAATGTGCAGTTATGTACAATTTAGAGTCTGACGCCTTATCATGCAGACAGCACCCATTTTAGCACAACAACAGTGCTTTAGTATTCCAACGAGAAGGTCTTTCAGTATCATTTATAGCTAACCTGGCATTGTAAGCACGGGGGTGTGCTGACCTTTGGCTTGTAGAAGAACCCTGCTCACTGGAACAGTCTTTGTTCACATAAAGTATCTGATTTGCATCACGAATGTAAATGAAGTTCAAGAAACTTATCTGTAGAGGTATAAGCACAGGCCTGTAACTCCGGGCTCCCCACCCCACATCTTAAAAGAAGAGAGGAAGGGGGACAGAGACACTCACCTCGAATAAAACCTCTGCAAACCTCCTGACACCTTCTGTTACCACCAAACCTGCACCAATTTCCTCCTTACACAAGCTTACACCAACATACCCAAATAACAAGAGGGCAAGATTCACAAGCTACTGAGGCTACCATAAAACCCAAAAGAAGTATCCACTATTATTTACTAGTATTTTGATTACTTTAACTCTCTTTTGAGGAGGTGCTTCGTCTTCCTGATTGGTTGGCCATCTCCGTCCATACGTCAGCTGCCTGATTGGTATCACAGATTAATTGTGCAATCTTTTCCTCAGACTAATGTCAGGACTGAGGTACCAAAGATGTTTCGCACTACTTGAAATAAAGTATTCTCTATAATTCTGTACTATTACACCTGCAAGGATTAGGCGATTAATCGAGTAGCTTATATACTAGTAAACAGAATATCTTTGGCCTGTTGGTTGGACAGAACAACATATGAAGACATCACTTTGGACTTTGGGACTTATTAATGAGCTTTTTCAATGGCAGCCCTAAATATTTGACATTACTAATGATACTACGTTTAGTACTGTTTTATCTGCTGACTGGTTGGTCTGTATTGTTTTGTCTGAAACACTTTATACTGCTGTCTTGACAAGGTCTCCCTTGTAAAAAAGGGTTCAAGAATGTTTTTCTTTTTTTTGAAGAGCAAAACCTTTTTTCTTTAAAATAAGGGAGAGCAATGATTTTACTAAGCTGCTCCAAACAAACTGCACAGAGTAGAATGACCCAATCTTATCTCTATTTATCTGGCAGTGTAACTCAGTCAAACACACCGGGTGTGGCTATCTGCAGGATAGTTTGTTGTGTTGGATTGTTGTAACATGTAATTGGGACACTCATAATAGATTCCTCTTCCCCGATGGCCTCAATAATCAACAACCTGAGGTGTTTTCAAACCCTCCATTTACAGCTTCGAGTGGAGGGTGTAGCTTCTAGGGAGAGAGGGTTTCACACACACACGCACACACACACACACACACACACACACACACACACACACACACACACACACACACACACACACACACACACACACACATATTCTCAAGAGGACCTTTCCTTTACTGCAGGAGCTGCTCATGTTTTGTCAAAATTAAACACTGCATTTTTTCTTTGCCAGTTTATTTTCTCACAGACATGACAAGTATTCAGTGTCTCGCTCCAGTTTCATCTTGTTTTCAACATAGAAAAGAAGCTGAAGCTGCGTTGAGACCCTCACGTGACTTCAACTCTCAGCTAAAACCAAAACATATAATCTAAGTGATTATTTTAATTTATTTTAAGGCCTACTATATACATGCAGTAAAGAAAATAGTAGCTAAGTAAATACACTAAAAAAAAGGATTTATTCAAGTTTTCCAGATACAGATCTTGTTGTGAAAGAAGACTTAATACAATCTTTTCCTTACTGACAGTAAAAGTAGTATATATATGACAATGAAAAGAAACTCTGTTACAAGGAAAGGTCCTGCATTCAAATGATTAGCAGCACAATGGTTAGCGTTATATTGGACATTTGAATTATTATTATTAGTAGTGAATTAACGTGAAAGCTGCATTAAACGTTGCAGCTGGTTGGGAGGATTTAGTTTTATCTCCTCATACATTTTGGATGTTAAAGCCTAATCAGCAAAGTTATTAGGAACTAAATACCTCTCAGACACATAAGTACCTGAATGTACATACAGACAGTACAGTAATTGAGTAAGGTTGCATTCACACTAAATTAGGCATTGTGGCAGTTAGCGTAGGGTTGATATGGTGTGAATGTAGCCTAAAAGTACTTTCTACCACTGGGTGAGGGGGGGGGATCTTCTTATTTACAGTGGACAAATGAGAGACAACTTCAAACTCAGTGCAGGGTACTGATGGGAGAACACTTATTTGTGCGTTTGCATTTGTCTTATCTGGAAACTGTTGCAACAGCATTAACATTGACACTAGTTCAAACCGGCCATTAACACAGACTCATTGGCAGCAGAGCACCCAGACCGTCCCGCTGATGAAGAGACCTTCACGGACTTAGGACACCACATTCAGGCTAATTAACATGGCAGGCTTTCTAGCAAGAAAAAATGTCTCCCACCTCCCACTGCAGTGTGTAATCATGTTTTCTCTCACAACTATTTATGACCTACATTCTACCACAAGTTCCTGTGAACATTATATTCCAAACCTACAGTGGCTGACTGACTACAAAGTCCTCAGTTTCACAATTTCAGTATCAAAAACTGTCAGTCATCCTTGCCAAAAAGTTGTGAAATTCTGTCTCTATTTTCCCACTGTAGTTCCACCCCTGTGAGCTCTGTTTGTCACTAAATACAAGCACAAATAAATCCTCTGCTGTTCCACACAACAATAGCCCACAGTAGGATTAACTTTAGCCCTCATGCGTTCTCCTGATGATTAAGTGAGTGAGTACATAATTACTAATCTATAAAGCACCTTTCCACCAGATAAATGCTTCATGATAAAGACGACCGGCAATAATATCAAATATGCACAACTTAAAAGAGTCAAAACTAAGACGTTTTACTAAATAGTTATGTTACTTGCAGTGTATTTAGTTTGGACTAGTGGTTATTAGCGGTAATTTGTCAAATGTAGAAGTGCTGCATAGGCTTTAAAAAAATCTTTTACTTTTGACAGAGCCAAGCTAGCCGTTTCCTCTCTGTTTCTGGTCTTTATGCTAAGCTAAGTAAATTTCCTGCGGAGCCTGGCATGAGAGTGACATGAGAGTATTGACCTTCTTTCAAACTCTCAGCAAAAAGGAGAATGAGTGTAATACCCAAATGCAGATGTATTCCTGCTACTGCTTTCACTACAGTGAAAAAACTTACCTTTAAATACTGTCCCAGTGCTTTCCTTGCCTTATCACAGAATTTCCAGTTTCCCGCTGGCAGACTTTTCTGATAAGAGGTTTTTCAAGATAATCATGTGCATGTTGCCAAAACACTGCGTTTCTAGTCCGTATATACAAAAGGGGGATATGAGGAAGGCCACTACTGCAAAGCTGACAACACCTAATGTTGTATTATCAGTTACCTTTTATACAGTCTTCTGATTTATCCTAGTTATACTCAAACATCTGAGTTGCATTCCAGTTTTTGTGGTGGGCACGGGTCAAGATTTAGACTGAAACTAAATAAATTGACATTGGATGGGAAATTATACATAACAGACCTTTTATAAGGACATTTAACTTGAAGATCAGTTGTAAATATTGCATTTTTTAAACAGAAGCAAGGTTGTCTTTGCACAAAAACATACTCCTCTTACTCCACTTGTGAAATTTTGAAACACATAAAGATGATGACCATACATTATCATCTTCTCTCCAACAGATGCAGCCTGCTGTGGTGAAGTTTAATAAGGTTTAATAACTACTAACTGTGTGACATTTTGGGGAGTGTGGGGCATGTATGCATGGAGAGGGTCAGTCAGCCACTGCTTCCCCCCACCACTTCCCTGGTGTTCATCAGTACCATTGTTCCCTCTTATTGTCCGCACTAGTGTCAATGCAGACTCTCCCCTGGTCAGGGGTCAGCCCTCCACTGATCAACCATCCCCCCAGGCCCCACACACCTCCAGGCCCAGGTCGAGAAAGAAAGAGTATACATCTGCTGGTGTGGAAGGCCCTGCAGCCGACAGATGGACAGCAACACAGAGGCTCCAAGCTCCGGCCAGGAATTCTGGAGGGAAAAGCAGACAAAAGATGAGGAGGGGACGAAAACGGGAGGCTGTGGTGGATGTATATGAAGGTTAAAGAAAGGATGGGGGAGGAGGAAGTTTATAGAGTGCTGTGACACGTCCTGACAAGGCTTGGAGTATATCTTTATACCATATAGTGGTGAATGAGAAGCATCAAGGAGTGCCAACCCAGTTTACCAGCCAAGATGTGTCCATAGCACCAAGTACTGAAAAGTGTCAAGTACCAAAAGCGGGCATAAAATACTTTTTTAGGCCAAAGACCCCTAAACCCACAATAACGTGGAGGGCAGGGAAACGCCTAGTTATATACCCTTTTAGCGCATAAGCTGTTAAAATAATAATTGTTGGCATCATGATTTTATAAATTAGAGCCAGACCGATATTATCGGCCGATATTAGGCACTTTCTAAACTATCGGTATCAGCATTGAAATAATCATTACGGCCATTACATTTCATATTTTAAGTTTGTTATTTTATACATTATATTTATCAGAACTAATATATTTTGATGTTGCTATGTTCTGTTGTGACAATAATACAAAGAAATTTATTTTTAAACTGCATTATCATATTATTTTAATGTCTATGTTTTGTTATGCATTTCTGGATTTAAAAAAAATATATACTGGATATCGGCCAAAATATCGGAATATCGGATTTATTATTGGCTGGGCTCTATTATAAATCATGTGGACAGTGAATCCTTACCTGTATCTGTGGATGGCTACCTTAGTGACCTATAGGCCAGAATCAATAAAGTTTTTTACCCACAAATAAGCTCATTTATATTTGCTAATAATATGTTGGACTGTTAAGACATTTTCATTTAAAAAAACAACTAACAATAGACCCCCCTGTAGTAACACTGAGGACCCTGTAAGAGTTCGGGTCGCCCTGTTGAAGACAGTACATTTCACAGGGAGATGTTCTTTTTACCTCACTACATTTACAGTTTTACTTTTCTCCATGTACTTTTACTTACATTTTTTTTTTAATAAAGCAGTGTTAACAGTAAGAGATACTTAGACCATGGGTAATTTTGGCGACATTTCCCACTATTTTCTGAAGTTTCACAAACCAAACAATCTATCAGTTAATCAAAGAACTAATCATTGAATTAATTCATATTGAAAATAATCATTAGCTGCAGTTGTTAATGAAGGTGTCACCATTTCAAAGAAGTGAGCATCTCACCTCTCTTCAAATGAACACGTATAGAAGAGTAGAAGAATCTGTTCCCTCTGCTGTACATTTATAGATGTGAGACGGGGTTGGGTGCATTTGTGCTGAGCAGCATGTTAAGTGTCTGTTGAGCCCTGCTGCAGCAAGCTGAAAAAAATGAGACTCGCTGTGAGAATTTGTGTGTGAATACACTTGACTGTTTAGAGCCTTTAATTAGATGATCCTAATCTATGCGGAGTGTGTGTGTGTGTGTGTGTGTCGGGGGCTCAAACTGAAGGATGATGCAAGATCCCCGTCATCAGCTAGAGTAACAGTTTAATGGTTTATGGTTGCACATGGGCTATACATCTGTGTATGTTTTAGTTAAGTTTTCATTACATATTTTATGGCAAATAATTGTGATATGTAGCTTTTTTACATTGAAACAATACAACAAACTCCCAGTACTGGCAAAACATTGTTTTTTGCATCCCTATTTTATAAGCAGTGTATGAACATTGGTAACTTACTTAAACACAGTATGGTACAAACCGAATATAATGACATTTTCCAGTGTATTTAATGTATTTTCCAACCATCATAACTCCTGTAAAGCATCTGTATGATGTACTGTATATATAATTGATACCACATTATGTCAATAAATAAAGAAAGTGTGTGTTGTAAAATAATCAGAGGCAGGTTTAAAACTGTTCACAACTCATCCTTTGTTTTATTATTGATCTTGACAATAGTTCTGAATTTGTAATTCAAGGTCCACTTACTTAATAAGGTTTTCTTGTAGAGCTTTCAGCACCATCTCATGGCAGTTGGAGGTTGCTTTGTTTTCCCAGAAAGAAAAGAAAAAGAAATAAATATATAAATACATGCATAAATAAATAAATAAATGTAATTAAAAAACAATTTGACCATATATCTGCTTACAACCACATGTCTAACCATATTCAGCTGTATTTTGTCTATTTTACATTTCTTCTTTCTGCTTTTACCGTCAATACCATAATTAGATCATACGATAATACTCATTAAGTCTGCTTATATTTTTATATTTTGTTGATTTTATCTCTGTTACATCCTTTCTTTTTATCACTACCCCATCATCTTTTGTTCATTCTGCACATTAGTTTAGCATCATCATATATATACCTTAATGCACTTTTGCTACTCCTTCTGTGTTTCGTTGTTCTGGAAAAAGTCAAATCTAATCTACTCTCATGTCATTTTTAGGGAGTACAGTGAAAAGGTTTTGGTTTTTTTGGTCAAATGAAAAAAAGTTCCACTTTATTTTTCTTTAGCTAATTATAACTAATCATCAAAGAGTTAAATTTGTATTACAATTTAGTTACATATGTTTGCAGTTTACAATTTTTTTTGAATGCTAAACGACAGTGGGCACAACTGGAGTAACGTGTGCAAAACTCAAACTCCAGTCTGCACAGCAGCAGTTCATGTGGACCAAACTCTAGTTCCTTTTTCATCGCTTGAACACAGTTTTCAAATCTCTACACACTTCTCCCATGACTTTAACCACAACGTACACAACATTGTGGATTTACAGCACTTTGTTCAGATGCAAACACACTGCTGTCACACCTGTTACCCACACATTCAAAACAGAGTAGATCAAACTCTGCTGATTGTAATTTTAGCTGAAAGACTAAGCAGGGGTCTGTAGACTAGTTAGTGAACATATACGGTATTTATATAGAGACCAAACACAAAATAAGAATTACAGTAAACAATCATACACTGTACTGTTTGAAAGAAACAGGTAAAAGAGCAAAGATGCCAACATGTCCAGGTAAGATGTGTGAGGTTATATACACAGCTATAAAAAAGTAAAAACACTACCTTTACTACAGTAAAATTGTGTACTTCCTGTTTTTCAGAAAGTAATGGAGGTGAAAGCAATGTGAACACAACATTCCTTAGTATTTAGAGATGATGCAGACATCCAACGTGATGATGAAAACTTGCTGCATGATGCTGGAGAGAGGCAGGATTAGTCACACTATTCTTTGTTACTGTTATGGAACTTTAGTTTTTTCCCAGTAATTTCATAAATTACTAGAGACAAAATACTTTATTGAAGCAAACTGCTGATTTTCATTCCTTCTTGTTTACCTTACGTGAAAATTGATATATTACATAAACTCTATATCTTTTCTTTACAGTTTTTTCCAATTGTTAACACACTAAAATTACATGCACGGCACAATTATTTAAACTGACACACAGACAGCAAAACTTCTTCTCAAGTCTCCAAAAGTATAAACACATTTTCTGCTTTGCACACATTTTGCTTTTCAAAATGGCACTTTTTAAATGCACAGAACACAGTTTCCTGCATAAGACACAACAATCTGACATAAAGTCACATGTTTACCATTTCAAAACACTGCCATTCAAAATGACACTACATGAGCTAATTGGCTAATTACATGTGCCACCTGGCCAATGACCTCAATGGTTAATTGTCAAAACTCCAATCAGGATGTTAGCACTATGAAAAGAAAAATATTTAGGCTGCATTGTCCAAGCCCTATATATTTCTTTATTTTATTTTCTAAAGGACTGAGAGACGACACCATGGTGGAGGAAGGGGCCGAATGGTCACCGGGGTGGAGGAAGCTGGTATTGTAAACTTGTTTTTGGAACATAATGAAATCAGATTACGAGAAATTCAAAGCCACATCATCCAACACAACACTTTATTCAACAACATTCAACGAGTTAGTCTGTCCACATTGGCTCGCATTCTCAAACCAGACCAAATCAGAATGAAACAACTTTATAAGGTGCCGTTTAAGAGAAACTCTCAAGGAAACAAAGAGGTCAGATGAGCATATGTGGATGTAAGTACTATATTGACTGCAGTACACTACACGCAACATTGTTTCCCAGTGTACTGGATAACACCATATTGACCGATTTTTGTTATTTGTTTTCAGTGAGTACTGGAAATGGATGCTCATGCAATCCCACATGAGTTCATCTTAATAGATGAGGCTGGGTTCAACCTAGCAAAGACCAGAAGAAGGGGGAGACACGTCATTGGCCACAGAGCCAATATAGATGTTCCTGGCCAACGTGGTGGGAACATCACAATGTGCACTGTCACCTCCAGTATGCATGGTGTCCTCCACCGTCATGCCAACCCTGGACCATACAACACAGCCCATATTCTCACAGTTCTGGACAGACTTCACAACATTCTCATACCACCAGAGCGCATGGATGATGCAGACCATCAAGGAAACCGGTACGTTGTAGTATGGAACAATGTAAGCTTTCATCGTGCAGCCGCAGTCCAAAACTGGTTTGCTGACCACCCATCATTTCTCGTGCAATACCTCCCACCATACTCACCATTTCTGAACACCACAGAAGAGTTCTTTTCGGCATGACAGTGGAAGGTATACGACCGGCAGCCCTTTGTGCGCATGCCTCTTGTGCAGGCCATGGAGGAGGCATGTGATGATGGATGTGGGTGGTCAGGGATGGATAAGGCACTCAAGGCGCTTCTTCCCTCAATGTCTGGCAGGGGAAGATATTGCCTGTGATTTGACGAGGCGTTGTGGCCAGACCCGGCTGTGTGGCAAGATGCTGCCTAATTATTTTTCTTGCCTTTTTTTTTTTTACTGTGATATATTTTATCTGAAATCTTTTTAAGTTTACTGTATTTTTGTAAGAATATTTTTGTTCAGCACCATGTAAATATGCCTGCTGTGCATTTGTTGCACTGACTTGTTTACTGTAATGAAACATAAAATAATGTTTCAACAGCATGCGTGCGTATCTGCAAATATTTCTGTGCATGTGAACAATCTGATATATTATATATATATATATATATGACATATTTTAGTATTATGGCAAAGCATACTAAAGATGGAGGTGCTTTTCATTATGCCCAACAGTGTGTAGTTGGTTAGGCAAAAATCTGGTAATATGAATGAAGTGTGTTCCATTTCATGCAAAAGTTTGATTTTGATTATGCTATGTGTAGTTTCGGTTGCAGTTCTTCATTTTGCAGGATATATGAGGTATTTAGCAGTTTGGGTGTGTGGTTTTGTGAATTGTGTTACATATTTTGATAAAACCAGACTAGTTTGCAAAATTGTGTGTTAGCAATAGTAAAAAACTGTAAAGAAACTATTGCGTAGAGTAAAGTCACTCAAAGTGTTCAAACTGTAAAGATGAGAAAGTATTTTCTGTATTGGTGGGTGATGCTAGTGTTTTTACTCTGTGTTCTGAGTGACAGTGTGTGTGTTCTCTCAGTGAGGGTTGTTCATAGTGTTGGCTGCACTGAGCCTGTTTTGAGACGTGTGTTGAGAGTTGTGTTGCTTGGAATGAGTTTTGCAGCTGATGTGAACTGTTTAGCTCAGGTGACTGTTGGTAGTGCAGACTGTAGCTACAGTTTTACACATGTGGCTTCAGTTGTGACCACTGGTGTTTAGCAATCGAAAAAACTGTAATGTCTGATACACTGACGTTGAGTAGTTCCCTCTCTATTATACCTCCATGCTTTTCTTATGAAATGCTTTCTGCTTCTCCGTCTTGCTGATGAACTAATAGAAAACTCCTCTTGAGGAGTATGTGCCCTCGTAGCACTGAGACTCCCCCTTTGTCTGACTGCTAATAAGAGTGACGGGAAAATGTGTGTATTTGTGCGTGCGTGCGTGTGTGTGTCTGTGTGTGTGTGTTACATACATCTTGAATATTGCATGGAAATCAGTTGGCAGCAGTTGGGCAGCCCATCTGTCAGAGGCTGAGCTGGAGCCCTCATTTAAAAAAGGATCAGGCAGAGAGTTATTAATCTTGGATGAGGTCAGGGATTAAAAGTTAATAAGTTCAACAAGTATCAAAGGTAAAGTTATTAAATGTTCATGAACTCAACAATTAGCAGCCCTTGAATATATTTAATGTCCCAAGTGATTGATTCTTTATTAATGCTGGATTAATTGGGTGGGATGTCCTCCCCTGCAGGGGTTAAACTCTCCTTTCAGAGGGCGTTTAACTATCATATTATACTTTACAGCCATGTAGTCCCACAAGACATTTACTAATTTAATTACCACTCACTCACTCTTTTAACATCTTTGTATGATCAATAACTTTGATGAAATCATCTTAAGGTACTTAAACGGAAAACATTTTGTCTTTTTCAAGTTATTTTTTTATCTAAGAAATTGTAACTCTTTAAATATTTCAACATTAAACATGAACGTTTTGGGCGCCCGGATAGCTCAGTTGGTAGAGAGGGCGCCCATATATAGAGCTTTACTCTTCTACGCAGCGGACCCAGGTCCAGCTGCCCTTTGCTGTCATTCTCTCTCTCTCTCCCCTTTCATGTCTTCAGCTGTCCTGTCAAATAACAAAAAAAGATCTTTTAAAAAAACATAACATACATAAGAATAACAACTATTTGGAATAAGAACTGCTCTGAATCATCGGGTAAGGGGGTGAAAAAGACAAGAAAAAACTAAGATGACGTGCAACATTATTCATTTTTTAATATCTTTTATTTTTTGGTGCTGGTGTTTTTATTTAGCTTATTATGCTCATTTTTGTTTTGTTTGTTAGTTTTGTCCTTTGTGGGCTATATGCCGAGCATATAGTATATTTATTATATTGCATGTGCTGTGTATATAATCAGGCAAAGTTCACTCTAAGGGTCATGTCTAATTTTTATGTTTTTTTTTTTTTAAGTAAACTTGGCTGAGCCCTCTGCTGTGTTTTAACTACAACTATTGCACATAAAGAAGAGAATACACTTCAGACTACAGTGTGTATTTATATATATATGAAATACCTTTTGATAGGGAAATTGAGCACTGCATCGATCAATATCACAGACTGAAACACCCCACACACGTGATACAGTGTGTGACAGCAGCTGCAACAGAGAGCCTTGGATGAAGAGTTAATTTATAGCATGGTGCTCCCTGCTGGTGATTTGTGGGACTACAGGTTGGGTACGATTTCAGATAGAACTACAAATGGCAGCGTCTTTTTTGCTAAAGGAGTCTTGAAGAATATAAGAATATTTAGAGATTATTGAATAAATAACAAGAGGCCCATAGGTCAGTTAAATGAGCACATTATTTAACTTAACAAAAACAACAATTTGCACAGTAGAAGAATACATATAATATACAGTATATACAGCAACATACAGTATCAAACAGTTAAGTGTGGAAATACAAAACTATAAATATAATCAACTTATAATTAAGAAGATTTGGTAGCCTTGGTTTAGCACTCAAGACAAATAACCAAAATATATGACAGGATGGTGTGTTAAAGTGCTCATATTATGCTTTTTGGCTTTTTCCTTTTTCTTTATGGTGTTATATAACTTTTTTGTGCACGATGTAGGTTTACAAAGTGAAAAAGACCAAAGACCACCCCAAAGGGAGAAAACACTGTTCACAAACTGCTCCAAACAGCTCTAATGTTGTCCAGCCTTTACTTCAGAGACAAGCGGGTGTCACTTTGTAACTAGATGGTATGATACCACTTTTTGGTTCCGGATACCGATTCTGATAACCTCAAAATACAATTATGAACCTGAAAATGAGAAGAATATAAGCACTTTAATGTTGCTGTGTATAATGAACACATGGGGGCAGTGTTAACACTGTTCTGACACCTCTCATCTCCTCCTTTGAATACATGACATGGGATTTACATACACAGGGGTGTAGCATAAAATTCTGGGCCCCGTAGAAAGGCATTTTCTATGGCCCCTCCCCGCATCCACAGCTATTCATTCTAGCGTATTTTTTGGCCCTTCTCACATGAGGGGGTACTCTGGGTCCCCCCCCCCCCAGTCCGACGGCCATGTACATACATACAAGTAAACACAAATCACATTAATGTGTTGTGTATATTACATTGAGCAATATAACTACTTCTGAATACAAAAATATTATTTGGTAATATTTATGTGTGCATATTTTTTCTTTTTCCTCATTTTGTTCTTTCTACTTGACATATTTGTCACTGTTTACTGATTTTTCTAAGTACTATATAAATAAACTTCATTATTATAATAATGTTGGTCAAAAATGAATATAAAGGTGTTTCCTTACTTGAACTGCCCGCACCTCTCTCTTCCACCAGATGTCACCAGATGTTGAGCAGAGGTGCAGTCTACCTGTCAGCCTTTGTGTGTGGTCTTGTTTGAAGTGTTCAGTCAGCCCATGTCTAATCATCTAAATTAGCCACAGTGTCCCTCACTGCTTGCATAAGTTAAAAGACAGGGAAGTGAGGTGTAGTGTGCCATTAGGTGGGCTGTCTGCACTAATTATTGCTCCCAACACTCCATCACGACCCACATTGGGAGCATATCTGTCTTTGTTTGGCATTTCTCTATGGAGACCGCTGCTTTGATCTGCTGTTAAGCTCAAAGTTACATGGACCGACACAGACTACAACTGTAAAACTACATCACTACACAGAGGAGGTAACGCTAAAATACAGGACTCTCTTTCTGAAGTCCATGCCCAAGTTGTGGTCTTCTGATGCATTTACATGTTGCTTACATGTTAACATGTAAAGTAAAAGTGTGGTGGTATTCTATATTTCTCTTATTATTGACTCTTAATTCATTCTACTTACAAGAATTGTCTGAGTATCCAAAGTCTTCTTAATCTAGAGCTCCATTGCTGCCAACAAACTGTTAAAAAGACATCAATGAGCCACAGTGTTGCACTGGGTGACATGTTCCTCCATTAACATAAACACACACACACACACACACACACACACTACGCTTTAGTTTCTATTTTGACTCAATCCCACACACCATCCTCTCTACATACTCACTAGAAAATCAAATGTGGATTAATCACACTATTTACACCTGTTTGAGTAATGCTTGCTAAAAACTACACTGCCCAGCTGTTTAGGGACATTATAAATCTTTTTATATTGTAGATTTTATTCTTTCATGGCATTTTTGACAAAAAGAAAAAAATAGATTAAACTTCTAACTAGATCTAACTTTTCTACATAGATGCACATTATTTGTTTTACTTTATTACTCTATGGGCCTTTGAAGGACAATTTTATTATATAATCACACAAAGCATGGTGCAGACAGGACCTAAACTTAGGTTATATGTCACAACAAAACACACCAGACAATGAATGAACTCAGACACGCTCTGGGAACATGTTGCAACAAGATTAGTGTCTCCAGGCCTCTATAGTCAGTTCTAGGTGAGAAGAAAAAAAACAACTTTAAATAATGCACATATTGGAACATAAATAACTGATCAGTGCATGCGGGTTGCCGAGGAATAATATTAGCTTACAGCCTAAAGTTGTTTTCTCCAGGAGAACATTATTACACATATGCCCCTTGTTAATTATACATTAATTATACAATATCATTTCTACAACATAGAAACAGATATAATTGTTCTATATTCTGCAAGTGTGAGAGTCCAGATCCAGCCCCACTGCATGTCTGAATATGATTCTACCACCTGCAGCTGAGAGCCCTGCAGGTGTCTTTAAGGTGAAACCACAGTATTGTATTAAATATACATCTCAGCATAGACAAATCATCATTCTCATTGATTATTATTTTCATTTGTTAAAATGCTTTTTTAATTTCGATGTTTTTTAGTAAACGATTTTTGCAACCTGTAACAGAGTATTGCGTTCTCTTTGACAATGAAGCCATGTGAAGATAAATTCATTTGAAAAACTGCATATTATGAGCAGTTAGCATTTGGTATTGTTATTATTTTGCTATAGATCTGCTGCTCAACGTTAAGAGAGAGATTTGTAATCTGTATGGTATCTGTATTGTAGTGCATGGAATTTATAATGAATAATTAACAATATACTATAATTGCTATAATTTAATTGTGGTGAATTCTTATATTTCCATGTTAATTTAAGATATTTACAGCCTAAACAATAAACTAATAACTAACTAATAACTAAATAACTATTAAAAACTGAATTGTGTTATATTGGTTGGAAAACCAAAGTTAAAGTGGGTGGGGTCCAACTGCAGTGCTGCAGGTGCTAAGGCAGGTCTGCACATTCTCTAAATACAAGTCAACTTTACAGTAACTCTGTGATTTTGAAACGTATCGATGAGACGATTCGTTTGGCAAATATTACAGAGAAAAAGAGATGCAACAATTAGTCTATTAGTCTATGTTTCTAGGTGGTAAAATGTAAGAGTTGCTGCTCTCTTTGGTCTTACATTGAATATCTTTGGTTTTGGACTGTTGGTCAGACAAAACAAGCTATCTGAAGACAAAATATTCACTTTTATCCTTTTATAAACCAAACGATGAATCGATTAATCAAGAAAATAATCCCTAGTTACAGGCATACAGAAAGTACCAGAGTCACAGTCATCCAAAAGAAACTACATTCTTTATTTCTGACTGAAAACATCCATTAAATCCCCATTCCAGCCCAGACTGAGTAAGGCTGAATATGCAGGTTTGTCATCATTTTCCTATAAAAGGCCTGAGGAGGTGTGTGTGTGGGGGGTCGAGGAAGTGTGGCAGTAATATAAGCAAACAGAGAATGTGAAGAGAGGAAATGGCCTGTCCTAATAACCACAGCCCAGGAGCAGCAGTGCATTCAGCTCGCAACGCCGGGGTGCTCGGCCGCTCTCTGTCTCTTTTCAATGCAGCAGAGTCCTGCAAGCAGCGCTTTATGGACAAGCCCTGACACCCACAGGAAGTGTAAACAGAGGTCAAGTGTTAAAGTCCAACCCGCCAATTCTCACCTCCATTAAAGAGTGTGTGGGGGGGGGTGGGGGTCTCCACAGAGCCCTCAAAGCACCTGGGAAGGGGCCCCCTTTAAAACACTGCAGTGATTGGTTTCATAAAGTAGCTTTACAAATCAGCAAACATGTGAAATGTCTACAGGACCTTTACATTTTATGCATTTATCAAGAAGCCTGTTGCCATGGTACCATGACTACAGTGGTTAAATAGACAAAAAAACTTAATTTTAAAATTATAAAAAAATAGTGATTTCTGGCGAACATTGTTGAATATATTTATTTTATTATATTTTATGATCCTGTAATTTATTACATGTATTAATTGTGAATTGTTATATATATTGTATATGTTTTATGTCTGAAACTCTTGACCAGGACACTCTTGTAAAAGAATCTCATTGAGTCTATTCCTTATTAAATAAAATAAAAAAACAACTACCATGTGAAAAGTATACACTTTCTACAAAATGATTAGTAAAATCCCTCTGGCATCTCCAGCTGACTGTTAACATATATTCACAGTTTTGGGTATGACAGCAAGCATGTTTCAGTTAAAAATGCATGATAAACATCTGCATAGGCTTTACTATAGAATCACACCAGTAGTTCTGCACTCTGAAAATGTTAATGTAGCCCATAATTGGAAAAAATAAATAAACAATGATGTTTTTAGGAAAAAGAAATGGAAATTAAACTTCCAATAACTGGAAGAAATAGAGAACATCTGCACACTGGATTATACTTAACGTTATTCAACTTAAAGGAACAATATTAGACATTTTGTGGAAAATGTGCTATTTGCTTTCTTTCTTCAGAGTTAAATGAGAGGATTTTAACCATCTGTATGGTTCATATGACGCTACAGCCAGCAGCTGGTTAGCTTATACAAGAAGTTGAGCCAAACACACTGAATTTCAAGGTCTGGCTTTCATGCTGGTTTGTAGCCTGCTATTAAACAAAGAAGAATAAGATATAGCTTAGCTTAGCATAAAGACTGAAAACAAGGGGAAACAGCTAGCTTGTCTCTGCCTTCCAGCACCTCTAAAGCTTACTAATAAACATGATATATCTCGCTTCTTTCATCTGTACAAAAACGACAAGTTGTGGTTATGCTAAGCTAACCATCTCCTGGCTGTAGCTTTACATTTTTAATGCAGACATGAGAAGGGTATCGATCGTCACATTTTATTCAGCAAAAAAGCAAATAAGCATGGGAGCTATCATGTGTGTATGATTGCTTTACTGCACCTGACCAAAATAGTGGATTTGATGTACAACCCTGCAAAATCTAAACTTCCAGTAATCTACTCCATTAGACAACGGAGTATAAGTCTAAAATAAGAAAACAAATCTGTCCTGAAAATGCCTAGTCTACAGTCATGCTAGCAGCTCTGTGTTTCGAGCTAAAGCTTCAACATGCTAACATGCTGATGTTCAGCTCATTATCACCATGTTCAGCATCAAAGTTTTTCATTAGCATGCTAACGTTTGCTAAATTAGCACAAAACACAAAATAGGATTACATTTGTACATTTTGTCATTATTCGAAACATCGGACAAACTTCCTTTTTAACCAGATGATGGCGCTAGATGAAAATTCAAGAGATCACCGAGAGACATTACAATTCAATCAGAAGGGAAAATGAATCTCATTATACTTCCTACAAAAGTTGTTATCTTTATAAACCACAATGTGAATGTATAAATGTGAATTTTGTCACTAGAAGAAAATTCAGAGGATCATTAGGATTAGTTATCTATAAAATCATGAACGTCAGACCAACATCCCTTCCCAAGAACCACGAAAAAAATTACCATGTCAAATTGTTTGAATACTTTCTTCTGTCTCCCTATCTACCCAAAAAGCTGAAGCTTACCATTACTAAATTACTAGTCGGGATCAACGGAAGTACATTTCCAGGATAAAGCGGAAGGTGAGCGGAATGACAGACATTCTCTGTGTGTGTTGGGGTTCCCAAACTCCCTTCGCTTCGGGAAACAACTAACTTAGCTAGCAAGCTACATGGTGAAAATGGCAAGTTTGGAAGAACATTTGGATGGTGCAGCAAGGCAGGCCTGCTTGGTTTTTGTAACTTTTAATTTAACATTTAATTTAACAGTGCTGTGGCCTTTTCTTTTGCAGGGTGGAAATGTTCCCCCCAAAACAAGTCCCTTATCAAGAATGTCTTTCAGAGCCTCCCTCTCTACATCTGGAACTTAGCGCCGCCCGAGAAGAAATGCAAACATATAAAGGCTCAGTTCTTACAGCAGCAGCCGGGGGTTCGATTCTGATCTGCAGCCCTTAGCTGCATGTCCTCTCTCTCCCCTTTTCTGTCCTGTCAATGAAGGCCTAAAAATGCCCAAAAAATAATCTTTGAAAAAAGAAAGAAAGAAATGTAAATTAACCAAGTTTTTCTCCTATCCCAGAATGTATGTGTGGTGTAGCTGGCAGTGCTAGACAACTAAATTACTAATAAAACTTCACATGTGAACGGTAATGTTCATGCCAGATAAACTATTCTGATGCCAAAAATGATATGGTTGAGTTATTGTTTTCTGCATAAACTAGGCCTGCACTGCAGCTTTCCTTCCTCCGGGGCTCAGTGCCATAGTGGCCTGTGTGGAGTGCCAGACTGTCGAATACGCACATCCTCCATTCCCAGGACGGGGCCGTCATGTCAGTCAATAGATACCGTTTAGGGAGAAAGTTAATCCCTCATTAAGTCGGTAATGACATGGACGGTGATTTCTCTGAGTGGATGGAGGACTCTCTGGCCTAAATGGCCACTATTAGCCAGAGGAGAGCAGCTCGTACAGTAGCACTTCACAGCTCTGGTGTCAATGCTAATGAAACCGAGCTGCAGCGACCGGAGGTCCTCCCTGCTACCACACGTGTAAATGAAAAACACACAGAATCTGCATAGTGACACTGCAAAAGAGGCATCAATGCTGGAATTAGGCAGTTCATTTCACATTTGAACTATGGCTGAAGGCGTTAATTTAGTTCATTTTCCACCGAGAGAAAGATAGCAGGGGTGAGGGTTTGACCAAGGGTACTTTGGCAGGGTATAAGATTTACTTTGATCACTATTTCAGTTCCTGTACTGTTATTTAACATTACTCACACCCAGCCACAGTACATGGCCCTTACTGTTCATGAGATGTGAATTATTAATTTGCAGCCTGCTTTTAAAAGAGCTGTGAATTCAACTTTGATTCAAGTTAAAAATCAGGACTTGGTTGTTATAAGGTTTGGAATTTAAATTAAGTCCCAAGTTCTGGCTTGGTAAAATCCTAGGAAAATATACTGTTAAGGATAAGACAGTACCAGGCAGGCATTGTTCATGCCTCACACCTTGAAATGTTTCATTATTAAACCTATGCATTGAAAGATTTTGGTGTCAGCTATATGAAATACACTTGGCAGAGACTTGCTTGGACAAGACAGAAGGCTATTAAAATCTAATTTATATAATTTATTTACCTTTGCGATGTTTAAAAAATATATAATGTATTTGGTATACCAGAGATTTAAAAACAGCATCACAAACTCTTATAACATCCTTATGAAATACTTCATATTCATTAAAATCAACACAACTAAATGTGTGCAAACAGGTGTGCATGTTCAGACATGTTTTTTCTTTCTCTCCCATTAGTGTACTCTCATCGACTACTCCAACAGGAGGATCGTTAGTGAGTTATCACGGTTAATTACAATGAAAAGGAAATGAACCCTATACAATTATTTGTTCTGAATTGGAAAACTGAATCGACTTTTATCTTATCTTTTGTCATCAGTCTTTTTCTTTTGCCACGTATATTCACCTGCAGTTAGCATCAAATGCAATACTTCTAAACTCAATGACTAGTCGAATCAAGTTGGACATCTCGACTAAAAAAAGGAACAAATTGTGTGTTTTTCCAGCAGCTTCAGAACAGGTGTCTCGGTTGTAATTTTTCATCAAATTAGGCTCATCATGCTGCTGAAAAAAAGACAAAACCACTCATATCAGTCCGCAGCAGAGGCTGGATGTGTATTAGAGGCAGACGGAGCATACCTGGCCTTTGACGTGGACGCCCATTCATAGTCAAGGTGAGGGCCGAGGCCCAGCAGGTGCCAGCAATGAGCCCTCCATCCCAGCAGCGAGGCGACCGATGCAGGTCACTCTGGGTCGTCCTGTAAATGGTTCATCAACTCATTAGCGATGGATGTGTGTGGACAGGAAAGACCCAGACTACAGTGCCTGTTAAATGTGTCGGGCAGGTGAGAAAGCGATTCCTTTTCACCTCAATAATAATAATGATGACAGTGTTTCTCCATGCTTTTGTTTCATTCAATCATGTGTGAACTGAGCTGGAAGGTGAGACAGAACCCAGCACAAGAGTTTCTCCTCTCTGTCGCTTTCATTTCTGTTAGATCTCACTTCTCTGTAATACAGTATATCCTAACTCTTATTGCGCTAATATTTGTTGCATCCATTGTTTGGAGATCATGACTTTGATCTTTAAAACTCCTCACAATAAGTTACACACAACTGTTGTTTTTGCACTTTGCTCTAGATAAGAGCAGAAGGTTAAACTTCATGCTTTTTATGGAGAAGTTAAATGTACTAATGTTTATGTTGACTTCTACTTACATTTCAGACTTTTGACTTGACTGCATCTATAGTTATAGTCACTAGTTAATTCTTTTAAAACTTAATAAAATAAACTCTTACAAAAAGCTTCATGGAGTAGTAAAATATGCTTAAACTCATCCATCTACAACCTTAAAATGCTGATGACATGTTAATGCATCAGTATGATCCAATGATATACAATATAACACTAGGGGGAAAATGCAAGGGTCATCCTGCATAATGAGCACTTTTGTTGAAACTTTGAGAACATTTGGATTGAAATACTTTAAGTAATTTTATTAAAGTAAAATCTTGAAAAAAGGGCATGCTGCTACTTTAACTCAAGTAAATGGAAACATGACCACCACTGACTGCATCACAGGTGAAATGGGAATCTAAAATGATAACCCCGTTATTACAAAGGCTAGCGTTAATTTCTTTTTTTTTTTAAAGAGAATGCTTGGTAGTTGTATTACAACAGGACATTAAATGACATCTGTCAGAGATGCTAAAAGTTCTAATCACTGTACAGCTGTGATAGATCTTTTAAGTTAAACCCAGTTCTTTTATATGCAAATATGTATGTACTTTCAATACCCAACTCACGCCAAATGCATTTTATATTTTTTTGTACACACTGTGCCATAAGCAACAACTTCCAGTTGCATGAAAGTATATGTGACCAATTACATTTGTTTTTGTTTTTGCATGGAGGGCGCCTGATTTGGTAAGGATGGCCCATAGAGCTGTTAGAGAGCAGCTCCTTTCTCCTCTCAGGCCATGACTATGAAAAGAGGACTCTCTGGGACAATGGTCCGTGTATTCCTTGTCTGGCTCCAATACACACGGAGCACATGTTGCCTTCCCTGCAGCATCATTAGAGGCCACAGAGGGTTCATGCTGATGTCATGAGAAAGACATAGAAAGGCAGAGTTTGTATGTGCAGGCAGAAGATTGGAGGAGCACTTGGCTGCAGATGGCAATTTGCAATTTGTCACTATTCAGTCTTTTCTTAACTCAATGTGGCAATTGAGGTTTTAACTAATGATTTCTTCATTCTCGATTAATCATCTTGCCTATGAAATGTTTAAATAATGTAAAAAATGTCCATCACAAGTTTCAAAAATGGTTGATTAATTGGCTTAAAAATACATATTTTTTGGACTAATAATTTCACACTGCAACATGTATCCACAACTGGACAATTTAAGCATCATATTCAGTTTGACAGGTCTGAAATTGTCTTTAAAAAGTTGAGATAATTCCACTAGGTTTGGTTAGTTTCACTCATTTTGAAAACGTGTCAGTGATCTGATCTCATTGCGTCACTGAATTAAACCCTAGGCCTATTTCATATTGTTTTGCCAGTTCAGAAACGTCTGAAATCACGTCTATCGACGTGAAGCCGCTATGTTAAAGTGAAGGTTTCTAACCCTAAATGTGAATGAAGTGATTGGTCAGTACAGAGGTTTTCTGCAGTGTACGCCAGCAAACAGCGGCCTTGGGGTGGGTGGTCCGGTCCTACAAGCATCCTTATTGTTCAGGCCAGGTCGTCAAAGTCTGTGTTTGCCCTCTTCATTAGACATTCTAGTGTCACTGGAAGAGAATAAATAAAACGCTCCGAGGTCAAAGGGAGCGAGCGGTTCGCTTCGGTGTTTAAATGTGTTTTAACAGTTACTTAGGGCTCTGCGGAGCCTCGCTGCCACCTCCAAATGATGGAAATGAGGCTGCAGAGTTTGCAGAGCTGGCAATAATCCAAGTTGAAAGAGATGATGCCTTTGTGCTGGGGCAGTGTAAGAAAGCAAATCACTTCCTTTAAAGAAGCCGCTTCATCTTCAAGCCTTTAATGAGAAACCGATAAAAACCGGTTTAAAGACATTATTTCCGGTGCAAAATGTATTTCAGAAAAAAGGTTTCGTTTCCAAGTGCAACACAAGTGCAACTTTGAGTAGTCTATTGTTTTCATTTAATTAACAAGACGTTTTGTATTCGCGCACACTACATGAATCCACTGCCAGATTGAAGGCATTAGACCAATTTGGCTTGTTTAAGAAACCAAGCAGAGCTGAGGCCTTTTCCCAGGCTCGCATTCATTCAAAGGACGGACGGGATAGATCAACCTGTGGATTAACGCAGAGGCTGAGATTAGTGGAGATGCAGTTTGGTAAAACCAGCAGCACCGCTCTGTCACCACACCCGAGCCGCTGAATTTGACGCCTCAATTACGCACAGCAGTTATTCCTTTTTAAGAGTGACACCGCTGCTGTTAAAAGGCACACTGTGCAAATAGGGCGCATTCATTTTTTTACAGGAAACAGATTATGGACTGTTTACATACAGGACGGATTCTTGAGTTACGGCTAGACGAGAAAAGCATGAAATAAAGTATTGAATATTCCTAAAGTAGATTGTTACAAAAGTGCATTTCCAAAAATACACAAGGTAAAAAAGAAGTATAAATCAGAACAGTAGATTATCTGTAAACTGTACAGCTTGAAGTCGACCTCCAATTGTGAAGCGACTGTTACGCTGCTAAAAGCATCTGTCGACCAGCCGGGACTTAAAAGGCTCCAAATAAGATGATTTGGTAACATCAAGGCTTTCCCAGCGGTAATGATTACGTTTGGATTTAAGATCCATGCAAGAATTTGTAGCCCAGTAAATCTCCTGGGTTCCCAGCCCCCACGACTCTTCAAAAGCCTTGTCATTCAAAGGGTTAGGATGTTTGACAATCCCAGCTTGTACTACTCCACCAATTAATTGGATACGTTGTCGGGATGTTCGTTTCTCTCATCTGCTACTTAGAAAGACAAAGGATCGATGGGGGGCTGTTGACACCTCCGTGTCCGGCCAGAGTATAAAGGCGGACTCTCCGCAGAGGAGCAGCATTCACCTTCCTGCTGAACCTGGAGCAACAACTTGTTTCTGCACATCTTCCCATCTTATTTTTCCACTCTTTTTATTTTAAACATTTGGCAGAATGCAGGTGCCGAACAGACCAGTTGGAGCTTACGGATACCCCATGCGTAATTACGCAACAGCATCGCTGTACCCACAGTACCAGGGGAGCCAGTGCGCGCTGACAACGAAGCCTCCCAGTGGGAAATCTTTCACCATTGATGCTTTGCTCGCCAAGCCGGAAAACACAAGCAGCTGCCGGGCGAGTCCTCCTCAGTGCGGAGAGAAATATCACCCAGCAGTCCCCGGGCTACCTCTCACCGGAAACGTAGGCTTACCGATAGCAACAGCTCCGTACGTCTACGCTCCGAACATGTTGCACCCAGCGCTCCACACACAACCTGGATATTCAGTCTACTGCTGTCCGCCTTTCACCTACCAGTCATCGTGTCGGGGAGCATTTTACGCACAAGGTAAACAAAAAAAAGTTACTGGAACTATTCAGGCAAGATCTAAAAGCCAAAATGAGACTATGTTCATGTGACAGAATTATTAAATGTGGCATCTCTACTTTGCAGCTTCCATGTCTAAAGTGAACGCAGGGCTGCATTCGTTCAAAAATAAAGGGGGGAAGTCGAAACGAATGCGCACCAGCTTCACCAACGAGCAGCTCTCCCGGCTGGAGAAGGAGTTTGCCCGGCAGCAGTACATGGTTGGATCGGAGAGGTTCCTCCTGGCCTCGGCTCTGCAGCTCACAGAAGCTCAGGTATGAAAATATGTACTGAACATCTGAATGTAGGCATTTGAAAGTGTAGCCACAGAGGCATACACACGGTTCTTACTACAGTGTTTCTAATTTACATGTTGTTGTTTGGCTCTCTCCAGGTCAAAGTCTGGTTCCAGAACCGACGCATCAAGTGGCGCAAACAGAGTCTGGAGCAGCAGCAGGCCAAGCTGGCTAAACTGGGTCTGGCTGCTCCGCCCAAAAGTCCCGGATCTCAAGGGCACGGAGATGATGAGGATGAGGAGTTCTCCGACCTGGACGTGGATATCGACGTGTCTGATAACTCTATTGACCACTGTTGACCACCGAACGCCAACTGGACTTTCTGAGACAAAAAGACTTTTGTATATACTGCTGACAAAAGGAGGCCTCTGTGTCTCCAACTATGAGTATTTAATAGATGTATAGTTATATATTTAATTGTCTTGCTCTTTGATAAATTCACTTCATGTGTTCAGGTTTTGAATGAAAAATTCAGAAATATATTTTATGACATTAATGGCAACCTTGTCCTGTTCATTCCTTCTCACTCAGCCAAGTGTTAGAAAAAGGTTATACAAGTTAAAAGGTGGCATTTGGTGTTTCAAGAAAATTGGAAATTGTCATTTATTATTGGCACGTGTAACACAGTTGAACTGGAAAACTAAAAACTGAACTGAAAAAGGCCATGAAAACCTTCCCCCATCAGGTTCTGCTAATACAAAAGGAGGTCCAACATCAACACACACTTTTCTACCAGTTAGAACACTTTATGTCTAATAAGATATTTTTTTTTGTGCACTTGTTACTGGTGACATCATACTTGTGTCCACCAATCAGCATTTGTCATTTGAATCCAAATCTGATGGGAGTTACAGGTCTGTTTTGCTTCTGTCAGAACAAATCAGATCAAAAGCAGATCAGCTTAATACATTATATCTTTATATATACAATATGTTTTTAAAGTTTGATTGTTGCTTATTTAGTCTTATTGCAACTTAATTTACTGCTTTTTAATGTTTAAGAAAAAATAGTGAAATGGGTAGATTTGAAACCATGTTTTAAGAGTCAAGAAAAAGCAGTGTACCATTACATATCAGAGGCATGGATACTCCTGCTGTTGTTTAATCAACAACTAATGACGCCAAACTAACTACATCTACATTTTAACAACACATTAGCAATTTTTTGAGAGAAAAATTTAATTATTAAAGCAAACTGTCAAATGAGATCTTAGTTTATATGATAGTTACTGTTTGCAGGTTTAGAAACACAAAGGTTTATTAATCTGCACATTAGTATCATAAAACGGATTCAGCTCAAGACAGTTATATTCTGCACTATTTCATGTTACTAGATATAACAATGATGACCTACGACGGGATATAAACTGTTTGTTAGCCTGACAGCATGTGTTTACAGCAGCATATGGCACCAACAACGGAAGCTAAAGTCACCCACAATCCATCAGGTGTCCCTCAACTACGGTAGTTGTACTAATAGTAGCCAAAAATACAGAACAAACCCTCTCTAATGTATACTAATATCAAATCATCACCTTTGACCTCCCCTTATTGGGCCTCTCATCTCACTCTGTGCCCCGGGTTGAAGATGATTGAGACGTGGCGAGACATTTCCTCCTGGGTTTGATCTAAGTTAAAGTCTGGGACGGACTCGGGTTGCTCTCTGATTTAAGCTAAGCAAATAAATAACCAGCTCAGGGATTAGCCGTGATTCTCTGTAACCCGGGGTGGTAGGGGTCAGTCTGTCTCGGGGCTAGAGAGCTTGGTTCTCACTGTTTTTAATCTGTTTAAACGGTCAATACGCCTGTTCTCACTGCTTCTCAATAGACAGGGCTCACACATGCCCGCCCACCCCGGGCAGGTGTCCTGTCTCTGCTCTATTGAAACGCCACGGCTTTTCTTCCAGGTGGAAAGGGACTCATGCTGTCTGCTGAAGCCTGCCTGGCAGACATGAGGGATAAAACAGGAGGGGAGACAGCGTGTAGAAAGGACTGGGATGTAGCAAATGAGTCCATCAGAGCAGCTAATTGGGGTGGTCAACCTGAAAGTCCTGTCCTGTGGATAACTCAACTTCCTCATATTAAACAAAGAAAGTTGATGGCAACACAGAGCCCTCGTTCCATCTTTTTAATCCTTACATTATGTTTTCAAAAGGTTATTAAATGACATATTTTGTGTTACAGAAATAAATGCATTATCACCTACTTTTATCTTTCTACAATCTACTTTACTAGAGCAGGATTTAGAGGTGGTCAGTAAGACCATTACAAGCAAAAAAAGACCATACAGATTTCTCACATGTCCATTTTCCTTTGACAACACATGGCCAATTTAAATTGAGAGAAATGAAACGGATATATAAAAGCGATGTCTCATATTGACTTTGTGTAATCAATTAGTCACGGTGATTCAGGTTGATTTTAAACATATTTACCCATTAAACAAAGTGTAAAATGCCTTTATAAGTGACTATTGGAAATGAAAGACTAATCAACACTCCACCCATACAACCAGCTGCCAGCTTGCACCTTCAATGAATCATATCATTTGAGTGTGGACATGAGTTGTAAGCAGTTGGACCTGTTAGTTTAAAGGCATTGAAAAAGTGGAAAACTCAGAGAAATAAACATATGTTTGGGTAATAGAAAGTTTCCCCCATTTGTTAATCATTTAGTGAGCCCTCAATTTTATTTCTGGAAGACTTTAACATATTTTACCCTATGAACATTTTTATTTATTATTATTATTTTGAGGTGGGAAAAAAAGCCACAGAAAAAGGAACTGACAACAGATTGATCTAATAATACCTAATAGATTCTGGACTTGTGGATCAGTGCGGGTATCCAGCACTATTATTAATTACTAAAAGAGCAAAATATTCTCATTTAACATCTTATATATATCGGTTTGGTTTAGAGCCTTAAAACTTGATACTCTTTTTTTTCTCAATTTCACAGTTTCTGTAGTTACTGCCTTCTGCCTTTGTAAACAAACTACACTCCCACAGAATGACGCAGTCTATCCTCTCCCCTTTCTTTGTCTGTAAAGCTTTATGAACACAATTATTTCCTGTGCAAAATGTATTTCAGAACGCTTCGCATGACCAACTGGGCACTCAACCCAACACAGCCACTCTACGAAAAACAAACTGACAAAATCAGATAAGAAATGAGCAGAAAGATGAAATTCAAGCTGGAGAGTTATTTTAGTCAGATCATACTTTGACTTTTACATTCTTCACTAACTGTAATGTTGATGCACATTGGGACATTTGTAGGCCTGTTCTCAACACATCAAAGACATATGGAATGAGTTCACTTTCTACTTCTATTGCTGACTAATGTAACCCCATGCGTGCAGCAGAGGTGCTGTATGAGGGAGAAGGGAACAGGTTACAGTATCAAAGAGAAAAGTTTAATCAACACTAACAGAGTTGATCTCTTTCTCTTGTCTTGCCCCCCCCCACTCTCTCCCGGTGTCTCTGCTAGGTCTGATTAGGGCTAAAGCACCGCAGAAGGAGCCGAGTTTGTGTAAAAACCCCAGAGAGCCGTTTCTGATGTGATCAGCCGAGAATCAGAGCTTCCCCTCCTCTCCTTTCTCCACAGCCCAACGTAATCCCATTGAAGGAAAGAAAGAAGCAGTCAGAGGCCTGGGAAAACCTGGAGAGTCCTGGAGAGTGGAGGGGCGGGGGTCACTGGGCTCATCGTCCCAATTAGCACAGGGCACCTTAACGGCTGGAAACATGCCAACACTGGCTGGGTTCCCTAAGACTCTCTACAGGGTCTAAAGCCAAGCTCCTTTTGAAAGGCAACTGTTACATCTTCATTTGCCTCCTGACTTGTTTCTCTTATTACTTTTCCCCCCCAACAATTTGTCCAGGAGACAGAGACAATATGTTTATCCACACTGTCTTTCTAGAACAGAACAGAATATATCGTGTATGTACTGGCTTGTACTGTAGTTTCTAGACCTGAAACAATTCAGGAAAATGATGATTAGAAATGATTAGAAGAAAATGAGAATGAATCTGCAACAATTGATTATTAGTCAAAACTTGTCTGGTTTTCAAATGTGAAAATTGTCTTTGTCTTACTGTATATTATAGTAATTTAAAGACAATAAATACAAACTGTTAATTGAATGAAACAAGCCCTTTGAAGATGTCCCCCTGGGCCCTGGGACACTGTGACCATCACTTTCACAATTTGTCAAACCTTTAAAAGATTATAAAATTCATAAAACTGATAATGAAAATGATTCAGTTGCAATAATTAAGTTTATGTTCCCCTAGTGGTTTCAATAATGTTGTTTCATTTTGTCTCTGCAACGATGCAAAATTCCCTGATCTCAACAGACTATCCTGGATAAATACCGTTCAAATAGATTAAATAAATAAAAGGTGAGTCACGTACAAAAAAAATAACCCGCACTAACACGGTCAAACTTTGGTCCTCCAGCAGTTACAAACGGATTTAGACTTAACTTTGTTTTCTAAGGCTTTAGGAATGAAAACAAGCCGCCAGCTAGCTGTTAACTGTCAGAGGCCGACCAGCTGTTGGATGTGCAGCTACAACCCTAATGCATGCATCAGGTCGCACATGAAATGATACCACTCAAAACTTAGTCTTTACATTATTATTAATTATATTATTATTACAGGCTGTTTCTTTAAATGTCTAAATACGTCAAACATTGCACCTGCCCTAAGAGTTATTCTTCTCCCTGAATTGAAATGCTCTTGGTGACTCAGCTCAGATGCAATGTAGCTCTGAGAAGGTGTGAAAGTTCTCATGGAGAGCAATAAGCTGCAGCTCCAATAGGACAGTGTACTTCATTTGACCAACGGGCGTTTTAGGGTAGGCGATTGTAAAAGAGGAAAAAATGCTTCTTAGCATTTTATTTGCAAAGGCGAGGGCCCCTCTACTCCATCTAACAGTCATTAGCTTTCATTACAAGCGTTTGAAGTAGGAGCGGGCCTTTGTGTCGCAGTGAAAGGGCCGCAGAGAGACGCACAATGACTTCTGACACATGCACTGACAAGAGGAGCTCGCCTCATCCCCATGTGTGGACAAGTAGCAGTTCCTGTTCGCATCGTGTTCAGCCACCGAGAACACCATGACGCAAGTTAAACGCCGAATAGAAAGAAGAATCCTCTGGTTTCCAGACAACGCGTCATTTAGCCAACATGCGTCTTTTACGCACACCCCCATCCATGCAGAAAATGAAGAAAAAATGAATCGGTAAATGTTGGATGAGATCTCTATAATATTCGAGCCGGCACAAAAGTCTGTCTAATGATTCTCAGCAGTAGCTTATTCTGTTCATCTCTTTATAAACACTGCAAAATTAATTTCAGGTATTTTTTAAGCTGTCTCAAAGCAAGTTTGTGAAATGTATCCATATTTTATCTTATAGGAATATAGCATCACCAATAAATCGCTTGGCTTTAAAACGTATATTATACACTTTTTTATAAGGGCTCAGGTTTACGCCATTGTCATTAAATGGTGAATAATTTTGTCTTTTTTACAACACATTAAACTAGATTTACATGCTTTCTCTTGGTATGAACACGCATGATTTCCCCAGGCCGTGTTAAAACTGGGGTGTTTGTTTATGCTGAGGAGGGCAGCCGGTGGAGGGGAGTGGAGACTAGTACAGGTGGCTAAACGACCGCACTTCTCGTGCAGGTGGCACAAACGCAGCGACGTGCTACTTTTCCCAACTCGTTATAATGGGGTGAAATCTTCCAAGTATTTAAGTGGGACAGATTAGCTGAACACACAACGCTAATGCCAAACAAAATGGCCAATTAGTTTACCGTATTAATGAACGCAGGAGGTGAGAGGGAAGGCCCGAGCCTCAGCTGGCCTCGGAGGGTTTAATCAACATCAGATCAGATGAGCCAGATCTGAGAGCCAACTCATTTCTAATAAAGACTAAAGTAGTGCTGATCCCTGCCACATAGTGAATCACATACCGTGTAAAAAGTAGTCTATACATCAGCCATAGATCATCAAATTCAAACAATCAAGTAAGCCATCACATTATACAAGGTGTAGAGTTGTTTGACAATTATTTAAAATATCACATTTCAAAAGATTTAAGCTAAAATATCTCAATTAAAATGAATTAGGATAACTGGGTTCTTTGACAATTGGAAGTTGGTGGTTTGATCACTGGCCCTGCAGTCCCTAGGTCAAATATATATGTATATAAAATATGTTAAAGTTGTTAAGAGTGCTATATAAATACAGCACATTTACATTGTATCCATTAATAAGACTTGTATTGACCTCCCAGTTTTGTACTAATGTCTAATCAACTAACTCATCAATCAAACAAGTGGCAGTGGGACCTCTGGGAACTGGAACTAAACTAAACACCCACCGAGGCCAAAGGCTCCAGTTGACCTGTGCAGACAATCTTTAACCCTATGAACCGGCTCAGACTACCTTCAGCCACTGGGAGGCAGCATTGGTCTAAAAACAACACCACTAACACAGTGAATGACTGGTGATGGATTTCCCCCTGGAGGTAAAACATCAGGCAGCTGATGGAGCAAAACATGTCATGTCAAGGTTTTCTCCCAAACATCTGGCTACAGGCCTCTATGTTTGAAAATAAAGTTCTTGCTTCGCTACTTTTTAAGCTCACTAGGGACATTTCTGTAAAGCTAGAATGAACTGAAGGACTATTATGTGTTTTATATTATGTGTACTGCATATAGTTAGTTTATAGTGTTATGCTTGTATATATATAACTTTGGTAATATAGATTTAAAACTGTTATACAGTACAGTATGTTTAAGACTGTCATACAGTATGATTAAGACTGTCATACAGTATGATTAAGACTGCAATACAGTATGATTAATACAGTACAGTGTGTTTAAAATACTATAATAATATTATTATAATTGTCTTCATTATGGTGAGCATCTGCAAAAATATATTTTTCATATACCGGTTTGCTTATTTTTCTCAATCCATAATCATCCGTTCGGTTCAGACCAGACGCCATGATAAGAAAATCTTGTTTAGGCCACTAGAGGACAGCACTTGTATTAAAGTGAGCCATCCGTCTTCACAGTGGCGTCTTTCTTTTTGTCCCTCTTTTCCTATGGCACCCTACAAAAAACAACACTCACCAGACAATTAACTAGTATGGTATCGTTGGCCATTGGTGTGACTGAGGAGTTATACTGACTTTAATAATGAAGTTTCTTCTTTTTTACAATAATTGTTGGTTTGTTGAGCTCAGGTCAAAGTCATTTGTAACACAAATTGTTAGGAGACAAAAGTCAACAAAAATCTCATATTTTTCCTTTTTGACCCAGGACTCCCTGGAAGGTAGGATCATGAAAAAAAACTTTAAAAAATAACAGCTGTGTGTGTGGGGAAATCAGTGTTTTTAAACTAAATTGAACAATTGTACATGCCAGTAATCAACTGTACTTTAACATGCCAATGTTCTGCAGTCAAATGTTTTACATTAGGCTTAAATGATATTCTTGTTGCGTAAAAACAATATTTTCTTCCATTGAGTGCATGAATGAGATGTGGTTCTTTCTCCGACAATAATAACTCTGTATTTATGAGAAAACATGCAACAGTTTGGGTGACTTAACATTTCACTAGAAATAGTGGCACCCTGAAAATAAAGAGGAACTCTTAAACCACCAACACTGCTCTTTTATCATCTTTTGTGTTAACTATTCTCTCTTTTACTCTACTACTTAATGGGCCAAATTAGTGTAGCATCCAACACAATGAAGCCCCTACTGTAGTAATCCCGTAAAGAATCTGAAGACATTATGACATCCAGTGCAATAGGCCTTCACAGGATATTAAATGAAAGTTTCAACTCGCCACCTATTGTCACACATGTACTAAATAATCTCCAAAATATTATACTACTATAGAGGAATGTCACTCTAAGCCTATAAAACTAGATTCCTACTAAAGACCAAGGCCCTGCTGGCTGAAGATCACTTTGCTCAGCCTTTCAGTGACTCTCCTTCAGGGCCTCGGGGAAAACCCAACAGTGGAACAAAGGTAGACTGCTCTGCTTTGTTTTGGTTAATGTAGAGCGATTTGGACATCTATTAACCAGCAGCGCTCAGGGTCAGTGCGTAAAGGCGCACAGGGTTTCATCATTAAACTCAGCCGGCTCGCTCACCCCGCAACTTCCTGCTGCTGCTGCTGCATTTTGGGTAAAAAGACGGTTTAAATGTAAAATCCTGCAGTAAAGAGTTATGTGATCTGAAATGTGACGTTGTTTATGTTTTCCATAAATACGTTATAGCCTATATTTATTAATGTATTCTTTTTTAGTTGTTTTTCATTATTCCAGGTGATATCTCTAACACTGTGATATTCTCAATAAGTCACAACGAATGAATTATAAAGTGACCTTATGACCAAAACACAATTCTTTTAGACAGAACATGTAGATTAAATGAAAAGATGTTGTTTTTTTCACATCCAATCAGCGATCATAATCGACATAAACACGGGTTTTTTTTAAATAGGATTGAAATGGCCTCTTAAATATTCAACAGCGGCTCTCACGAGTCCTGCAAGTGAAGCGAAATATGTCCGGTGAAACTGCATCAAGAAGTGCTGGGCACACCCAGTAAATTAATAAAGATTGGTATCTGTCTTCAGGGAGGAGAGGATGGAGCCTTTTGGAGCCCAAACCATTTCCCAGAACCTACTGCAGTCTTTAGGAGCCTTTAGGTATAAACGCCTAATCAACAACTTGTTTTACCTCATCATTTCCATCGGTAATGATTTTCTAATGCGACCTCTACGCAAACGGGCGTATTAAGAGGACAATTATTAACTTGGTTAGGGCACCGTGGAAGCTGCTCGCCGAGGGATAAGGAAGCCGGTGAGCTCCAAACACAAATACAGCGGAGTACATGCTGCTAAACTGTTCTCAGAGGACAGGGTGAGCGGCCGGGAGCCGACTCGGTCCCCCATTACCAGGGACTGATATGGGCCTCATAACATGTTCACCTGTAAACCCTCAGACTACTAAATCTCCTTTAGAAACAAGCCAGTGATCTCCCACCATCACCATCCATCGTCATCATCATCATCATTATTATTATTATTATTATTATTATTATTATTATTAATAATAAAGTAAGGCATTTGAAAAGCCTAAATGAAAGTTTTCTTGGGCGCTCTTCACACACTTTATTGCAAAAGTCGGCCTATAACCTATCATAATTTGAAATAATGTAGGCTATCAATTAAGTGAATAAAAGGAAAAATAAAGGCATGGCTATTAGTCAATAACATTATTATATTATTATTAGGCTATTTATTTTGGTGTTCATTTATAGTAGCCTACTGATTTATTAGGTAGGCTTCACACGATTTTTTTCTCATTTGTGTCTTTCTTTTGAAAGAGAGAGCGTTAAGTTCAACATGTATGCTAATGAACATACTAAGAAACACGATTACAATTTAAATTTTAAAATGATTTATGGGCTAAATACAACCAATTATGCGATTTATACAGGAGGAAATGTTGCGTTTGTTGATAAAAAAAACATTCAAAGAAATTGAATTTCATTAAAAAAAGTCCTAAAATTAATTATAGCCTTACTGTGTGCTCCGGACCAGTAACTGAGTGACCTTTACAGCCTGTAGGCCTATTTCAGCCAGCTAAAGGCCATGTTTAGCGCAGATTCAGAATGAAGGTTACAACACGAACATTATGCACTCTACGGGTAATGAGTGGTATTCCCACCCGTTTTACCACAGCACATGTTTTAGATAGCCTATCTTCGCTTCTAGAACTGGATGAGTGAACCTGCACTGAACCAAGTGGAAGTTTCTCCTCCCATCGGCTGATTGTTTCCCTGAAGAAAAACGAGATATTAAGGCTGAATAGGACACACAATGACCTGTTAATTGGGGCAAACATGTTTTCTCAGCGTGTCTCTGTAACTAAGCTGCCCGGTTTTGTGTGATCTATGAAGCAGCAGGTACCTCAGGAGACCTATTGGCAGGTGCTCTGGTCCAATCAGCTGTCTCCCTGCGCAGCGTCAAGCCACACTGAAGATTGGAGGCGCCTTTTCTTGGTGCACACTTGTGCACAGAAACCCTGGGACTGCGCGCGGACTTCATGGATTAGGGCCATTTGCAGCACTGTTGACTTTTGAAGCAGCATCTCCGCTGAACACCCCGACATCTGTGCTCATGATGCATCTCTGAGAGGGAGCTTATCTTTCCCACCAAGAGGAAGGAAAACAGACTGATCTCTTTCTTCGGCTACTGCTTTCTATTTCTATCAAGAGATGATGTTTTCGTCTGCAGGCAAGCGCTGCTTCACGATCGAGTCTCTGGTCGCCAAAGAGAACCCTTTAATCGCCGAGGAGCCCATCCGTCCGACGGCTTTGAGCTACTCCAACCCGACGACAGAGGTCTTAATGAACGGTTACCCGGCTCCGCCGGGCAGGTCCATCTACCAGAGCCCGGACCTGGTGTTCCCAGAGACGGTAAACCACCCCTCCCTCACCGTGGCCCCTCACCAGCTCGGAGGCTCCCACCTACAGCATCCGCACTTCTTCGGGACGCAACACCGAGACCCGCTCAACTTCTACCCCTGGGTCCTACGGAACAGGTTCTTCGGACACAGATTTCAAGGTATGGTGAACATTGGGAATATGAAATTGATTTGAATTTCACTTAAACATCATACTCTTACACAACCTACTTTGATGTGTGCAATTATTTTGCCTAAATAATCTGCCTAAAACAATAAAGTGAACCATAGGCTAATCTGCAGTAAACTAGATGTAGGTGTATGGGTCTACTGCCTGACTGCCTGCATCATTCTAAATAAACCAACACTATTTCAGAGGCGATACAAGCGTGCTTTTAAGAGGTTTCCGTATTATAATGAGATGACATACAATTGTATTGTTGTCAACATTGAAACTAATTCCCAGTTGAATAATCACTTGCAGCCGCGGAGTGTGCAGCAGGCCGTCGGACTGCTCTCATACCCCCTCTCACAGCCGCAGGACGAGATCAACTCGGATGGAGATTAGTTCCACAAAAAAACGTGCCCTAGGTTATATAGGCTCGTTTCATTCTAAACATCTAGCACAACAGCCATCTGTGAAAACAAATAGATAAAAAGCCAGTATAATAATTTAAATATGATGGGAATAGAAAGGCAAAAAAAGGATTTGTAGTTATTTCTTTAACCTCAGCGCGCTTACCAATGAATGCATCTCTGTGACGTATTATTTTTTATGAGAACATTTTTATTTTCCTATTGAGCTTAATTGCATCCGTAAAGTTATGGACATCATTCTTTTTAATCTTACATTAAGGACTAATGCAAATCCCAAGAAAGCGCATATTGTTACAATCAAGCCTATTACACTTCCAATACAGGCTCATTTATTAATAACCCATAATGGCCTCTGCTTGGGCTTATAAGAGGACCAAACCAGTTTAAATAATTAACATTTAATGAAAAAAGTTAGCATCAACACAGAACGACAGGAAAATAGAATGTTTTTAAAATAAACATCTCATCTTCTCACAATAGTTGGATTTCTTACGGCTGAAAACATGCTATATCACGGTGAAAGCAAGTTGTCCGTTAATTAACTCAAATTAAACAAAAAATACACATATCACACAATATCAAAAGGTATATCTTATCTGCTGTATTTTTCAGTAAATTAAATTCTTTTAGTAGAATATAATTGTTTTACGACTATATTATAGGCAATTTTTGTTGTTTTATAGCCTAACAGATGTCTACAGCAGAGTATGCACGGAGCTCATTTTGTTCATTTTAATTCTTTTGAATTAGTTTAAGAGCATTATCAGTACATTTAAACAATAGCCTACTCGTAATACAAAAAGTAAAAAAATAAAAATAAATAAAGGATTTTATATAATAGTCTAAAGGTTCTCCGTCTCCATATTCATAAACATGAGCTCGGTTATATGCTGTAGAAGTCCTTCAACGTTGCATTAAGCCTAATACGAAAAGAAGAGCAAGAGGAAAGGAACATTTAATGGAAACGATGATCGTGTTGTTTAAACCGCTGGTAGGCTAATTAAATTGGCAATTTGACAAAAAAAATCTTACTATTGTAGCTATATGCTACTATTGTAAATATTTGATTTCTGGTAAATGGTAGGCCTATATATTTTAGTAGCCTATTAATAGGATAATACAGCAACTCCTACCAGCCTACTAGTATTAATACAAATAAAAGCTCTAATAACAACACTATTAATAATGATGAAATATGTAGGATATAAATAGATTAAACGTTTTGATTGATATTTGCTTCCCATTATCACGATAATGCCAGCTACAGCCTCAGTTGGTCACCCTCTGCCTAGAGTGGGTCCATTAACACACTGTGACGCTGGTCCTGATAGGTGGCCTATTACACGCCTATTCAACACACTGTCCACACACAACCACGTGCTATTTTAAAGTTACCTTTGCCAGCCAGCTGACGGCCCTTGTTGTATTCCTTGAATGTGGTGTCAGGTAACGACGTGTCCCAGGACAGCCTGCTCCTCCACGGTCCTTTCGCCAGAAAGCCCAAGCGCATTCGGACAGCCTTCTCTCCCTCCCAGCTCCTCCGTCTGGAAAGAGCCTTCGAGAAGAACCACTACGTCGTCGGGGCCGAGAGGAAGCAGCTAGCAAACAGCTTGAGTTTATCTGAAACACAGGTAGGCTTAGCTAGCTGATGTTATGCTAGCTAGCAGATATGGGCGTTTGTCGTTAAGTTAGCTCTGGATTCCTCTATCAAACACGGCTAAATATCACCTATACTTGTTTTAAAACCTGTAATTGTTTAAAAAGGAGCAGTTCATTTTAAAGCATTCACTTTACTGGAATAGACTAGCTACATAATAGCAATAATTTCTATGGCAACATTATTTTCCGTTAAACCCCAGAGTCGAACTTTGGTGGTCCATCCTAAATATCGCGATATATAAAACAAAAACATAATTATACATATATATATATATATATATATGTATATATATATATATATATATATACATATATATATATATATATATATATATATATATATATCAAATATTTCTGTTTTTTTCTAAATCAAAATAAAACGTGAATATGTACGTTAAATATTCGTGGGACTATTCAGCATATACAAATAAAGTTGAATTATTCCCAGACAGCTTAATTGTTCCCAAAACAGTTACCACCAGATAGAAATATTACTGAAAATATATTTTAAATAAGTTGACCTCCTGATACTGTAATATCAAACATTATAATACCCACAATTATAACTTAAATTTGAAGCTACAAAATTATTACAATTATTATTTATTTATTTACTGTACTTTTTAAACTGTGTGAAATTATTTAGGTGTTACACAGTGTATTGAAATATAGGTTAATTATTTACAAACAAGGAATCCTTCTTAATGTAGGCTATTAAAAATATGAGAGTCAAGTACACTGTTAATGAAAGAGGAAATCATTAATGAGAAATCATCTTGCATTGGCTATGGCGGTATTATACACTTTTAAGGAAACCCGAGCTTTTTTTATACATAAGTTAGTGCAATTCAATTTAAATAATTCCCTTCTCAGCCAAATGAGACTGCAGCCTAGTCAGTGTCTATTAAAAGGTGTTTAATTCATTCATGCTATATGATAAAGGAGTGTAAATATTATTGATGTTTAATGAGTCCACATTATGTGGGTGTCAATTAGGCCTAATATACATAATATAAAGAGAGTTTTCCTGAGTCAGCGATACGGATAAATGCTGCTTGCAAGTTTTGTGTCAGTCAATAAAAGCTTGCAATTAAGCACAAACTGTATTTTGTAAATTATAATGACAGTGGACTTAATTTGAATGAACTCCCTCAAAGTTGATTTGGTCTGCTTCCTTAGAGTGATCACTAATAGACCAGTTTCTAGTAACCATTTTAGTTTAAAGTCTTCTGTGCTGCTTCCACTTTAGGAAAATGAACAAAAACACCCCCACCCAGCTCGGAGAACTTAAACAGCATAGTGTGGCTCCTTGACAGTTTCATTGACAGTTTTTACTACATAGAATTATCTTAATAAAGTCAAGAAGTAAGAAGCTAATATGTGTGCTTGTGCTGCTATTTAAAAAGGCATCCTGGCCAAATATATATGTTATGCATATGTTAGTCAGCCAAGCTCATATTCCCAGGTCATACTAGCAACACCAGTCAGTCAGGATGCTAATTAGCCTGTCCACCTGTCCCATACATTAATGCCATTCTCAGTTATGAACGATGGGAATCCTTTTAAAAGCATTTTTGAAAAGGGTGGTGGGGGTGACATGATGTGATTGGTGGATTGAGGCGTTTATAAAAAAAAGGTATTTAATTAAAGTCTACACTGATTTCAAGAGGGTAAATATTATTTTAGAAGCAAATGATTTCTATTCCAAAAAATAAAATAAAAACAGATTTTTCATCATTTAATCTAATTGCTGCCATACCAACAGGCAGATATTTGAACCTAGTACAGTAGTAGTCCATTTTTTAAGCAAAAATGCCAAAACATGTCCTTGTTCCAGATGTTTTATAACAGTGTAAATGGACTGTGTTGGGTTTGGGATAGTCTCACATTGCAAGACTTTACCAATCATGGTATGGTGCCTCTGGAAAATAGCCTCGGGAAGGAAATTTAGTGGAACACGTGCACGTAGAGAAGCAAGATTTGGAATTGAATGACTGTCGAACGTGTGATGAGAATTAAGAATGCCAGCACAAAGAAGGTGGAACGTGAGGGTCAGCCGGCCGAAAATGAGGGAAATCTGGCGGAACTATACTGTAGGCTAAAGGAAACGTCGTTGATATAGACTAGGCCTTGGTTGGTTGGGTCAGAGAGAAAACCAACGGCATTTGTCACCTTGGAGGAAATGGTGCATTTATCTGACATTTTAAAGACCAAGCAATTCAACGAGTAATTGTAAAAATACTCATAGCAGATTAACAGATAATGAAAATAATCCCCCCCACTACATCCAGCTCCCTACAACTAAAGTTACACCTGTGTCTGACAAGTCCAAAACGTCCACCTTCAGAAAGCTCTATTGCATATTGTCTATATTTATATCAGTGCCTCTCTGAAATGACACTACAGTCTGCTCAACGAAGTGCATCATTGTCATTAACCTCGCTTATATTTCTGATCAGGTGAAGGTGTGGTTCCAGAACAGGCGGACCAAGTACAAGCGACAGAAGCTGGAGGAGGAGGGCCCAGAGAGCCAACAGAAGAAGAAGGGAAGCCACCACATCAACAGATGGCGCATCGCCACCAAGCAGTCCAGCTCCGAGGACATCGACGTGACCTCAGAGGACTAAAACTGCGCTCCAACCTCCGACAATGCTGCCCTTAAACCCTGCGTCCCCTTCAGACGCATCAAAGGACCAACACTATTTATTATGTAATATTATTAAGTATAATTAGACACATTAGAGGACTAAATATGTGATCACCGCACATCTCTTCATCAAGGTGCTACTCTCAGTGACACTGGAAGAAAAAAATGGTATTAATGACATCCATCCTGAATGTCTCTGGATGAGGAGAGATCTTTGGTGTGTGAAGACCAAAGATGAAGAGAAACAACGCCAACTTTTATCATAGTCTGTTTTTCGTTTTTTTTTTTAAATATTGTACATAGGCCACTTATAAAGGTTGTTTTTGAAAGACACCATTTGTTTCATTAAAGCTGTTTTTACCACCCGCTTAGGTCATTAACACCTCATGACTCACCCCACCCACCTGCGTACCATGTTAATTTAAATTAATTAAAATCTCCTCAATGATGAGAACATGTCGCACACTTTGAATTCAGCCAGTGAGTCGGAGAACAGGCTGGTGACTGGCTAGATGAACAAAACGGAAATGAAACCATGTGTCAAAAGAAGATCTAAAAATTGCAGCATGATTTAATTTTCACCGGTGACTTGACACCCATTCCAGTGCTCTGTAATGCTTCCTAATAAAGATTCTGCACAAAAAGGCGATTCATGACCAGCTGTGCATGACTCTGGGACAGACGAGGCGCTGCAGGGACCTCTGGTGTTAGGGGCGAGTTGTGCCTCACAATAAAAGCGAGTTCACAGCTTTGTGCTTCTTCTGCCCTGCCACATTTCTCAGTGTGGGGTGATGGATGACATCTTCATTCGTTGATTGTCTGCACATGTCACGAAGCGCCGTGTGTAGTCGAAGATATAAGAACATACTTTTTCAGAGAGCGCAACGTGTACTTACAAAAAGATGTTTTAAAAATAAAAAATAAAAAAACAATTTCTTCCATGAGAAATGTGTCTGTGTAATTCGGGTCTCACTTTGTACATCATGTGTGGAGAATCTGAGGGTTTTCATTCCAACCAGACATTACAGCTGCAGATTTCACTCATTAGTTCCTCCTCTTCGGCTCAAGGTGTGAAACATGCTGCTGCAGTGTTTGATTAAAAATAAAAACCTGCAGACGGCCACCATGGCACATCAAGAGGTGAACCTTGCAATAAAAGAAGGATTTCCCATGTTTAGATTATTTTATGCTTTAAACTAGAGCTTAAAATAGCCCTTCCCACAAATGTAAAGAACATTATGACAACATTGAATGGTATAAATATGTTCTCTTCGGCTGGGAACCACTAATGGAGACTGAGGTGTCAGGAATGCTGCAGGACAGTTGCACAGGTGTCAGGTGTGTTACCTATCGGCCGGCATTTCCTCTGAATTCCAGCAGAAATGGGACACTGACATAATTCCCATCTAGAAGGTGCAACCTCTGGAAAAAAAGGGGAAAGTAGTCACTATTGTGTGGCAGCCCTTTCATCAAAGCGCCTCAGTAATCACCTGTCAAAAGAAACGGAAGGAATCTCATCCTGATGACCCCGAGGCTTCAGAGATGAGCCCTGATGTCTGACCCTGATGTTATGTTTTGTAAGCTAAGAAACACACAGGTAGTGAGAAACGGGGGGGAGGTGGCAAAGTGAAATACACTTCAGCAGTTTCACCTTTTATACAAACATCTGCAGTTGCAAAAGGGGCCACTTGCCTTGTTTTGAGTTTCCAGGATATCCTATACTCACTGCAGCTGCTAATACATGGTAAACAAGATTTCTCTTTGTTCAAATAAACACTATTAGTAAAGATGCATTTTGAACATTAAAACACTCAAAAGCACAAAAACTGTCTTCTTGTCGAGCGGGCTTTCTTAAGGCCAATCACATCTTGGTTTGATAAAAGGTCACTGCCATTACCGAGAGCTGCACCTCTCATATATCGGTTAGGAAAAACAATTAAAGGGGAGAATCACGCCTGTCTTCCTGAAGACCGCGTCTCCTGTTGCCCGAGTCAGCAGATAGGAGAGTTCAGGGTGAGAGCAGGAATCCACGGTGAAAAACAAGAGTCTCTCCAGGGGAGCGGAGAGCTGCGAGGTGGGGGAAGGAGGCGCCACATCCCTGCAGCTGCTGCTGCAAAGGTGTTGGAGAACTCAACTGAAAGACAGCGACTGGTTTGATGATTACGGTTTGATTACCTGTTTTCTGTGGGATAAAATAAGCTTTTTATTTTCTCAGCTAACACTACACATTACACACGCTTTATTGTTGGTTATAAAACTGCATGTTGAGTGATAAATCATGCAGCGTTGTCACAGTTGTCACATTGCATCAGTTTCAGTCAAGCAGTACACTGAATTCCAAATTAAAACCTCATTACTGGGAAATATAGAAAGACTTGACAAAACAGTTGGATTCTGTGCACAATGGATTGTGATCGAAATGACTTAAATGACCTAATTTGAGATATTTGCATACAGTTCTGACACATTTTGTTCTAAAGTTATGACGGAAGATACAAACAAGATATCCAGAAATTTATTAAAACATCTTTACAAAACTGGTATTTGTTGGTGTTAAAGCTGAACTCACTGTGGATTATATTGTTATAGTGTTGAATATAGTCTTAGGAATCAGGTCCAAATGTCATGAATCTTAAAGCATTAGAGTGAAACAGTAGAACCCAAAAAATCTGAATAATAAAGTAAATCTACAGGATGTTTTACTTATTTTTTATTATTATTAATTATTTTTATTTGACAGGACAGCAAGATGAGAAAGAGGGGGGAAGACATGCAGGAAATTGTCACAGCTCAGACTCTAACCCTGGACCTCTGCATCGAGGCATAAACCTTGAAGTATATGTGCGCCTGCTCTACCCACTGGGCCAACCCAGCCACAATCTACAGGATGTTAAATGACGAATGGTGGCGGCACGCTGGAAGCCCCAACACACTTTGACCATTAAGCAGTGGCTTCTTGACACTTCTTGTTTATATAGAGCTTTCAACAGCCCGCATCAATGGTGCAAGACAGGTGAATGTGGATATGTGGTTTATGATGTCAGAGACATTAAAAGGCAGACTGTGACTACAGTTGTCAGGCCACGGGGGGAGGGTGGGGTGATATTGTTTTGCGTATGTACAATCCTTATTTCAATTTAATTTCTTTGATATATATAATATATAAGGGGGGGGGGGGGTTACATGTATGGTGTGGTACCTGTAACATGCTGCTGATTGTGTTTGTTGAATAAAAGACATTTGAGCACAAAAGGATGTTTAATGACTTGGGTTTTTCAGAACTTCCAGCCAGCATTCTCCGCTGCCCCTGCATGTGGCTTCTTGTTACGCAGCATGGCAGCTCACCAATCACACAGATCATGACAAAAGATAACACTTGAGGACAGGAAATTTATATAAATCAAGTGCAAATACATACAAAAAGCAGCAGTTTAACAATGAAAAGTGCTTTTAAAAGAAACTTAATGTAGAGATCTCATTAAATGACCTTTTTAAGACTTTAAATGATCCTTTCTGGATTTTTATGTGTGTACATAAAGTATTCACTTTGTCTGATTACAAAAATGTAGTTTATAAAGAGGAAATGCATTTCCACAGAGGTGGAAGCAAATTTAAAAGATGAATCCTTTAACGTGTTAGGTATTTTACTACATGAGAGTGACTGACAACCGGCTTTCAGTTAGATTGGGATTTAAAATGACTTTGTGATTTATTGATTTTAAGGATGTAACGATTATCGGTGTAACGGTAAACCACGATAAAAATGTTTCATGTTAAATATCATGATTATCACGGTGGATTACCACGGTGTGGGAACCCTGTGTTTAATCCTTCCCAGCTCCATCCGAGTCTCCCGAAGATGCTGCGCAGGCGCACTGCGTAGACTCTAAGAAACACACGTTGGAGGCTACGCAGTGATCCTGACTAAGAAACACACGTTGGTCAGGATCACTGCGTAGCCTCCAACGTGTGTTTCTTAGTCAGGATCACTGCGTAGCCTCCGACGTATCACTGAATTCCCAACCCGGGGGTCAGGACCCCTTACCAGGGTCACAAGATGACTGCCCAGGTTAGAAATAAGAAAAATTATGTTTCAGACTTTTCTCTAATCTTTGAATATTTCTTTTGCAATTCTGTAGTTTTACCCTTCCAGGACTAGTGTAAGCATGCAGCCTTTGACATTGGGAGATTGGGTTGGATTTTGGTTGGTGTTTATGCAAAATTGGTACGAACATAGGTATAAGTGTCACCATATGCGACCTTTACATAAATAGAAAAGTTGAAAGAGAAGGTTGGGAACTCCTTCATTAAATTATAAACAAGGGCACAAAAAGGTTCACTACTTCTCAATACATTTAACTAAAGTTACAAATACAATCCAGAGTCCTGATCCTAACTCAATCCACCCATTTTATTTCTCGTGTTTGTTAATCTCCAGTTAATTGCCTGTTCGTTGTGAAAAAGAGAGAAAGAAATTAGACAAGCTCATAGCTAACAAGGCTTCTCTCTACATGCAAGATGGAGCAGGTAACACAGTTATCTGATCATCATTCTTTGTTAAGTGTCCATGTTATCACAGTGACAATACTTTCGGAGGTGTTGTTATTTTCCTACATCACAGTATGTCACCGTGTGCTATTGCTTATTTAATAACCGTTGTCTTGGCATAAACAACATGCTTTTCTCTGTAAGCGTATGCTTAATGCTCATTGGATAACGCAGCCAAGTTTACCATCATTCTTTCACTGGCAGCTTTTTTTTTTTGGTTTTGGGGGGGGGGGGGTTGAGCCTTTCTTCACATGTCGGGCAGTAGAAGATCACTCACAGGCCTTTATTGTACGTCACAATCTTACAATCTGTTGCCATGGCGATCTCCGGCTCGAGCTGATTCACACAGATCTGTGGGAATCAAAGCAGAACAAAAAGGTCAACAGTGCAACTAGAAAGACTCGTCACAGGCTGTCAGATATCACATTTTCACATATATACAGCATGTGTACACTTTAGACGCATCCATAACCATATACATGAGCCCCTACTTAAAGAAACTGTTTCATTTGTAACTAAATAATAAAGGCTTTAACTGTTCAGTATTTACTGCTAATGTGCAAAAAGAGCCAATTTGGCAGATGAAAGTCTAATTTGAGGATTGCATCTCCTAATATTTGAACCAGAGACAGATGGCTGTTTGGAGTTGGCGGCAGCATTTTAATCAGACATCTTGTAGGTGTGAAATGGGGAAGTGGGACAAATTGAGTAGGCAGGGGGTCCAGTGGAGCAGGGCATTCATGGGATATTTTTTTTAGGGAGTTTTTTTCATTTTTTTTTTTCACCTGCTATCTTTGCGAAAGTGCAAAAAGGACTTGGGAGGGAAAAACAGGCCCCTCAGTGGAACGGGAGACAGCTTTTCACAGGACATATGTCTGAAATTCTTTTGCCATATGGCTGTCGGAGCTATTTCCAGTGGTAATTAAATCCTAAACATTTTAAAGCCAGCGCTGGTTGGCTTGTGTCAGAAAGTCATTTGGCAGAGATGAGACAAAGACAGAGATGGAGTGAAAAACAAACCCAAAGCCATTTAATGAGTAGAATGACACAAACTGAGGCAGTAAGGCTGAAGTTAGATCCCAGCCTGCTAGCATCAATGAAGGAAGGCAATAGACTGTGGGCCGATGATAATAGAGCAGGTTGAGTCTCAGGGGGCTACGCCTCATTAGGAGAGAGCCTCTGTACGGCTCAATGGGGAACGGTGGAGGGGACAGGAGACTCCGGTCATAGACATCACTCATTCAAACATGGATAGGGCTGCACGATATGAGGAAAATATGCTGTAACAATATTACTTGTAATAAATAAACTCAGTTTTGCATTTCTGCTTCTCTCAATATTCTGCTAAAATACCACAAATAGTGTGTTGAATTTAAAAAAAACCAAAAGGAAACAATTTGCAACAATCTTTTATTGAAGAAATTGAACTTTGAATTGAACACAAAAGGCGCCACTTAAGATAGAATGACAGTTACCTATTAATGTGCAGTTTTCTGTGGATATTTTCTTTCAACCAACACAAAAAAATCTCTTGAGTGTCTATTGCCAATTGTGCAAGTTGATATTGTGAGGACGATTAAAAAAAATAATATATTGTGAAGCCCTAGTCATAGCAGACATGAGCATAGCAGATATTTAATATAGGGCTGCAACTAACAATTATATCCATTAATCTGCAGATTATTTTCTAGATTAATCGATTCATTTGGTCTATAGAATGTCAGAAAATAGTGAGTAATGTCCATCCCAGTTTTTCAAGGTGATGTCTTTAAATGTCTTGTTCTGAATCTTCATACTTTCTGCCCTTTTTTGCATGAAAAATGACTAACGATTAATATTTAACTTTCTGTCGATTGACAAGTCGATTAGTCAATTTGGATGTAATCTCTGATATTATTACCAGCACAACAGCAACATTATATACTGTATATATATATATATATATATATATATATATATATACACACACACACACACACATATATACACATACACACACACACACACATCATTAGAAAAAAAAAATATATATATATGCATGCTGTATATATAATATGATATATTCAAATGATTTAACACCTTTCACATTTGAAAACTCTCACACTTGAAATTGACTGGCACCGGCTAGCAACAGCTCTTCATTTGTAATGACTCTAAATAAGAGGCATTCAATAAATATCATGTGGAGTGACACAGACAGTATGGCTGGACAGAAGTGTCTCCGATAGAATCCTAAACTTCAACAACAGAAAGCTTTGCTACAGTAGTGCCTGCATGGCGTTGGGTTTGAGAAGAAGGGTTTTTTGAGATGACGTACCTGGGACATCTGTGGGAAGAGACTGATGGCGAGGGGCAGAGCCAGGCCGAAGGCAGCAAGGCACACCAGACTGTGGACGGGCAGGACAAGCCTCCGCCGTCTCTGCAAGAGAGGGAGCCTAGAGGGACACAGGAACACCGTCACTTCATTCACCTAACAGTTAATGTACAGACACTGGTTGTGGCAGTGGCACTGACAATGTATCCAAATTGTATTTTTTTTGCAAAAAGCAGGAGTTAAAGCAAATATTAAATGTTAAAATGCAATATTGTTAGGAAAAATAAAGCCTAGAAATTAGTCCTATTGCCAAAACCAATTTCAGACATGAGGTATGGTCATGTACTGGCAGAAAACATCTTGACAGGAAGTGACAAATCCAAGAATATCATTCCCTCCATTTAACCCAAAATGCAGAAATATTAACCTTGTCAAAATCAAAGTCGGGGGATTTCATTCATGATGCCTCAGAGATGATTTTGTACAGATGAAGAGACTTGATGTCACAGCAATATGACATATTGTATGTCAGACACAACCCTTAATGTCTTCATTAGATCATCAACCCACGGTCACAAAGATGGCACATTGGTGCTTCATTATGAAGTGTGAATTGTACATTTCTTGTGGATCAGAAGGCGCACAGAGCAAAGTTTTTTAAACACAACTTGGCTATCAACATATTCAGTGGCATCTCTTCATTAACATGTAGCCCAATACCACCAACACAAAACTACAAACCTCTAATGAAATGCACCATTACACTGTATAACCAAACACTCCTTCTAAAACAGCTTTGACTCAACAACCAACAGTTAAATAAGATGTGAAGGCTTTTTTTTAAGTATTCCAATTAATGTTTACAGTTCAATCTTTGCTTTTATTTGTCTCATTTGGCTTTTGTGTTGTTAACTTAATGAATCCCTTACAAAAGTATTGTAACAGTAAAAACAGTAAGTAACTGTGAAAAATGTACTGCTATCAATTACAAAAGCTGCATTTTCTTCATCTGAACAAAACAGAGTTTTTAAGGACATTTTAAAGCTCTATCTCCACAAATATATTTTCTCGTCTCAGCCCTTATTTCTCCTCCCTCCTCGCTGCCCTCCGTAGGATAATCCCCCTCTCCAGTGTGCAGGACAGTCAACTCAGCAGGAGCTTGAGAACGAGCCGCTCCAGCTCTCCTCCACCAGCGACGCCTCTCCCCATAACGAGGAGAGCTACTGCCTAATTACGGAGCTCATTAACACATATGGCTGCCATGGTTTAATTAGGCTACACACACTCTCACACACACACACACACACACACACACACACACACACAGGGTTACAAAGTAAAATGGGAGAAAAGTTGTGAGGTATGAGAGTGATGAGGGAAGGTTTAGACACAAGTTTAAAAACATTCAAATCTGGTGTAAAACTCGATACAATAATAAGTAAATGACAATTTGACGCAATACTGGCTGTGTTTACATGCACCGACTAACCCGACTAGTGGCCATATTCTGGTTCTCTCTTGGGATCAGATCTTTACATTAACCTCTGACGCCGTGACTGAGCCTGCCCGCCGTCGCCACCAATAGACCAATTAGTAGAATATCCCTGCTGACTTGTGTTGTGATGATACAACAGCTATAACAGAACTACTTTTCTAAATGTCTAAATGCAACAGCAGTTGTAACTAGGTTCCACTTATTTAACTGATAAATGACAAATAAATACACAATACAGTTGCTAAATGTGAGTCGGTTTGCATGAAGGCCACACATTAATGTGATGGAAATATTAAAGCAGTAATCAAATAAATATGGTGCTTTTAAACCTTATTTTCACCTTTCGCTCAGTTGTTTTGTAGTTTTGCAGAGGCTGAATCGCAATTACAGTATACTGTGTATACAGAGGTATGTGAACCAGAACAACTAAAGTGTGAAGCAGGTTTCTAATTACTACACAAAACAAACACCTCATGAAGGAGGTGGGGGTGACGATTAGCAACCGTTTCTTTGTCAGCTGCAGAAGAAGCTATTGCTTAAATCCTGTACCTAGAGTTCCACACTTCTAATGTACATATGCAACATTATAGTTACCCTGTAGAATACCTGGTCGCTAGTAGAGCTATGGAGCAGTGATTTCACGACTGGGTCCTGTTTTATGTATTGTGCACAGCGTCGAGGACACACATGGCAAGGCGACACACACATTTCCTGACCATGGCTTCATGCTGTTCCACTGCTCCACGGAGGTAAAACACTGTGGGACTTATTAAGGCGCCAACAAGAGTAAGTAAGCAAAAAAAACAAAAACATGGATGTAAACAATAGCGCAGGATTTAAAATACTAATGCTTTATGAGGTAGGATCTGTACCCAGCACACCTCACAAATCAGCCTACCTGTTGATAATGTTTTTGGAGGATTGTTTTAATATAGCAGGTGTTTAAAACAGACCACATCTATTTTATTTTAACCGTTAAACAGTTTCTCCATCAAATTTTGAAAAAATGAATATTCTTTTTTTACCCGTTTCCAACTATGTAATTGAAACCCGGAGTGTAAAAGAGATACTATTTCTAGCACTCTACTGGATCTGTAGTTTTTGGCATCACAGTATGAGCTCGGCTCTACACCAGGTTACCTGAGTACTCGGGCTGAAGTGGAGATTCTCAGAGCAGCTACATGTAGCTTAAGACTCACAAACACAAATCTAAGTTCTGAATACACTTTTGATTCTGTGTCCTCTCACAGCCACCAAGGCACATGAAGGCCAGAACCTGCCGGTATTGCCCTAAATCTGCTCTCAGCAGCGTAATCCATCATGGAGAGGCCACGCAGGGACCCATCTCTGTCTCCTTGTTCCCGCTCCATTGAGAGCCAATGAAGGCAAGCTGACAAAGAGGATAGCTGAGCACTACTCACCTGCAACCACAGTCCACCTCACAACCCTCTGCTCTTTCTCTCTCTCTCTCTCTCTCTCTCACATACAGTCTCTCTCTTCCCAGTGAGTCATGCAGCTACCAGGAATCCCAAACACACCTGGGCAGCGGGCCCCCCTGTCTGAGCCCGCCTGCTCCGAGCACTCGGGACAAGTGCTGTCAAGGATTTACAAAGACGGCTGCATTCCTCGGCACACCGCAGGCACAGTCAGGACATCAATCACGGGACGTCCGTATAAACATGTTGCATCATTAAGACATCATTACAGTCATATCACACAACACCAAATCTCAGTGGTGGGAAAGGTTCATAGACTGCAATAGTAGTTCTGACCGTGAAGGAATCTGAGACTTGGAACTATTGAGGTTTTTATTTTTTAATTATCATTTAATGAGGGGCTCATCTTAAATTAATCTAACTTGTATTATGGCAGAATACTTTAATTACACTATTTATTAACATTTTTTATTAAGAAAATGTTCCTCTCTAACACAGATTGATACAAACAAGGATTCAAGATGTACAGAGTCTTTTCTTTTGAAAAAAGCTTTTGCCCATACAAGATATGCATGCAATGTATAATGTACAGTATAATAAGTATAATATATTGTATACGCCAAACAAAGTAGTAAATCGAAGAAATAAAACGCTGCAGTTACTTTCTAAAGCACAAATAAACACACACACAAGGACCCATCACTGTAGGAAGGTGCCACATTGTCGGATGTTGTGTGAATGCAGAGATTCATCTGTGTGTCTCGGTTAAATGTGTGCGTCGGAAATTAGAACGGCTGCACAACCTGCTGGCTGTTATTGGCTGGGCGTTACACACCCACATGGGGCCCAAAGGCTCTTTGCTGATGCCCATAAACATCTCGCACACAGCAAAAAAGAAAAGAGAAACTACACGGAGAGGTAAGGCTCTGTACATTGCTTTTTAGTCAAATCCTGTATATTATACCTTTAACAAAGACAACTATCTGACTGAATCGCCTTTCTAAGACAAAAAGCCATAATGAATAGATGCAGCTCTAGTTTTAGTATGTTTTTCTGTTGTTATTAGTTACAATCTGGGTGTCTCTGTTTTGTATGGTCACTGAGACAATAGAAGCTGTAAAACTCCACAGCAATGACCACTTTTTTTAAAAAGTGACAGTAAAACAAGAACCTTATGATTATTACCTTAAATTATCTTTAATATACAGTGGACACCGGTATTGAAACCCAGGCTGCATATTAGAGCATAGAAGAAGATTGAGTGCATTTTAAATAAAAATGTAAAGTTAAAAATTGTAAATGTGGTTGCCTCCTTTATTACTTAAGCTTTGTTGTCCCTCTACTGTATATCTATGTCTTTTAGTCAAAGCCAAACAAGCTCATTAAGTTTGAGAAAACAGACCAATTCATGAATGATAAAAATAATGCAGTCTCTTACTTTTCCAGTGCAGCCATGACGATGGGAGGGAGCATCAGTATGGGCATGGGGAGGACCATCCTGGTCAGAGCTGTTTCTAAAAGTGCCTATCACAAAAATAAGAAGAAGACACATTTAAAGAAAGCAAGAAAAAAAAAAAATAACTATTTGAATTATCTTCATACATTTACAGTCAGCCCCACATTGCATTCACAACCATTACATCAATCACTAATAGTAAACTAACAAAGCTGCACCTGAAGAATTCCCATCAGATAAAAAGCAACATACATGCCTGGCAGCCACTTTTGACGTTCCCACCACGGCCCCATTGTCGTCCAGCACGTTGATGCCCTCCGACAGCTCAGAGTGTCTCATGAGCACCACGTTGCAGACATTTGCACTCGCTGTAGGGAGGTGAGAATGTTTTTAAAAATGAAAGTGAAGTGTCACCTCGAGGAATTTGACATCTTTTATTAGTTCACAAATGAGCAAAATTGGGATCTGGGAGTGGGGTTTAGGATCAGGCAGCCTGTGCAGTGCTGTTGGGGCAGGAAGAGGCTCAACTGTGGCAGGTACTGTAAGGATGAAGGATTACAGCTTGTATATTTGGTCAAGTTGTTGATTGAGATGGAATTTTATGGAAAGACAGAAAGTATTGTCAACATTTCAAGTTTTGTATTTCCTGCGTTAAAAAATGATCTGGCTATATTTTGAGTAAAACGTGACTGACAGCTTAAAGAAGTCAAAATTTTGAAGGGCAAACTGTTTTCTCAAATTTGAGATACACATTGATGTTCTTCTCAGGATGAATTGTAATAACTTTGGTAATGCCCTACATTTTCATCTATTCTTCAGGTCAAAATTATGATTTGGTTGGAGGTTTGTTCCAATCAGGTAGTGCAAAGCGAGTTGTTGGTATTCTGGTGGAAAATGTCCACCTTGTAGACTTTTCGCTGAGAATAGACATCTCAAGCTGATTCACATCATAGCAGAAAAACAGCTTGACAAAATGCTGTTTCAGTTTCTGAAACATAGCCATCTACTAGCTAACATTAGCATTGCAGCTAAGGTGGCAAAGTGCACCTGCCTGCGTGAAGTCTTGTATCATGTGGATGCCCAAAAGTTTTGATTCATTACTTAGAATTCCTCAAGGTGGTTGGGGGGGCAGTAGGAGAGTAGGAGAGTTACCCCAGTTTGACCATAGATGCGTGGAGGATTCACGAGTTTTGCCGTTTACTTTACTTTAGGCAGGTGCAGAGTTGGCAGATTTTTACCATGGAACTAGCAGCTGTTTCTACATCAACATGTGCCCTGAGACGAGGACATCAGCTGGCTTCAGGGGGAGTAGAGGGACGTTGGATTCTGTGGTTTAGTTAGCGGCTAGTAAACGCATTATTATCGACCTGTGATATCGTCAGAGTCTTGGTTTATTTCTACAGTCTGTGGTCGGAGTGCTAGCTTGTGGAGTTTGTCATTAGAGTGCTTCCAACGTATTTAGTTGCTAGCCCTTTCCCTCGGTTGGATTGTTTGGTGTCTAGCTTGGTGTTGTGTCTCAGTAATCTGCCCTGTTCTGGAGCCTGGAGGCCTCAGATTTCAGTCTGGTGGTCTATTGGTCTGCCCTTGTCAAAGGTAGCCTGTGGAAATGTGTCGTAACCCCAGCAGCCTTAGCCCTATACAGTTCCTTACTGCAGCCAGGGACAATACAGACTTCTTGGTTTCCGTTTCCTCAGCCATGTCCGTTAGCCTCAGACTCTTTGTATGGTGTTGTTATGGTTGTGCTGCTAATGCTAGTTAGCCACGGAGTAGCTTACATGCCAGTGACATATTAGATTGTGGAATTCCAACATGGCGGTGCCTGTGTAACAACAACAACAACAACACTTTCAACTTACTATTTTATCCCTTTTAACAAATTCACCCATTTTAATAATTGTACCAATAAAAAATAAAATACATCTGTTATATCACCATTACTCAAATTCCAGTTCAGTTCATCTTTAACCCTCAACATGTTATTGTTGTCATTATGAACATGTTAGCATTAGCTCAAAGCACCGCTGTGCAGTCTCACAGAGCTGTAGAGTCTTGTTTTGCATGAAATCACCTTTGCCCACTCTCGCAAAATGTATATCTTTTAAGGAGGCTAAGATATAAGTAAGTAGTAATTCAAGTTTATTTATATAGCTTATAAATAGTTTATACTGTATATATACAGTATTTATATAGCACTTTCACAGACAAGTTTCACAAGTGCAAATTATGAGAAATTAATACATTAAAACCCATCAATACAAATCACAATAACTCACAAAGGCAAAGAACATAAAAATACATTGTAATATAACAAAATAATTTATATTGTGATTAAAATATCTACATTTTACACACTGAACTACTGCTCTTTCTTTACTCCTTTACCGAAAAGCCCCAATGTGGTGCATCAGTGCCATGTCATGTTTGTCATAATCTGTGTGTGTGTGTGTGTGTGTGTGTGTGTGTGTGTGTGTGTGTGTGTGTGTGTGTGTGTGTGCAGCAACGAGTAACATGACCAAGGTGACTGATGGGTCAACAAACAGCAGGGTTGTTACCCTGTGATTTATTCACGAGAGCCAAAATGAACACAAATGTATGTTAATATACATGGACCTTTCTCCTTGACTCTAACAGGAATAAGAAAAACTCATTTTACAGAGTTTAGTGGTGGCGCCTCAAGCCTTTTTAATTTAAGACAACAGCGTTGGGAGTTATCTTTAGTAAGGGCTTCAGGGCTCGCAGGGCGCTTTGTGTGGGGAATTCAATTGACTGAGCAAATAGCTCTTTTTACCTACAAGGGATTTTTTTGTTTTTATCTAGACCAATTAACAGAGAGACAGATTGGGATTTTGGCAAGGAATAACAGAAACTACAGAAAACAGATAAAATTTAAATAAATAAATAAATAATAAAGGCATCAAAGTAATTATAAATGGAATGGACGTCTGTACAGTTCAATGCTGAAATATGTGGCTGTAATTATTTAAAATAATTACATTTATGCTCATTCTAATTGTCATCTAATAACCCGTGGCACACTCATGGAAATGCTTTAAAGAACTTTTCACGTAATTACTTAACAATTAATAATAATTAAATAATAATAATAAATATTTCCAAAAGACAACAAATTAATTATCCCCATACATTTCTGACGGAATGGCTTTCCCTCCAGTTAAGGTCTTCATAATCTAATTGAATGACAGGCCGCTGCTTGATTAGGTTATTACAAATAAATCTAGCCTTAAGTAAGCAAACAAAATGAAGCGGGTGAAAATTCAAACAGCACTTTCGTTTCGCTCGCTTCAATTAGCCATTTTAATTACCTTATATGTGGGCCTTCCAAAACAACAACAGCAACAACAATGAACAAACATAAATCAGGTAAATGAGGTCTTGACATAGACGCCACTTTAGGGGTAATTATCCAATTTGTTTGCGGCAGCAGAGTTCTATCAAGCAGCCAATTACCAGGCAAAGGCTGCGCAATAGAAACCTGTTGATTTAATTAAAAGAACCGCCATGGTAAGAAAGGAGGAGGGGGTGGCAAACAATTTAATTATGAGCCAGCAGCATTCTGGGACACGGGTCTATACCCCTGGGTGTGTATGCGGGGAGAGTGGCATTAAAATCAGCTTTGTGGCTCCACACAGGTCTGACAAAGCGAGCTCACAACACGTCTCTAACCCCGCAGAGAGGAAAACAAACGGCTATCTGTGGTCGGCTCTCATGCAGCCGTTTATGATGACCACAGAACAGTTTTAAAAGAAAGGTTGAATTTATCAACATTAAAGGAAAGAATGAGTTCATATCTGAATTTTTATATTAGTTCTGTCAAGTCATTTTCATTAATTGTGTACATTGTAAAAATAGCACAAGCACCAAGGAAAACAGGCATGAAAAATACAGCAATATTTGTACAGGACTATAATCTTTGGTGGCATATTTGGGATTGAGAATATTTTTTTTTTCAAATTGTTGTCAGCCGCATATTATTTTGGATTACCAGACACACTGCATGCTACACAATAACATGCTCCACAGAAAGGGAAATTGTGAATATGCTAATAAGCAAACAATACATAATACATGTTTCATACCTAACTAAATGGAAACATGGGCTTTCAATCACAACTCTGTCATTGTCATTTCGCTGTTAAAGGCTAATTTAAGATTATTGTATGTATTTGTATTGTATACATGTATGAGATGTTTGTGCGATATTATGCTAACCACAAGGTTAAAATGTCATCATGCTCACAATCATTATTTTCTACTCAAACCTGCCACCTGGAAGGTTTATTTTGAGCCTGGAGAAACTTTAGTCATCCTACTCCAGTCAGTATGTTAAGTTAACACTCAAACACATCACTACTGTGAACTCAAATTTATACTAATTTAGTTTAAAAGGCCATTTTGGTAGAGGACTGGGCTGGGCCCATCTGCCCCATGAAGTGTTTGGCTGAGCTCTTTGAACTTACCCACTGCTGGGAAGGGGATGAACCTCTGCACCAAAAGCCTGGTAGTTGGGCTAAGGCGGCTGGCTTTCTGGATTAACACGTTCAACCCGACCTGAAGGAAAACCAGACACACATAACCCATACAATCAGCCACTGACTTTGTGTTCAAAGGCCAATGATACGCACGCACACTGAATATAGGGAATTCATATTTAAATAAATAGTTTTTTTGAGTTTTTTTGTCTCAGCACAGAAACAAAAAACAAGCAAGCGTTTAAGTGTCAGAAATAGTAGGATTGGGAGAAACGTGACAAAGATCCCTGGCTCTGTGCATAAACAACAAGGCACAGTACTGGATTTTTAACACATTGGAAGGCTGTGGTCAAAAGTGCTCTCAGATAACACACTACCCCGCCACTCCAGCCTCCAGCTCTCCCCAGCCCTGAGGGGGGTTGTCACCAGAGCAGACCTTTAATTGGAGAGCTCCTGCCCCCCTCCCTGCCTGTCGTTCCACCCTCCAGACACCCCGCAATTTTTTTCTGTGCTTGTTGACGTTGTCAACCCTGAGGGCAGCAGCCGGATAAGCGCCCAGCGGGACCAGTAATTGGCTCAGTTTGAGCCCTGTGTCTACACTGGGCTGTGTCAGGCAGGTGTGTGAACACATGTTATACTCTTTTGACATTTGAGTCTTTGATGACATAAAGGTAAGAAAAAAAGATCCAACTGATAAAAGGTAAAAGGTATTCTGATGGCTGTTATACAAAGGTTTATAATAATATTTTTTGAATTTTCCTGTCAAAACAATTGAAATTGTTTGGTGTGTCACCTATTCCTGTCAGGGTGGCCCACCACCTCAAACAGTTTACCTTCAAACCTTAAAACCTTTAAACTATGCACTTAAACCCAGATCAATGACATTTGTATTGGGTAAGTGGGAGACTAGGGGAACCTTTGGCATATATCACAACTAGACAAACTGGTCTGCAAACAAAACACAATCTGACTGACTGATTTAACGGACTTTTAGGTAAAAAGAAACCTCTTGTTCTTTTTGCAGTCGACAAAAGTCCAATATTATGCTGATATACTGGTCTGCCTCTGGTTTAAGAGACGTAATGGATCATCAAGTGACTCAGTTATTGCTGTGCGATGACGCTCAAGTCACCGGAGTCACAGGGCCTGTTCAGGCAGAGCAGAAGCATTATGGGAACTCACAGCAATAGAAACTGCACTGGTCACCGCTCCGAGGTATCCCTGGATGAATTTGGAAAATGGAGCAGGCTGAAGTGGAAAATAAATGAGATTACAATATGAAAGCATTCCATTCAGCTCTGTTTATATGCAATAACTATCTAAATGGGACTGGGTCCCTTTAAAGAGACAGTACCTTGGAGGCGTTGCGGTTGCAGTAGTTCACACAGGCATTGTGACTCTGGTTTAACGACTGTAAGAGGAGAAGAAGTCAAAAGAAAAGGATTGTGTTAGTTAATGTGCTGATACACCTGATGTATTACTCTGTGATTACATGTAGCATTTCCAACGTTATGTTCCAGTCTGATTAATTAGTCTGAACAAATGGGACAATGGAAGTTCTTGAGCCTGAAAAAACTATTCTGTGATTAGATTTGTTTTTTCATACACAAATACAATGCTCTTACAGTTGCAATAAACCATTTAAAAACTGTATCCCCGAAATTCCACCAGGCGCAGATGAGCTGTGTTCTGTTTTTTTTTGAGAGATGCTTCTCGCACACTTCTTGGACGCGGTGCTGGTGATATAACAAGCATTGTCTTGAGTGGCTATTGCTGGTGGTGGCCGCGGCGCCACTGGAACACAGCGCAGACACGCCTGGTGGAATTTAGAGGTAAGATTTCCCCACCCCCACAACAAGCCCACCATCAGCTACCTCCTAAATATCCCAGTGAGTCCAGATGTAGATTACATATTTTAAGCTCAAACTTTATATACAAGTGTTTTCCTGAGCCCAAGGCCGTCTTGAGTGAGTAGAGCGGTCAAAAGTTCTGGAAAAAGCTAGTAGGTGATCCTTGAGTTCGATATTTGTATTTTATTGTAGAAATATCTCACGCAAGCAGTATTTCTACTAGTTTCTTCTTCTCCACAAACCCCACTACTTGACATCATTAAAATCGTTTTTTTAAACCTTTTTTTAATCTAAAAGTATAAACATAAAAATTCCAAAGTTGATGAAAAGTGGTTATTTTCATTATTATTATATCTGATTTCTTGTGGCACCTTTTTCTAAATGCTTATTTTGCTGCTATTGTCACTTTGGCGTCTTACTGTCAAATGTATTTCTCAAACACTTGAGATTTTGTTGGTTTTGCCAGGATTACAGCAGAAAAATATCTGGCTGGCGAATATGGAAACATTGAATTAATTTGTGTTGTCTTTATGAATAAATACAAGAATTAATTACATAACACTGAAGAGATGTCTCAATAATATGACGTTAGTCTGAGTTTTGCAGGTAAGAAGTAGGTATTACCTGCCAGAAGATAGTCAACAGCAATGTTTGATTTGGGAGAAGGAGACCAACGACCTGCACAAAGATAAAACCCCTTTACAAAACGATTACAAAAGTACAGATAGATTACCAACAAGGAAAAAAAATAGATGTTATTTTAGAGGGCTCGTCTTGGTTCAAAACAACTGATTTAAGTCAGCATACGATATATGACTGACTTTGCATTACTGAAAAAAATACTACCACTTACCACTGGGGTGCCAAATGGAATAAAACCTGTTGAAAGACATAGTCAGTATTATCTTTAATACATCAGTTTCTTTTAAATGTCCTGTATTGGAATGAGATTCCAATGTTCTTTTTTAATTATTAAGTAGGTCAAGCTGCCATCTACATACTGCCAAAGTATATAAATGCTTAATCAGAAACTGTGTCTTTAAACAGGAAGTCAGGACAATTTGTGATGTCACAACCACACTATACATATGTAGAAAGTGGCGCTACAGTAATAAAGTCAGAGATTTCTTAATGCTTCATTGGTTTTACCCATCCAACCGCTATTTACAGGAGCTCAAAAAAGACATTAATGAAAAAAGCAATTAATGTAGATAATGTACATTTTGCAGGAATCAATGAGAAACTCTTGTGCATTTATTTAGGTTATGCCCTCATACTAACCTTGTGCTTGGAAAATATACTTGACTATGACACAAATCTCACCTCTCAATTTTATTTAATCAACCTGATTTTAATTTTGATCAAGTTTTACATCCATAGGTTCAAATTCCAAAATAAAACACCTAACTTCATAGAGCTGTCCATTCACATTAAACAATATATTTCTACTATATCCTATTGCAGTAATAAGAAGGCTGTTAGAACACACACAATATTTGTACTTTTTAAATGATTTATGTAAATTGAGTTGTTTCTTTCCTTTTATTTTTTTTAATGTTTTGTTTTCTCCCCTGTCGTACAGAATTGGCTTTTTTTTGGGTGAGGTCCTTAGAGAGACAGACGCTAAAACAGAGTGTTTATACAGGTATAGTCAGACAGCCTGAATGAGAAAAATATTGTTTGTTTTAACATTAAAGCAGGAAAACATGTTCTAGTAGAAGGCCAAAATACAAGAATGAAACTGAAAATGAGCATAAAATGGGACCTTTAACTAGTGTTTTAGTCTGAACAAGTCAGACAGAACAATAGGATTCTGCAAATTCCCATTTGTCTGACATACACAATGTTGGTCCTAACATATTAATTGCTGGTGTCTCTTTCTCCCTTTCTCCTCCTTTATTCGTTCTTTCACCCTCTCTCTAACTCTTCAAAGTCGCCTTGCAAAAAAAGTGCTTTAAGACCGGACCAAAAAAGAACTTCTTCAGAGAACCTCGGAAACTTCTCTGTCACCGTGGGAGAGAGCTTTTAATCAGCGCCCAGCTGAGTGTGACCTTCTTCAGGCTTGAGACAACTTGAAGAACCCTGTTGAGCCATGACAGTTCCCAGGGGTGACAGCGCCTCCATGTTGGACCACATAACAAGCCCCTAGATCCCACTTCCCCCAAGGCTTCCACACCAAGCTACTGTACCTGACATCCGAAAGGGCATGAGGATCTTCTCCCCTGTGTCAGGGTGGATGATGGCCTGTAATAGAAGAGTAATGATTAGAATCAGACGAGAATAATTTGGGTTAATTTGGTTCAAATTAATTGGAAAAAAGAGTTTTGCTGTGCGGTTAAAGAATGAAGAAAAGTTTCAAGTGTGGGAAACTAATTAATATCACCTTGGGGCAGCCTCTAGCTCACCCAGTGGGAGCATTCGCCCCATGGTGGCTGGGTCCTGCAGAGGCCCGGGTCCGGCTTACGGCCCTTTGCTGTGTGTCATTCCCCATCTCTCTCCCCCTTTCATGTCTACCCATCGTCACTACTATAATAAAACAAAAAGCCCCAAAAAATTATCTTAAAAAAAAAACTCCAAACAAGGTGTCAGATTATATGGTAAAAGAGATATTAAACAGACAGGAAGTGGCTTCGAGCAACAAAGCATTATTACTTAGCTCACTTATTTGTTAACCCTTTTCAACTCCTTTAACTTGTGCATTAGGATATTGTTCTTTGAAAGTATTGGGCATAAACCATAGTATGTGTGGATATGAATGTCCCAGATTTGATCTCTAGAATCATTTAATCATTTATTACTCCAAGAAGGGGTCTTTAAAGTGTATATTACATATTTGTTCCTTACAGTTCTAATTAACCCAACTGATTGTATGAATGCCGCTGTGTCTTACATAATTACTCTGACACCTTGAATCAACTGTATTAGCACAGCTCAAGGTCTGAGGGGTTAAAGCCTTTGGTATTGATATACAGTATAACCTTGCTTTTTAAGGCTTTTTTAATGTTTTTGTGTGTGGGTAAGCTTTTCAAGTCTTCTCACATGTACCGACCAAAGACTAACGGCAGCGTTCTGAAAGATAAGACAGATGGAAATCTCTTTCCCCAACTGCGTCAATGGTGATGAGATCTGCTGATTGGAAGGAAACAGAAGGCATCCAGCTTCTTTCTGACGCTCATGGAGCCAATCTTAAACATGTAAAGCAATGTGTATGAGGGCACTATCTTGTCTGAAAAGTTTCAGGTTCTACCTAGTCTATCTCCACAGCTCTGTGAAGTAAGGTCTGACTACACAATCTGGGATAAGAGAAAAAAAACACTCCAGGTTGGTTGCATTTCTTCAAACCAATCACAATCGTCTTGGGCGGCGCTAAGCTCCGGACGCAAAGACTGTGGATCTGCTAAATAGTCTGAGGAAGCAAATTGTTTTGGTGGAACATTTGCACCCCGCAAAATAAAACGCCACAGACAATTTTAAATGAAGTTAACCGTTTACACAATACTGTAATGTGAGCTATTTACATTTGCTGATACATGGTTATACATGATCTCTTACCAATGTATCACCAGGTGTATTTCATCCACAGCATTCCAACCAATCGGTCCCAAAATGTCCCAGTTAGAGAAGAAATGCCCTAAACATATTCTTTGTAAATCTTTCACTAATCATTCACTAAAAGAAGCAAGCAGGCTTGCCTTTCTGCACCATCCAAATGTTCTTCAAAACTTACCATCTATAGAGTGTAGCTCACTAGCTCAAAGTGTGCTGTTGTTTTCCGAAGGGAAGGGAGTTTGAAAACCCCAACACACACAGACGGAAGGTGAGGGACAAAGCCTGACATCATGCGCCGGATGTCAGGCTTTATCCTGGAAATGTACCATTGATCCAGACTAGGATATACCTGATCCTGTTGAATTACCTCATATTACTTGGTTAATAATTGGCAGCTGACATTATCTCTTATTCCAACCTCTTGTATCCAGATATAGTATATCTAGATTGTGTGATGATCTAGTTAAGACAGAATATAGTTCACACCTGGTGTCCAAAATGTGATTAAAAAGACAGCGAGTGGACACTTGTGATCAGTTTCACTGTCCTGCTCACATGTGATTTTATCTGAGGGTAAACGGGTACAGATGCTGGTGCCTTCTTGTATGGACTTAAAATTTGTGTTCTGCATACTGTATACACACAACAAACCGGACTCCTGAACGTAGTTGGAACAATAATGTTCAAATCCTAGTGCATTCTGGGAGAGATTTGGGTGTATTCATGTGTATTTGGAGCTTTTATTTTGAATAAGCTTAAGATAAAAAGAGTAAGGAACTCTTTCTAAAACTCTAATGAAAAGCTGTTGCTGTGGCCGTCTCCATATTACTGTAAATCCGTTTCTGTTGGTATGACCAGCTGCACCTGCAGTTCATTGACCGTCAGACGTCTTACAAAGCTGGCACTTCCTGTTAATTAGCACTGGAGTTACTACCACTCGCCTGCTTCACCGTCTTTGTCATTTCAGTGTAATAACAGTAAATTAAAGGCTTCTCTTTTAATGTTGCATTTTCCTGTTTTGTTTGTAGTGTACACAGGAAAGTGCTGAGCTAAAGTGTAAGTTGTGTTTACCAATGCACTGACACCATAGTAAGCAGAGATGATACAAAACAGTGATTGTTGTGTGTGTATGTGTTATTTTGTGATTGAGACTAAAAGTGAACAAAACGTCTTACCTGCTTAATTTTTTGAGCTTGCCAAAGCTGTAGAGACAAATAACAAATACCTTTAATGAAAAACACTTTCATTTGTAAGCACTGAACAGCCTCAAGTATTTCTACAGGCCACTTGATGTCTGTAATGTAGTAATGTAAATCCTAGAGCCTTTATTTATTTATTGGTCCTGCTAAACTGCTCTGGATATATACAGTTTGTCAGTTAAATTCATAAAATGTAAAACAAAAAAAGCCTTTAATATATAGTATATATACTGTGTATATATGCCTTTACTAGATATCTGATGATTTCCGATACGTCTCAATTAGAGCCGCAAAGATGAATTGATTACTCAATTAGTTGTCAACTATTCAATTAATTGCCAACTATTTTGATAATCAATTATTCAGTTACAGCCATTTTTTACAATATAAAAGTAAAAATGGTTTTTCACCATTTTCTGACATTTTAAGGACCAATCAACTAATTGATTAATCTACAATGAAAAACATTGTTATTTGCAGCCGTAGTTTTACAAGTTCTTCAGTCTTTACCTGAGCATCTGTCACTCCCGGGGGCAGAGTTCCTTGTTTGAAACGGTCAAGCAGCTCCACACACTCCTGCAGACGTTTCTGTTTTTGTCCAAATAGATAAAAGGTCAGTATCATGTAAAGTTAAGTCAGGCCAGTCTTCCCTGGAGAGTCTTGGTCAGCTTTGAGATGTTTTTATATTCCACTATTAAAGCCACACAGCTCAATGCCTAAGATAATTGTGTTTCACTAAAACTTTCATGCTGATTTTCAGTAGACAAATGAGTTTCCTAAAGGGTAATGAGCAGCTTTCTGTGGTGTGATCATTGTCTAATGCTGAGCATAATACAAGGTCATGTGGCCCAATTTGTTCTAATGAGCTTGCCTGTATGTGTGATGTGTGTGTACGTTCCTTTCTCTGTGTTTGTGTGCAATAGTGTTAGGTGGGCACTTTTGCCTGTGTGCACATGAGGTTGTGTGTGTGTGTGTGTGATTGTATGCGTATGCAATATCAGGGCCATCCTTGTTCCACTCTCGCCATTAGGGGCAAGTTGAGGCTACGTCTGGCCCAGCAAGGTGCCGGATGTGCATGTAAGCACACGCACGCAGACACACACACACACACACACACACACACACACACACACACGCACTCCACCCACCCCTCACAGCTGCCCCACATGTCCACACCTCATCACATCCCAGGAGCTCCTGCCGCTATTACTGTCACCTAAGAGCCCACTAACAGCTTCATTACCCAGAGCACCAAAGCACGGATGGCTCCATGAACAAAATTACCAAAACACAACAAAGACCTGGAGAGCCAAAAGGTTGTTCCGAGTAACAGAGAATCCCGAAGCATGTTCATTAATTACTCATGTTAAAATGATTTTCAAAACGTAAAGTACATTTTCAGAGCGGTAATTAACAAATCATATTATATGCCTTTTAAACAATTTAAATAATGTATATTTTTTTATTGAAATTACAATTCACACACTGTTTTTGTTAGACACACTACATACAGGCCTGAAATAAACACACATGCTCAGGTCATACATGCCCAATTGGAGAGATGTCAGGGACAGACGCCCCGAGTGGTTGAGGGGGGGACTGAGGTACTGCCCCCCCCCACCAGAAAGGTTTCCTTCCTTTTGTTTCTCTTCAGTAAATGCTGGCTCTGTGCTGTTTAATGTAACATTATTGTGCTGCCAAAGAGCGGGAGACTTGGTTCAATAAAAAGTAAACAATTAAAAAAAAAAGAGAGAGAGAGACTGAATACCTGCTTGTTACCTCGCTATATTACAGCAAATGTGTGGATGCCAACCAAAACCTAGGCTCTTGCTGTCATCAGCAATCAACAGCTGCTTTTCCTCCCTTCACAATCCAATGGGGTGAGATTCCACGTTTTGCCTTGCAAGTGCAGAATGGGCAGAAGGTTGAATACAGAGTCACTGATCTCTGTGAGTTTCATCTGAATATCTCAAAGGGAAGTAGATCAACAGCAGCTGTATGTATTCCTGGGGTTGGTGGTAGAATCACAGTGAAAAATACATGATTTTCCATTTCATAAACTTGATTTATTCAGGGAAAGTCCCCTGAGAGGAAGCCTCTCTTTTGCAGATTGCATTCACACAGTTACACATTCATACCTGTTTGAGTTTCACTCAGAAGTAGTCCTAAGTTGCAAAGTCTTTCCTCTTATATGAATATTGAGCTTAGTACTTATGTATCAAAACTAATAAAAACATTTAAGAGTAATTTCTAATAAAAACCTGCACCACAGTTTGGTCAGTGCTTCATCAATTTGACTGATCTGGTTGTCCATCATCGTCTTGTCACCCACTCTCAGCACGTTGTCTCTCCTCTTTCTGTATCCATGCTGGAGACCTGAGACCACTGTGTTACAGAGCAACGACTTGCCCAACGTCCTCATTGATACTTTACCGACAGCGATGTAAAATGTATTCTCAAGCTAACATGCTTACAAGGAGGCTTTCTATGTGCTCTGACTCTGTGAAGTGCTCTTTGTTTAGAACATACATCACAACGCTATATACTGCTCAACTATGGTTGAACTATAAGCAAAAGAGTATGCAGAGGTTCAAGGTAGCATACAATGATGCAATGGCTGCTGCTTGGTGTCCCTAGGTGGCATAGTGCCAGTCAGCTGTTTGTGTCCACTAGAGTGCCAATCTGTGAGGCAACTGATCTTTAGTTTGATGTGTTGTCTGGACACGTCAGAGAACCATATAAACAATAAATAAGCAACTCTATCCCTTCCCTAAAAAAGTAGCACTGATGTGCCATCAACCAAGGCACAAAGTCCATGTCAGCTCAATATGAACGGTCCTAGGTAAACACAGATTAAAAGAGGGTTCAGTTTCGCTTTTATTAGGGCTGGGTGATATGGAGTAAATCAAATATCACAATATTTTTGACCAAATACCAACGATATTGTAGTGTTGAATATTGGTGCTTTCAAAAAATATGTACACAATGAGATTTTAGATCACTAATCATCAGTAATGTGGATATGACTAAGTGGGTAAAGGCAAATAAGAGAACAGCTCTAACAGTCTGGTAAGATCAGAAAATGTCACATCTTTACTGTAATGCAGCCTTTAAACCAGGAAAAGACAACACCTATGCCATATTATGACATCCAAAATCTAAGAGGATATTTAGTCTTCTATCCCAATATCGATATAATATCAATATATTGCCCAGCTCTAGCTTTTATCACACCAGATCCATGTAATTAATCATTTAGTTTGTGTACCTCTGTCACAAAGAGTGTGCTGGGGTCAATCACATCCAGGAAGTGCCTGAACCGTCCAGAAAATGTGTTCTAAGAGAAGAGAAGATACATCATAGAAACATTATTTTTGATGCCACATTCATTTCAAAAAGCCAATTAAAAACTAACTTTTTATTCCCAGAACTAAACCATTCATTTTCATTCAAACATCATTACCAGTAAGACGTCAACATAAGATATAAGATGCAACTTGTGTTCTTTGAAAGTTTGCGTCTTCGAGTGATCACTGAAATAACTGAGTTGGGATGAGAAAGTTCAGAAAACCATACTTTGCATCTACTATACAGATGAAACAAATACATTTGTTGTTCAAATTTAGGCAGCCATATCTATATTCTGCATGTTTCCTTTCAGCGGAGAGCTTCCAGCTGTCACCCAGTAAACAGTGACATTACAGCGTGCCAGCTGTTTCAACACACCAGGTGGAGCCTCCTCATTAATACCTCCGACAAACTGTTTCCTATCTCAATCTTTTTGGGACCCATATCCACTCACACCATTTGCAATTAATTTTCCATAATGACTGTGCCAGAAATACTTTTCGTTCATTTATTCATAACTGAGCATAAGGAAATCATTTCGGAGATGCAGCAGCAACCCACCACGCCGCGCTGAGAGGCACCCGTCCCTCCCTAACTTGAGATTAATTACAATTAAACTAAACTGCTAATTTGAATGAAAATCTGCTATCTGACTCACTGCGCCTTGTGACTTCCTGAACATATGGATGGTTGGTAAAAACACAGCAGGCGGGGGGGGGGGGATTAGTTGTTTTAATCTGTTAAATTCAATTATTCACCAGTGGCACTCCTACTCGAGCCAGCACGGTAGAGCAGAGGAAGAGAGGGGACGCCTTAAGTTTTTTTCTTTTAGAAAATTAAACAAAAAACAAAAACAATTTTTGCATTTTTTGACTTAATCCACACAAAAGGTATGTAACCCCACCATTTATTTCATGGAATTTATTTATTACTTCACAAGTGATTTGAAATTGCACTTTTACTAAAGTTGTGATACTTTATGGGTTGAAGATTTCAAGTTTTCAAATAAACTGAAGGAAAAAGTCAAATTTTTAAGAAAATCATAATATTAGGGTAAATGTAGTGTAAACAGTACAATACCAGTATTAGCCTCTGAGATAGAGTGGAGCAGATGTATAAAGTTACTTAAAATGGAAAATACTCAAGTAAATTACATGTACCTAGAATTTTTACTTAAAGGGATAGTTTGATTTTTTTAAGTGGGGTTGTATGAGGTACTAATCAATAATCAGTGTGTTAGCTCCAGTAGATGTCGGTTGGTGCGCCTCCCGGCTTGGAGCAGCAGGTAGGAGTACCGACACGGAAACAATGCAGTCCTGCTGTGTAACAGGGGAAGCAGCCAAATGTATTTCAGACATCTAAAAAAATCTGTTTAAGAGGACACTATATTTAGAATATTTACACAGCTACCTTTACCTAGCTGTCAGAGAGCCATGTTTAAGATAATGAAAGAGGAACTGAAGCCATTCTTTGCTCTATGTTCTATGTCAAAGCCATCAGACTCCATTGACAAGAACAGGAATTTTACCCCGCAGAACACGGGAGCAGCTGGTCTACTGCATCCTCAATTGGTCCGGGTATTTGTTAGTTTCTAACCCTTTTAAAACACCAAGTCATACCCTTACACAAACAAACTAACAAACCAAGGCAGTGATAAACCAGCAACACCTGTGTCTGCTAAGTAAAATTGCTGTTTTTGTCAATAGAGTCTGGTAGCTTTGAAGACAGTGATATAACGGTTTCAGTTCCCTCCATGTGAACTTAAACAGGACTGCCCCAGGACATGGTTAAGCTTTGAAAATATTCTAAATATAACCTTAACTTGCTTAACCTTCTGAAGACCAAAGACTATATGAATACTATTTTATTCATATAGTATGCTACTTGTGTGAACCCAAGAGTTTTGTGAACTCATTTCAAGCACCAAAACAACAATACCAATTAAGTTGAGTTTTTTTTTCACAAGAGATATGAGAAATTACAAAAAGCAAAATCAACTTTTCAGCTTTTATCTCTTTACAGGTGGCTCTGGAGCCCATTTGGACCTCAGTGTACAGAAAGCTGAGTTTGTTCTGAAGATTTTCATATGAAAAGTATGCGGTTATATGCAAATAACCTTCAAAGGTACCCTGCCACACAAAACCGTTTTTACCAGCATTTTTTTTTTAAATATGTCAGGTCCATATGTGTGTATTATGTTGGGAATGTGAAAATGAAGTGCTACCTCCTCTGTCAGCTCTAGCCACTGAAAAGAAATAAGAGGAAAAATCAGACCAATCACAACAGCTGGTCAGTCTGACATCATGCTGCCTGAGCTCATTACTTTTCATGAGCTCACCCAGTTGCACTGGGTAAAGGATGCTGATAGCCAGGCTCTCATTGGCTAGCTGTTGGCTGCCAATCAGAGTCAAGCAGTTAAGCTCATTGAATATTAATGAGAACTGCCCCAAATGGAGCTGAGTCTTCCTGCAGGCTTTCTATACCACGCTAGAATGGCTTGAAACAAGGTAACCAAGTTACAGAGTCCATGATAGAACTTCAGACATTACCACAAAGTCATGAAATACACGTGGCAGGGCACCTTTAAAATCTGACATGTAAAAATGCCCTTAGACCTCAGAGGGTTAACTGTCAAGCCTGCTCTCCTGCCGGTTTCTCCAAACTGGGGGCGTGCCGACCACCCTCAACTGAAGCTTACACTGCAATGGAGAAGTACCCCACTTTAAAAAATCCAAACTATCCCTTTCAGTACAGTACTTGAGTCGATATAATGCAACTACTTAGTTACATTCCACCACCTGCCTAGACCCAATGTAAATCTGAGTCATATGCCTGACGATTATTGGCCAATGCCTTTCACTGTCTATGGCCAATACAGATGACTGTGATGTTATCTAGCTAGCAAAATTGTTAGCCATCAGTTTGCTCTATCTTAGCTAACTAGCTATATAGTCTGTCACCCCACCCGTCATTTTAGCCACCCAATTTTGCTGACACGGGGAGAGGGTGTGACGTTAGCTGTTGACAAGATACAACAGAGGCAAAAGTGGGCTTTACACTCAAATATGTAAAAAAAATTGTTTCATATGCCATAAGCTTGAACAGTATATATATGTTATGTTATGCTGCCTGGTACTTGAAGCACACTGTGTGAGTAACGGTAGAGTTCCTGTGGAAAACTTTAATCGACTGAAAAGTAAAAGTACCTGGTCGAAACGAGACTTGCCATGCTGGAATGTTCCATATTCAGACATGCTGCAGCTAACGCACACACAACTGCGCCAGTCGCCTTCTTTTCTACGATGATAAAAGGGTTTACAAACACTTTATGAAAGTGCAAGCTGCAGAGGCGCGCGGTAGCTGTCCAGTGGCCAACTTGCATTAAGGGTAATGTAGTTTTTTCGGGGTGCTTTGCTCGGACAGAATGTGGTTAGAACTGACGTTAAGTTGACTACACCTCCCAGGAGAACGGGCTTTGTTATTAGAGTGAGGTTAACGGGGTTTATGCTGTTTGGAGTACAACAACAGATAATAAAAATGCGACATGTTTCAATTATATGTTGTTGGTGAAAGCACTGAAGGAAGGTGATTGAGTTTAAAGAGGAATAACAGTTATATAGCCCCCTAGTGGTGGGTTTTAATTAAATTTAATAGTGCAGGGGTTGGTCAAAATAATACGAACCCCTTACATTTTTTTTGGGGGGGGGGGGGTCCAATGTATTGGGAGTTACATATTACAATAATAACCTTACCGCACATACTGTGGGAAGTATAAATGATAATTCCAGTATTTTAGGGTTAGCCTTACCAAAAAGCACATGTGAATTTATCCTGTCATGTGAAACATATTTCATATTTAAGACACTTTTTCACATGTGCAAAATTCACATATTTTCAGATATTTTACATGGGTAAAATCAAATTTTAAAAAAGCTATTTCACATGTAATATAACAGGTGCACCATATACAAAATTCACATGTGATTAATGATTCACATACAAGCACATTTTAGACATTTAAAAAAATATCAATATCTGAAAGATCAAGTGCTGCATTGCTCCAGCAGAATACGGCTCACTGCCGTGTGGTGAGGGCTAATAACATTTCATAAATATAGGGTGTTTTTTTAGAGAAGGACATGGACTCACATTTCTTAAACCATGGCTACAAGCCGGCTTGTGATTTTATTAGTGATTAATAGGGTTTCTCATTGTGAGTGCTTCAATTTAAAGTTGTTTCATTACTTAAGAATTTGAATCCAACATCAATAGCAAAGATAAATTGGCCTATTTAAAATTTACTATATAAGGTAGCCACTATGGTAGGCATACAGTTAAGCTTAAAGATTTACTTTGCCTTCCACATGTATGTTTAACGTTAAAACATGATGTATAAATAATCTCCATTTATTTTTATCCATTGGGCCAAGTTTAATCTGCAACTCAATTGTACACAATGTATTCTTTAGGATGTCCCTACTCTGTCTCTTTTTCAGTTAAGGGGTCCCTGGTCTAAAAAAGGTTGAAAATCCCTGCAATAAAGAGTTTGGTTTCAATATAATTACATCACATCTTTTTATATCATATCCTATCCTGTGGGAAAACACACACAAACGCACCCCAAAGAAAGATTTACAATCAAACATATAGTGAGCAAGAAACACAAAATATTCTTTATTAAATATACAAAATTTGTGAAACAGAATTGCATCACGAATTGTAAACTTTCAAATCTCACATACTACCTGCACATTCCACCGGCTACACACTCATAAGGACAAAATACAATCAGTTTAAACTTAAATAAAAATGGAAGACATGGAAGAGGACATTTATTTTTGCGCTTCTGAAGTGCCAAGTCACATTTAAAATGCCTCTACAGTTATCTATGCACTTGATATTGCGATTGCACACAGGAGAACTGAGATGACAAGACGGTTTTGGATGTTTTTGTATGCTTCAAGCTAACTGGCAAACCATTGTTGTGGTGTCAAAGTAGGCCGAGTGCTTAAGTCACAGAGCAATTAGAAAGTGCAGTACGGTGTGAAGAAGATCTATATACTGATATCAACAGACGGGTACAGTAGAGGTATGTTCTGACGATTAAGTAGTGCAAGAACATCCACGAACGCTGTTAAATGTGGCATCATATCAGAATACTTCATGGTGTAACAATCTGCTCCATATATTAAGTTTCAAGGCTATTTTTTTTTGGCATTTCACAGGAAATCACTATTTCTGCTCATTTTTATTGGTATGCATACAATATATCTGTGTGCAGTGATCTAAACAATATCATAACAAAGCATCAAAAGAAGTGAAAAGAAGTGAACTCTCTCAGCTAACAGATGGCTTTTCTTCTTCAAAACCTGCCCCAAGCTCCGACAAGCAAAATTAAGTGCTCAATTCTTGACGAGCGTCAAACACAAAATAAAATAAGGCAGTATTTGGCATTTCAATACGGCATATATGCTCAAAATTGCGGTATATATCCCTTTGTAACACCTGGAAGCTGTAAGGATATGCGGTTGAGCAGAAGCGGATGTGACAGACACACAGACACTGAGGGAGGGCAGTCAAGAAGCAGCATGTTTGCAGCTATTTCTCAGCAGTGGAGTCGTGTTAATCACACACACACACACACACACACACAAGGGGTGTTGGACTGGGGGGGGAAAGGGGACCAAGTACCCAGGGCCCTCATGTGCAAAGGGCCCAAGAAGATGCTAGAATGAATAGCTGTGGATGCGGGGAGGACCCCATAGAAAATTCTACAGGGTCCAGAACTTTGTGCTACGTCCCTGACACTGACACACACACACACACACACACACACACGTGGGAAGGCAGAAGCATGAGATCATACGAGCTGTGATGGCTGATCTTGATACTGAGTGATACTGTCTTCACCTGATAACACCGTGACCCATACAGGAATAAGTTATCTTGTGTGGCTGAGCATTGTGGGTAATTTCAACACATGCCCCAGAATGGAAATGAAAGAAGAAAATGAGGGGAAACAGCAGGAACGCAAGCAAAGATAAACAGCGGTTATCGTGCGTAGAAAATAAAAGCATTCACTTGCTGGCTAAGAACACTTTTGAACATTCAGAAGCTACAATCCGTTCCCAGTGATGTGCCCGACAAGGCTGAACTCTCACTCGCTCATCTGTAGTTTCTAAAACCAGTCAGAGCACTGGATATTTATTAGGGAACATTTTGTAGAGTGTCAATCCAGAACAAGATAAGGACTATCTGGACAAAGTGATGCCAATCACAAGCACAACTTCATTACTGTATAAGAAACGTATTGGTGGTTTTGCATGAACTTACCTAATTAACCAAACATTGTATATACTTTAAAATAACGCAGACTATTTTATAAAGCATAAGTAAAGATTATCCCACTGGTTTCAGTTCTATCAGGAACAGATCAATGTTTCATAATACTATGAGAATGGTATCAATCTTCTCATCCAACTCTTGGAAGCAAACAAGCGTACGTCCCAAACATTTTAAGCATTAAAAACCATAAGTGGAAACTTGAAACTTGCTCCAGATCCCCTGCAGTGAACACTGTGTTGCAGTTCAGTGAAGTGGTACCATTGCGTAATTCAGTAGTCGGGAGCCAGGCCGGTTTTGACAATCCACTGCTGCTGCCAGATACAACCAAATTTACAAATCTCTATTGATTTTCTGACAACATAGTAGAGCTGGAATAATGAGTCAATTTATCAATTAGTCAACTTGCATGAAACTGTTTTAACAATCGATTCATTGTTTCAACCAGTTTTCAAGCTAAAATGCCAAACATTTGATACTGTATTTTCATCATCCCAGATTATCAGGATTTGCAGCTTTCCTTTGTCGTACAACAACAGTTGCAGACCTACCTCGACAGCAAGGTTTTCTGGTTACTGAATCTTGCATGTTGCACTATTTTTTAAAAAGGTCTTGAGCAGGCTTCAGGTCTCTGCAAATTGAGTTCAATGCTGCAGCTGCGCTGAAATGAAGTGAAACCAATGGCTGCCTCAAAGGTATAAAATCAATCTAAACCTGATGGTATACGCTACACAAACGCACAGCATTTACTTAAAGTGTATGCAATTTTGGATAATGGTGAGAAACATGCAAACCCACCAGAGCGGCCCTTTACGTTGGTCGCTCTCTTTTCTCTACAGAACTGCAACACTTTTGGAGAAAAAAATAACTTTGTGTTAGTTTGATATACAGTGTCATGGACTGAAACTCTACCATTCCTCTCTTTTGTGATAAGGTGATAGGAGTGAGGTGAAAAGGAGGAATCAATGTTTCTACAATCAGGATCCCAAAATGGAAGCATCTGGGCTCTCCTCTGTGAGCTCGAAACCAACTGGCTGTGTGAACCTGAAAACAACCTGAGGACCCGCTACATTCAGAACCGCCCCAACCAAAGCCTTCTGCCAGGACGTGTGTGTTTCAGCACAGTTAAAGCATGCCGGCTGGAAAACATGGCCTCGACATCTCTCGGTGCCTAGATATTTGTATCAAAAAGGACAGCATAGCAGTGAAAAGACTAAAGAGCTGTTGTGGAGGACCGAGTGAACACAACTGCTAACCCTCCCCCTCCCCCTTCGTCACTTTAACTTGGAGCGCACTTGCAGGAGAGTGGGCTTCTGCTCCATGATGCGCACCAGCAGTGTGTCTATGTAGTCCTCCAGATCTTTGACCTGCGGCTTCAACTTCTTCAGCTCCACCTCCCGCTTGGCCAGCAGAGATTTCTGACGCTCAAACTCCGCCTTCTGCCTCTGCAGCTCGGCCTCCCGCTGCACCAGCAGGGCCACCAGCTCACTGTGGTTCAGGTGGTAGTACGAGCCCGCGCCCTCGGCCGCAGACTGAAGACAGACCGGAAGAAGAATGAGCGTGTGACATTTTTTAACCAATAATTCACCTAAATATTCTCAGTTTATACAGTACCACCGACGGTGACTACATCATATCGGTTTGATGAAAGCAAAACACAAGTCAGACTGAGTGACTGACTTGTGTTTTGCATTGTTCTTAGAAAACAAAAAAATTATGATAAATTGTATATTATTCAACTTTTGTTGTTTTTTTTAAAGAAGGAAAATAAAATTGCGATACTCAATACTATCGACCAGTACCTTATTATTTTCACTTATTTTTGATGACTTCCTAAATTTGAAATTTTAGCAACATTTGTTACACTTTAAACATTGCTGTTTAATAAAGATATTAGTAATTATATAATTATCATCATTATTATTGTCAGGCTTATTAAAGTCAACAAACAGGAGCTGTGTAGGAAGAGAAAGGAGCCCGTTTGTTTGATTACCAAAAGTGTAATTTAATTTTTACAAAAGTCCTGATCACTGAAGCACAAAACACAAACACATAAATTTAGTTACTGTTGTTTGCCTCTGTAGGGCAGTATTGCAGTATTATTATTTTCATTATTATTAGAAGATACTGTACCTTCTTCCTGTCTGTGTCCTGCTCGCTGAGCTGGATGCTCCTCCCTGGGTGGATGGTGGACTTGAGCTTCTCCAGGCCGGTGGCCAGCACTGACCGGCCCTCCGTCCGCTTCTCTTCAGCCAGCATGGCAGTGGTCAGGGGTTTCACTGGGTGGGGGCTAGAGGGGGTCACAACACACACACACACACACACACACACACACACACACACACACACACACACACACACACACACAGAGTCATCTATCCCACTTCATACCACAAAGGCCTCTGTGGCTTTTTAGTTTTACAAAGAAGACTTCCAGGTGACTGGCTGCCATACTGGAGGCCCCCAGCTCTATGATATTGATATTAAATGATCTTTTAGCAATGTGTCAGAAATTATCATCAAAAATTCATTTAACTAAGAGGACTTAAATTTACATTTATCTTTTCTGCATGTGATTTTATTTGAAAAGTACAAAAGGGGATGTTTTTTAAATTGTTTTTGCAGTGTGTGATTTTCAGAGTAAAATCTTTTAAGGGGTAACTTTCACAGTTTTAGCCTAAATTGTAGCTTGTGGTAATCAAGGCTTGTACAATATACATATATTGTACATGTATAATATAATAATTTGAGTGTCAATCACTATTTATTAGCATTTAAAGGTTTATTTACTTTATTTAAAAAAACAAAAAAGTACCACCACAGGACTCCGGTTCACCACCTAACTACAAGCATGTTGTGTCATAACTCAGGCGTAGATGTTCTTTTAGAGCAGAGATCCCAGCCTGGAGTTCGGGAATGTTCAGGGGACCCCAAGATAAATCTGAGGGGTCTCAAGATGATTTAAATGGATATGAAATACAGCTAAATGTATTTCTGTTACACAAACATTATGTTAACTTTTCTCAAATGTGTGCTGTGAAATACTGGATTCTTACAATTCATCGAGCCAAAATATCCTTCAAATGAAACAATTAGAGATGGAACAATTAACACAAGAGAGGGCATAAGTTATGGTCAGGGGTCACAAGAAGACTACTTTATTTTAAAAGGGGTCACAAACTTAAAAAAAAGTTATAATTGTGCTTTTATTCAGAAAATCACACACAACACAACCCTAGTTTCCAGACTGCCAAAATACAGTCAAGTATCACAACATTCAAACAGTCCCTCTTCAGCTAATTAACCATCTTACATTTACTAAACTGTTTTGCTGTTAAAATATTAAATTAAACCAATTTGCCTGCTGGCTAGTTGAGTGACAAACAACCACAAACCAGCTCTTTGTTCAGGTCAACTTGAAGGATCTTCTCAAACTACAACTCTACAATAACACAGGAAAGTGTCAGTTTCCTGTGTCAGTGACCTACATTTACAAGGAAATCTGTCATTTATCAGACCACTCACCCACTGCAGTGGCATTCATGCAACCACAATCATTGTCACATATAGCTCTCTTTAGCCCAGGTAATATAGGTACAGCCATTATTGGAGCACAACAGATTGCCCTCTGGACCTCCAGGATGACACCACACATGGACTCTATACCATCAACCATTTGAAATCCCCAGAAACCCATAATTTTAGTCATCAAGCATCAAAGGAGGTTAGACATGTGCAAGAGTCCTCATTAAAGGAAATACTGGTGAAAATTGAAAGACTTAATTGCATGTCTTGGTGCAATCAAACATGAAGAATTGTGTTAAATGTGTTATTACCCCAAGGTGGAAAGGAAATGCTAGAAGTGACACAACAACACCTCCATTGTCTCGTAGAAAGTCTGGTTTCTGTTTGAGATGTTGGCAAGTGAGTGTGGCTGTGTGAGAACACTAGCTGGCCCTGCGGGGAGAGGGGGTTTGTTGTGTGTGTGTGTGTGTGTGTGTGTGTGTGGGGGGGAAGGGGTGTGTAGTAAGAATCAGGGCAAAATAATAACTGCTAATTGGCCTGAGGCTATGTTTCCCCTCCCGTTACCACAGAGTAAGGACACACAGGACACCTGCAGAGAAGTCCTGTTAACACCAGTGTGTGTGTGTGTGTGTGTGTGTGTGTGTGTGTGTGTGTGTGTGTGTGTCTCAAAGTGATGAGAAAGAGAAGGTCACACCACAAAAGGAGGATCCCCATGAGAGTCGCCGCCACAGAAGAAAAGCAGGCGGAAGCAGAGCGTCAGAAACGGAAACTGAGGAGACGACAGAATAGAGATTTCTGGAAGTGGGAAAAAGTGCTTCCTCTCCACCTTTTCACTGAGCATGTGCAACCTCACCTGTTCTGCTGATTGGCTGCCTGCTGCTGCTGTGTCTCCTGAAGCATTGGCTTAGGCACCGCAGCTGGAGCCGTGCTGGTTGGTGACCTCGTCGTAGCGTTAGCAAGAGGAGGGAGGGAACAGAGCGCTACAGGGGAGCTACTACTTTGAGGAGTGAGATAGGGAGCAAAGGAGGCCAAGGAGGGGAGGTCAGGGCCAAGCTGAGCTGAGGACGACTCCTGTATTGCACCAGGATCACTCCCAAAGGAGGGCAGGAGGGGTTTGTCAAAGGCAGGTGTCAGTATGCCCTCGGACTGGGAGCGGTGTAGCGTAGCATTTTGTCCCTGAAGGCATTTCGAGAACACATCACCTAAGACGACATGCTGGCTTACCACACTTGGTTCGATGAGCTTCCTTGGATTGCAGCTCATGCAAAAGTCTGTCAGTGCCGAAGGGAGTAAACCGAACGTTTCCCCTATCATGAAACTTGGCTCAAGAGTCGGCGACTTGTCCTGGGCTCCATGGAAGGATTCTTCAGATTGGTTGGTCTGGTTGATTTCTTCATTACATGGCTTGCAAGCATTGGTGGAATCTTCTTGCCCCAAAGCAGCAGCCGCAGTCGTCTCAATCTCACTCAGCTCGCCGCAGAGCGTTGAGTTCACAGAGTGCAGTGTCTCATTTGGCTCCGAGCCGCTGGAGCATTTGGTGGACGGGTTAGACACACAAGTTTGGTAATCCTGCGAGTCGGTGCTGACATATAGGCTTTGTGAAAAGCTGCTGGTGCTCAGATCCGGCACCCAAGTGTGCAACAGTGTGTCGTCAAAGTCTTGGCTGGGACTGCTCGGAATGTGACTGGTGTTAAGGAAATCACCAAAAAGCCTGAATGGTATAGGAGAACGCTGGCTTGCATCCTGCCCTCCTAAACTATTGCTCTCAACGGGAGAGTCAGACAAACTCTGCTTCACGTCAGGGGAGGAGGTTATGATGTATAGTGATGGGTGAGTGGAGCAGAGTTTATTAACTGGAATCGTATGAGTCATCACGTCTGTAGTGTTACTTACAGATCGTGAGGAATCATTTAACACGTTTGAAAAATCCTCTACAGATCCGCTGAATTCCCCTATGCTTTTCTCTCCATTTTCATTGTCAGGCTGTAAAGAGACGCCTGGTTTTGGCTGTAGTTCTGAGAGTTTTGGGAACAAGTCAGAGGATATGACATTGGAAAGGTTTGGTGCCTGAGTAAGTGCATCCTCACCTGTCCCTCCTGCAGCGACCACAGGCTGTTGATGTGTGAGCACTGGGGACTCCTGCACCAAGGACCCCTCTGAACCGTTTAAATCTGGCTTTTCATCACCATCCCTGTGCTGAATAACAGTGTGCTGGGCTACTTCGACTAAAGACAGACCATTGGACCTGTCAGTAATGCCATCTTCCGATTCTGAAGGTTTTAAATTTTTTTCAACAGATGAATCAAAGGATTTCTCAAAGCAGAGGATGTTGCTTTCAAAGTTCTGTGCTTCAGCTTCTTCGGAGGAGGATGCAGAGAATTTGCCCGAATAAGAAGAGAGACAAGGGAGGAAATCCTCTTCTGCTGAGCTGCCGAGACCCGAAGAACCAGGATCTGGGGAGCTGCTGTTGAGCTTTACTGAAAAGGAGTGACAGGGGGCTTGATGCATATTAGTGTCGGTTAAACCTTTTGTGTTAGTAGCACTGTTAGCATGATTAGTTTCAGTGCATGCATCCAGTTTTGGTGAGTTAGTGAAAGCATTTAAAGCTAAGTTGTCACTCTCAAAGCTTGTGTGCTCTGGGATTGTCTCAAGGAATTGTGCAAATGTGTCAAGATGATAGGTGTTAATGTTGGCTGTCTGGCGGAGGGTTTTATGTGCTTCGAATACAAATTCTGTGCAAGGTAGATGATGTAGTGCATCATTTACATTTGTGTTTTGATCTGTTATGGGTAGCGATGCTCCTTTATCATTGCAGTGTTCCAGTGGATGGTCATTGGGTGTGTTTTGCTGTGTTTTGCAGTCTGTGGTCAGATCCTCAGGAGACTGCAGCCTGCCAGCTGCAAACGCTTCAAAGGATTCATCCCACTCTGAATCCAGGTCCAGCTCCCCGGCAGACATAATAGGGTTTAACAACTTCATGCTTAAAGGTTTCTCTTCTTCCATGGGAACTGGAGGAAGAGGCCGTTTCTCATCTTTGGCCATTGCTTCGCTCTTCGCATCTGTACCAATGACGGAGCCCTCTGTGGTTAGTTTGTCCTGAGCCAGGTTGGGGTTAGGGTTACTCGCCTGCGGAAAGAGTTGAACTATGGGGGGCCGGGAACTGGAGAGAAAGGGCAGAGGAGGCAGCGAAGGTTTAATGGGCTGAGCGGTTTGCATGTTGTCATAGAAAGGGTTGTGCTGGAGGAGAGAGAAGAAAGGGTTGCAGGGGGACATGGCAGGCGGTGTGGTCTGTGAGTAGCAGAAGGGGTTAGTGTGATGCAGTGGAGAAACCACAGAGGCAGGATCTACAGGGGGACCCGGGGGGTGGTGCCTGGGTAGGAAAGGTGGTGGGTGGGGGTCAGTGCTGGGCTCTAGTTTAGGTGACACCACCAGGCTGTGAAAGGAAGGGCACACAGTCCTCTTAATTAGTGTGGATTGTTCACGCAGCTCAACTACAGTAGCCTTTCTGTCTCAAGTCACATCTTAGTCATACATTTTTTACAGACTGGCTTTGACCGTTTATGTCACGGTGATTCGGTCTATAACATGCTAGAAAAGAGTTGCCAGTTTAGAGTTTACACATCCAGCAGACACAAAGCAACACGTGTTCACTTACAGTTCCCTCGACCTGATGAATACGTCCAATATTGCCTCTGTTTTGGTCTCCACAATCTCCTGAGGAAAATATCTTGCTCTTTACCTGCCAAAGGATCCACTATATTGACCAGCTAGTCTTTCCTTGTCTGTCTGCTGCTGTTAGACACGTCTCTGAACCAAAACAATAAGAGTAAAGACGCTAAAGCACTCCATAGAGTCTAAAGAGAACAGCAGAGTCAATTACACACTGTGGGTTCATTACTATTACCGGCTGCTTTCACAATACAAGTTGTCATTTAATCCATTGTAGCCATTGCTAATATCAAATATTGATTAGTGCAGTTTTAAAACCCCTTTGAAAGGAAGTTGATTTTGGCAAAATTTGAACAATTCTACAAATAGGGGTTTAACAGTGACTACAATCATATTAAACTAAACCAAAAAGAAAACCTGACACCAACCCACATCCCAAACATTCATCTCTGTGCCTCTTGTGTGTGTTCATTGGCCCGTGATGGAATATTTTGCAATAAAAGGTTGATGCAGCTGGGTGTAATGATTACTTAGTACTACTGGGGCCAACTTGGCACTTTTCCCCAAGGATGTGAAAGCATGTGGGTATGTAGGTTGTGAAAATGTATAGTTACAGCACTGGCAGAAATGTATTGAGTACTATGGTCCAGAATAGCTGACCTTGCCTCAATCAGCGGGTTCTTTACAGTTCAGTGTTTTGTTTACGCTCCGTGTACAGAAACATTACGATACTGTTGTCTTGGGCGGTAAATCAATATAAGTAAAAATGAAAAGTAGCTGTTTAAGGGTTCTTATAGACCTGAAATAAGGATAAATTTTTTATAAGACTTAAATACAAACTGCAGGAGCAATGCACTCAACACACAAGATGAGCAGCACAAGAGAGAATACAGTACAGCAGGTGACACCCTCCAGATAAAAAATTACCTACTAAAAACGTGATTGTGTTAGAAGTGGAAATACAATTAGATGGGGTTTTTCCCTGCCCTGCCCCCCCCACACACATAATACAAATGCATTGACAACACACACACACAAACACACTAATATCCCATAATCATATTTTCAAGGAAATTGACAACATCACTGAACCATGCAGAGCTTAGCTTGATGGAGCTAATTTCCCCGGAGCAGCTCCTCTCCTCTATCTGCATTGCAGATACCTGCTGTAACCAGAGACTGAGACCTGGAGCTAGAGAGGGATGTGAACACAGCTGGAGGCAATTTCCATCAGCCTCATGGGCCTCATTTTTTGAGGCTCTACGTATGTTGGCAAAGTGGTAGTTGTTGTATTGGTTTGCATTATATCATAACGTTATCTGTAATTTTATGTGGCTTATCAAATACAGACTTTTTTTTTAATTGTGAGCATGAAAGTGTTAGAACATACACCAAACAACAATTATTTTTATGAAGGAGATACAAACTCTCCTGAGCAGTCCCTCTGGATTCAATCCATATTCATATTGAAATAATAATACTCCATCTGTTGGATGTTGTAGCACATTAACCTCTTAGGCTGTGTGTGTGTGTGTATATCTCACCTGGGTTTGCTGTGCAAGTCCTTTGATCCAAACCATCCCTTGTGTTTCTCCTCAGTGGCTGCTGGGGCCTGTTCAGACTCATCCTTGGACTGACTCTGCCCTTTCCCCGCAGACTCACTCTTCCCATGGGAGAACAAGTTCCTCCTCTGTTTTTTCCCCTGGCTTTCCGACCCCGCCATGGAAGAGGAGGAGGAGGCGGATTCAGGCTGAGCGACCTGTCCCGACTGCTCCTCCTCATCCCCCAGCATGGGGCCGCTTTGCTCCAGGGCCGCTGCTATGGCCGCCTTCTCCTCTTCGCCGGGCTTGTCAAAAGACCAGCGGCAGCCATCTCCAACGGAGCCCTTGGGGAAGTCGGGGGGAGGTCTGAGGTTCTGCAGAGACATGGAGAGAGGCAAAGACTTCTGCAACAGGCCCAGGCCTAGAGAATCTGCAGGTTTTCCTGAGCCGGGGTCCAGGGGCTGGATGCTGTAAGCATGGCTTCCATTGACGCACACAGTGGGCTGAGGCACTGCGATGCTGATCTCGCCGTCATCATCCCCAAACTCACATGTGAGAGAGGACGCCTTGGGCGACGTGTTTTCGGTGTGCTCTGCAAAAACGAAGCAAATATAAAGACGTGGAGTGACAAGAAGGGAGCGTGAAAAATATGGGTCAATGACCTTCTTAACTGAAATTTGTAGTCCGCTTAACTGGGTGATAAAACTTTGTAATGGCTTAGACTGGCACCATTTTTCACAGAAGGACAGATTAGTATCACTAGCACACATAAGAGTAGGTGTAAGAAGGATCGGTTGTTGCTCTGTGAACACATAGCAACAGCTCTCCGATCAGGGGATTTAACCATGCAGGTGGCACTCAGGGGAGCACATGCCTCCAGAAAGTCTACACAAAATATTGCAGCTCCACATGTTGGACTGTCTCTTGAAGTTAATCAATTCTTTGCATGCACATTATCAACTTGTTTCATAACAGGCGCACACATTTCAGTATGTTAGCTGGTTATAGCATCACTGGGATGTTAGACGTGAATGATATGGAAAATCACAGCCTTTTCTCTCTCTGTATGTCTGTAGCATTTATTAGTTGAATTATTTCTTGTTTTATTATTTTTCTAAATGATGGTAGCTAAGTTTTAGTAAGTTACTTTTTATTATATACACAAATGATTGCATAAACATCCATAGAAATAACCACATTATTACATTTTCAGATGATACGGCTACTTACAAAAGACTCAGACATTGGTATCTATAAACAGGAGATTGATGAGGTATTAAAGTGGTGCAACAGGCAAAACCTGCCACTTAATGTAAATAAAACAAAAGCTATTATGCTACTGTTTTACAGGGCAACCATGAATCTATTGTTCGTTATGGCATTATGGCTTGGTTCAATAACCTGTTCGTTCACAGCTAAATTACAGCTCCAAAACTTGATAAAAAGTCAAATAATTGGCCAAATGACACCAACTCTTCTTCAGGAGCTCTTTGAGGAGGGGGTGAGGATCTCAAAATATAGTGAGTTTGAGCTGATGCCTTCAGGCAGAAGGTACAGGTTACCAAACTGGAAGATTAAAGGTACAAATTCTCATTTGTGCCGCTTTCAATCAAATTAATGAATAACAGATAAGGTGCGAACTGAACCTCCATCTGTACCTCCAAAATAACTAAAGACTTGTGGTACTTAACATTATGGTTATAAGATGTGTGATAGGGTACTTAGGCAATATTTTTTATACAGTATATGATATGTAAATTTGATTTGGTAGTATGCAATTGGGCATTGTGCAATACAGAAGTTATTAACTACAGCATGAGTTAACGGGAAATCTGCAATCATTATCAACATTAAGTGCAATATGAGGGGGAGGATGTGCTGTTGGTTCTCTTCTGTTCTTTTTGAATGTGAGGGAAGGTGGGGGGGTATTGTGTGTAGGTATTAAATGTTAGATGATGTTCACTGAAGCACTGGATGAGATAATGTATGATTATGTTCTGTGTAGTTTAACTGTATAGCTTATTGTGTGTGTGTGTGTGTGTGTGTGTGTGTGTGTGTGTGTGCGATGTGTCGCCATTTGTTTCTCTCCAATGCCCAAAACAAATTTCTCCTATTGAAGACAATAAAGGCTAATCTCATCTGATGTTATTTATATATGGTTAATGTTTGTTTTTCTCCTTAGGTTGAGGGGAGGTCAATTGTATAAAGCCCATTTAATTTATGGTTCTGTGTTGAATTTACTCCTTAGGTATGTTCGTAGGTACATGGAGATACGGACCCTATGCCAGACCATGTCCAGTCCTTACACCGGACCCTACGCCGTGGCCATCAAGGAGAGGGTTAACTTTTCCTGCTACAGCTTTTTGACCATGGTTGGAAAACACAGAGGAGACACTTTGTTTCCCTGACTACGCCTCTATAGCCGGTACTCACTCCAAAGCTAATCACCATCACTCGCTCACTCACTCTGCCACACACTCCCCACACACACACACACACACACACTTTGCTATTCTCTTAAAAAGATACCCTAGAACGATCCACACACCAGGGCACAAGTATTACCTTCAGGCCACTTAGGTAGGCTACAGCGTAAACTCTGTCCAAAGCTCTGCATGGAGCCCCCAGAACCATAAATGCTGCTCTAAGCTTTGGTTTATGGTTCTGGGGAGGCTTCACGCAGGAGCCGTAGCTCAGACCTGGGCATTGTACGGCCCTTTGGGCCACATCCGGCTCTTCCTAACTGGCCCGCGTGAGGTCAATGGGAAGTTAGCAATCAAACATAAATAAAGTATACACCATGCATGGAATATAACGGCATTGCTTTTATTTGGTTTTTTTGTTGCTTTTTTGTGCGAACGTATGCAGCTTCTTCTTCTCTGGTTGGAAGTCCCTTTTATCCCTCAAAAATGTCAGTTCATGGGAAAAAAGAAAGAGGTCGATACAGTGCGCCTAGTTTTTAACCAAACATGGACTTCTAAGTATTTATTTAAAGGTAAAGCCGTGTGCTTAGTTGTTTAGTTAGACTACAAACTTTGTAAAGTTAAATGAATGCTGTAAAAAAACATTTTGAGCACAATTACATTTGTGGATGTTGATTAAATAGTGACATAATTGCATTTTGTACCATGTCTGCTTCCGTCCTAATCATTAAATTTGTGCCCATTTGTGCCTAGCTTATCAAAGACCTAACAAGTTACTGCTTTTTATAAAGAGATTAAATTAAATTAATTTTGAGCAGAATTGACTTCAGCCTATTGGTCTGTGCCCTCCACAACAGTCCCGGTTTCTCATGTAGCCCCTTGGGAAAATGAATTGCCCACCCCTGCCATAGCCTATTTAAGTGGCCTGAACTTATCCTTGTGCGCTGGTGTGTGCGCAGATCTCTTTAAGAGAATAGTGTGTGTGTGTGTGTGTGGTAGAGCGAGTGAGAGAGTGACAGTGATAAGCTTTGGAGCGAGGACAACAGAAAGACATAGGGGGAGAAACAAAGTGTCTCCCCTGTGCTTTCTGTGGCAGGAAAAGTTAACCTTCTTATTGATTTCATGTTGTTTATGGAGTAGGAGAACCAGGAAATGAGTGAGGTGAGGTGATTCGCTATGACGTGTTGTTACATTTTTTGAGAGGTGCTCGTCAGGCTACGGCGTAGGGTCCGGCTGGGGTTTGGTATCTCTATGTACTACATAGCCACAGCATTGATTTTACGCAGAAGTGTAAATCAGCCATAAGACATCTTTCTTATTTTATTATCTGGGTTTTATGTAGTCTTGTGTGTGCAAATAAAACAAATAATTATTAAAAATCACATGGTACAAGTTGAACTTATGTCACACTTATAAATTAAAAATGTATTATACTGTATATGTGTGTGTTTTGAAGTGTCTAAGATCTCTACAATCTTTCTTTGATTCTTTTTAGATTTAAAAACTGTTAACCACAATGTGACAACCTCACAGTGTTGACAAGATTTAATCTGAAATGAAATGTTGCTATATATACTATATAGATATAGATATAGACTAGTGGGGATCAAAATAAAGAATCTAGAATAAAGACTCTCACCTGGGCTGTTATCGGCCGTCAGGTTGCTGCTATTGCTGGGCGAGTTGGAGAGGTCAGAGACCACCACGCTGATGCCGGCCGTGGGGCTGAGGCTCCCGCCCCGGGACGATGACTCGCTGCTCTCAGAGCCCAACGACGTGCTGGAACGAGTGTCTGATGACTTCCTCAGCTTCCCTCTCAGAAAGTAGGTCCTCATCTTGCTCCGCCGGGCCTCGCCCCCCTCATCGTCCTCGTAGTCCTCTTCCCCGCCTCCATCACTCGGAAGCCGCTGCCGTATCCGGTAAAGGGAGCCGTAACCACTCGGTAGGACGGCCGAGGCCGAGTCCTCCTCGCTGGACCTCCTCTTCCCCTTTATGCGCTCTTTCAGCTTGCCAAAGGTGGAGACGCCCTTGTCCTTCATCACCAGCTCGTACATGCTGGCTGTCAGGTTGTTCCGGGTGAACTGGACGCTGACTTGGATGTCTCCTCGCTCCTTCTCTTTCTTCCCCGTCTTAGAGTTGAGCTTGTACCACCTGCAACAGAGAACAACCCATTCCCATGAGATTAGTAGAAAAGACTCACTTAGCTGAGGACACAACGAGCCATGGTCAGCAGAATATCTACTCATTGTTGAGAAGATTCAATACAATTTTATTTATATAGCGCCAAATTACAACAACAGTTATCTCACAGCGCTTTTCATAAAAGAGCAGGTCTAGACCGTACTTTGGGATGTTATTTACAGAAACCCAATACTTCCTGTCGGTCAAAGATGTCAGTTCCAACTTCTCAAATATGACAGATTTGCTGCTTTTCTCGGTTTAATATCATGATAAATGTAATGTCTCTAAGATATGAACTGTTGGTCAGATCATAGTATTTTAAGTCACCACCGTGGGCTCTCTGGTGGGAATTTGTCATTTTTCTCCCTTTTCTAACATTTTATAGCCCAAGTGATTAATGAAAGAAGCAAAAACAGTGACAAATTGATCGCTACTGAAAACTGTTAGTTGCAGCTCATCTTTAGATATTTGGTTTCTGTACAAGTGCTTGCCCTAGATAGAGCTGCAGAGTGCCCTATGTGCTCTACATTAGCATGAAACTCCTGTGCCTGATTCATTGTACAAAAGATTAACAATTGGGTTAGAAAATATCTGCTTCTTTAATAAAAAGTCAAAAGGTATAAGCCTGTGTACATAAAAGAAAAGGAGAAAAACTAAAAACACAATCTTAAATCAATTCTGGGTGAATTTTGGATGAATGCGGCCATGTTGTGTTCCCGAATGCACGGACAAAGCATTATGAATTCACCACCACTCTGATTTACACCTCTCTGAATGGCTTCTTCTCCATGGCAACAGCAGCTGAGGCTCCTTGGGTATTGTAGTTTTGATTTGATACTTGATGATAATGATATCATTTCTCAATAAAAAAAATTTTTAATAGAATAATTGAAAAGAAGTTGACCATATAATAAACCTCCAGGATCAATAAACTATCCGGAGAGCCCTGGGTTTCTATAAGTAACATTGAGATATGATCAAAAGAAAATTTTAAAATGGTTGTACAACAGCAGATTTGCCCCCCCTCCCAACTGTAAACACATTTACTGGATGGGCACAGTGGAGAAGTTCTTTGAAACGCTGTGTACCGGTGGGTGGAACAGCACCAACGACTTCACCACATCATGACTCATGGGAAAGTCTCATCTGGTCTGTTGTGACCCCCCCCCAGTTAACATGTGTTTCTGACACATTTCTGTTTCTTCGGTGCTGCCAAAGTATCAGCGCAGGGTGGAAGGCTAAAAACTGGGCCGGAAACCAACACCTGCTTTTGTTTTTTACTTCCTGTGCGTCTTGGCTATTTTCACCTCACACCTCAACCACAGTGTCTTTTTCTATTGTTCCTAAACGGCCTCTATGAGGCTGAGTGACTGATACCTGCCCAAATTTCACGATATTTTTTTGATAGAGAAGAATTCTACATAGTTCCACGTGTAGGTTAAAGGTTAAAGTGTCTATCTGGGCTCCAAATTCAAGGATTAATTGATTCTATATGAAGTGGCTTTACAGAAATAGTATTGTATTCGTGAAAGCCAATCTAATTACATACAGACAAAACGACCACACTTATAAGGCAAACGCAAAAGACCAGCTGCAATGTTACATGCTATAATGTGCAATGCAAATGCAGACATCTTTACCAAACACAAATCGTTGTTAAAAAAAACAGATTAAATGTAACAAATGTAAAACAGGATGTCAGAGGAGTTAAAGCAGGTAAAGTAATCTATATTGTGCTTCACGATCAACTAAAAAGGACCCGGTCTGTTGCGTTAACAAGAAAACCTAAACGTCATGGTATGAAAGGAAGGAAAGATGATGAAACCTCAAAAGACGAGACATGATGAAAACAAGTGATAGCCAACCCACTGGTGTACCTCACATATTACCTGTACAGCTGTCTTAGAAACCCCCCCCAACCACAAGATTACTCCTTTTGTCTGTAAACCTTGAGTATGACTACGCAAAAACTCAGCGAGGCAGAAAATCCACCCAAACGCTGTTGAACATGGCAGCATATGTAGATGGTATGTTCACTGAACTCAGCGGCCAGTTAGCCGGGTGAGACTGATGCTGTGAATCAATACGGCTTCATTAGGATGGCATTATTTGTGCCAATATTTTTTGACCAATTTCCCAGAGGTTTTCCATTAATCCTGCACAGTTTTATCATCACAGTGTTAGGACAATCATGGGAAATTGATTCTTTTGTCTGTTCAATAATATTATGTATGATATGGCAAAAGTATTATATTTAAAAAACTGATGTTGAACGTATGAGCTGTACATGAGACCAAACGATTGTGTCAAACTAACACTTGTTTTGTTAAATTTTCCAGCTTGCTCAGAATCTTTATTATTCTGAACAATACTGTGACAGGATCATTTCAGTAAAATATGATTTCAATGAAACCAAATCTTAATACTGACCAAGCACAATATTAGCTAACATTAGCATGTAAACATAGGTACTGTACAGTTAGCATCAAACTTTTAGCTAAACATTGCATGCTAATGTAACATGCCATTCATTTAATAAAATGCCAACAGCTTAACAGTGGTCTAAAGCCAGTGCCCTAATGTCCAGGTCCTGTTCAGTTCTAACATGTAGCGGTTTGGTTTCATAGGAAAAGAAACAAGAAAGTTTCCTTCTCTACCCATTGGTGTAATCTTAGGCTGCAGGAAAACAACAAAACACAAGTCCTATAATTCACAGCACAGGCTGTTATGTAATCATCTTCATCCTGCCACCGACCTCAAGTTCAGCCCTGAAAACACAATCACACCCAAGATGAATGCCATGAAAACAATTAGCACACAAACTCCTGAGAGCCACAAATAACAGATAGGTGGAGCCTGGAGCACAGAGGAGAGAGGAAGGCCGATGCTTTCATTTTGTATCGCCACAGGAACACCAAAACATTACATCTTGCATAAATAGACAACAATAATAAAATTAGTTTTGAGTAATCCCCAAATCTCCCAGACTTTAAAAGATGTAGGAACGAGTGACAGTCGTGAAGCAGGTACATATACAAGATGATATTTGTATTTGCATAAACATTATTTTAACAGGGTGCCCGGATAGCTCAGTTGGTAGAGCGGTTTACTCCTCAACGCAACGACCGTGGGTTCGACCTTTGCTGCATGTCGTTCCCCCTCTCTCTCTCTCCCCTTTCATATCTTCAGCTGTCCTGTCAAAATAAAGGCCGAAAATGCCCTCAAAAAAGTATCTAAAAAAATTATTCTAATCCAGATATTTACTTTGGCACATTTCACTAAATCAAATCCTGTTACCGGATTATCAAGATACATGTGAACAAAGTCAATTCCTGAGCTTGTCATTTCTTTTTTTTAATGTTTGGAGGCATACATAAAGATTGTTGAGCTGGCTTGTGCTCAAGTTTCTAAAATTTAAAAGAAAATAAAGTAAACCAGTGTTTCTACTTCACATGCCTGTTAGTTGTGGACTCAAGTTTCACATCGATGCTCCAACAATAGCATCAGGCCACTTCCAGATTCAGCAGCCAACTAGCCGAGGTGGGGCTCAAATTCCAAACACAGGAGCTGCTGGGAGTTATGTAAGGGTTTTCTTTTGCAGATCTACACTTACTACTATCATGATCATACCATCGACCATGCAGAGATTGTAATCTAGGGGACTATTTATCCTAAATTGACTAAACTAGCCACTACTTTTTGTTGAGAAAGTCATGGAGCAAATACATGCACATTTGTGATGTATGCCCATCTGTGTTATTCGATTTTGTTATTTTGTTGTATTTCATCTAAAAAGTTGACTAAAAACATTACAAAAGCTATTTTTGTTACACTAAAACCGTCTTTTGTTTTTTCCAAACGATGCAAAAAAGTTACAGTCCTATTTAGGTACATGCACCTGTGGTTGTGGGTCATGAGAAAGCCCGACACCAACAAATTTTAACGCAAGTAACAAGAGGCCTAAATACGGAAACTGCACACAGACAAAAACAGCAGCCTATATTTTGAAGCCCACGTTCTCAGGCAGAGAACAGTCTGTTACCGAAGAGGACCCATTTCCCCAAAAGCATCATCCCACACAGACGCCTGTATAGTTCAACAAGGCCACTGTGCTGATGCTGGAAAGCATTTGTGGTATAAATGTCCACTGAACAGTGTAGGAACATCCAAGTGCCAATATAGTTCTCACAACCAAACTATCTGCCTGTTTTGTGGAATTTGTGGGAGTCTACACAGATTCCAGTTTTTTATAAAACAGTCTCATTCCAGAGCTGCAGAGCATGACTGCATATCAGCTTCCCCATCTTGCAAAAACAGGAAATCACAACACTCCACCCCATCCCAGCATGACACCATCTCCTCATCTAACCCCCACCTCCCTCATCCACAGAGGAGTAGATAGGAAAATTCTCTATGCCGCCGTCTTATTCTAGGCTTCAGCTTACAAAGTCTTCTGTGGAACAAGTCGATCCCCAGAAACCTGCTTCAAGGCCGGACAGGGCTGAAATTACTAGACAAATGGGCTATCAACCTATTTTATCCAGCATGTCCTCAGTCTCTGCGGGGCTCTGGGAGCCTGGGTGGTATCAGAGCCACACACAGAAGAGACTCTAAAATAAATTAAAAAAAACTGGTGCCAAATGTGATCTGTGTCAACTGTGGGATTTAGAAGTGCACATTACTCACCAAACATATTGGTATTTAAGGTTATATCTGAGATACTTCTTTTCTTCTCCCAGAGGAGTCAGAGGGGTTTGCTGTGAGGCTTAAAGGCCTCTGCAAGGGCCGAGAGGGATTGATGCACTACAGTAAAACTTAAGACAACACAAGCAAAAGAAAAAGAAACAAAACTTACACAGCCATGCCAGCATCTCTGTGAGGTAGTAGTTAGGCAGAGCGCTGCTCTGGACTAAATCACAACATCATCATGATCGTGGTAATCACTTAACACAAAGTACAGCGGAGGTTGATGGGAATGTCACTGGTTTTGCAGGTACCCGATGATGGTACTAGAGGCCGAGTCATGGGGATCACCAAAATCAATAGGATCCCTCCTCTGGATATGTGCTCCAGAGGCAGCGACAGTGCCCTTGCAAATAGATAGCGGAGATAGCGACAAAGTGCTGGATGTCAGGCTTTATCCCAGCAATGTATTTCCAGTGAACCAGACGACATCACAGCTAACACTAAGAAACAGCAGCAGGTCAGACTTTTGTCCAAAGAAACCGTGACTGACCAACATTAGATCTTTGATAAATATAAATGTTCTCTTACAGTGTGAAATAAATAGCCAATTAATTCAAATAAACAGTCATACAGACCGCTGGCATGCTGAGTCAGTAAATACTAGGGCTGGGCGATAAGGAGAAAATCAAATATCACGATATTTTTGACAATATACCTTGATATCAATACTGCAACAATATTGTAGTGTTGACTATTGGTGCTTTTACAAAATATTTACACAATGAGATTTTTGGTATCAGTAACGTGGATATAATGACTAACTGGGCAAAAGCAAATAATAGAACAGTTTACAAAGACAACACAAAATAAAGGAAATAAGCATCTCTAATAAGCAACACAAACATGCGTTCATATGCATTGACAGGTACCTATATTTTAAACACATTAACTACTCCTTTCAGGATGCAAGGTAGGTGAGTGGCGATACTACATTTGAATTATCAAGTGGAAACTTCCCTATTACATCTCTATCAATGATACAAATCAACAAACCCTCCAAGAGCACTGTGGGTAATGCAGTAATGTGGCCTGGATTCCTGCCTTCATCAGCAGAAGTAGCGGACGGACAGCGAGACCCAGACCACATTCCACATCTGGATGCGATGAGCTCTAGCCTCACCACCAACTTTCCTCCCAATACTTTCACACAGCTAAGTATTGTTTCTCCTAAAACCACACCTCCTAAGGCTCAGAGTTAGAAAACTTCTAACGTCTTTTTTTGTCTCATAAACACCAGTTAACCAGGTTTGTGTGTAGCTTTAAGCAATAGTACAGTAGATAAAGGTAATTGATTACAGCTGAAATGTTTCACTGTATGAGATGACAAACTTTATTCTTGATTTTGATAACACAAGCTGGTTTGGTAAAATAAAGATTTTGTAAAGTAATTGAACAGATGTAAGAGACATTTGTGGTCTTAACATATTGTGATCACAGAATAACTATTTAGTTAACTCAACAGAGCAAATATCTCATGATCAAAGAAAACCAAACTTCTTATGCCAAGTAAAAAAATAAAATTGTGTTCACAAGAAAACACATGAATATATACCTGCATTTCCTCCTTTAAAAAAAATACCTGACTGATCACCTGTGGAAATAAAACATTATTAGGGGGGTGTTGTTTAAGTATTAGCAGTAACAGTAAAATGAGTCAATGCAAAAGTAGATAATCACAAACAGAAGTTGCAGCTACAGTCTGATAATATGGCTACTGCTGTCTGTTTGCTTAAAAGGCTGCAACAAATAATACAACTTTATTTCTGTTGGACTGTGCTGTGATCATACAAGGTCATCTTATGTAAAGTTCAGGGCCAATTTCTGCATTACAAAAGGCAGACTCCAGTTTACTTTGTGTCCAGATGCTTCTGTCTGCAAAGTAGCAAACATGTCGAGTTAAGTGAGACTCTGGCTGGCTTTGTGGGCAGACTTTACTCCTCTAACTACTGTCTAATGCCTTCAGGAGATTTACAGTGTAGGAAAAAGTATTTGATCCCTTGCTGATTTTGTATGTTTGCCCACTGACAAAGAAGTGATCAGTCTATAATTTTAATGGTAGATTTATTTGAACATTTGAACAGAATAACAACAAGAAAATCCAGAAAAACGCATGTCAAAAATGTTATGAATTGATTTGCATTTTAATGAGGGAAATAAGTATTTGACCCCCTCTCAATCAGAAAGATTTCTGGCTCCCAGGTGTCTTTTATACAGGTAACGAGCTGAGATTAGGAGCACACTCTTAAAGGGAGTGCTCCTAATCTCAGTTTGTTATCTGCATAAAAGACACCTGTCCACAGAAGCAATCAAGGATGTCAGGGACAAGATTGTAGACCTACACAAGTCTGAAATGGGCTACAAGACCATTGCCAAGCAGCTTGGTGAGAAAGTGACAACAGTTGACAACAGGTGTGATTATTCACAAATGGAAGAAACACAAAGAAACTGTCAATCTCCCTCGGCCTTCCCTCATTTATAGTAATGTAGTAAATACAAAATTATTAAACCTTCTAATTTATTTTTGCATTAAATGATGATCACACAACAAAACAAGATTTTATACCATGACACTGATAAATTTGGGTTTTGAGACTCCGATTGATTATAGAATTTTTAGTAAACATAAAAAATAAATAGCTAAAGGGGTCACGGTGGTTTCAACAACTAATAAATAAATGTATGCTCCTTCTCCATTAATAACACAAATAATGTTAAGTGCATTTTTAATCAATTAAGGAGGAATTCATTGTTATTTACGCAGAGTTTATAGTGAAATAAAATGAATGTCTGGTGGGCTAAAACTCACAACAAGATTTACGCAATTGCTAAATCCTGAAGAAGCTAGCGGTGGCTAGCATCGCTGAGCATTGGCTGCTTTGTTTACATTAGCATGCCGGCTAATTATGCTCTGACCTGGTTGAGCTGTGTAGCGACAGGAACTAAAGACAAGACAAATAAGGCTGCTGTGTCACAGTGACTCAGATTAAGAAACAACCGTCTCTTCTGGCTCTGACTGATAAAATAGTCATTTTCATGTGTCTTGTCTTTGATTTACTGTGCCTCCATGACAATGTCAGACAGGCTGATGGGAGATTTGTGATGCAACGACACAGCCCATGACTCAGGAATATAGGTTAGGTTAGTAGCAATTTGAGTAAAATGTAGGTTGCTATATATCCTGTTACCTATAGAATGTGTTTAACTTAAATTAATCTGATAAATCTCCTTGCTTTCAACATTCTGAGGTACATTTATATTATCTAGGATTGCCCGGTCATGCTCTTTTGTAACTTCTATGCCTATGTCCATTAGACCATGTTCTCTCACGGCAGTTGCTACTGAAAGTCTGTCTGCTCTTAACAGGGGATTTCTCTGGATGTCTCTCACACACACACACACACACACACACACACACACACACACACACACACACACACACACACACACACACACACACACACACACACACACACACACACACACACACACACACACACACACACACACACACACACACACACACACACACACACACACACACACACACACACACACACACACACACACACACACACACACACACACACACACACACACACACACACACACACACACACACACACACACACACACTCTCAAGTACAGATCTAGGTTCAGTTCTCAGGCCTGCCTCAGTAACACTCTTGTCTGAAACAACATCAGTGCTTTGTTTCCTTCAGATAAACAACATGACAGGGGATGTGAAACTGAGACAGCAATGGCATAAAAAAGATTGGCTGTGAAAAACTCAAATCTAACATCTAAATCATAATATCAGCGCTGCAAGAACCACACGACCAACACCGCAAAGTATCCCTGATCTGCAGGAAAAAAAGAGCTGAAACTTTAAATCACTCTCCTGGGAAGAAACTTGATTATTGAGGAAAAATGTGTCTGACAAGTTCAATATTCAGCAAAAGATAACATGGGGTTGTTGTTCATTTTTGTCCACAGTGCGTTGATCTGGCAGTGTTTCTGTAGCTTCTTCCTCCTGACAGACCCTGCAAGGGAATTCACCCAACGCCCACCTTTCCAGGAATCTGCTCTACACAGATAGCTCAACATGCAAATACATCACGGCCACTGTATTCTCCCCTGCCACCTATTAGAAGGCAGCTGCTCTGCCTTCATTTACAGGGAAATAGCTGAATAAAGATTAGACATGTTGGGACGTGTTTACAATAAAGCATTCATGTGGTTGTTTTGCTGCTCTCGTTATTTTGAAATGAGAATCTTGCAAAAGGGGTGTTAAATTTGCACTTCATGGCTAAAAACATAATATTGTGTTAAAAGACTTGAGGCTAAAGCTAACAGGTCCCAGGCAAAAAGTCAGCATCCTCACCAGTTGATGATCCTGTAGAAGACATGTAAATACTATACAGACACAGCCTTGTACTTGTTTTGCAATGTAGAGCTAATTAGTCCTAATATTAAAAATACAAAGTTAAGGAAAACCTTCTCACTGGTATTTTTGTTCTAACATAACCTTTTTTCTGCTTAGCTTACATATGAAAGGACAGAGCTGCTAATGCTAGCCTAAACTCTGATAGCATCCAGGAGCAGCTTGCCCACAGTGAGGAAACACTACACAGCGGATATGCCATTTACCTTTCTAATGTTACTTTTAACCCCACAATATTTAATTAACGAGGTGCTTTAGTACTTGGTTACTACTGTAGGTAGTAAGGTAATACGCTGTGCATGCTAACGTTTGCAGCTTATGTTTGAACAGAAAAACACAGTTTAACTTCTTCCTTGCAGTTTTGCTCTCTTTGTTTTTGTATGTAATTTGTAATGTATCTGAATGAAAGGCCACAGGCCAAAAATAAATGAAGAATACTATTAATCTTGTAAGTCTTGCAAGGGAAGTTTAACACTACTGTGCTTTACATTGCCGTAAAACTCAGATTAAGTACTTTTTACCTGCACAAAATGTATGTTTCGTAGTCATTACGGTTAGGATTTTACAGCACTTTCCAATTGAGAGTAGCATAAGCATGAGCGAGTCAAATGCCATGGTGGGCCAGACAAAGGGATCAAGGGCCAAACTTTGCCTGCGATCCCCAAATTGAGCCAAAAGTCCCCAGATTCATGACTCAACTGTGGCATTTGCATAGTTCAATCATTACTTTGTCTTTATCCTGCACCTGCAGAATACACTAATCTTCTCCAACATAAGCACATCTAACTTTAAACCTCATCCTTCATTTTCACTGACTGTGACTGGAACATGCTGATTCAGGGGTACACTGTGTGGAAACTGATGAATGCTGGAGAGAATAAAACAAGTCAGATGTTCAGAAGAAAAGAGCCACTTCGACCCGACATATCTCCATTTGTTAAAATATACCACCCAGAGTACTACATCACTGTGACGCCCCCAACCTCCTCTAAAGGACATTATAAATAATATAAACTGTAAAGTGAAGGAGTCTTGGCACAGACCTCAACCTTTTCAATACTAAACGTAACACTACGGTCACTGAAAAATCACATATAATTGAAATCAAGATTTGTTAACAATCTAAACACGGATGCGTTTGAGAAGTTTGACTTTTGATAAAAAAATTTAGAAAACACATCAAGGCGCAGCAAACTCACACATTAAAGTGATACTATGTAACTTGTGAGTTACATAGTATCAGAAGTATAAGAAGATATAGCATATTCTCTTACAAGATATAAAGTAACATTCAAAAGCAAGAGTTTAAAATGCATTATGAGTAGGTTTGGTATAAATATCTAAACTGAGGCATGATATTAGCACTGCTATCCAAACATTTTGAACAATATCCATGCAGCCAAAGTCATCACTGACTAAGATGACAAAGCCTTAACAGGTTCCGCTTACAGACAGCAGTGTAATAACAACTCTTAATAAAATGTTGAACTTAAAGAGGAACCTTAACAATTTTACACATTACACGTCTTGGGGAGTACTATTGCATATGTTTAAAACGTGTGTAACTCCAGAGGAAGTTGCACAAAGTCTGATAAATTGCCTAATCGCATCGGTTGGGATTGAAGACTACAAGTTTGAAAAAGTTTGGTTGTGTGTGGTTAGAAAGAAGTGACCTCTGTGGCTCGCTCTATATTTCTGCTTGAGGCTAGTGGCTTGAGGCTACATTAGCAGCTACTACCATAACACATCTGAATCTCCCACAAACTATTGCAGTTGAATTCCATTGTGGGTAATGTAGGCGCCAAGTTCTGACAAGTAAGAACAATGTGTAGACTAAAAACAACAATATCTTTGGTTCAATTGCATGGATTTTGATCCTTTTTTTCTGTCTATGCAAAGTCCCACAATGTTATAAGGGCTGGCTGAATAATGTTTACAATACAAGGGCCATGCATACGACATTTGTTTCCAGCTCAAAAACATGACCTAGTGCACTTTTAGACACTTTTCAGTCCAACAATCTTCCTCAAGCCAGGTTTAAAGGCCTAATCACAAATTAAATTAGAGTTGATTCTGACATTTGAGTCTGCAGCAGCTTTTGTCATTAAATGTATTATACTGTAGCATGAAGTAGCACAAAGACAACAGTTTTCCCTAAAATGTGGCACACGTTTTGGTGGATGTTCTCCATCAAACCCAAGATGTTTTACAGTGTTGTTTTTTTTCTGCTGGCATACATGAGCAGTGTTGACTGCTGAAGTGTTGCTATTGACCATCCCAGATTCACTGAATACCACATGGAGACACTGAATGTACCAAGACACCAAACTGCTGACACTCACAGGCTGACTCTAACCTTCAAGTGACCAGCTCCATTGGGAGGAGTGTACTCTCCTTTCTTCTGCTCTCATATTCACAAGTGTATCTGAGTAAAAGCCAAGTAGGCTGGTAGTCAACTGCCATAAAGGATACAGAAAATAAAGAGAATGAGAGGAATGTTGGGGTTCATCAACAAGCTGAGATATTCAATCTGTGCTTAGTGAACAGGGTGAGAGAATGGTGGGGGATGTCCTACCTAGATCATGCACCAATTCTGACTCATACTAGACTGGTGGACCGTAAAGACTCTGGTATTTGCTAGTTCTAATTGAATGATTAGTAGTGCAATTTAGCTCTTCAGCATTAATAGTCTGGTGAATGCATACCAAACATTAGGGCCTGGTTAGGGCCATGACATGTTTGAAAAGATGATGCCCACACACTCAGCTCCAAATGTTTCATTTATCACCAACATTTTGACCACAGTTTTTCAAGTCAGATTTTAAAAATATGATACTACCACCTTGAAAAAGACCAACTGTATTTTTCAAATTGTTATGCAGTAATTTCGCTCTGTCTGGGAGAATGTAAACAAAGTGCCATCACGTCTCATTATGGTTTGATGGCAGGAAATGTTTCAGCTATCCAAAACATCAGCAGTGAATGTTTGCTGCCAGTCTCTCTGAATCTAAACCTGTTTGCATGCTCTAACTTGTGCACCAACCTACAATGAAACAAGGAGAAATCTATCATTGAAGAAGCAGAACCCAATTTGACAATAGACTCAACTGACCATAATGTTGGAGTTAAGGTTACATATCTTGCCTTTTTTTCTTTGCTCATTTTTATGCTGAAACTATCAAACCTACATCTGAAATGCAACAAGCTCATGGTGTTGAAAGGGATTATGGGGAGTGTAGGACATCCAAGATCCAGACAGAACTACAGTATATAACATTAAGGTTAAAGAAGAGTTGGTGCAGTAAAACATTGCTGTCACAAACACAAATGTGGAAAAGTCCTTTAAGATTTGGCAAATGTTTAAGCTTGCTATAATGTATACAACATCAAACTTTGCATCACATCTTACCATCCCGAGCTCCAGTGGGTGGGCTTGGGTAAAACAACATGTTATGCTAAAAATACCTTGGAGCTCTGGGATCATGAATCTGTTAGATAATCCCTGGATTTGGGACAGGCATTAATCCCCCCCACTGGTCTATGCCATGCCTTAGCTATTGGGAAACATTATTATAAGAACCTACAACAAAGCAAACACCTAACATGGACAGGCCAGTGAGAAGTTTCTAGAAGGTCTGGTTTTGATGGGGAAGCCTTCCGCCTCAGTGAGGTGAATAGTGGTCAGATGTGCTCAGGGTTAATTTGGTGTCTGTGGGAGGAGGGAGGGTGTGTCTGCAGGGCCCTGATGCAGCACAACAGACTTGACAGCTGTGTTTATATCTGAGAACAAACTGTGAAGCAACTAAAACAGGGGGGAAAGCAGACTGGATACACCCTGATGAGTTCAATGAACATGGGAAAACAGATAAAGTAATGGCAGATGAGGCATGCATGCAGTTTTTGGTCACCCTCATCTGCATGCTGACACCACACACACACACAACACACACAGCTATGACATGTATAGACAGCTGAACTTACTCGTTTTTGACGTATCTAGTCTCATGAAAGACCTTATCCAGCTGGATCACCGCCTGTCCGAGGAACACATCCATCCCAATGAGCGCCCGGTGCATTACGATGAGGACCAGCTCGTTGCTCCCGGCTGGATAGCTGCTACGCCCGCCGTTCTCCAGCACGCCGGGGTGCAGCTCAAACGAGCACTCCTCCCTCCACTCCGGCTCGGTAGTCTTCTCCAGCACGCAGGTCGAGTATTTCTCCTTACCCAGCTGAATGATAGTGTACACATCGCTGGTGCCGTGCTTGCCCTTGCCCCGTAAACCCCTGCCTCTCAGCACCGTCACCTGGACGTGTGTCGGTAACCATTTCTGGTCCTCCTCTACGGTTAGCGAGGACATGTCCCCTCCAGACAGACACACCAACCGACCAACCGTCCGTCCTGCCGCGCACACCGCGACGAGGCGAGGCAACCGGGGATAGGTGCTGGTGGTGTCCGCCGCTTCCTCCCTGCTCTGGCTGTGCAGTCACATCAGCTCCGGGGTCGGCGGGCGGTGCCGCATTATGGCTGTCTGTCGTCTGCAAAGTTGCCGGGTTGTTTTGTGCCCTGGCTGGCTGCTCCCCGAGTTTCGCAGCAGTGTGTTCTGCGGCTGCAGCAGCGTCCGTCCCCGCACGGTGTGTCTCTGCCTCTCTCCTGCCGCCGTGCCTTACGGGCCTCTCTGCGGGCAGCGACGTCACGCCTCTATCCTCCTTCTGCAGGACGAGGAAGTTCAACGCTGAAAACACAACACATGGGCTGCATGTACAAAGACTACACGAGCCTGCCCTGTGCTGGTATGTAGGGTGTGATATTTCAACCAAATCAAGTCCACTCCTCTAAAGGAATGTCAAACTCGCCTCTTTTTGGCTGTGATGACTATCTACACTGCTGACACCCTGGTGGAGGCCTCTTAGCTATAAAAACATTCTTTTGAGAACTCAACGTTTAAATATAAGTAAAATTAGGTTGCTTAAAGTTATTTTTAAGCAACATAATAGGCTTACACAGCCTACCACCCACAGATTTACACTTCAATTGTTATTTAACATCTGAAACTGTAAGAAATTGTAGCCTACTTTAGTGATTACTAAACATCAGAAAACTTTGAAAAATGGCCATTACATCAGCCCATTGTGAATTCAGGTGTCTTGTTCCATCCAACCAACAGTCTAAATCCTAAATACAATACATTCACAATGCTAAAATTTGATGTAGAGATGTTCCTGTGCATGGGCATGCACAGAAAAGCCAATGGGAACGACCTCTGGCTCTGAATTGACCTGTGATTGACCAAAGTCTTCCATGATGGCTAAATATTCTGACCCTGGATAAGGAGCCAAATGAGGTGCAGAAGTCTAGTTTTATCTCAGGCCGCTTACATTACACATTACAATATGTTGAAAGATTATTATGGATGTTTTGTTGGGCAAATATATATATATATATATATATATATATATATATAATATATAATATTCTACCAACCACAGCTTTAAGATGCTGGAAGCAAAAAACATTTGGCCTTTTTTTGTTTAAAAGGGACTTCAATGATTTAACAATAATGCAGATTAATTCTTTGTCTGTCTAATTTTATAACCTGTGAAACCTAATTTGTACTTTAGTGCACCTCATTTACAAGATAGTACAATATTATTATTTATTTTACATTTATTTTTTTATCTTTGTTAATACATACTGTGTGTGTATATGTTTATACTTATATGTTTTATATTCTCTTTATCCTTCTTATATCTAGAGAATGTGTGACATGCACCAACAACACCATGACAAATTCCTTGTATGTATAAAAAACGTACTTGGCAATAAAGCCCTTTCTGATTCTGATCTAGACATACTTATACTGTAGCCTATGTACATTTTCATAAAACAATACTATAAGAAGGAAATGGCTTGAAAACTGTCAGTTTTATTATTTTAAACCTTTCCCAACTTAAGGTCCACTTGATAGCTTTTCCCAGAGCTTTCAACCATGTGATCTATACGTATCAGTTGATGGTGTTTGCTCAGTAGTCATGGAAATGGATCTGTTGACATGTATGCTCGGTAGCTGCGCTTTTAGGACTTCTTTTCTATGTGGGGCTTAGAGTTAGGCATGCAAGTTCATTCTTGACAAAACAACCTTAATTCAAGGTCCACTTACTGGCTTTTAACTGTATAGACTTCTTCAACAGTTTCACAGCCTCTTCATATGGACATTTTAGTGAGACCATTACAACCTTTAGCGATCCTGATCCATCAACTTTAGAGGTTAAATTGCCCTTTTTAAAGCCATGTAATGCCATCAGCCAGCCATGGAATCGGTTCAGTCCTTGTTGTCTAAGAGTGCCCTAAAATTTAAACTACTTAAACTGGTGTATATGTGGAGATTGAATGCAGAGGTGCACCCTAAAGCTACGCCAATGGGTCAAATGTCCCAGGCAGAGTAATTGGCAGCCATTTTGGAGCCTTGTTAAGGCTTGGCTGGAGTTTAGTCTTCTCTGTCTGAGAGCAGACAGTCCATGCATGACGATCACATAACAAACACACGTTAGTGCTTTGCTAAAAGGCTCTTTGGCAAAGGAAACATTTCAAAATGAACTATTCTGGTAATCCTCCACACTATGAGTAACCTTCTCTACCTGCTTCCCTAAAATCAGTGCCGAATAATTATAAATCCTTATAAATCCTCTTTCCCTGTTATTAAAACATGTCTCATTTCATGCCATCATGTCTTACTTCATGCACCTGCAAACTTCTTGGCACTTTTGCACATTGGAACCAATTCAGCTTCCAATTGATTCTTGGGTTGTACCTCCTTTGTAAGTTGCTTTGGACAAAAGCATCTGGCAAATGAATACTATAAATGTAACAATGTAAACCAGATAGCAGAATGTGGAGTTACAAGCCGGCATTAGCTGTTATAAGGAGCAGTCAGTTATTTTCCTGCCTTGCTTTCACACTTTTATGTGGCATCTTTAACCATGCATCACTTGTCATGGATGGCAAGTTCGGTCTGTCGGTCCACCATTTTAGTCCAGACTGAAATATTTCACTACTACTATTTGATGGATTGTTGTAATATTTTGTGCAGACATTCATGGTTCCCAGAGGATGAATCCTAATGACTCTAGTGATCCCCTGATGTTTCCTTGTGCCACCGCAAGTTTCATATTTGTGGCTTTGAATGAAATGTCTTGACAAGTATTGGATGAATTGCCATAAACTCAGGGACAGACATTCATGTTTCTCTCAGGATGAACTGTAATTTCTTTGGTCAACCTTTAACGTTTCCTCTAGTGCCACCATAAGTTCAACATTTTTTCTTGCCAAATACTTTGGTTTAGGATCCAAACTGTCCAACTATCACAACTAATTAAACTCCCACCAGCCTCAGTCATAGTACTAATAGTTACCAAATGTTAGCATGCTAACAATGTAAATTGTTGTAACATGGTGAACATTATACCTGCTAAACATTAGCCAGTTAACATTGTCATTGTGAGTATAGCATGCTAATATTAGCCTTTAGCTTGTATCATGTGGATGCACCGAAGGTTTTGTTGTTACTTACATTATTACCTAGAATTCCTCATGGGGGGCGACATAAGTTCATATGATCTCTCTGTCACCTTCACGCATGCACTCACTACACTACTGATACTACTGAAATACATGTTTTATCCTATAGTAATATTTAATTTGGGTTAAATACATTGGTTTTAATTTTTTCCTTAAAGGAACATGCCACGGTTTATTGAAATAGGGCTTATCGCGGTCTCCCCTAGCTGTAGATAGGTGGGCAAACACATTTTTTGTCTCAGTGCATGCATTGTTTTAGTTCGGTGCTAGTTAGCTTAGCGTAGTGAATGGAATCCTATGTTGTCGGTTAGCATGTTGTGAGTAAAAGTGAGTCAACAAAAAAGCAACAACAACCAACTTCTTGTGGCCTGTGTATTCACAACAAGTACAAATAGCAATGCAGATTAAGACTAGACGATTTCCTAGGCAGATATTGATTTGGGGCAGTGCTTCGGCTGTCCTTCCACCCAATATAGTCCCAAATCAATATCTACCTAGGAAATCATCTTGTCTCAATCTTTTTGGTTGTGAATTTGAGCTGGTTTATGACAATAACGTATAGCCTGTTAGTTGTTTTTCTTTGTGATGCACCGTAGAAAGAGCCCTACAGTTTGATATTCTATTATTATTATTATTATATAGGCAGATGTTTATGATTTATATGGTGCAGGGGGGTTTAATAGGAATCTGCGAAGCCTGATAAGACAGCCATTGCACCACTTTCTGAGTCAGCACTGCAGGCAGGACTTTCCAAACCAAAACACCAAAGGTTGTGACATTAAGTCAACCACATTTGACCTGCAGTATTTTTGGCACATCCTGCTAGTGGTTTCGCAGGACGGTTTCACCAAATGTTTCCAGGAAATTAGAGCAAAACATCATGATTGCAGATTATCGCACATTGTAGGATGTTTTTAAATATTCATGTATCGGAACAGATGCTGCTGTTTTTCTGGAAATTGAGCTATCTGCCAGTGCTGCCTTATGTTTGTTACATGTTTAATTAGCTTGTAGTGTCCTTGTGGCTGCTCATGTCATTTGTAAAGCAGGTTTCTTTTATCTTTTACATACTATTAGTTTTCTTCCTCTTTGTTTTGTTTTCATCCCTTGTTTCCTTCTTCACAGCTGTCATTTTGTTCCCAGTTGACTTGCTTTCTTCAGTCTGTCTGAACTGATTTGACCTGCTGCTGTGAGAGGCATGGTATGACCCGGGGCGTGAGAGGTTACGTCTGCCTGAGAGTGACTGATGGGAGGACTGGGCCAGATAATGTTGCTGTGGCGCTGGTGATGTAGTGCCAAACTGTGCACAGTTTACATGTGAGAAAATCCATAAATCAGGTGAAGCATTTGCTATTGCCTGGCCTGGTGACAGTGGATGGTGGCCTAAGCTTTATGTCTTTTTATTGACCAACAAGTGAAAGGGATCATTCATTTAGGTTAGAAGTACTTATTTGTTAATTCACATGCCTTAAAGGTATTTGTATCCTTTCTTTCTACAGTATCTGTGATTCATTTCCTCACTGTCCCACAGGCAGACCACTCACTCAGCTGTAGACAATGCTACATTCATTAAGCAACTGTAAGAAATATAAATTATTTTATTTCTTTGGTAAAAAAAAAAAAAATCTGATATCCACTCTATTATAGTCAATAGAGTTCAATTATCTTTTTTCTTGTGAAATTAGACAATTAATGAATTAATGAGTCTGTTTTCTTGACTACATTTTGGTAGAAATATATACAAATCAAACAAGTTTGCACACAAAGACACAGTCATTTTCAACGGGAGCCAAAATAAGATTTAAGATAAGCTGATTTGTCAACATTGATAATTCCTTCAAAAAACAAGAATACACACATATAAAAAATAACCTGGGTTGGGTAGTAGTGTACAAATATAATAATAATAATAAAAATATAACTTAAAGGGACTATTCCGCCCAACATATACTTTTACTCTAATACTTTACGTAGGGCTACATTTAGTTGTTTTTGTACTTTTACATCAAATTTTGAATACAGGACTTTTACTTGTAACAGAGTAGGCTATTTTTACTGAGCGGTATTATTACTTTTATTTAAAGGGTAGCACCATCTCAATTAAGAATTCCATTAGGTTATTCCCATGGCCTAAGGAAGCACTATCAATATCTGTGAACATGAGCTACTGTCATCAAGTAGTCTAGAGGTTTTTCAGAGACAATAATTGGGAGTGACACAACACAATTTGAATTTTAGCCATTTAGTTTTGGGATGTTTTGTAATATAGACCACTGGAATAGCATGTATGAATTTTGAAAACGGGAATATTTAAAAGGTGAGTGCTTGCTTCCTCTACTGTCGGTGAATGCTTTGTGTGACTGAATTGTCTTGTGATGTTTTCTTTATGTAACTTCTTCTCTGGGTTCTCCTTCAAAATGAGACTTCCTGAATAAATCAAACTTAACCACAGCGACATCAAACAGTTACACATTTTCATACCTAAAAGCTTCCTGCGTGGCACTGTGCAGCTCCATTAATGCAGCTGTAGACAAAGTCCATACTGGTAACTGCCGCCCACATGTGAAATACGGCATTTTGGGCAAATTCGTGCTGACAGGAAGAGGATTTTCTTTCTTTGAGGGTATTTTGACAGAAGCACTTGAGATTTTACACTCAGGTAAAGACCGAGTAAACAGGCTGATTTCTGAAGTAGCGACCAAGGGGGCGAGGGAGGCACTTAACAAATCTTTGTATCCATGAAATTTGAAGTGCAGGGAGAGTTTTTAGTCCAAAAATGTGGGTGATACAGCAGTTGGTATTTGTGCATATCTGACTAAAACTCCTCCTTCCCACTCCTTCATTTCTTTCCATCAGCAAACCTCCACAAACACTCGTCCTTGCTGTCCTCCCATTGGCTTATATCCACCTCCAAGTATTTAATATTTGCTTTACAAAGAAGGACTATGCCAAATACAGTAAAACCATAAGAATGTTTAATGTAGGAGAACCTTTTGGAATGTAATATTCAGCAGGAATCTGTCCATGATGTTTCATGGGAAGTTCATTACAGTGGAAGCAGTAATGAGGTTTGAGAATAAATAAGTTCTGAAATGGTGTATTCAAATGTGGAGGGAACATCGCTCTGATATATGGTCCAATCTGAGTTATGAGTTGGAAGATGTCACAGAAATATTTTAGCGTTGACAAGATGGAGTTTGGGCTGTGGAAAGATGGGATTTTGGGCAAAGTGATGAGGCAGGTTAGGTTGGGAGAAGTCCAGGCGTCATGGTTGTTACGTCCAGACTCGCATCAAACAGCTTAAGCACATACATCTTAATGTTGTGTTCTTTACCTCACTCGTCTCGGACTAACTGTTGGAAAGGAAGGAAAATGTGGAACATGACATTTTTTGAGTGGGCATTTGTGAAAACCGTCTAAACCGTAAAAACTAACCTAAAAAACAAAACTACCATGCAAAAGTGTCTGTCCTCAGTGTAAATACGTCATATAAATCCCTGTGCTGTATCCATGCGAATCAAAACACAGTTAATGTGCAGGAATGGCTGACACGCTTTGCATGAATTATGAAGGCTCGCTTAAGTTTTACCCTCACAGCCGAGAGATTTGATAAACACTTGGAAGAAAACAACTATATTACTTTATTGTTTTATTTTTTTTTTTGACTTTATTCTTCTTCATCTTTCTTTCACTGCTGCATTCCCAATCCTGTAAACACAAGTTCTCCAGTTAGCAGTCAGAAGTGGGTTGCACACACACCAGCTGAGGCAGGCAGCGCCCTCTGTTGGGCATCACCAGCCACAACAGTTAGAAGTTTCACTCAAACACTCTGTTTGCCCATGTGGACATTACATTTTTTTGCAGATTGCTTACACACCAAAAACAAAAGTATAACACAATTATAACAACCTTACACTCAAGAAGCGAAACATTAGCCCAGATGTGCACCACTATAGGCCCAATGTTAGCTTCACACTTTTGGCAAACAATACACACAGTGATTTGCAAAACCCTAAACACACTTGTATACATTAGACACAGAAGTATATCATGATGTCATTTCCAAAGCACTGACTGTCAAATGACCAATGAGCCAATCTGTGAAACACAGCCACCAGGTGACACACCAATCAGGTTTAAGCACTATGTAAAATGGAGCAGGTAAGTCTTTTATTTTTTTTCTGTAATTGCAACCTGTACTGGATACAGCATTTTATATTAGTCTGTTGTTTGCTGAGCTAACAGTGTTATGCACTCTACTGTAGTATCTTTATGAAAACTGGACATGTTTAGTTGTTGATTCTCCATGTTGACATGTTGGCTAATTTGGGTAAATGGTAAGAAATAAATGATGTATTCCTCAGTCTGCAGCATTGGTCTTGTGTAGTGTTTGGGGAACTTATAGTTTTTATCAATTGCTTAAGCACTATTTTAAAAACAGGGACCTTTTTTAAAAACACCACACACAATTAACACAACCTCACACCCAATCAGCAGAACACCCCCACCCTTTGCAAAATGAGACACTCTTGCAAAAACTGTACACTAATTTATTAAAAAAAAAAATTTGTTTCATATGACTTACTTCTTTTCAAACCAGTTACACACTGCTGTTGCTAACCTAAAACACTTTTATCAATTCTACTTCCCAGTGACTATAGGACTGTGAATGACGTACACAGAGAAAGTGCAAATAAACTATAAGTTCACCAAACAGTACACAAGACTAATGCTGCAGACTGAGGAAAATATAATTTATTTCTCTCCATATTCTCAAATCAGTCAACATGTCAACATGGAGGATCACAACAAAACATGTCCCAGTTTTCATAGAGCTACTATAGTAGTGTGCATAAAATTGACAACAACAAAGTACAGGTTACAATCACAGACAAAAAACAATCACACTATTTGAGAGCCCAAAAGGCATCTAACAGGCTCTAAATGAGGGGCTGCAATGTTTAGCAATATTGTTTTACAAACTAATCTGTCCAATTAAGATCTTATCCCCCACCAATCATGAAGACGACAGAGAGATCTCTATAGAAAGCCCCGTGAAGAGCTCAGGGCCTCATCAAAGAGAGATTCCTCATCTATTCTGGGAGCCGAGCTGCCAATCATCCCCTCATCAGGCTCACAGATTCATATCACAACAGCTGTTACATAACCACAGCTAATCCACATGTAAGATGAATACATATACACACACACACACACACACACACACACACTCACACACATGCACACACATATAAACACTCTGGTAGACAATAAGGGCCAGCAGCTGCCACACACACACACTCACACACACACACTTTCTGTGGAGCCAAGAGGAACAGATCCAGACCAGGCCCTGAGATGGATCCAGTTTAAGCACCGGAGTGCAAATGGCCTACTTAGAGTTTAAACTGGGTAATTAGAAACCTAACCAGGGCTCACTTTCTCACCCCAGATAAAGACGATGAAATGCTCCTGTCCTCGTACGCGACCCTCACGCCGACACTGATTCACGGGGCCCAAAACTGCAGTGAACACATACAGGCGGTCACTGTTCTACACTATATCGGCACTGTAGAATCTATATTTCAATAAATGAAATAAGGCGCTCTGAATAGAGTTCCCTGGTCCCACTGGACTGCTGCATACCTACTCGTGGCATAAACGAGGGAAACTTGAAGATAAGTTAACAAATAGGAAGAGGTTCTTAACGGGATGGGGAACAGCTGTTTGAGGATAATAACAGATGGCCCAGCTATGTTTTAGTCCAAAGTGTGGACCCACTCTATAGTTGCGTCATTGTTGTGTGCAGAATTGTGTTTTTTCTAACAGTTTTGACTTGCACTGAATGAAGACAAACCCCACATTTGTATTTAGAGTTACAGTTTTTTCGATTGTTAAACACTAGTGGTCACAACTGAAGCCACATGTGTAAAACTGTAGCTACAGTCTGCACTACCAACAGTCACCTGAGCTAAACAGTTCACATCAGCTGCAAAACTCATTCCAAGCAACACAACTCTTAACACACATCTCAAAACAGGCTCAGTGCAGCCAACACTATGAACAACCCTCACTGAGAGAACACACACACTGTCACTCAGAACACACAGAGTAAAAACACTAGCATCACCCACCAATACAGAAAATACTTTCTCATCTTTACAGTTTGAACACTTTGAGTGACTTCACTCTACGCAATAGTTTCTTTAAAGAAAAGATATAGAGTTTATGTAACATATCAATTTTCACATAAGGTAAACCAGAAGGAATGAAAATCAGCAATTTGCTTCAATAAAGTATTTTGTCTCTAGTAATTTATGAAATTACTGGGAAAAAACTAAAGTTCCATAACAGTAACAAAGAATAGTGTGACTAATCCTGCCTCTCTCCAGCATCATGCAGCAAGTTTTCATCATCACGTTGGATGTCTGCATCATCTCTAAATACTAAGGAATGTTGTGTTCACATTGCTTTCACCTCCATTACTTTCTGAAAAACAGGAAGTACACAGTTTTACTGTAGTAAAGGTAGTGTTTTTACTTTTTTATAGCTGTGTATATAACCTCACACATCTTACCTGGACATGTTGGTATCTTTGCTCTTTTACCTGTTTCTCTCAAACAGTACAGTGTATAATTGTTTACTGTAATTCTTATTTTGTGTTTGGTTTGTATCATTGTAGGATTGTCTAGCAATATATTGATAATGCCAGAATTGCTGTATCGGATATTATCAGTATTGTGAGCCATGTATTGTGTGTCATATCGTATTGTGAGATATTCCCACACCTATTAAAAAACATGTACAAAAATCCTCACATCTGCAAACCATCTAATACATGATTACCTTCAGCTTATAATGCTAGACATGGTGACTTAACGTAAAGTTTTACCATTCAAACAAACAAGTGTGTATTGTACACGACTGTGTCTGCATGGACACAGTCGACACACTCTCATGCCAGTTTATTAGGTACTTGTGATTGCATCCCCTCCTGTCTGTTATGTCCCACTGCTGGGGAGCAGCAGCTGTTACTGAGCAGTGCGTAGTGGTGATACTGGTGTTACTGGGCTTTATGTAAATCCAAATATTTAGACTGTGTGCAGGAGATCAGGTATCTGCAGGACCATAATGAGTTTTTATCTGGACTGAACAAGAGAATCATGGAGCGAGGACTCTGATGAAGAAGGACTCAAACTGAACTCAAGTCCTCCAAAAGCTTCTGAATAACACGTTCAGTGATTTCTTTTCATATAGCCTCTTTTTTAATTTGCTCAGTGAAATATCAGCATCTAAATATGGTGAACAAAAAAACATTTTTTTTCTGATTCATATCGTCTTCTGCACACAAAGTATGCATAAAGTCCCAGTCAGAGTAAAAAACACACATGCCCAAACATTTGGAAATTCTCACCGGGGTGGTTCATTTCCACCTACTGATGAATTATTTAATCAACCAGGGACACAGGGAGGGATTTTGTCTCTCAAAATAAAGGTAGCTAATTGTTTACCAGCTAACCAATCAAAATAAAAAAAATTACCTTTACATACAGACAAGTCACTTCTGCAGTTTCAGCATCCCAATATTCTTTTTTCATTGGATAACAAATGTTTTGTATACTTTAAGTAATGTACTAATGCCTGTTCATGTTTCAGGAGACAAGGAAGAAATATGGTTACATATATATGATCAGCTTCTCCAATGTTTTTTCCCCATGAGGTTATTATTCATTAATGTCAAGAAAGAAGATTTGAATCAGAATCCGCTTTAATGGCCATGTAGCCTAAGTGTGAACGCATACAAGGAATTTGACTCTGGCTTTTTGTGCAGTTTGTGTAAATGTGTGGACACATCTGGGACTTCAGATCAGCTCTGTTTCACTCCTTGAAGAGAAATGAGCACAGGAGAGATCATTCAGCCCCACAGAGCAGCAGACCCCCAGCTCGCCCTGCATGCTGCTGCCTTCAGGTGCAGTCATTCAATAAAAAAAGTACCTTCCAAGATGAGGCTGGATTCAATGAGGGAAACCTTGGACGTATGTTGTTGGTATAACGTCCAGAAGCAGTTTCCACAGCAGAGAGTACAAGGAGAATAAATGTACATGGATGGTTTGACTGTACATTTTCCAAATATCACCCTATTGCATTCAGTTTAACCTATACAATAACTGGCTATAAAAGCCTCGACAGGCAGACGTTATCAGCAGGAAACCCTGTAGCAAGACCCTGCATCACATTAGTAGCCTGCCCCTATTACATTGCAACTATTTTTGTCAGCATTTCATCAAAACAGTCACTTCAAACATATCTGCAAAATCTTCCCTGGCAACATTTAGGAAATTTTACTTCTATTCTTATTTTTATTTTTTGTTTTGTCATTTTTGTTGTTGTAGGCATATTCTATTTATTAATGAATTGTCAATAGCCTACGGACAGCAACATAAAACCGGAGTCAAGTTTCTTGTAGGCCTATGTGTTCACATACCTAACCAATAACGCTGATTCTGATTCACATAGGCCCAGTAAGCAGGAGGGAACTGATATTTCCGAGAGCCCGTGGACGCAGCGTGCGTCCCGCGGCCGGCAGACAGGTCCGCGGTGAACAGCTGGCACGGAGCGCCGGGTTTTTCTATGCGCTCTCAATAATACGGTGTTGGTTTACCAGCTCTGGGGGAATGTGGGCTCTCCCTTTGTAACGCCTAACCAGCGACTTAGTGCTCTTTGTCCGATTTATATTTTAATTATCTGCTAAACTGCGGCTGAGGGCCATGTGGGAAAGAGCCGAGAACTGACCCCAGCAGCTGTCAATCACCCAGCAAGGAGCGGGACTTCATATTCACATACACGCTATTTAATGCAGCCTATAGGCTACACAAATAAATAAAAAATCAGGCTTTTATTTCAAAACCAGGTAAAAAAACATTTGCTACTATAATAGTAGTTGAGAAAGTAAAATTAGCAATAGGCCTACTATTGTGTAAACATATTCAGTTCCAAGTAACTCCATTCAAAATCTTACTCAAGTAGCCTAAAAGTCCAAAAGCATCAAAATATAAAAGAACATTTTATATTATTGGATTATATTAGTGATGCATTAATGTTTCACTTTAATCACTTGTCACTTTAATGTAGCAGCTGGTAAAGATGGGGCTCATTTGAATAACTTTAAATCCTGCTGGGTAGGCTACATCTAGCCTATAATAAGCTACATCTTCATTTATTAGTTGATTTATGTTTTGTATCTGAATCTGAAAAGTAACTAAAGCTGTGAGACAAATGTAGTGAAGTACAATATAAACCTCGGAGATGTGGAGTTGAAGTAGGCCTATAAAGAAGCAGAACATGGAAATATACAAGTAATGCACAAGTACCTCAAAAATTTACTTAAGTACAGTATTTGAGTAAATGCTCTCAGTTGCACTCCACCACTGAATAACACTGGGTTTCCCCCCAAATCAGTAAAGTGGTGAAGATGTGAAGATCTGTGTAAATAAGTTTGCTTTTGACGCCATCTGTTGGTCATATGTTGGCCACGAGCTTCATTTTCTCTCCTCTCATGATGCCTTTTTAAGAAAATAATTCATGTAGTTGATGAATATATTATTACTTGTTACATTATTAATTATGTTCTTGTTGTGCCAATGCATGTTTGACAAAGTGTCTTATCTTGCTCCAAATCCCATTTCCTCCTAAGAAAAACATATGCAAATCCTCCTCATTTCCACATACAATAATTCAGGTTGGAAAGATATTTTCCAGTTGTTGTTTTTTAATAATAAAGTGTTGTTTCGGAATAAACGTAATATTTCCAACATAAACACAATACTGGCAGCTACTTTTAAAAAAAGTGATATGCTTGAAGTGCAAAACAGAGGTGGTCACTTGACTACTCATGCATATGGGAATCTATTGCAGCCATTCTGGCTCAGAGTTGTAGAAGCCCTGGGTGGATGTTTGGGTTCAGTTAGTCTCACATTGCCAGACCTATGTCCACAGAGCACACTTATCCCTTTGACTCATCACTTATGGTTCTTTAGAACAAATCCAAACGGGCCTGGTACCTGTTATGATGGTGTGATAATCAGAAAAGAATGAAAGCTCCAAATTTGAAAGATTGGGTAAAGACATAAAGCTGACGAGAGTGCCGGATATCTGATGATTTGCTTTCTTTTTTATTTTATTGGGGACAGGGTCTGTCACTACCTGCTTGATTTATTTTATTGTGGTCATGTATTATTGCACAAACACTGTGCAGCTCTTTTCATTTTAAAACCAATATTTCTCACATCATTTATATTGTGAACTTCTATTTTACACTTATTATCCTGACTTTTGAAGATTTCTTTTTCTTTTCTCTTTTTAAATCAATGTGACCGTTACGCACCAAACTCCTAAGTCAGATTCCTTATACGCCAAATGTGTGAGAAATAAATCTGTTATAGTGTATACTCTCCTGTTATAGTGTCCACTCCTGAAATATTGTATTATTGCCATTTATAAACCACATCTTTAAAATGTATAAAACACATTTGTCATTCCCCATCCTTTCCTTTGCTGTTACATAATACATCTCAGCCTCCCCCGCATCATCTCAGTAGCAGCTAATAAGAGATCAAAACGTGTGGGAAACAAAGACGAGAAGAAAAGGAAATCTCAGTCTTCAGCTCAGAGGAAGCCCTCTCCTGCTGTCTGCTTGTCTGTGCTGAATATTAAGTGACGGCCGGATGATTTGTCCTTGTGTTTGCCCTCCTCTGATACTTCCTCTCTGGGCGTCACATCCCCCATGAAGAGGCTAATCTGCTCCCAGCGGGGCTCCTTCCAATGAAGAGCTGAGAAAAAACACTCAGACTTACGAGCTATTGTCCCCCGAGTCAATACAGAGTAGATCAGTCGGCCTTTTACATCGGCATGTATTTAACATTTAAGCTCATAACTTGTTCTGATATTTAGTGCTAGTTTGGCATTATCATAACAACAGTACTTTACCTTCATTTGTGTTGTGTGGATCCTTTTACAGTGTGTACTCAAGCGGGCAGGAAAAATAGCTAATCACAGCCAGATGAGTGAAGAAAGTCATACAAAACATGGGAATATGTTGCTTCATTTGACCATTTCATGCCAAAAAAAGCCTGTCAAAATGCTTACATTTTCAAATTTTGTACATGGGAAAAGCAGAAATGGCCTTTATTCACAGCTGAAACCCCAGGCTTGTGCAGGCTGGAGACACAAAATTTACCCAAAAACAGAAAAAACATTGGTTCACAGTAAGAAGCATGTCTGTTGATGATGTTTCTTATTCTAACTGATAACTAGGAAATATAAACAACATGAGTTTATACTGAGAAATGTCACAATTCAGCTACAGAGGGGTTTTTATACATTCACTATTTTTGCACGTTTTAAGGAGAAAGTCCATTTTAGACAGAAAACCCAATAGCACCCTCAAATGACCAGAATGCAATACAGCAATAAAGATTTTATTTTTTGAAAAGTAAGCAACATTTTCTGGATTAGAAAAACTCTCAGCACTCTCCTGAACACCCAGAACTATATGCAACATGTATGTTTACATTTGTTCTGTGGACAAAAGCAACCTGGGAGATGTAGTTAATGTAAAATAGTACATGAGGTAGAAATAATGTACACTTCACCATGAAATATCATCTTATACAGACACTTATAGCATCAACAACACACCCATTAACAGGCTTGGATCTGCAGCTATTCTAGATTTATTTATTACTTTTACCCTTAGAATTTTTGTTTTTTGACCCACATGAACGACAAACCAAGACTTTATTCTATCAGGTGAGTCTGTAGTCACCAACAAGCCCAAGAAGATGTCATTTGTTTCAGCTTTATCAACAGAAAGATAAAGAAAACATGTAGAGAGCGAGCCGCCTCCTTGCAGTCTTTAGGGGATTGAACTAATACAGTGGAACAAAAGAGAGAAGCAGATCTAAAGTGGAGCGAGCCCGGCGAGTTTAATGGAGCCCGGCTCACTGTTTGATGTCCCCGGGGAACGCAGGAATCATGTAAGCCCCCTGTAATTTACTGTTTGGGGTTGCCTGGGTAGGGATAATTCCCATGAGGACCTTGTCCCAGTGTGTTTATAAAGTCTGGATTTGTAAAGCTGCTCTTGCTGACCCCTGCAGGTCAGGAGGGCAGAAGAGCAGCGTGACCCTCCTCAGGACTGAGTATGAGTGTGTGTGTGTGTGTGTGTGTGTGTGTGTGTGTGTGTGTGTGTGTGTGTGCATGAGATAAATGCCTGGAGAAAGAGACAGGTTGAGGGAAACACTTCACACACAGGGAATAACAATTGTTTTAGCAAACATTTAAGGAACACTTTGTGACATTGTAATGTAAGTAAATGTCTCTTCATGTACATAAATGTCTCTTCATGTATGTAAATGTCTCTTCATGTATGTAAATGTCTCTTCACGTACATAAATGTATCTTCATGTTCATAAATGTCTCTTCATGTAGGTAAATGTCTCTTCATGTATGTAAATGTCTCTTCACGTACATAAATGTCTCTTCATGTATGTAAATGTCTCTTCATGTAGGTAAATGTATCTTCATGTACATAAATGTCTCTTCATGTACGTAAATGTCTCTTCATGTACATAAATGTCACTTCATGTATGTAAATGTCTCTTCATGTAGGTAAATGTCTCTTCATGTACATAAATGTCTCTTCATGTACGTAAATGTCTCTTCATGTACATAAATGTCTCTTCATGTACATAAATGTCTCTTCATGTAGGTAAATGTCTCTTCATGTACGTAAATGTATCTTCATGTGTACATAAATGTCTCTTCATGTACGTAAATGTCTTTTCATGTACACAAATGTCTCTTTGTGTATGTAAATGTCTCTTCATGTATGTAAATGTCTCTTTATGTACATAAATGTCTCTTTGTGTATGTAAATGTCTCTTCATGTACATAAATGTCTCTTTATGTATATAAATGTCTCTTCATGTACATACATGTCTTGTTGTGTATGTAAATGTCTCTTCATGTATGTAAATGTATCTTCAAGTATGTAAATGTCTCTTCATGTAAGATAATGTCTCTTCATGCAAGTTAATGTCTCTTCATGTCTGTCTCTGTCCCGTCCCCTGGACTTTGAGGGGCGTCCAGACGTGCCAGAGGAGTCCCGGCGGTTCTTAACTGTCACGGTCAACTCCTCGGTGCAGGAGAAAGGGAAGGTCAGGATTAAGAGGGACTGTTTGCTCTCTGAGGCCCTCCGTAGCCTTCAACCTGCCCTCCACACTGACACACTGACCACTGCTATTCATGGCAAACCCCCCTTCATATCACACATTCAGAGTATTATGATCTTCATGCAATGTCTCTTCATATAAGTAAATGTCTCTTTCATAATAAAACAAACTCAATTTGTCACAAAGTGTTGTTGCTGTTAGTTATCTGCCTGGTTTTCCACCAAATTGTTGCAGTATAGCAATGTAATTAACTTCACAGCAACAGAAATATGGAGGATGAGCTGGGTAGTGGCAGCCTTTAAGTTCATCGAGAGAAAAATCAAAGGAAAAGATGTCCTTTCCCCCCTCAGAGACCTCTGGATTGACAGCACCCCTTCATTCATCCATCCTCTTACAGTTTTTTTGAATGCTAAACGACAGTGGGCACTGGAGTAACGTGTGCAAAACTCAAACTCCAGTCTGCACAGCAGCAGTTCATGGGACCAAACTCTAGTTCCTTTTTCATCGCTTGAACACAGTTTTCAAATCTCTACACACTTCTCCCATGACTTTAACCACAACGTACACAACATTGTGGGTTTACAGCACTTTGTTCAGATGCAAACACACTGCTGTCACACCTGTTACCCACACATTCAAAACAGAATCAACGCTGCTGATTGTAATTTTAGCTGAAAGACTAAGCAGGGGTCTGTAGACTAGTTAGTGAACATATACGGTATTTATATAGAGACCAAACACAAAATAAGAATTACAGTAAACAATCATACACTGTACTGTTTGAGAGAAACAGGTAAAAGAGCAAAGATGCCAACATGTCCAGGTAAGATGTGTGAGGTTATATACACAGCTATAAAAAAGTAAAAACACTACCTTTACTATAGTAAAACTGTGTACTTCCTGTTTTTCAGAAAGTAATGGAGGTGAAAGCAATGTGAACACAACATTCCTTAGTATTTAGAGATGATGCAGACATCCAACGTGATGATGAAAACTTGCTGCATGATGCTGGAGAGAGGCAGGATTAGTCACACTATTCTTTGTTACTGTTATGGAACTTTAGTTTTTTCCCAGTAATTTCATAAATTACTAGAGACAAAATACTATATTGAAGCAAATAGTATTTTCTGTATTGGTGGGTGATGCTAGTGTTTTTACTCTGTGTGTTCTGAGTGACAGTGTGTGTGTTCTCTCAGTGAGGGTTGTTCATAGTGTTGGCTGCACTGAGCCTGTTTTGAGACGTGTGTTAAGAGTTGTGTTGCTTGGAATGAGTTTTGCAGCTGATGTGAACTGTTTAGCTCAGGTGACTGTTGGTAGTGTAGACTGTAGCTACAGTTTTACACATGTGGCTTCAGTTATGAACCTGGCTATCATTAAAATAAACTGGACCCAGCTTCTTATATGCTTATCTGCCAGGTGCTCGTGAGCAAGGCACTCTACCCCCCCCCTCCAACCGCACAGGGTGCTGGTCCAGCTGGCAGCCCACTCACTCTGACATCTCTCCATTTGTGCATGAATAGGTCCTGATCATGTGTGTGTATTTCAGGCCTGTGTGTAGTGATTGCTAACAAAATAGAGTGTAAATTGTAATTTCCCTACTGGGGATTAATACACAGAATAAATAAAAAAATAAATGTAATTAATTAATTAAAATTAAAAATAATCTATTCCGTTTACGATTGACTCATCTCACAGAACAAATCATCTTGGGCTGAATGGAACCTGGGTCCCTGCTGTCAGACATAGGTTATCATGCACCCCGGTATAAAATTCCTGGACCATATCACAGGACATAATTGGCCGCCCTCTGTTTTACATTGTATGTTGCTTCTTATTGATAACCACTTGTCCTAAGCGGCGTCGTGCTACCGTGCATATTTCCCATTATCCTTCACGGCAGGCCTGCCTGTCCCGTCCCCTGGACTTTGAGGGGCGTCCAGACGTGCCAGAGGAGTCCCGGCGGTTCTTAACTGTCACGGTCAACTCCTCGGTGCAGGAGAAAGGGAAGGTCAGGATTAAGAGGGACTGTTTGCTCTCTGAGGCCCTCCGTAGCCTTCAACCTGCCCTCCACACTGACACACTGACCACTGCTATTCATGGCAAACCCCCCTTCATATCACACATTCAGAGTATTATGATCTCTCGCTCTTTTATCACCATAGAAGTAGAGCCGTTTATTTCTAACATTAGCATGTTCAAACAGCAGCATTTGGTCCAATTAACTTTCATCTGTTGCACTTTTTCACAACAGAAACATGCCGTTTCTCGTTTTGTTTGCAGATTCATGACCCAGTGGCTGCATCTGATCCTGTATTTTATAGATACAACAAACTTAACATTTTGATATATATCTATATTTGATACATCTACACTTGCTGCAGTTGTAGCTCTAAAACCATGAAACCATCAACATTTCAGCATTAAGAATTCATTGACAACAGTGTTATGCAATGTAATGTCAAAGCATTTGAAGTTTGTTCTTTTTATCTGATTTTTATACCACTATGTCCTTTAATTAATGTATTTTCTTATCTTTTGAGTTCACGGTTCACGTGGTTTATTGAATTGTTTTTAGTACATTTTTATTAAAAGAGAAGTGAGTTTATGAAAACCTTTTGTTGTTTCTTAAAAGTGAAATCACTTGAACTCACTTCAAATATTGTTTATAGCTGCCAGTGAACCTATTTCTTCAATTTTACATTTTATAACACTGCAGTGTTTACATTGACATTACATGTAGTTGTACGGATGCAACTTCTGTGTATCCACCTGATACACAATAACACAATAAGATATGACAGATAAACATACATTTTTAGTTCATTTTTAGTTTTTTTAGTCATTTTTAGTTCACATTTTAGTCATAAACATGAGTTTATAAAGGACATGAAAAGCTGATATTTTTTCATTCATAGGTATCTAAGAATGTCTGTGTACCTGCATATAAATACAAATTTCATGCACATGTTTTGGTTTTGTTTTCTTACCAGTCTTGGATTAATTACAGAAGCCCAAAATAATCCTTCAGTACTTCCATAAGTCACTCATTTAAAGTTTGTTCACTCTTATCATCTGGCTGTTCCAGGTGCCTTATGATTCCTCACAGCGCGTGTCCATGGTCTTTGTGAAGCTGCGCCTGTAGCTCATTATGTGTTCATTTGTCGTGTCCAGTTCATGAAAACACATTTCATAAACATTTAATACTGTACTTATTTTCTAAGTGGGATTGTTTTCCTTATGCTCGCACAATTATTATAGACATTATTAGAAAATGTACAAAGTGGGTCTGTGAAGATATTTATAAAAAAAAAGAAAAAGTGATTTGTTGACAAAGTGTGAAGTAACCTGAAAGCTTACAAGGACATAATTGGCCGTCCAGGAGCTTAATGCAGCTGAAACAACAACAGAGATGATTGAGCAGACATAAACACACCAATCGTGTGATGAGATCTTATCTGAATTTCAGCAGTGGCCAGTGTCAAAGCCAAAGGCGTTTGTCCGTGTGCATTCATTGACGGGATCTCTGAGGTTATTTGTCAACACGACTCGTACAGCTTTGGTAATCTTCCCTCCTCGCCTATACACTGATTGGTAATTGATCCCTGTTCAAACAGGGCTCTCTTTGGGCCACAGTTGCCTTTGAATGTCAAACGAGTTATTGTGCCTCGTCCTCTTTCAGCCGCCTAATCCCATAAACGAATGGGAATGAGTGTCGTCCTCTGCTGATGGCAACCTTTCACTCTGCCATTAATCTCATACTGTTTACTGATGAGGCCCTCAGAATGGAGCACGGGGCCAGGCCTGCTGCTGCTGCTGCTGCTGCTATCCATGGAAGAAAGTCTTACAGAAAAACATGGCTGCTACCTTCATTTTCAGTGGTGGAAGAAGTGCTCATGCTGTCAAAATGCAGGTGTTTTAGACTTGGATGGTAGTGACAGTCTGTCATCCAGACGGATCCAGACTGAAATATTTCATCTGTTAACATGGACTTTTGTACAGACTTGCATGATGAGCATGGGTTGACAATTTTTGAATGAAATACTTCATAACACATGTTATATGGATTGCCGTGACATGTGTCCCCCTTTTGGATGAATTACTATTACTTTGGTGAACCTTAAGCCTCTCATCTAGCACTAGCAAATTCAATCTGTCCAATACTTTGGTTTTAAAGTAATGGCACAGCTTTAGTTTAGTGCTAATAATCAAATGTTAGCATGCTAATATGCTAAACTAAGATGGTAACCATTATACCCGCTAAACATTAACGTGTTAGCACTGTCATCGGGAGCATGTTAGCATGTTACTGTTAGCATTTAGCTCAAGGCCCCACTGGCAAAAGTACAGCCTCACATTTCCAGATGATTTTTGTTTTCTTTTGTTCGTTTGACGTATAAAACTCAACTTGACTGGAACTTGTCAGTTTTGTTATATTATTATTGGGCAGTACTTCAGGTGTCAGTGAGTGCATGTTGCTTGTGATTCAGACTATAATTACTATGTAACATTCCTGCAGCCTTACAGGGTTTTCCCGATCTTTGTGGAAGACTTAAGTGAGCGTATTTGGCAGGGGATTTAGGCATCCTTCCTCAAGAAAGTGTTGGGTTTTTCAATAAAAAGGAGTCATTTTGTCATTTTGTCTCTTTTGTAGTTGTGTGGTGGATCTTTTTGGTCATTTTTGTTTTTCTTTGGGGTTGTTTTGGGTCTCTGTGGTCATTTGGCGTCTCTTTGTACTCTGTTAGTGTCCCTTTGTGGTAGTTTTTCTCTTTTACATAACTTTAGACCGTTATTATCACCATATCTGTGTCTAAAACGTTGGAAAAGCTAGAGCAGATCATAAATGTATAACTCTTAAAAAGCATAAAGACAAAACATGACGCTAATGAAGTCCAACTACAGTCATTAGATTTGAGAAAAGTCTGTTAATTACATTCATTTGGCTTTGGTGCTGCCACAAACGGCTCGGAGAAGAAGAAATAGCGGCCATAAAGCATACGTTCACCATAATTTCATTTTGATACTGTGTAGAAATCCAATGAGAAAACATGGACCGTTAAGTGGAAGTTCTAAGCTTTGAATCATATCACACATAGAAATGCAGCAGAGACAAAGACTGACATGTAGATAAATCTTCTATAACATTTATATTTACACGTTGCAGAGGACTTTATGTTTTGGAAGCTGCCCCCCCGCCCCCCCTTGCCTGCCTGTCTGTGTTCAATTTCTCCTCTGCCTCCACAGTGAAGAGGATAGGTCAGTCAGTGATCAGCTCAGGCCCTGAGCAACACTCTTTTTTTTGTAATGTGCGACACAGGGAATGACATTTAACTTGTTATTATTTCCCAGAGAAGATTAATGATAAATTGTCCATTATTTTTCCTTAAAAGTGAAAGATAAGACCACAGTCCTTTGCCCTAAAGCCAGAGTGCCACCACTATGCAAAATGACAGCCAATTATTGGAGCCTAGTTTGGGATAATGACTTTACAATGAATCTTTTGATTGAAATGTAACTCAGTTGGCCCTGGGCAAAGTGCAAAATGAAAAAAAAATGAATAGAAAAGTTACAGAAACAATAAGCACTATACAACTGTGTTCATCTTTTTCTCTAGGTTTCTCTCTCTCTCTCTCTCTTTCTCTCTCTCTCTCTCTCTCTCCACGTTCCTCTTAAGAAATAGCTATAGGAGAAAGCCAGAGATATGCATACATTGATGGAAAAATTATTAAGTCGCAGAGGGCTTGCAGCAAACATAAATTAGCATATTCAGGGTAAATATGCAGACTATTTACGATAATAAGACCGGATTATTCAATTCAATGAATGTTAAATAGATGAGGAAATGGCATGTGTCTTATCTAGTCAAAGCTTCTATTCATTTTAATCGCTTCCCAATTGAACTCTTCATTTTATTCTCTCTGAGTTATTGTTCTCATTCCAGCCAATGATGGCACCTATGGGTCCTGGGAGATTTCCACCGGTCACGTGGTTTAAGTGGCGTTCACCTTATTCTCGGCGGAAATGGAGAAAGTCGACGTCACCCCGAGGCCAGCATCATGATAAGCCCCTTTTCATTATGCACAGGGGCCGATGGAGAACAAGATTAGCGGGGCCTTGTGTGCATAAAGGCAGGAACATACAAGGCATCTAGATTAAATAAAAAACAGCACAGGGCCATAAACAAAACACATTTGCTTTCTTATTGTCTGCATTAAAACTTTAACTTTAAACAGTTTGACGTTTCTGTGCATGCGTGCGTGTGTGTGTGTGCATGTGTGTGTGCGTGTGTGTGTGTGTGTGTGTGTGTGTGTGTGTGTGTGTGTGCGTTCGTGTGTTATTATAATATTGTCTTTCTGACATACAGACTTCCAGTGCTGCAGGCTTCTCTTCGTTTTTACCCTTTCATAAAAACATCATGAATGACACATCTGAACTAATTATTAATTGGCTTATATATGGACAGATTGAATATAAGCCTTTTCAGGTCTCGAAGGGGTTTCAGGTGTTTTTTGTGACCAAATGAAGTGTAATTTGGTTGATACAGTATGTATTCCACCAACAAGGGATTGAAGCTATACACAGAGGATACATGCGTGTGCATTGTCAACAAATCTCATGAAATTACCCAAACCAACAATGTGTTTGTTCATCTCTCAACCCTTTCTTTCTGTTTGTCTGCCATTCGTTTCTACTAAGGTCACAAAGCTTGTTCATATCCTAAAATGGCTGGGCATTGTAGTTGTAGTACATTACTCAAACAGGAAGAAATTGTGCATTGGTTGGGGACTATTTTCAGCTGCGGATAAATCCACATTTGGTGCTCCAGGGAGTAATCCCAGCAGCAGGACGGTGTGCGTATGTGAGACTGAGTCAAAATGGACTACAGTGTGTGTGTGTGTGTGTGTGTGTGTGTGTTCATGAAGGAACATGTCACCAAGTGCAACAGTGTGTATCATTGATGTGTTTTAAATAGTGTTTAGACAATGGAGCTCTTTGGCGCTGAGAAAATATTTATTTAAAGGGGCTCATTATGTTTCACAGAGCTGTTGATTTCCATTTATTTGACTGGAATATGGAAATGAACTTGTACAGACTTGGCATCATCATTGGGTAGTAAGACAAGTGTGAGTGGAGATTGTTTGAAGATGCAGATTAACGGACTTCCACACATCTTAGATGCAACTTATATTCATTTTTTATTTTTTACCCTTCTGTTTCATACTGTTTAGACCTGTTTATGCCAATAAATAAAGTTTCAGCCTAAGATGAAAAAGAAACGTTAAAGGTAGTAAGGTGTGTGTTGTGTGTACTTGTTGCTGAATGTATCTTGATTTTGAGTGTGATCAAATGTATTGCATGTAAGCAATCCCACCAATCGGTTCCAAAATATTCAATTAGGGTGTAAATGCCATAAACATATTCTTTGTAAGTCTTTACAATAACTCCTATCCTGACTATGGATAATACATCCATAGGTAGAGCAGGTCGTCCACTGGGTTGTTGGTTCAATCCTGTCAAAATGTTGACAAGTGTCCTTGAGCAAGACACTGAACCCTAATTTGCTTACAATGATTAGGGTGCGTGTGTGTGTGTGTGTGTGTGTGTGTGTGTGTGTGTGTGTGTGTGTGTGTGCGAGAGGCAAATTGGATAAAAGTGCTAAATAAATACAGTCAAGTCTATTTTCTCTTTTCTCTGACTACAAGTTCATCGGCAGCACATCTGTACATAATGGACAAAGCTCTGAGTAAATGAGTAAAGTGTAAATAAAGTTAATAAAATCCCATCATTTACACATTCATTTCAACACTACACCTGCTAAAGAATAGCAGTAGTGTAGGAAAAGAAAATGTCCGTGGTTCATTTTACTGTTGAATGATTTAATAGGCGTATTCAGGCACCAAATTAATAAGAAACATATCAGGATGGACAGTCTTTGGGGAATGCTTTTCATTTTAATGATTTAGATAAGCAACTTCTGCTGTATACGGCAGCATGTATTGGTTTCATTTAAATTCATCAAACTGGTTTATATATGGAGTCTACTTCACCCCACACAGACAGTCAACTGTACTGACAGCTCACTCATATGTCAACGTCTCCATCTAGTGGCTGAGAGGCTGCACTACTGTTGTTGTTATTTATAAAAACGATCATCTTTTCCCACCTACTGTTGATATCAGGATACTGACATTTTCATGAAGAAAATCAATGTTTTTTAACATATAAAATGTGTTACACATGCAAAAATGAAAGTAGTGGGGTGTCCTCTAGCTCACCCAGTAAGAGGGTCCGCCCCATGTAGGCTGAGTCTTGCAGCGGCCGGGGGTTCAAATCCGACCTGTGGCCCTTTGCTGAGTGTCATCCCCCTTTCATATCTATCCACTGTCACTTTAATAAAGGATAAAACTCCAAAAAAAATGAAAGTAGTCTAGCAGCATGTTCAACTAAAATGGGGCTGTGGAGAATCTTGTATGGTCAATTATTATTATATAATAGGCCTACACAAATGTTAAGAAACTGTGTAGTTGGGGATAAATTTTTGTCTAATCTCCTCCAGCGTCCCACTCCCTCAGACCCTCTTCCTCCATAAACCTCTCTGTCCCCTCCGCCCGTCTCACCACCATGGGGGCAAAGCATTCAGCCGCTCTGCTCCCCGTCTCTGGAACTCATTAGACCCCCAACTCAGAAACATTGAGTCATTCCCCCATTTCAAGTCTCAACTCAAAACACATCTGCCTATTCCACTTAAATGTCTGTTGCTCTGCCTTTTCCGTTGTCTTGTTGTATAGTATTTGTTTTGGTGTTTTTAATATATGAATACTCTGTGCGGCGTCCTCGAGGCGCCTTTAAATAAAATGTATTATTATTATTGTTATTATAAAAAACATCAATGTGCTTTATTTTTACATTTTTATTCTGCTGCATGTTGTTATTGTTCCAAGATACCAAATATTAAAATTGGAGGGAAGAAACCTCTGTTATAACTGTGGTGGCTGGCACATGGTGGCGCCCTTGTATTAATGTTTCTGCAGGTCACACATGGTCATCACTGTTGACATGAAGCCTGAAACCCTCCCAGTATTCTACAACCTAAAATAAAGACATTTTAACACCCTAAAACTCTAGGATGTGATGCACATAGCTTTTATTTTGGAAATCAAATGTTGCTCCCAACAGTATTTGATTTCAATCTCACGGTTTCCGGGTTAAACAACAGGTTTCCCCAGGACTGTGTCAAACAGTGTGCATTCTTGTGTGTAGTCCATGTAGTCTCGCTTTGCCAGGGCCACGTTCATTTATAAACTGACAATGGGGGATGAAGCACTCTGCTTTTTTATTACCACAAGTTTACAGACATTAATCGGGTGTCCATTGACTGGACACTCTAAACAAGAGACACACCCACGGTGCCCATCGTTTTGAGATTGAATGTACCCCAGACCTTCCTCCACAGCTCTGGGAAGGAGGGTCTGGCTATTCCACACAGCATGCCGGGATGGGTGCTCTGGTTTATTGGCATTTCTTTAGACCAATCACAATTGTCATTGGCGGCGCTAGGGGCCACGGTGTCACGGTGCCTCTGCAAAACAGCCTCGGGAAGGAAGTTGTTTTGGTGGAACGTGTACGTTCAAAAGTTGTTTTAGTCGTGCAACAGAAAACTCAGATTGGACAGATCTGTCTAGCTAGCTGTCTGGATTTACCCTGCAGAGATCTGAGGACCAGGTAACCATAGTCCTCAGATTGGACAGATAGTCTAGCTAGCTGTCTGGATTTACCCTGCAGAGATCTGAGGACCAGGTAACCATAGTCCTCAGATTGGACAGATAGTCTAGCTAGCTGTCTGGATTTACCCTGCAGAGATCTGAGGACCAGGTAACCATAGTCCTCAGAAATCCACCGGAGGTTACCAACACAAAGAACGAGGAAGGAAACGGACATCGGATAAAAATGAGTGGAATTTCCGGCGGCAACAGAGCAATCCCAGATGTGGAACGTCTTGGCTTTGAGGTATGTTTCTCTCGTTTGGTGGCTGTGTCACAGGTGATACACAATAAGCAGAGATGTGTTTTTAAACCTGTGAAAATAAAAATGACAAAGCCTTTATGCACACTATAGTGTGTTCAACGCACCCCCCATCTCAGCTTAAATAGATGTGTTGCTACGTGTTTTGGGCTGAATGTGGCCTGGGTGTTAGGTGGTGTCACACTACTGCTCATGGTTCTTCAACAAAGGGCCAAAAATAGCTCTGCCCAAGCTCTTCCCCAATTAAAGGTCAAAAGTACGTGTTAAGGAGTAAATGTTCTTAGTTAGCTTTCACCACTGGTTTTTGTTGTTGTGCATTGCTTTGGTTTAAAAGAAAACCTGCTTAATTAAATGTGATACTTATTAAGCTATCATGCCATGATCAGTCAAGATAGCAAACAGCAGGCAGGCGCAGTGGGTAGCAGCATAATGGGAACATTTATCTGCATAAAAAAACAGGAAAGAAAAAATGAATTATTAAAAAACATGACGGGAATAACATTCACTAAAGCCATAATCTCTACATTATCTGCTAATACCATGTTTCCAGTTGCATATGTCTTGGCTTTTTTGATTAAAAAAGAAAATCCCCTCCCCCTCCCACACACTATAAAAAAAGCCTGACATTAATTATTTGCTATTTTGCAGGAGGGAGTCTGCCCTTTTGCTAAAGGGAGTCATTTATCTCTTTGCATGATGCCTGAAACAAACAAACAAAACAATGAAGATAATGATGTGTCCTGCAGCTCATCACAAATCTAACACAGGTATATTCACACGAGTAGGGAAATAAAAACTAATACAAATGATAAATTTCATCACGCTTTCCGATACACGAAGGCAGTCACAAGTAGCTTTGCAAGTCAAGGGGTTTCCGGCCACAGGTTGTCGTGGTAACTGTCAGTCTTTGCCACCTTTTGGAGCACCTTGATGTTAGCAGCCTTCACTCTTCATCTTGAGTTCCGTTTGATGATGGGGGAGAACTTGAAAGCAGACAGTTTTTATGTAAAACAGGGTCGCAACATGATCAACATCAAATTGCTAATCACTACTCCACTTCTGGGCAATAACAACATGTTTTATGTCTGTGATTATCAGACCTTTGAAACCTTTGATTTCTCTGTATGACGCTAATGACAAAACCTGCATTTGTTTTCTTTGATACTGTAAAAGCTTTTCTGCATCAAGGGATTCGGGACAGAAATGTAAAATGGCTAGGTCTGCTTGGTAGACATCCCTGTGGTCGAAAAGGTACTTTGTCTTTGTTTCTATAGAACATTGCTGGAGTTCATTTAGACTCTTACCCAGCTCTGGGTTTTTGTTCATGTCCTCCCCTCCACTCTATCACTTTCTTTTTCTATTATTTTATACTTGTCTGGCTTTGTAAAAGCCTTGGGGGGATTTGAGGGCTCCAACTCTCATACAATACTGATTCAGTCTCGGCTTTGTGAGTGGTGGATACCGAGATGGAAAAGAAAACATATCTCATGGGCTTTTGCTCTTGTATCTCAGTTAGTCTGGGCTGTTTCCAAAGAAAAAGCTCCACAATTGCAATCTAAGTACCATGAACTACACATAGGCGCACACATGATTAAAAAGAATCTTTTCCTATCCTTTCACGACCCCGCTAAGACCTCGACTTATTTTCTTCAATAACAGAAAATTACAGCATATTGATGCACCTTTTAATATACAATAGTAACCATAATTGCCAGAGTGACGGAACCTCATGAGGACAATATCTATTTCAACTAATGTATTCCCTCAAATGAAGAAAAAAAGCTTTTAATGCATAGTGATTTGTTTCATTCATCCTCACCCTATATATATATATATATATATATATATATATATATATATATATATATATATATATATATATATATATATATATATATATATATATATAGTCTACAGCCATTCTGGTGGCTCATTCAACAGGCTGTTCTCAATTCCCATTTCTATGAAAAGTATTGCATTTCCTTTGTTCATAACCCACACAATCATGAGCCAGGGCATGCAGGGCTTCCTCAAGGAGAACGTCAGCCAACATATTAGCCTATAAAAAGCCAAGAAGTTAATGTAGGAAGGAGGTAGGTTGGTTGGTTGGTTGGTTGTTGAATGGGTGGATGGATGTGTTGAACACACACAGGACACACACCTAGGTGACTGCTGTGTCCCATGTGAAACCAAGAGTCAATTTTGACTTCTTATAGCTGACTTTTGTTACGTAACATAGCTAACGCCAGGTATGTAAGTTAGGCCTATGTAAGCAAAGTACTTATTTTAACCCAAACTACCATATTTTCCTAAACCCAGTAGTTGTTTCCTGAACAGGTTTTGCACTGCACTGATTGCAATTGTAGGATAACGCTCTAACATTTGAGCGCAACTTTTCGTAGGATACCAAATTAACAGTTATAAATATTTGTTCAGATATTTTACGGTGGACTAAAGTGGCAGACCAGATGACAAGTGGACATGTACTTAGTGTTACTGCCAATATTCACATTTGTTTAGCGAGGCAGTATCTCTACATTAAAGTGCTGTTCAAATTAGGTTGTTAATTTGTTAATTAGGTTGTTATTATTAATCTAGAACTATGTTGCAGTTCTTGATATGTGGGACCCACTGGACATTCTAAGTGCATCTCTGCTTAAAACACTCAGGAACCGAAAGGGTTGTATACCAGCAAAACCATAAAAGACAGAAACTTACCGATTTTGCAGCTAAAAGCTAGCGATCTAGCGGTCACAGAGGTCTCTTCGCGGTCTTTTTAGCCTCTACAGGTGATTTTCTATCCAGCCTGGAACTTGTGCCTTTTTCGGGGGTCGTTGAGGATTAAACCCAAACTGTGAGATTTATCCACTTGTTGTCCATAATTTATCACGTTTTCGCTCATTTCTGCTGCTAGCTCCATGCTACTATCTCCGTTAAATCCAAACCATGATGCATTGCGTTTGTTTACGGATGTAAAGGCACACATTATGCCTTAAATGGGCGACAGCAAGAGCAAATAGAATAGAATTGGAATAGAAAACAATCCTCCAAGTCAAACTAGTCTAATGTGATCCAAGATAGTATATAGTGTACAAGAGAGATAACTACCGTTTTACAGAGGAGAATGGCCTCAGTGATTTGAGAGTTCACTGGTCTAGACAACACAATGCTACACAATGCTACACAACATGCTTGTGTAGCATTGCTGTGGGTGTAATATCAATAAATATGGCATTATTATCTTGATTATTGGCATAAGTAAATGTCATGAGGGCAAAAGCGTCTGGACTCTCTTTGAAAATGTATTATGTCATCTGTATAAGTTATGATGATTATTTCTTCACAGTGTGACTCCCAAGACATATGAGAAGTGTTTTAGAGAGGAGATTGGCTTAGCTTGTACTGCTCTGTCTGTGATATCAAGACATATCTGTGAGATTCATGTTCTGTTTTATTTATTTATTTGTCTGTAAGGTCTACAACCGTTTTTAACATTCAAGTGACCTCATTGCAGGCCAAATATTCTAATAACCCAGTTTTTGTTGAAAAAAAATGATGTTCATATCTTGACTGTAGACAACAGGGTTGATGTTTTACAAGTTTTTTAGAAAATAAAACCAGATGGAGAAAGAATTGTAAAAATGAGAGTTAAAGAAATGCAGATTTGAGTGCTACATTTGTTACATTGATAGTTTTTCAGAAGTGAAATCAGTTGGAGCTTTCACAGTCCATAGCATCAATTAACCCTGATTACAGCAAGCCGCAAGGGTAGTATAGCTCGTGCTATTATATCATCCCTCTAAATACCACAGCTCCTTTTCCCCCTCTGCAATCACACCGCTGTAACAAGTCATTCATTACATCTGAAGCTCACTTTAAAGCCTCTCTATCTCTCTATCCATCCATTTTTCGCAATACTTCATGGCGCCTCTCATCTTCCTAACCCCGTACTGTGATGGTGGCTCTTGTATCCTAGCAACCAGCCCTCTTAGAGGAGGTGACAGCATTTGAGTGGGCACCCTCACCTCTCCAAATACACCCCCCCCCCACATCACCCTCCCACCCCTTCATCATCCCAAAGTCAAGTAAACACACCTCACTCCGTGGTGCAGTCTGCTTCATGCATAAATTATAAATTTGGGACACCAATATTGACTTTATTGGGTTTTGGCCATGAGGTGGCATTATCCACATTATTACAGTTTCTTTGTCAATGTCAGAATTTGATTTAAAAAAAAAAAATTTCATTATCAGTTACAATAAAAGAGGCATCTTACTCAGTTTTTAGTGCCACAACAGCCCCTCAAAAGACTTTACATCATAATTATTTATTTTATTTATTTATTCTAATGAGATACATACAGATACATACATTTGGGAGTGAACTTTTATCGGATCTGTTTCAAAATCAGTATATTTGGAGAGAAAAAGCTGGAGCCTGACTTTCTGTTTGGTAATAAAGCACAATAAGTACTCACTAGTTTATCACTTTCTAATAAGCTGTCAAATCTGCAGTTGATGTTTTAAATGTTTTTGAGACATACACAGATGTCCACCGATGTTTTTCAGAAGGTTAGGCAGTTAAACAAGCTGTCATGTTGGAAGAATAGAATTGGACCACTACTGGATGTCAGAAACCAATACTGATATCAGTATTTAAGAGTTTTGAAATCTAATAACAATATATCATAGTCATATATTCATTTTTGTAACAAATAAAATAAAGATAAACTGATTATTTTTGATAAGATTTTTAAGGATCCCTTACATTTGGTTTATTAAAGAACTGTGTTTAAGATATTAAAGAAGCAGATCATTTCACATGTGAAAACTGAACTTGTCAGTGCTCTCTGATGGACACAATACCTCCTGTAATGGAGATACTGTCATTAAATAGCCTCAAACTATTGCCAATATACAGCCAATATCAGCCGATGATATATACTGCAGACTGATTGATCTACCTAGTGTTGACTCAAACTAACTGATCTATAAAGCAGTAGTAACAGACTTATCAATGATCCATTAGTTGTATAAAGGGTGCCTTATTGGAAAGTGACACCAACAAATCTTCATGATGCAATTATTAATTAACTCATTAAACTAAACAATAACTTAAGGGAAGCCTGTCACTTGCTGAAGTGGAGAGTGAAAGGTAATTAAAAGAGCTACCATTACAGACCAAGTCAAGCTCTAACAGCAAAACTATTGAGTGCATTGAATTCAGAAATGAATATTTTATTGCAAATGTTTTTTTCTTCTTCTAAAAGTAACTGGTTACTTTTTACTAAATGTTTTATAAATTGACTAATAAGTAAATTAAAGGGCCACAAATACAGAATTTGATCCTCAATGGCTCAAGTGTAACCCTGTTGGTATCATTCTTAATGTTCCTATTATTCTTTTCCCTAAAATGGTTGGTTAAGGGGATCAATGCTTGGATACTTATTGTTATGTTTATTAAAGGACATTTTTGTCAGTTTGCAAAGTTTGAGTTCCAGTCAATTTCACTATGTAGCTCTGTTGTTTGTAAATGTGGAGTGCTGTCAGTGGGGAGAAAAACTAAACCAATCGGTGCTGCCTACACCGTGTTGTCCTCCTGCTAGAGTTAGCACCCAACAGGCTTAAACAGGGCAAGTTTCAAAATGTCATTACCAGTGCCTACCCATGTGAAGTGATTCCTTCCGAGTGCACACAGCGAATTTGACTAGAGTAGATGTGACAGAAAGACATAAACGTAGTGCTAGTGTGGACTTCACCGGAAAACAGGAAATAAACAGAGATCTGTGCACTGGCTGAATTAACACTACGTTTATGTCTTTCTGTCACATCTACTGCAGTCAAATTTACTGTGTTCACTCAGAAGGAATCACTGCACATGGGTAGGCATTGGTAATGACATTTTGAAAATGTTTAGAGGCTAAAAGCACATTAACTTGCCCTGTTTAAGCCTGTTGGGTGCTAACTCTAGCAGAATTACTCGGAGTAGGCAGCACCGATTGGTTTCATTTTTCTCTCTACTGACAGCACTGCATATTTACAAACAACATAGATATGTGTTAAAATTGACCGGAATTCTCCTTTAAGAAGACATTTGGTAGTAGTATTCCTTTTAGACATTTCAGTGTTTTGCAGCATGAATGATGATTGTTAATTGAAATGTTTTAAAGGGCTGCCATTTATTTGTCAGTGATGCCAGTATAAGTCAGTGGTCTTGTTGCCTGTTTTCATTTTAATCTAAAGAGATGGCTAAAAGTCAGATCATTTTGTTACTCTGACAAATCCCTGACACGCCACACCAGCCGTGATCCCTTAGAGGTTCTGGATGAATGTAAATCACGTCACGCTGCGCTCACATTTGGGCTGGCTGCAGCCTGGAGCCACACTGATAAATGACGTGAGTGGTTGACGATGCTAAATGGCAGCACTTGAAATAGCCTACCTACCAGCCTGCTCACCCACTTGCTGATGCGATCCCGACCCCGTCAGCAGCGTTTCAGCACCGCGGCGCCCAGGACAGCTCCTCAGCCCTCATTTCCCTCCGGGACGTTGAAACCTGCGGAGAAAGGTGGAACTCAAAAGAAAAGAAAAAAACCATTTAGTTTCGTTTGTTGACTGCGATTTTTCTTCCACTTAAAGTCTTAGAGGAGGAGATGGATATTGATCGACCAGCCAATGTCTCCTTTTTTGATTTCGTTGGCGGAGTCCAACTTCTCCAGGGGGAGGACACCAGGACAGCCCTGCCGGTCATCATCATCGGGATCTGCGTGTCTGGAGCAGTTGGGAATTTGCTCGTGTTGCTGATTTTCCTCCGTGACTTTAGAAACGGAAAGGGCTCTGAGGTGAAAGCGCTCCTCGCCGCTCTGGCCTCCACGGACTTGGCGATCCTGCTGCTGTGCGCGCCCGTGCGCGCCATCACCTACTACAAGCAGACCTGGACCCTAGGGAGTTTTGTCTGTAGCACCACGGACTGGTTCCAGCACTCGTGTGTGGTTGCAAAAACTTTAATCCTTGCAGTCACCACCAGAGCCAAACACACGCTGGTCCCCAGCGCCACGTGGCCCCTGTACTGCCCGACGTGGATCCACGGAGCTCTGGCGTTCACTTGGATTGTGTCGATGATGTTTCCCATTCCCCAGATGCTTTTCGCTTCTTTGGTGTCCCATGGCCGCGACACTATTTGCGTCTCCGAAATGCCAGTGTGTGCGTCTGTCTTCATGAGGTTGTTCTACAAGATTTATCCAACTGCAACCTTTGTGGTGCCGGTCATATTTACCCTCGCCTACTACACCAAAGCGCTGCACACCGCGGTGAACCACGCACCCAGCCCGCAGCATCAGAGCAAGGTTACCCTGGTGTTGCTGTGTCTCAGCGGCGCCCTCGGGCTCATGCTGCTGCCAGAGTGGGGCACTTTCACCTGGATCAGGCTCGGGTACAACAAGCCTCCTGTTGGTTTAATCATCTTTGCGCAAGTCCTCCTTTACGCATGCAGCTCCCTGTCTCCAGTGATCTTGATGACCATGTACGACGAGGTGCGCCAGGGACTGGTGACCATCTGGTTCTCCGCGACCTGCAGAGGCTCAAAGCACCTCCACAGCAACAAGTGTCCCCAAACAGAGGGGAACGGAGCAGAAGTGGCAGCCAACGCCGTCCCCAACGCGGTCTCACAGGAGAGGGAGAAGACCTTCCCAGATGTGGAGCACTTTTGGACAGGGCGCAGGAATACGCACGTCGAGGAGTCGCAGGATCCGGTTCCGTGGGAGAGAGAGGGAGAAAATGTTGTAGTGTATCAGATGTGAAAGTGTCTCTCTTTTTTTTTGTTGCAGAGGAGTGCAACTTGTTCTCAGCTGGTTTCTAGTGTGTTGACCCACAGTGCAGACCCTCGTTGAACGGCTGTTTGCTGTCGTGAGCTTGATTAGATGTGAAATAAACTTGTACACTCATGTTTTGACGTAACACATGTTTTTATCTATTTTAAATATCTGTTCTCGCCTGCAGTATTGCTGCACTGTCAAGTAGGACACCTTTGTTAGAGGTTTGTACAAACATGAAGCCAGTATAAATATCCAGGACACACTGTGATTGTGTACGTGTGATGCAAACCATGGGTATTAAAACATTCTCAAATATGAGGACTGCTCTGTTTTTTCAAAGGCTATACAATCACTAAGCCTATCTTAATCACAGATAAAACACTAAATCTCTTCATTTAATTCAGACGGTTATGAGAGGATATGCAGAGATCATTTCTCCATATTAATATCACAACTAATCCAGCTGGATGTTATAGGTCAATTATAATATTTCAGTGAAAGCAGCATTTGGAGCAAGTAGTGGTGTATAAGCTGGTCAGTAGTTGTGTCCTTATTTTGCCTCAGCATGTATGACAGCACAGTCTCAGTCACACAACAGTCACACTAACAGCCGGAATTCAGTAGGTGGGCATCCGAGTGCACAGTGCAGTATGGATGATAAAGAACCCTCAGGAAGTTTCACAATTTATTTTAAAAGAGGTAGATTTGTCCCCCCTCAAAAAAAATGAATGGCAACCCACTCCCTAAAAAAGGAAAAAAATAACCGTTCAAAACATTTTCAAAACATATACAGAAAACAGTAACTGCGTCTACTTCTTCTACACTGATTACTCTATACAAAATTAAAGATGGGATTTCTTGTGATTTTGACTTTTATGTAGATTTGAACTTTGGCGCTTTTGCCTTTAACAAGGTCTCATTCTCTAAAAGATTTGTTGTTGAGCTGTACATGATTCCTAAAGAACTGAAAATGCAGAACGTTTTCAACACTACAGGAGAATAATAATTTTCTATATATAAATAAAGAATTTAGCCATAAATTGATACAGAAAAGACACACATTTTTGCATAATAATTCACCAGAATGCAGGAAATGAACACACTCATGATGTAGAGAAACAGCCTCCGATCTTTAATGCCACATTGTAGAAATACTCTGTTACAGATAAAAGCCTGCACTCAAAATTATTACTTCAGTAACAGTACAAAAGTATAAGTACCAAAATATACTTCAAGTGCCAAAAAGTAACTCATTGTGTAAAATAATATTTCCAGATATATTAGGCTTTATTGTTGGATTATAATTACGGATGCATGAATGTGTTAATCACTTTAATGTAGCAGCTGGTAAAGGCGGGGCTCATTTTAATGACGTTATATCCTGCTGAGGAGCTTGGGGATTTCCCCCGGGGAGTAATAAAGTTTTGCCTTATCTTAACCTATGATCATCATCATTTATGTTTTTTTTTTTTCAAGATTAGCCTACATGGGGCGCATCCTCCCTGTTGACTGTATTTGGATTATTAATTGGAAAAAAACTGAAAATAAATACATACATTGCAGTAAAAAGTGCAATATTTACCTCTGAGATGTAAGGAGTAGAAGTATCATAAGTAGCAGAAAATGGAAATACTCAAGTTAGTTAAGTACAGTACTTAAGTAAATGTACTTAGTTACCTTCTCACCACTGCGTATACTCATGTAATAAAGGGTTTTATAACACAATATAATGTAGCTGTACGCAGCTGGACATTTTTAAGAGCATTGCAGTATCTGTCAACAATTGGAACTCCTCCTCTGACAAACACTTTGATAAACACATATCTGTGTACAACTACATTATATGTGTTAGTATGACACATTTATTATATGTTTATATGCTTACAGATGATAAATAGATAGCGCTTACATAAAGAGTTTCCTATAATGGTTGAAAATACATTAAAAATACTTAATAATGTCAACATTTCTGCTTTCAACTACATCATAATGTGCTAGAAACGTGTGTTAATTAACTGCTTAATACTTTAATGTTTTCATTTGTCACATCATTATATTAATAAGTATTTGGTCACTTACAACCTGACAATAAAAATAACCGGCAGATAAAGTAAATACAAGTACAACTATAGTAATATAAATGTCTCAGAGTCATCACTAAACCTTTACTAGACGACATGAGCTTGTAATTTGACTATGTTTGTGAGCTTAGCCACATCTGACACAGTTGAGAAGTATAATAATGTGGAATCTGTTTTGGTCTGAGATAGAGTGGATGGCCCGGCACCCTGCATTAGCAGTCAACCCTTTCAGCGGTGGTGAAAGGAAACCTGCTTTTAGTCATCTGTGTGTTTACCAGTAAAGCAGCGGCCGCCTGTGGCTCCGAAGCCCCAGCAGATATGACATTTTAGTCTGCCTGAGTGAAAAGAAAGGTTACAGGTTGAAGAAAATAATAAAAAAAAAGCTTCCAAAGCTCTTCATCATGATTGTGCTCCAGATATATTCAATGAAAATAGACTGTGTCTCCAAATGTCTGCCCTTGGGTCACTTTCCGGGTTTTTTTCATTTTATTATTCACTGTATTTATAGAGGTCATTAGCATGGTTTATAGAAAAATAATACTATAAAGACAGAAGGATAGATGATGTTTATACACATTGCTTTATACAAAAAAAGAATAACTTTAGTTCAAGTGGAAATCTATAAAGATAAATTAGACTCAGAGCCCTGATCAGCGTACAGACAACACTACTGACAGGATAAAACCTAATCAAAGGCTTTAGGCCTCCTGGCAGGTGATTGCATCAACTCTTCACCAGCTTTCAATTAAATCCTTGAAAAAAACATTTTGAAGCATGTGACAGACTCCTGCTTCTAATAACCAGGCCATTCATAGCTTTGTAGACAAGTGGCAGGAAGGTGCACTGCAAACATCACCAGATCCCCTGTATAGCTGTTGGATTTACTTCTCAGTAAAACTTGCCCCGTTAACTGCCGTTTAAGCTCAGTGGAAGCTTGCACACGTAGCTGCAGCTGCTCCGTGTTGCCTGCACCGATTCAGGTTGGGGTGTTTTCAATCAAAAGTACTAGCATGTCTATAGCGATTAAGATTAACATAAAAATTGGCTGGAACTCTCCTTTAACAGCAGAGAATCAGGGTCCAGGTTGATACACTTTCATAACCCAGAGCGATCTGAGACAAGTCTCCCTGCTGATTCCTTATCCATGTCACTGTAAGAACAACATCCCCCACTATCACAAAAAGGGTAGGTCTGTTCTCAGAGATGCAGTAAGTGGTAATATCACACTGTCTAAGAAGCAATAATGAAGTAATGTTATGTAATGTTGTGTATGCAGCCCCAATGCTTGGTTCACTTGGCGTTTTCAACATGATGAAGGTGTCAAAGCAATCAAACTGGCTTTGGGGGATAAAGTCAATAAGGTACTTTATATGTAAGCTGTAAGAGGAGGAGGACGAGCTTCCTTCAGTGTGCACTCATAAATATATCAATGAAAGCTGTCTCATTCATCATTCATGCAGTCAGCGAGCTTCTTCATAGTATGTGAGGGTTTGCCTTTTCTGCTGCACGCTGAACTGATGATCTTTACCCGAAATCTGACCTCGCACAAAATGAATGAGCAGTCGGTTTCCGCATACGCTGGGTTGGGTAAGAGCTAAAAAAAAGTATTTTATTATCAGTATTTTCTTTTCATGCCACTTTTTACTTCTACTCCACTACATCTCAGAGACATATGCAAGGTGATGTTTTGTTATACCAACCATGTATGTAAGGACAGCTGAAGTGATTCAGCGATTGACACATAATTAATTGCCAACTATTCTGATAATTGTTGTGAATATTTCATGTTCACATTTTCTCAAATGTGAAGATTTGTAGCTTTTCCTTTTATTTTTCCTTTCACTATTTTATGATTTTTTTTTTTTACAAACCAAACAATAATTCGACTAATGGAGAAAATTATCAGCCGATTAATCCTCAATAAAAATTGTCATTAGTTAAAGTTCAAAATACAGTAAGCTCCACCTCACCAACTGCAACAGTAAAATCCTGCTTTTACATTAATGCAAGAATAATAATAATCTAATGCTATAATATATAACAACAGTCACAGGGGATATTTTTCTGCATTGAGTACTTTTACTTTAATTACTCTAATGGCTCACTTCTGAAGCCTGTGTTGAACTATCTGTGCCGAGGTACATTAGAATCTTGCATGTCACTTTTTCTTACTGATGTGCGGTTTTAAAGCTAAAGGCCTCTGAAAAGAGTAAAGTCCTGCTATTTTATTGAGATGTACATGGTGTTTTTTTCTCCCCACTCAACCGTGAAGGATTGTTGAAGCTGCCTCAGGCTCTCGCTGTGACTTTATTTGTATCCTTCGTCTTACAAAGGAAGGATTGCCCTACAAGATATGAAAGGTTTGAAGCAGACTTGAGTCAAAATAGGACTTATAATAGTTTAAGCATTTGTTCAGAGCTGCATGGAGAGTTACAGGGAAGGGATTTCACCCTATGAAGATGGTTTAGTGTTGTTTAATGTCAGGTTTGTTCTAAACTGACTTTCACATTCTTTAATATTTTTCTGCTCACTATGTTGCTGCATGTATTAAACCCATTTAATCAGGTGAATTTAAGTCATTAAAAGCTGATTCAGCTACACTTCATGTTTGTACATTCAGTGACAGACACACAAAAAAGAAATACTATAACCCTGATAAGTAACTGTCCACTCTGGTGTCTGGACTGCAGGTCAAATATGAGCAGTGCCTTCATTGAATACCTTAAACTCAGTAATTGTCATGACAACCATATTTTCTTTCAAACACATTCTCGGTTTCCTACTCTACATAGAGATGTGACCTGTGTCTAGTGGACAACACCCACTGTCTCTTCTGACACTCGTCTGAAAAATTCACCTGCCAGTTACATGCTTTATATTTACAGTTCAGTTCAAAAGTCTACACAAGAAGCTCGGAAAAAGAGCACCAGAGAGAGCAAGACCTCTCACCCAGGACACCCCTCACTTTCTGGCAGGAAGCTGAGCTCCATCACCACCAAAACCTCGCACCATAATAACAGTTTCCTTCTGACAGCAGCAGACCCAGTGACCCCCACTGACATGGCCTCTTATGTATACGGGGGTGCGAAGGAGATCTGTCTTTATGCATTAAAGGAACACACATCTGGGACTATCATCCCTGTACACTGCACACATTCTCTATACTGTGAGGTTTGGCACATCCTCTGATAAATCCTGGACAAAACTGGCCCGCTTTCTAACTCTCAAACTGTAATATTTTTACATATTAAGTAATAACATTGTTATGGTATTTTAATAGTAGGGCTACCTTTTTCATATTTTTATTGTCATTTTGTATTCTATTATGTTCTTGATTGTTGCAGTACTTAGCTTTTATTTTTCACCGCCTCTTATGTGTTTGTTGTACCTACCAAAACACCAAGACACATTCTTGTATGTATAAACCTACTTGGTAATGAAACTGGCTCTGATTCTTTTCTTTTTTTTAAATATAATTTTATAACCTGGCTCTGATTGTCACTTGGAGGCGTGTTCATTTCACTCAGGATGATAAAAGGGAATGTTTTTGTAAATGCATACTTTGTATTACTGCACAAGGTACACTGCTGACTCAGTGAATGAATGAGTGAGTGGTGCCACCTTCTGTTATGACATGATCATGACATAGGCCATTTTTTGTTTACAATACAGATTACAGCAGACTTCTTTGTTGCCTTTATTATTGTTTTATCCCTTTACAGACTTAACTTTACACACTTCATAACACACTTTTATTGTCATTTTATTGTTTTTAGGGAGGTCAGCGAGGGCACCTCAAAACAAGGTTAGGAACAGGTTAGGACCCAAATCCTCAATCCTATTGGTCCGTTTGTTGATTGACGGTGCTTTTATCCAATAGGGATAGAGAACAGGGAGGTCAGCTCGAACCACTGCGCAGATGTGTGCGCATGTTTTAGTGAGATAGATGTTATTGCTTTTGAGACGGACACACGAACTGCTTCGGAACCAAAACACGAAAGGTGAGCTTTAAGTAATTAAGCAATAACTGAACTTTAATTCATTGTGTTATAAAATATAATATGTGTTTCATTGAATGTTTTTGTCAGTAATAGTGTCAACACAGGAAACAGGGGTAAAATTAGCTAAATTAGCTAACGTTAGGTTGTGCCGTAAAAATCCATTTAAGCTAACTTTATTTGCTAATTATTGTTCTTATTTTCACGATATATTTCAACTATTTACAGGAATGTATCAATCTTTATAGTCCTTGTTGTTTGTGTGCAGCCTGTGCCTTGTTTCAACGTTACACTAAACTTCCTTTATGAGTTATTTCCTCATGCATTATGTAGCTAATCTGAATGGATCTGCTTTCTTTTTGGTCAGCTCTCGCGAGCTTGTATGCCGTTTCTTGCACGCTAAAATAAGACTTGAAGAAATAGTTGTGAGATTTTTATGACATTTTCTGCTTAAAATATCAGATATATATATATATATACATACCAGAGTCTAGGAAAGTCAAGGGAACTGGCAAGGAAGAAAAGAAAAGATTAGTATTTGACTGTAAAAAGCCGTAGTAATGTAACCGTGGGCGTGTTCGGTTGAGTGAGGCGTTTGAGACGTTCATGCTGCTGCACATTTGAACCTCAGATATTTAACCTTTTTCGTACCGAGTCCAGACAGCTGCAACCTTGATATGTAAGTGTTGTCCGCCCCTTTAAAAAGAAACTAAGGGTGTTTCAACTGTGTAGAGAGTCACATCCCTTTAAAAAAAAAAAAAAAGAAACTGAAAAGGAAATGTTAAACATTTCCTTTTCCCCCAAGCTGCAGGATGGCTGATCTTCACTTTCACTTTCAAAGAGAAAAAAATCCCCCAAGTGTGATCATTGCAGACAACAAAAAGAGCTTTCCTTAATGTGTTTTTCTTTTGTGGGTACTTTAACACCTCACATGTAGTACAAGTACTACAGTAAAAATTACACTGTAATAACCTGGCATGAATATCATCAGTAGTGGAAACAATAAAAGAATGCTTTCTCATAACACAGATGCCATTTGCCAGTGACAAGCTGTACAATGGATACTTGCGGGGGAAAATGCCGACCATTGTGACCACGGTGAAAACGACACAAATAATGATCCATCTGCCTTGCTTGACTTCTCATGACAGGGTAAGTTTCATTAGCCAAGCCATCTCTATGGTAGGGGGTGTGAATCTTTACTGTTCATTCCATTCAATTCAGATTACCCTGTCAACAGTTTAATTCAATATCACAATGCATCACGATGCATCACCTCCTCAATATTATTATATATTACTACACATGGTTTTCATCATCAAATTTGAGCAGTCAGATATATATACACTCCCCTTTTTATTGTATCTGCTCTTAAAAAAGAGACTTCCTGAATGTAGCGGAGTCTAAACACAGCAGACAACAGACAAATGGCAGAAACAAAAAAAGCAGCGACAGGAAAATGAACAAGTAACATCATTAGACAATAATCGGTTATGGTCTGTCACTACATCGATGCAGAATCTTCCAGGTCCACATTCATTTCAACACCCCTACTCTATAGCCCAGAGCTGTATCGGTGTTGCTATAGCCTACGTTACGCTGTCACCTTCTGGAGATCCTAATTCACCACAAAGCAGTCAACCTGACCTAATGAAGAAATGCTTATATCCGCCAACATTTGTTTTTGACATGACATCACATCCCCTAATAAACATTTTTGACAAGGATGCTCCAATTTTGTCATTGTTGGGGGGGATATTGACAAGTAAATAATAATAATAGACTTTATTTCTGTAGCACTTTTCTAAACAAGGTAACAAAGTGCTTTTCAAAAGAAAACAGCAGATAAAAAAACAAGAACAACACAACCAACAACAATTAAATAAAATACAAAAGGAAACAGAGCTATAATAAACTATGAAAAATATATAACGCATACATAATATACATATCTATACATACATATCCACACAGTACATACCCCCATACATACACACATTCATACAAACATACATATACATATACACACATTCATGTACATGTGCACAAACAGATATACATTAAATGGCCAAGGCAGGGTGAGATGGTAAAACCCAACAACATATTAAATATTCATAAATGCTTTCCTATAAAAAAACGTTTCTTATCACTACAATACAAAAATCATTAACTCACTGAAACTCATCAGTAACTAACAAACAACAAAACAATAACAATTTAATAAATTGATTCCCTATGCTTCTTATATGGAATGTAATTTTAGGAAAACATTGAGGCAAAAAGAGAGACTCGTGGGGACATTGACAGCATGGTGCTTCTTCTGGACTGTCTGAAGAGAAGAGAAAACTGGCCGGAGCAGTTCATCGAAGCGCTTGAGGCGTGTGAGCATCCAACTTTAGCAGCTGAGATTAGAGCAGAATACAACGCTCTGAGAGGCATCAACAGTAAGTCATTTAGTCAAGTACCTACTGTAGTACTGAGAATTATTAATTTAATCTTGGTTTCCTTTTTGACTAGAAAATATTTAGCACTACCTCAAACTATTGTATTAAAATCTTTTTCAGGTTCTCTATGATGAAGTAAGATATTGAAGGAATATTCTAAATATAATGAAATCCTTATGTACGTTGATACTGAAGTTTGTTGGATCACCACACAGTGCGACCACAATTTCATTTTAGCGTTGTGCTGAACAGGACCACGGTGTGAGCCACAAAAAATACCTTACCTTACCTTCACCTTGTGTAGAAGTGTTTGAGACTGAACGTTTGTTCTGTTTGTTGTGGTCTCAATGTCCAATATTTTCATTATCATCTAACTAATATTGTACTTTCTGGTTGCGTGTGTGCACATTGTACACAGTATTTTGGACTCATACAATACAGTACATTTTAGTAATGTATATGATTTTCCCATTATTACGGAAAGGAACGAATTTCAGACTAAGCTGTTTCCATGGCTAATGAAAGTGAATATTTCACTGTTTACATGCAGTTGTGCAAAAAAGGATATTGTTCAAAGTTTTTCACCAGTGGCAGACTTGTTTGACCATTCCTCTTTTATTCACCTTCTTGAAAACTATTATTATTACTGAAGGTTTTCACACACATAAAATACGTTTTTTAGTGACTTTTGAACTTTATTGTCCACGTTGTGGAAACTTGTCTTCCACTTTAAAAGAAAAAGAAAAAAAATATGACAATATTAGAGGACTGGTGTTGACAAACTGCAGGGACACAGTATCAACAATCTATGATTTAAACACCTTTTTGATGGCTCTTATTTTAAAAACATCTTGCTGAGGTAGGGGATTAGTTACATACTAGATAGTTATTAGATAGATAGATGCATCTTGGGCTACGCTTGACATTGAAATTTGTAACGTACTCCTAACAATCCTTTTATATTCATGTGTAACATTAGCATGATTTAAAAGTTCAAAATCATATTTTATATATATATATATATATATATATATATATATATATATATATATATATACAGTGAGGAAAATAAATATTTGAACACGCTGCTATTTTGCAAGTTGCAAGAAATCATGGAGGGGTCTGAAATTGTCATCCTAGGTGCATGTCCACTGTGAGAGACATAATCTAAAAAAAAAATAAATCCAGAAATCACAATGTATGATTTTTTAAACTATTTATTTGTATGATACAGCTGCAAATAAGTATTTGAACACCTGTCTATCAGCTACAATTCTGACCCTCAAAGACCTGTTAGTCTGCCTTCAAAATGTCCACCTCCACTCCATTTATTATCCTAAATTAAATGCACCTGTTTGAGGTCGTTAGCTGCATAAAGACACCTGTCCACCCCATACAAACAGTAAGAATCCAACTACTAACATGGCCAAGACCAAAGAGCTGTCCAAAGACACTAGAGACAAAATTGTCCACCTCCACAAGGCTGGAAAGGGCAACAGGGAAATTGCCAAGCAGCTTGGTGAAAAAAGGTCCACTGTTGGAGCAATCATTAGAAAATGGAAGAAGCTAAACATGACTGTCAATCTCCCTCGGACTGGGACTCCATGCAAGATCTCACCTCGTGGGGTCTCAATGATCCTAAGAAATGTGAGAAATCAGCCCAGGACTACATGAGAGGAGCTGGTCAATGACCTGAAAAGAGATGGGACCACCGTTTCCAAGGTTACTGTTGGTAATACACTAAGACGTCATGGTTTGAAATCATGCATGGCACGGAAGGTTCCCCTGCTTAAACCAGCACATGTCAAGGCCCGTCTTAAGTTTGCCAATGACCATTTGGATGATCCAGAGGAGTCATGGAAGAAAGTCATGTGGTCAGATGAGACCAAAATATAACTTTTTGGTCATAATTCCACTAACCGTGTTTGGAGGAAGAAGAATGATGAATACCATCCCAAGAACACCATCCCTACTGTGAAGCATGGGGGGTGGTAGCATCATGCTTTGGGGGTGTTTTTCTGCACATGGGACAGGGCGACTGCACTGTATTAAGGAGAGGATGACCGGGGCCATGTATTGCGAGATTTTGGGGAACAACCTCCTTCCCTCAGTTAGAGCATTGAAGATGGGTCGAGGCTGGGTCTTCCAACATGACAATGACCCGAAGCACACAGCCAGGATAACCAAGGAGTGGCTCTGTAAGAAGCATATCAAGGTTCTGGCGTGACCTAGCCAGTCTCCGGACCTAAACCCAATAGAGAATCTTTGGAGGGAGCTCAAACTCCGTGTTTCTCAGCGACAGCCCAGAAACCTGACTGATCTAGAGAAGATCTGTGTGGAGGAGTGGGCCAAAATCCCTTCTGCAGTGTGTGCAAACCTGGTGAAAAACTACAGGAAACATTTGACCTCTGGAACTGCAAACTAAGGCTACTGGACCAAATATTAACATTGATTTTCTCAGGTGTTCAAATACTTATTTGCAGCTGTATCATACAAATAAATAGTTTAAAAAATCATACATTGTAATTTCTGGATTTTCTTTTTTAGATTATGTCTCTCACAGTGGACATGGACCTACGATGACAATTTCAGACCCCTCCATGATTTCTAAGTGGGAGAACTTGCAAAATAGCAGGGTGTTCAAATGCTTATTTTCCTCACTGTATATATATGTTTGCATATAATGTTTTTTTCTTTCACAAGATGCTGCAGGGAATAACCTCGATTTCAGAACCTGTTAACTTCAGTGCAGTTTTTGTGACATTTGAGACTTCAGTAAATGTGTATAAAATAACTGAATTACTGTATAGTTACAGTGTCAGGTAGTCCCTCGGGAGCTTTAGTCATTCACATTCAGAACTGATTTAATAACAACATTGATTGCTTTTCCCTAGATCCCAACTTCCCTCCCCTCTTCAGGGCACACGTCCATCCTGCACCCTCTGGCATTCATCTGTCCCTCCCAGAAGGTGGTGCAAACAGTCAGGCTGTTGTTGCTCCACCAGCTGAAGCATCAGCTCCTCCACAGCCAGCTGCCCAGGCCTCCCCCCCTCTGGAAACCCCTGTGCAGCCGCAAGTCCCCCAGAGCTTAGTAGGCAACGTTCCTGAAGCAGTTTCCCCATCTGAGCCTGTCGCTGAGCCTCCACAGTCAACTCAGAATGAAGTGATACCCTGTCCAACACCTCCTCTTTCCCCTGTTACCCCACATGATCAGGGCACTAAAACCCCACCCCCTCAGAGGAAGATTGAATCTCACCAGGAGCCGGTGGAAAACTCTGAATCAGACATCCAGGATATCTCTGGTGATATCGCTGTGATCCCTGATCAGGTGAGCGCAGGGAACAGTGAGGTATCGTTGAACTCTGTGGGTACTCCTCAGCCATCCCATCCTGTTGAGCAGTGTGAAACAGACTCTCCGACCCACCCAGATCCGGTCCAAACAACAACAACCGCCACAGAGATCAGTCCACCACAGAGTCCCTCTCCAACTCAAATGAACTCAGATGTGACCCATGGATCCTCTTTCCCCATGATGACCCCAGAGAGGCCTCCAGTCCAGGACACCACCCCTCCTGTTGACCTAAAACTTGCTGCCATCCTGCAGTCTGAACAGATGTCTGGACCTCCTGCTACACATGTAAGTACCAAATAATGCTAACTTTAACTAACTAAGTTAAGTCTTAATTATAAAGAAGCCACAATGCTGACAGGTTTGGTGTTTTTATTTGATAAAATAAATGGCTAGACCAGAGAATATGCGGTTAAAACGATCAAAGATTGGTGATGCTGTTTTGCCCTTGTTCTCCGTAAAGTTAGCTTGAAGTGATGCTTTTCAGCATTTAATGTGGGATGAGCCAAACAAAAAAAACTTTGAGGTGGTAGTCCACACAAAGCTTCCTTTACAAATAAATATATAAACTTGGCCAATATGAGATTAATTTCCCCTGCAGGTTGTTGAAAGCAGTCCACAGACAGAAACTGCAGCTACAACCTCCCCCCTGCCTGGTGCTGCTGGGATGGACACCTCTCTCTGTGATGACACGGTGTGTCTGAGCAAGCCTAGTCAACTCATCAGCATCCCCTCACAAAATCATGAACACCCTGCCATCCCTGCCCCCAGCTCACCGGAGCAGCCCTACTCGGGTAATACTGAGCGTCTGGAAATGAGCGATGCTGCAGGTGACACTGTGACCTCTGCCTGCCTTTCTGCATGCTCTGCTGTCAGCTCCACCACCGTGAATACAGTCTCTAGACTGCCGTGCCAGGAGAACGGCATTGCTCTTAACTATAACGAACCGGAGGAAAACCACTATGACTCTCCTTCTCAGAGTTTGGGAATGCAGGAGGTGCTGGAAAACGTGGTGCATGTCTCCGAGGAGGCCTCTATCCTTAACCTAGACGGCCAAAGCCCAACGCCACAAGCTCAAATCGTCAATGATGAAGCAGATAAGGAGATCACGCCTGCACCACCACTATTCACCAACACTGTTGAAACTGTATCGAGTGTTAACACCCCCTCCAGTGAGAACTACCATCCCTCTGAGCCTGCACCTGCTGATATTTCACCAGAGCAGAAGACACTGCAGGATTTAGAGAAGAAGGTGGCCTCTGGCACTATGCCAAGTAATACAAAGTACATTCTGACCGCTGCAGGAGTGGGCGCCTGTGCACTGCTGATGGCCTGGAGGTTTATGAGATAAGGGGATTTAATACTATAGTTCATAGTTTCTGTCTCCCCCATGAAGAATTCTAAATAATGACAACACTGTTGGTGAATCTACATGATGCAATCCTTCGATGATCATGCACCACCCCCACCCCTGCTCCAGTTCAGTTCAGTCCAACTTCTATAATGTTTCTCCTATCAAATCAAGGACATGGAGGATAAAAAAACATGATTGACTCTTCAGGAGAGGTAATTTTTATGCAACAGAAAGCACCTTTTCTCAACTGCCTGAAACGCCTCGCCCAGATTCCTGTTTGAAAATCCTAGTGTAGTGTTAATTTTGTCACCTATTTTTTGATAGTTAAGTTTTAGTCAACTAAAACATCATCACACATCTCAAATATTGTTCAAATGTCATAATTACCTGACAAAATACACTTGTTGAATGATTTTTGTTGAACGCGTCTGGTTTTATTTTGAGCCAGGCTTCCTCCCTCCCCCCCGTGCCTGGGGCCTGGGCACGTTGCTACAAGCTGTAGTGGCTTCTCCAGCAGGCTGAACCGGGCTTCCCCCGTTCGTTTTGTCAACAATAATGCATGTTAATTTAGTCTTAGTCAGCATTTTTGGACATTGGTGCAGTCTTCTCATTGTCTCGTCTTTGTCAAAGAAAAGTTGTTGAGGAACATAGTTAGTCTTGTCTGACGCAATTAACACTAAACTAGTGATGTCACTGATTGAGAAAGCTAGCCCAGTTTTTGCATGTGCTGCCCATTTGTGCTGCACAGCCCGCCCAGCAGCTTGTTTGAATTTGGTTGAGTAATCACAATAGAGTGGGCCAATCGACCAATCAGAGCAAACTGGGCTTTTCAGGAAGATGGGCCAAAAGCTCAGACAAAGTGTTTCAGAAAAAGAAGCTGCAGCAAAGGGCAGTATGAGTAATGTAAAATGTTTTTTAAACATCAAATGGAAAGCTATTGTAGTAGAGCCCAAGAGTACAAATGTGACGCTAAAAAGGAGTAAAATAGGGTCTCTTTTGAAAGTAGTAGTAGTCACTGGACTGGGATGACGTGAGGCAGCTGTTTAATAATTACCTTTAGTTATAATAGCTGACTTGCCAGACCTTTGAACATGTAAGTAATTACAGGTAAGCTGTTATGTTGGACTATGTTTTAGCATTTTCCTGTTGAATAAAGTTGGCCCTAAAAACCAAATCCACCCTTCTTATCCTAGTTTGGAAACTTGATGGATCTGGGTTGAGATCTCAGGTTTTGTAGTGGTTTGTAAAGATACACTAATGATGTCTTTTAATGATAGAACTGTTTGTATGTTCACTTGTCTGATACGCACTTCAAGATAAGACTGCTGGCTCTCATCCAGTGAGGATTAATGTACCAAGTACCAATTTTACTGGATGTGAACTGCAGAAGTAAGATTACCAGCATCCCACTCTGTAAATGATGGCTAGTGCGCTGTCCGTATTTATGTGTATGTACAGTGTATGTATAAATACATACATTATATATACATACAGTGTATATAAAATTACTCACTATCCCCATCCTGGGTCATAAGGGTTCTGTGCAGTATCTTTCCTAGGACTGTACTCTTCTGGACAGATATATCAGATAATGTTTTAATGTTTGAAAACATTTAAAAAAATATATATTTGGTTTTTAATGCAAGATTGAGCATGAGAAAACCAATGTGATGCCGTCGCTACACCTGCAGGACGACATCATCTTGTAAAAGATGATGCTAGGCCTTATATTTATAAGAGATATATAATTTCTGAATTCTCCACCTCCAGACCCACAGTAGCCCGTTTCATTCACATCCACTGCTCTGTTACTGGTCCCCGCATAGCGAAAGCTCAGTTGTGTTCAGAATAATAGTGTGTTTAAAAAAGTGAATAATGCTCAAAATCCTCAGAATAACTTTTAATTCCATAATATCAATGCATTGGGAACACTGCACATTCAATTCCAAATCAAAACATGACTGAAATTGATCAGGTTTGTGTTATTCCTTTACAGAAAGTGAAGAAAATGAATATTAGGCTGTGAAAATAGCAGTATTTGCATTTTTCTTTACAAACTCATATTTACTGTATGAACTGAAATCTCTCAAGGGTTTGCTTTACTTTGAATCACTGCACTAATATTTAGTTGCATATCCATTATTTCTGAGAACTGCTTCACATCTGTGTTGCATGGAGTCGACCAACTTCTGGCACCTGTGAACAGGTATTGCGGCCCAGGACCATTGAACTACATTCCACATTTCTTCTGCATTACTGGGTTTTGCCTCAGAAACAGCATTTCTGGTGTCACCCCACAAGTGTTCTATGGGATGGAGGTCCGGGGGGGTTGGGCTGGCAACTCCAAATTTCAACCTATTCCGTACATGTCTTTTTTTCAGCAATGGGACTTTGCGGCGGCTTCTATCTGATAGCTTTGCTTTACATAGCTTTCTTCTGATCTTAACATTACTCATATGTACAGTGGTGCTCATAAGTTTACATACCCATGCTTAAGTTGACTAAAAAAGAGGAATAAAACAATCATCTTTTTTAAATAGATCTTAATGCCTTAATTAAAAAAAAGGAAAAATCCAACCTTTTAAGGACACCAATTTTCTTTGTGAATGAATAATGTATTGTAAATAAATGTTCTTCCTTAAAATACAGGGGGCATAAGTACACACCTCCCCTATGTTACATTCCCATAGAGGCAGGCACATTTTTATTATTAAAGGCCAGTTATTTCATGGATCAGGATACTATGCATCTTGATAAAGTTCCCTTGGCCTTTGGAATTAAAATACCCCCCCCCCCCAACATCATCACATACCCTTCACCATACATAGTGATTGGTATGGGATACTTTCCATAAAATCATCTCTGAATGCAAATCAAAGCAGCTATTAGTCGAACTGAAAAGAAACCATGCCAATCTCTATGTATGGTGAAGGATATGTGATGATACGGGGTCATACGCCGACCGAGGGCAAATCGTTCCCAGTTTAACTGATTCGGACCAAAGCAAATGAACTACAGGTGTGAATTTAAATTTTTTTATTCTTCGATCCATTTGAATGGTAGTTGAGCCTTTTTTCCCACGTCGTTCAGGCTTTGGATGCCATTTCAAGGCATTTGAAATCTTTTTGGCTGAGCAGCCTAGAATTTTTTTTTTTGTCTTTATATGTTGTCCCCTCTCCCAATCAACTTTTTAATCAAAGTCCGCTGTTCCTCAGAGCAATGTCTGGAACGAGCCATTTTGCTGAGTATTTCAGTGTGAAATGCACTATAACCAGCATGCACATTTGCTTCCTTCCTTCCTTAAATATGGGCCATAACTGACACCTGTTTCTCCACAGAATCTATCACCTCACTAATTGAACACAACACTGCTTTTATTTTGAACATGCCCCATTCAATTATAGATTCAATTACACAGAATGAGCAGCATGCAAGTCATGACTGTTGGGTCTGTTGGTTTTCTATGACTCTATACTTACTAGTAAATTTTTTGCCACGTAGAAATATCACTTCTACCAAGAAATATGGTTTATGAGGCTAGTGATGTTGGACTGCTATTATTTTGAACACAACTGGATATTTATAATACGCACCAAAACCAAGGCAAATTTCCCATAATTACTCTCTTGGTAATACATCTGGCTCTGATTCTGAAAAAGAAATGATGGAAGAGGATGTCACAGAGTAGAACCACCCACATGGTTTGATTGACAGGTGCAGTGCAACCACAGTAATACAATTAAGGCAATATGTGGTGTCCCAAGGCACTTTGGGGGATATGGTTTAAATTGAGGCAATGTGTTTAACATAAATAATGCAATCAAATATGTAAGGCAAGTTTGCAGAATAAAGAGCATCCAATCATAAAATACTTTCTATTTAAGCAGTGCACGGTCAATCCCTGTTCAACAGTTCCTTGGTATAATAAACTAACATCCTGCCTGATGTCATTATCCTTCCCATAATCCTCCAGTAATTCAGATCACTGGATCCTGTTCATGTTGTTAACATACTTTCTGCACGAAATAAGTTTATTGGGTCTCCTGTTAAGACAGATCCTTGGAGGCGTGTTCATTTCACTCAGGAGGATAAAAGGGAAAGTTTTTATAAATGCATACTGTGTATTACTGCACAAAGTACACTCAATGGATGAGTGGGTGAGTGAGTGAGTGAGTGGCGCCATCCTCTGTTTAGAAATGAGGACAGGCCGCTGGTTATAAACTTGATCAGTCGTGGAACTTTTTATTATTTAGCAGAGATTGGGGGAAATGAAGACTGTAGCAGACTTGTTTGTTGCCTCACTTATTGTTTTACCCTTTTACACAATTTACACACTCAATTACACACTTTTCCCTGCATGGGATCAATACAATAAATCTTATTCTTTTTCCAATTAAAAGTCTTCAATGATCAATCTTCAACACTATGGCAGTAGCAACAGTTAGAAAAACCACATAGAGACACGTTGCTGAGGTCTGGAACAAGGCCAGTAAAATAGCAGAAATAAAGACCATGGAATGCAGGGCAACAACAACCATCATACAGTGGTGGCTGCACTATCAACTGGGCGATCCTGAGGGCTCCCAAAGATCTCAGGTTCACTGGATTTTTATGATTATTGTGTGTAAGAAGCATTGGCTGCTGTATTAGGGTTAGGGTTATTCTACAAACTGCTATAGTTGTCAAATAAAAGCAATGGAGTAGAAAGTACAAAATGTCTCATTGAATTGAAGTGGAGTATATAAAGTACTCAAATGTGTACTTAATTACGATACTTACATTCCACTACTGTCTGTTTCGATGCTCCTGGATTGCTTGTTCTTAAATATCATATTTATTTTCATTAAGAAATACAGTTGTAATGGTCTTATATTAGTTTCATACGGTATATTCCATGCGTACATAACACGGTTTGTCCCCTCCCCGCTCTGTGTGTGTCCATGTGAACGGATTAGGATCAGGGATTAAAGGCAGATGTATGCTGCCATCCCATAGCACAGCAAAAGTCACTGTTAGGGTCAAGATTAAGCATCACCTATTTACCGCCTCACTTAAATCCTATTGGCCTACTCTTTGATTGACGGCGCTGTCGTTCAATAGGGATAGAGAACTGCGGGGGAACCGCTACGCAGATGTGTGTGAGGGAGACAGCGCAGGTTTTAGTGAGAGCAGGAATAGCTTTTGAGAGGTCGCGAGCTGCTGAGGCACCAAAACAAGAAAGGTGAGCTATATTATTTGCGACATTACGATAAATTGAATTTAAATAATTATGTAATTAAATATAATTAGTGTTTTCATTTAGTGATTTGGTCAGTAATAGAGTGCCAACTCCAACTCAAATTAGCCAGGTTGTGTCGTATTTATCTATTTAAACTAACTTTTAAATGCTAATAATCTTTTTTTTCACAACATATTTCAATAATTTACACACATGTATTTTGAAGTCTTTCCAATCTTCTTAGTCAGTTGTTTTTACCAATAAATAGGCCTAAAAAGTATATTCCACAATATATAGTAATAGTTTACAGGCAGCTGTCACTCTCTATCGTCGTTGTTGTTACCTAGCGTTAACTGCTTCTGCTTAATGAATCCTTACCTCATGCCTTATACTGTATCTGCTTTCACTTCTGGGCACTATAAGTCACTTCTGAAACTATAATAAGACTTGAAGCCGTAGTTATGAGATTAATAAATGTGATTAATGTGATGGAATTTGACCCAGACGCTTGGGAAGCCAAGGAGACTGGCAAGAAAAGGACTGTCATGACCTGTGTAGAGGTCATTCATTTGGCTCAGCTCTGCATAAATCTGCCTCGTGTCAGGTGCTTTTTTTTCCCTCTCACACCACCATCCTTTTCTTGGTAATCTGCAATCTCTCATCACATAACACTTAGATGCATGCTTGAAAACACCGTCTATCTACCTATTAGGTCAGTGTGTGTGTGTGTGTGTGTGTGTGTGTGTGTGTGTGTGTGTGTGTGTGTGTGTGTCAAACCATGGCCTCTGAGGGCGAATGATACAGTGAGGAAGACTTTGCTCTTTGGTTTCTGCCTCTGACATTGATTCCATACTGCTGCTGCCCCACGTACTGTATACACAAAACTTTACTGCTCCATTTGAAGTATTTTGTGATGATCTTGTGAAAAAACGTTCCCTGTGACTGAACCTCACAACAGATTACTTCTCCTGACTGTTTAGGTTCAAACAAAGTTAAGGTTTTAAGGTGTATTCTATACAAACAAGTGTGCCCAAACTTTATATTTGACCGTGAAAAGTAGAGTAAAAGTACGAACGTGTGGGTGTGTTTGAAATGAGGCATTTGAGACGGTCATGGTGCACTTTTGAAGTTCAGATATTAAACTGGAGTCTGGAGGGGATTAATCAGTGACTAGTCAGGGCCTGGTTCACCTTCTTCGTACTCCAGACAGCTGCAACCTTGAAATGTAAGTGTTGTCCTCCCCTTGAGAAAGTAGTAAAAAGGTTGCAGCTGTGCAAAGAGTCTCATCCTTGACAAAAAAAAAGATTTTAAAAAAAGTTTCCCATAAACTGAAACAAAAGGGAAGTGTTAACAATTTCTTTTTTTTTTCTAAACTGCAGAATGGCTGATCTTCACTTTCACTTTTGTTGTCATTGAGTAAAAATACTCAATGACACTACTACAGACAACAAAGATCAGGTTTCCTTAATGTGTTTTTTTGGGTACTTGAGCATCTCACATGTAGTAAAAGGGTAGAAATCATGAATCTTGGCATGGTGCCTGCCAACTGAGGAAATCCCCCTTTGCAAAATGACACTGTGCAAAACTGGCGTCAGTATCAGGAGTGGAAATTATGAAAATAAAAAAAGTTGATGTCTTCACTATCTCTGTGTTTTTGTCCACTTTCTTATAACACAGATGTCATTTGCCAGTGACAAGCTGTACAATGGATACTTGCGGCGGAATATGCCGACCATTGTGACTAAGGTGAAACCGACACAAATAATGCTCCATCTGCCTTGCTTGACTGCTCATGACAGGGTAAGTTTCATTAGGGACAAGCACCTAGGACTAGGGCTGGGGATTGTTTGAACAATATTGGGTTAATATAATGTATTGGCTCTAGTATCCACATTTTTCTATTCTATTGCCAATGCATAACCTGGGTTTTGGTACAGATATCAAAACAATACTTGCAATAAATAAAATGGAAACAAATACAATACAAATGTGACATTTGATACAATTTTTCCATACTTGACAGCCTAAGGAAAAATTTCAGTTGGTACCAAAATATAGTTCTGATACCCAGCTATAATAAAAAGTAGTTATTTGGGTATTCATTGCACTGTTTACACCATAAGATATTGTTAAATGTGTTGTAGTGCTGTCCTTTACCTGCTTGTAATAACAATAGTCTGTAAGTAATGCATTTTCACAACAGATGGTCTGGTTTTCCACCATTATGATCATTGATGCTATTATTTATCATGACTTGAAAGCAGTAGAACCTGACCAATTCTGGATTTTTTTAGGCCAATATGATATTAACAATTGGGAGTTAAGAAATAATAATATCTGCCAAAATTTGTTTTGAGATATATCTTATCCCCTAATCTCAAATTTTTTTGACAAGGATACTCCAATTTGGTTATTATTAGGTGGGATATTGAACAATAAGTTTATTATCACTCATGACAGTAACAATGCATTTTGAACCTTAAACTCCACTGAAAATCATCATAACTAACTAACTAGAAACCGCTTACAACTCTGATAAATTGATTCCCTATGTTTATTTATGGAATCTAATTATAGGAAAACATTGAGGCAAAAAGAGAGACTTATGGGAACTATGACAGCATGGTGGTTCTTCTGGACTGTCTGAAGAGAAGAGAAAACTGGCCGGAGCAGTTCATCGAAGCGCTTGAGGCGTGTGAGCATCCAACTTTAGCAGCTGAGATTAGAGCAGAATACAACGCTCTGAGAGGCATCAACAGTAAGTCATTTAGTCAAGTACCTACTGTAGTACTGAGAATTATTAATTTAATCTTGGTTTCCTTTTTGACTAGAAAATATTTAGCACTACATCAAACTAATTGTACCAAATATTTTGCTGGTTCTCAATGATAAAGTAGTATGTGAGATATTAAAGGAATCCTTATGTACGTTGATACTGAAGTTTGTTGGATCACCACACAGTGCGACCACAATTTCATTTTAGCGCCACAAAAAATACCTTACCTTACCTTCACCTTGTGCAGAAGTGTTTGAGGCTGAACGTTTGTACTGTGGTTCTCAATGTCCAATATTTTCATTATAAAAGGTCCAATATGTAATACTTTTTATTATGTAATTTTCAGGCAGAGCCGATTAAAATATCACTTTCAAGTGATATTTTAATCGGCTCTCTCTGCTCAGTCCAGTCATCCACCGCGCTGTTTTACACAGCTCTCCTCTGCAAACAGCTTTTTTTTTTACAAACAAGCTAAAACAAAAGATGTCGGTTTGTAGTCTAACTGTTTATCTTTTGCTGGGAATCTTGAAATTTGGACACAATGTTATAAACTTGACTGCTGGCTGAGCAAACCGTCCTCTCCGCTGGAACGGTAAATCTATGGATGCATAGAAGACCAAAACCGATGCATGTGGCTACTTAATATGCATGTGAATGAGGCGATGTTATGATGATGATGCTGGTTGTATTATTTTGCAGCAGCATTGTTTTATTGCAAATGAGGCATACAGGATGAATGCACAGGCTGCTTATCAGTCCATTCTTCATTAAAGCTGCTGTTTTTCCACGTCAACTTTTTGCTTCAGCCTCTTTGACAGTGACATTTTTACCTGACAACAGCCGTTTCTTTCTGCAAGCATTTTCCACCAATCAGGATGCTGCATACTACAACCATGTTTCAGTAATCACAGACTTTAACCATCACCCCTCAGTGAACTGCCTCCTAGTTTGAGATCTTTTCCTAGTTAAAGAGCCAGTTATCATTATGGAGTTTCAATGTTTTTTAGGAGTTTTCTCACACTAATACATGTAATAAAAATAGCATTAATTCAGTAAGAAAGTGAAAATTAGGTATAAATTAATTTTATTTTCTTTATTTGAAAGTCCGGCCCCAGGAGTGTCTGCTTGGAAAAATTCTGGCCCTTGGAAAAAAGTAGTTGATGACCCCTGCACTACAGTGACGAATGACTACCAGATGCAAAACAACATGTTTTGTGGCATTGCTAATTTCTATGTAGCATTAGCAATCTGTAGGACAACGTATGTAGGACACTGGCTAAATGAATACATCTAATTAGCTCATACGGGCTACTTAGGTGTGTAGGAGCTAGCTGCTAGTCTGGGCTGTGGACATTAGTCTCATGTATCAGCAGTGGGAATGGTAAAGGGAGAGCTCAGGATTGTAGCATGAAATGTCATGTGTGACATGTCTTATGTTATTACATGTGGATACATTTGTATAGATGTTTGTTTATACATTTGTATAGATTTTTCTTTAATTAAAAAAATAGTTTTAGATTTATGACCCCTTGATCTATTTTCACTACATGGGAGAGATCCCCCCGCCCGTTTTACTTTTTTTTTTTAAGTAACTTTTACTTAAAGTACATTTTAAATGAACTACTTATTACTTTTACTTGAGTAATTATTCAGATAGGTATTTTTACTTCTACTTGAGTAATATTTCATCAAAGTATTTGTACTTTTACTTGAGTACAATATTTTAGTACTTTTTTCACCTCTGTCAGACTGTTACTAAAAGTGTTTGACAACATTATCGATCTCAGGACGTGACTTTTTGTATGAAGCCAGCGCTGTTGAGAATGAAATGCAAGACAAGAAAAAGGCGTTCAGGTAGTCTTTTATTTTGGAGTAGGCTACAGAAATCATAGGCTCCTGTTATCTAAAATATGTTTAATGTAATGGCTCATTATTTAAATGATTTTGACAATGTGGATGAGGTTGTTATAATTGGATGGCAGCCCATATTGATTTGAGCCAGAGTAGGCTGTAGGCTATGGATGAAGAGAGGACGAGGGGAGAGGGAGAGAGACTGCAGCTGTGTGCAGTGTTTTGTGCGGCCATATACATATACTACATCCATGGTTTTGTGTTATCTAAAAGATTTTCAATAAAAACAATGGTTTGTATTTGCTCATGTCTCATAACCCTGTTGATTAGAGGGGGAAATCCTCTGACATAGTATATCCGAGGTATATCACTGGACACATCCACACCACAGACATCTGGCAGCAACTGGTCCTGCTCCTAACGACGTACTATTCTGTGGGCATATAGGGGCACAGCACCCACGGGAGCACTACCAATATCAGTCTACTAGACACAAATGCAAAAAACGGTAGTTACCCTTTAACTCATACTGTAATTTCTGGTTGAGTCTGTGAGCAGAATATATTGGACTCATACATATATTTATGTGGAAACAAAATGTTTACCTAAATGCCTTTTATATAGACCTTAGTGGTCCCCTAATACTGTATCTGAAGTCTCTTTTATATAGACCTTAGTGGTCCCCTAATACTGTATCTGAAGTCTCTTTTATATAGACCTTAGTGGTCCCCCTAATACTGTATCTGAAGTCTCTTTTATATAGACCTTAGTGGTCCCTAATACTGTATCTGAAGTCTCTTTATATAGACCTTAGTGGTCCCCCTAATACTGTATCTGAAGTCTCTTTTTATATAGACCTTAGTGGTCCCTAATACTGTATCTGAAGTCTCTTTATATAGACCTTAGTGGTCCCCCTAATACTGTATCTGAAGTCTCTTTTTATATAGACCTTAGTGGTCCCCCTAATACTGTATCTGAAGTCTCTTTTATATAGACCTTAGTGGTCCCCTAATACTGTATCTGGAGTCTCTTTTATATAGACCTTAGTGGTCCCCTAATACTGTATCTGAAATCTCTTTTATATAGACCTTAGTGGTCCCTAATACTGTATCTGAAGTCTCTTTTTATATAGACCTTAGTGGTCCCCTAATACTGTATCTGAAGTCTCTTTTATATAGACCTTAGTGGTCCCCTAATACTGTATCTGAAGTCTCTTTTATATAGACCTTAGTGGTCCCCTAATACTGTATCTTTTTTTATATAGACCTTAGTGGTCCCCTAATACTGTATCTGAAGTCTCTTTTATATAGACCTTAGTGGTCCCCTAATACTGTATCTGAAGTCTCTTTTATATAGACCTTAGTGGTCCCCCCTAATACTAATACTGTATCTGAAGTCTCTTTTATATAGACCTTAGACCTTAGTGGTCCCCCTAATCCTGTATCTGAAGTCTCTTTTATATAGACCTTAGTGGTCCCCTAATACTGTATCTGAAGTCTCTTTTATATAGACCTTAGTGGTCCCCTAATACTGTATCTGAAGTCTCTTTTATGTAGACCTTAGTGGTCCCCCTAATCCTGTATCTGAAGTCTCTTTTGGTCCCCTATATAGACCTTTTTATATAGTGGTCCCCTAATACTGTATCTGAAGTCTCTTTTATATAGACCTTAGTGGTCCCCTAATACTGTATCTGAAGTCTCTTTTATATAGACCTTAGTGGTCCCCTAATACTGTATCTGAAGTCTCTTTTATATAGGCATTTTATATTATTATAAAAGATCAAAATCATATTATATCAAACATGAAGTTTAGTGTTATTTTTCCTCAAGATGCTTCAGGAAGTAACTTTTATTTCAGAACCAGTTTTATTTATTTTTTTAAGATTGTATTTTGGGCATTTTAGGCCTTTATTTGATAGGACAGCTAAAGACCGTAAAGGGGAGAAGGATGGGGGATACAATGCAGCAAAGGGCCGCAGGTCGGACTCAAACCCGCACCGCTGAGGTAAGGACTGAGTCTTAGTACGTGGGGTGTGAGCTCAGTCAGGTGAGCTACCAGGGCCCCAACTTCAGTGCAGTTTTTGTGACATTTGAGACTTCAGTAAATGTGTATAAAATAACTGAATTACTGTATAGTTACAGTGTCAGGTAGTCCCTCGGGAGCTTTAGTCATTCACATTCAGAACTGATTTAATAACAACAATGTTCGCTTTGCCCTAGATTCCAACCCCAACTCCCCTCCAACGACTGTCGTCAGGGCACACGTTCATCCTGCACCCTCTGCCATTCATCTGTCCCTCCCAGAAGGTGGTGCAAACAGTCAGGCTATTGTTGCTCCACCAGCTGAAGCATCAGCTCCTCCACAGCCAGCTGCCCAGGCCTCCCCCCCTCTGGAAACCCCTGTGCAGCCGCAAGTCCCCCAGAGCTTAGTAGGCAACGTTCCTGAAGCAGTTTCCCCATCTGAGCCTGTCGCTGAGCCTCCACAGTCAACTCAGAATGAAGTGATACCCTGTCCAACACCTCCTTTTTCCCCTGTTACCCCACATGATCAGGGCACTAAAACCCCACCCCCTCAGAGGAAGATTGAATCTCACCAGGAGCCGGTGGAAAACTCTGAATCAGACATCCAGGATATCTCTGGTGATATCGCTGTGATCCCTGATCAGGTGAGCGCAGGGAACAGTGAGGTATCGTTGAACTCTGTGGGTACTCCTCAGCCATCCCATCCTGTTGAGCAGTGTGAAACAGACTCTCCGACCCACCCAGATCCGGTCCAAACAACAACAACAACGCCACAGAGATCAGTCCACCACAGAGTCCCTCTCCAACTCAGATGAACTCAGATGTGACCAATGGATCCTCTTTCCCCATGATGACCCCAGAGAGGCCTCCAGTCCAGGACACCACCCCTCCTGTTGACCTAAAACCTGCTGCCTTCCTGCAGTCTGAACAGATGTCTGGACCTCCTGCTACACATGTAAGTACCAAATTATGCTAATTTTAAGTACCTAAGTTAAGGACATAGCAATAATAAAAAAATTTACATTGATATTGACAGTTGATAACGTTTGTGGTAATCACTTCATTTGTTTCTGTCCCCCTAATTCAATTGTTAATTAAACATATTAATTCATTGCTTTGACCTGTTTAAGGTTTGAGGACTGAAACAACATAAACAAACCAAGAGAAAGAGAGAGTTTTGTGTTTGATTCACAAAAACATTTTTTGCTTATACAACGATCTGGTAAACTTTGTAGTAGTAATTTTTACCTGTTACAACTTAGTGATAACTAAGTCTCCTTTAATCTGTTTCCTACCTTTCCGCCCTGCTGCTTCTCTGAAATGTTTGTTTTTCTGTTATAAACCTCCATTTAGCTTAACTATACTTATGAAGTGACATTATACGCTTATTTAAAAAATATATATACGAAACAACAACAATACACCACTAAACAACAAAACTATTCAACTATTTTGTCAATAGTATTGAACCCATTATATGTACATTACCATGCAAAACTTCAATCATACAAAATGTCAAGTTAAAACAAGTTTTTGTGGGGCGGCCTCTAGCTCACCTATTAAGGTTTGCCCCCCCTATTGCCCCATGTAGGCTGAGTCATGCAGCGGCCCGGGTTTGAATCAGACCTGCGGCACTTTGCTGCGTGTCATGCCCCATGTCTCTCTCCCTCCTTTCCTGTCTATCCACTGTCACTCTGACAAAAAGCCCCCAAACCTGATCTTAAAAAAGGTTTTTGTCATGGTGTTTCCCCCCAAAACTAAGGAAACTAATACAACAGCTGGGCAATCAATTCTACCTCTGTGAAGCTTATAATGTTGAGATTAATTTCCCCTGCAGGTTGTTGAAAGCAGTCCACAGACAGAAACTGCAGCTACAACCTCCCCCCTGCCTGGTGCTGCTGGGATGGACACCTCTCTCTGTGATGACACGGTGTGTCTGAGCAAGCCTAGTCAACTCATCAGCATCCCCTCACAAAATCATGAACACCCTGCCATCCCTGCCCCCAGCTCACCGGAGCAGCCCTACTCGGGTAATACTGAGCGTCTGGAAAAGAGCGATGCTGCAGGTGACACTGTGACCTCTGCTTGCCTTTCTGCATGCTCTGCTGTCAGCTCCACCACCGTGAATACAGTCTCTAGACTGCCGTGCCAGGAGAACGGCATTGCTCTTAACCATAACGAACCGGAGGAAAACCACTATGACTCTCCTTCTCAGAGTTTGGGAATGCAGGAGGTGCTGGAAAACGTGGTGCATGTCTCCGAGGAGGCCTCTATCCTTAACCTAGACGGCCAAAGCCCAACGCCACAAGCTCAAATCGTCAATGATGAAGCAGATAAGGAGATCACGCCTGCACCACCACTATTCACCAACACTGTTGAAACTGTATCGAGTGTTAACACCCCCTCCAGTGAGAACTACCATCCCTCTGAGCCTGCACCTGCTGATATTTTACCAGAGCAGAAGACACTGCAGGATTTAGAGAAGAAGGTGGCCTCTGGCACTATGCCAAGTAATACAAAGTACATTCTGACCGCTGCAGGAGTGGGCGCCTGTGCACTGCTGATGGCCTGGAGGTTTATGAGATAAGGGGATTTAATACCTTTAACAGAAGACAAGATTAGGCTTTAAGGCTTTTGAAAGAGGATGTTATGGTTATGGTGGCTTATTGTAGTCACTGGACTGGGATGACGTGAGGCAGCTGTTTAATAATTACCTTTAGTTATAATAGCTGACTTGCCAGACCTTTGAACATGTAAGTAATTACAGGTAAGCTGTTATGTTGGACTATGTTTTAGCATTTTACTGTTGAATAAAGTTGGCCCTAAAAACCAAATCCACCCTTCTCATCCTAGTTTGGAAACTTGATGGATCTGGGTTGAGATCTCAGGTTTTGTAGTGGTTTGTAAAGATACACTGATGATGTCTTTTAATGATAGAACTGTTTGTATGTTCACTTGTCTGATACGCACTTCAAGATAAGACTGCTGGCTCTCATCCAGTGAGGATTAATGTACCAAGTACCAATTTTACTGGATGTGAACTGCAGAAGTAAGATTACCAGCATCCCACTCTGTAAATGATGGCTAGTGCGCTGTCCGTATTTATTTGTATATATATGAATACACTATTTATGTATCTATGTATTTTAAGAACAAATGATGTGTCAAAAACATTCCAAAGTTAATTATATCTTAATGAATCAGTCAGCTAAAATGTTTATAATTCAGTTAAATACTTGGCAAATGTATCTGGTTCATAGTCCAGACCAGATTCTCCCACACGTTTTGAAACCATGGGACGTCCTGTTTCATTTTGAGCCAAAGAGAGTGTTAACCATAGGTCGTCATTTAATTAATAGCATATAAAACTGGGGTTTTAAATGGTAATTTTTGTGGTTCTTGACTATTTCTTCTGTTTTGATGTTTGAAAACATCAAAAAATAAAAATGTAGTTAGTGCAAACATTGCTTAGTTTTTTGTGCAATACGATAATTTAATTTTTACTCACAATAAAAAATTGGAAATGAGCATATCTTTCTGCATTTGTCAAGCAGTTGTGTACTTTCCGGACATCATTTGGTGTAACTGTTTAACATGGTATCTTATTTTTCCATATGTTTTTTTCTCCTTCAAAATAGTAACAAGTTTGAAAAGTAACATTTTGTGAGATTAAGTATTTTATTGTAAAAAGCTTTGTCAATATGAAAAATGTAAAGAAAAACAACTTAAATTTAGGAAGTGACAATTTGAAGTGGATATTTAAGTTGCAAAGATGCTTTGTTATTGTTGTTAATGGTACACATGTAAATTGTAATCTCAGTTTAAGGTTTGTCAAAAAAATGTAAGCACTGTCTCTAGCTATGCACTTTAAAAATCATCTTAATAAACCTGAAATTCCAAAAATCCTTTACTGAGTGTGTTGATTTCACTGCAGAGTGACCACAAGTTTATGTCACAACTAAAAGTGTGCTACCTATCCCAACTTTATTGGACTTATGTCACGCAGAACAAGGGACAGAACATAATCTGAATCCATTTTATTATTATCATTTTTTAATGTAAAAATAGTTTAGCAGTCTGGAATAGACCTTTGGCACTTTCATACTTGGCCCCTAAAATAATAATCCTACCGATTTCAATAGGGCCTTGGCCCTTCGCTGACCAATGTTGCTCAGGCCCTATTAAATAATATATTAGGCACATTTAGAAAGCTTGGACTTATGGATGTTACCAAATATAAATAAAATTAAACGCAGAAAAACATTCTTATATGTTCCCTTAATTACATAATTTGTTTGAATAATTCTCCATCTTCTTCCCTAATGTGGAGAATTGGTGGGATATACTGTATACTATTTAGGATATTGTACATTTGTTTGTGATTATAAAACGGTGCTTGTTGTCATATTTATGCATACGATGTATTTAAATGTGGAAACACGAAATACTCAACATCAGCCTCCTTTAGCTTCAGGCTGGCGGGTTTGCATTCTGATTGGCTGTAGGTCCTTCAATCACCAACTGACCCCGCCCATCCTTGTTTTGACAGCGTAGCTACATAAAAAGGACATGTACCCCTGCCGTTTACGACACTCAGCTACTTAGCTAACTAGCTAATTAGCAAGCGCATACAGCCTTGGACTTCATTGTCCACATAAATCTTTGAGGTGCATTGGTTTTTATTTATCATAAACGGCAGTATATATGGAGTGAATTAGTCATATCAATGGCGTTCAATGGCCACCAACGCGACGATGAAAGTATCGACGAAGACGAAACGCCCACGGAGCAGCCGCAGTCCAACAAGGAGATGCCCGGTTGTTTCAGTAACGATCTCAACAATGAGGCAGCCGCGTCCGCAGGAAGAGCCTCATCAGACAGGCGTACCTCGTACTCGACGGCGAGGCAACGGAGCGACTCTGTGAAGAAAACAAGGCCGCGTAGGTTTTACCGTTACTAGCATGGGCTTAGTGTATTTACTGGGAAACGCCTCGTTGCATGTATACAAAAATCGAAGGCGGTCCCCACAAAAGGCATTAACAATAACGTTACAGATGTAGAAAAAAATGTTGAAACTGTTAACGGGCTGCATACATTATTATAAATATATTGTATTGTATATTGATTGTATAATGTGCTGGGATTATGCTAAAATATAGTAAATAGTGTTGGTATTACAATGTAATATTGGTGAGCTGTAGTGGCAGTAAATAGCCAGGCTCTGGTTTGCAACAAGATGGCGTTCGCGGTACACACTGTACTTCTGCTTCTGTGGCTGAAGCTGCTTGCCGTTATGTCGGCTAACATGGAGACATCAGCTCTATTTATCAGCTTTGTGACTTAGTATTTAAATATTACAGATATGATATATTGTTATGATTCTAGGTAAAAGAGAAAAGAGACCAAATGTTTTTGTGGCATTTATTATCTCATACAATGCAGCATTTCCCTGGTTTGGGATGGACATCGGAGGCACCCTGGTGAAGCTGGTGTACTTTGAGCCCAAAGACATCACAGCAGAGGAGGAGCAGGAAGAGGTGGAGAACCTGAAGAGCATCCGGCGCTACCTAACCTCCAACACCGCCTATGGTAAAACAGGCATCAGGGATGTACACCTGGAGCTGCAGGACCTGACACTGTGCGGCAGGACAGGCAACCTGCACTTCATCCGCTTCCCCACGCATGACCTGCCGGCCTTCCTGCAGATGGGCCGCAACAAGCACTTCTCCAGCCTTCACACCACCCTCTGCGCCACAGGAGGGGGGGCGTACAAGTTTGAGGCTGATTTCCGCATGGTGGGTCTGCATTTGTTCTCTTCTGTTTTGTTTTACAGGCTGGACAGTGAAGATTCACAGGAAGGAGGGAGAATTGGAATGGCATTAGATATTTGTTGGATGTGATGGGATTTCATGTAATCATAACAGAACAGCCGGTGATGGAAAGCACCTGATATCATGTATCAAGATGCATGTATATCCTAATGCAATTGGCAAGAAATCAATGGAAGTTCATTTTCTCATACATTGTTAAAAGCATTTTTCCCTTTGGACTATGATAAAACATCAGTTAATCAATCTGGACACAGAATCAAGATTTTTGCACTAAAGGTCCATTAAGTGTTTTTTTTTAATGTGATGTACAATGCACAATAACCCTCCTAATATAGGCAAGGTGTTTTCTTTTTGGTGAGAAGTATTCCAATAGAATTGTAATGACGGTTCCTGTTTTCTTACCCCCTGTTTTCCCTTCTCCCCCAGTTTTCCGCCTGTGTTCTCCTGACCATATCTCCTCTGTGATGTTATCAGTGTTCTCTTTCCTCTCACCAAAAAGATGGCAGACCTGCAGCTTCACAAGCTCGATGAGCTGGACTGTTTGATTCGGGGGGTGTTGTACATCGACTCGGTGGTGTCCAGTGGACCCTCAGAGTGCTACTACTTTGAAAACCCCACTGATCCAGATCGCTGCATCCAGAGGCCATATACACTGGAGAACCCCTATCCTCTGTTGCTGGTCAACATAGGGTCTGGGGTCAGCATTCTGGCCGTCTACTCTGAGAGTAACTACAAACGCGTTACAGGGACCAGGTAATGATCAGTGATGGAGATCTACTGTGCACTTGTACTGACTAGTAGTCATTTAATATTAGTCATATAATGGAATTGTACACATTAATTATTAAGTATTATGTGCTGATTATTCTTATGTAGGACCTTAATGTAAATCCATGGGGCCTGCTGCAGTTTGCCTTAAGCAGGCTGCCCCCATTTCACAAGATAGAATTCATATAGAACACGAGGCCCCGCTATATCTTATATATTAGTTTGCTGAGAGGTGGGGCCCAGAGGGATTACAGAGGCTGCAGGGGTATGCTTAAGACTCAATTTTAAGTGACTTTCAAGTCAAATACCACATTAAAATATTTTTTTAGAGTATTTAATTTATGTTTATGATGACTTACGCCTTCATCTAACACTGAAAGAGTATAGATGCCACTTGGAGGTGAGATAATATTCTTCAATCTTCAAAATAAGTTAAAGAATGAGCAAAAGAAAACATTTAATTTCTTGTGTTTGTGCAGCATTACGCAGTCAAAGAAATTTAGTTTTGCTTGGCGTGTCACTGGTCACAGATGTCAGCAGAAAACCAAATGGAAACAGAACATGTGACTTGACACTAGCAAACCATACACATGCTGATACCAGGTGAAAGTGACGCAGGGTTTTCCAGGTGGGTGCACTCCGGTCAAGTGGGTGGCCTGTTAGGGGATGTCTGCCCTCTGTGTTTGGTGTGAAAAGTAGCAGCTTTTTCTTCAGCTGTCGGCTACCAAAACACTTTTTTTACCATGCTGATTGCTTAGTTGAAGCAAAATAGTTCTTTTTAGTTTGATTTGGGTGTAGTTTAAAATTTGAAATCTATTAGTAGTTTGGCCTCCTCTTCTGTTTCTCTCTCTCCTCTGGTTTGTTTCTCTGTCTGGTGGCTTTCAAAGGGACTCATGAATGAGTGCTTCTTCCTTGACATAATGGCCCTTTGTGCTCAGAAACAAACACTAGATGAGTGGAATTGGGAGTCAGTAACAATATCTTTTTTTTCCAGTGGTCAGTATTACTTTTGGAAGAGACAATTCTATTTTCCTTTAGTTTTAGACTCTATTTGATATGTTACAATCCCTAGAGTTGATACTGATGTATTTTACACTAGAATATTAATGGGTTCTATAAAATCTGTCTGTTAATCTGTGTGTTTACAGCCTCGGTGGAGGGACCTTCCTGGGCCTGTGTTGCCTGCTGACTGGCTGCTCTACTTTCGAGGAAGCTCTAGAAATGGCTTCTCAAGGGGAAAGCACCCGAGTGGACAAGCTGGTTCGGGACATCTATGGAGGCGACTATGAGAGGTTTGGACTGCCAGGCTGGGCTGTAGCCTCAAGGTGCGGTTTACAGCAGCTTTTCTTTCTTGTTTATTTAATTTTTTTTTTTACTGTGGGTCACAAGCCTGCTTTAATGAAACGGGAAACCAAGAGAGTGCAAAGTTAACTCCAGTTCCTATCCCAGGGTGAAAACAAGAAACCTTGATTTCAATTTGATAATGAATGAGCAAGATGTTTTCATCCACAGGTAGAATGTCCAGTGAATACTAGGGGTGGGACTCACTGGTTTCACCATTCAATTTGATTATGATTATCCCGTCAATGTATCTATTCAATATCACGATGCGTCACCTCCTCAACAGTGTTGGGCAAGTTACTTCCGAAATGTAATACATTATAGATTACTAGTTACTGTCATTTGAGAGTAATACGTTAGATTATATATTAGTCTCTGTTAGGTAATGCTTTACACTACTTTTGCGTTACTTTGGAGTTACTTACACCAAAATAACAGCGGAAGTTTGACTTGGCAGGTAGCGTGTGAATTTCACCACGGGTTCAATAAAGTCTCATCTTTATCTACTATGCCTTAGTTTATTCATAATATTTTATAATAATGTAAATATGCAAAATAACCAAAGCTATAAAATAAATAATGAAGTAAAAAATACAATAGGCCTATATGACTTTGAATTGTGGTTGAGTAGGAGAAAATGAAAAAACTCAATTAAAAGTACCTTACAGGCATAGTTACTGCCCACAACTGATAAAATACAATGGTGACAAATACAGCTGACATGTTTCTATCTGTCAGCAGCTCGGATACACTGCTGTCCACGCTGACGTACCGTCACCTGTTGGGACACAGATGTTGTCCGTACCGTCTCTGGTTCTGGCTGTGACCACGGGAACAGAGACGGGACAGCTCGCTTCAACGCAGCATAATAACTTTAGAAAATAATATCCATCTCGCAAATGTCTCTGTCTCTGCAGTCACCTCAACCATCGAATACAGTAACAGGAAATAACACTCTGCTTTTTTTTTCTCGGCTGAAATGTTTGGCGGTGTTGGGGAATTCTTCAAAAAACAAATCCGCACTAAGTGTTTTGTTAAAATGCGTTGTAACTGGCGTTACTGAGATTGTAACAGGTATATTATTACCAAATTCTAATAATTCTAGTGCTTTATATTACTGCATTACAGCAAAAAGGAATACACTACTATATTTGCATTACTTTTGTAACACTTTACTCCCAATGCTGCTCCTCAATATTATTGAGGGTTTTCATCAACAAATTCTAATAAAATATATATATATATATAACTCCCTTCTTTTATTGTATCTGCTCTTAAAAAAGACACTTCCTGAATGCAGCGGAGTCTGAACACAGCAGACAAAGGGCAAACCAAAAAAAGCATTGACTGGAAAATCAACAAGTAACATCATTGTGCAATAATATATTATGGTCGGTCACTGCATCTATGCAAAATCTGCCACGTCTGCATCACGATGCATCGATGCGATGATTAATTTCAACGCCATTAGTGAATACTAACATCTACCTGCCAGTTTCAATATGGGTAGCTTTCAAATATTTTTCAAGAAAAAAAAAAAAAAAAAAAAAATCTGGCTGTACGCTTGGCTCTTTGCTGCATTTGATCATCATCTAAAATGGCTCGTGTTTTGATTTGATAGTTTTGGCAACATGATGTCCAAAGACAAAAGGGAGTCGGTGTCCAAAGAGGACCTGGCCAGGGCAACACTGGTCACTATCACCAACAACATCGGCTCCATCACCAGGATGTGTGCTCTCAATGAGGTTGGTACATTTGAATGAATTCCTGTGGTTGCTGCATAATATTTTATTGGCATCTGTGTTCTACTGGATGGATGTTGATTTACAATGGTGAGGAAAGAGTCTGAATTCTGGTACGGGGACAACACTGTTATAAAATGAGTGTGTCTGCTGGCCATTTCCTCTTTGCGTTCAGCCTCTTTACGGTGCTGCCTTGTGGCGTCATGATCAAGCAGCATTGTACAGGGCTATGAAGGCGTAGAGGAGGTAAACCGCGTTGTCCACGTGACTTTCAACACCCAAAGCAGAAGGTGTTCAACTCAAAAACCAGTTAAAGACACAACCCTGCAATAATAAATATATATTTTTTTTAATTCAGCCGTCAAAGTAGAATGTTTCAAATACACAGCCTTATTCAGTAATCAAATATATGTAGTTATTATAGTTTTTAAAAACAACAAATGTTGACCACAACAGATGCAGCTAGATAATTTAAATGAATAAAAAGAGAAAATGTAAGTAAGTTGGAGAGAAGTGCATCAAATAACATAGATATAACAGTTTTAAGTCAATATGATTTATTAGTTGAGTGTAGTATGAGTGTTTTTTTACTCCCCTATTTGAGTAAAATTACTTCTTTTGAATGGTTTCTACTACTAAAGTAAATAAATATTACAAATAAGTAATATCAGTATCAACATTGTAGGAGAAAGGCTTTGACCAATCAGACTGCTTAACTGAAATTTGCAGTTGTATTACTGCCTCAACAAATATCACAGTTTGACAGACAGATATTTGTCATTTGTGTTTATACTGTTTTCAGTTAATACCCTTATTGCCTTAATAATGGTATCCCCGTTCTCTGTCATTACAAAGAACATAGAGAGAGTGGTGTTTGTGGGTAACTTCCTGAGAGTGAACACACTCTCTATGAAGCTGTTGGCCTACGCCATGGACTACTGGTCTAAAGGGCAGCTCAAGGCTCTCTTCCTACATCATGAGGTAAATAACTCAACCCCCTCATTGACCTCAGAGACCATAAATGTGGTTTATTCCTTTGATGGGCTCAATGATTTCTAACTCGATGCTCTTTTCTGTTTTTGTAGGGTTACTTCGGAGCGGTTGGAGCCCTGTTAGAGCTTCTGCATCCGTCCTAATCTGTCTGAACTACATTCAAAGAAGTACTTGTCAATCTGCTGCAGAGACCATTAGCACTTTAGACTCTCCAGAATTAATTCCACAAAGGGATGTTATGCCAGCCTCCAGCCAGTTACTGGGAAATTGTGGTTGTGGCCGGCACATTGTTAAACATTTGGAGGTCCTATTATGTTCTCAGAAATCAAGTTGGTTTGACGAAAGGTGAAAGTAGCTTCTAAATTGTGATTCACATCTGCTGTTGTGGGCAGCTAATGGCTGCCTGTTTCCTTCCTTGACCAAAGTGTTATGCAGCGACGTCAACAAAGTCATTGTTTGCAGGAACTAGCCAGCCAGGTTGGTCCGAAAACCTCTTATGGAAAGTCACCACGGTTGCCTGTAATACTTGGGTAATAGAGTACTGGCCATCACATAGTCTTGGCTTAATGTGCACTGGGTGTCAGTATTTGGGTACCAGGTGGATGGGAGTTTAATTGAACTCTAGTGTATGAGTTTACATGATGGATGCTCCAATTTGAAGATGATCATAGGAAAGATTTTACTAGAAAAGCATCATTTACCATGGTTTATTTCCTGAATATGTTGATTGATTCTTAGTGTATAAAAAGTCTGAAAATAGCTAAAAATGCCTGACTTAAGATTCCCGAACCAAAGATGACTCCTTTCAAATGCTTGTTTTGAGATTCTAAACCCAAAGATATCAAGTTTTCTATCATATAAGACAAATAAATGCAAACAATCCTCATATCTCAGAAGCTAGAACCAGTAAAAATGATGCAATTATCATGTCACAGATAGATTTTCAGTCTATTAATACACTAATAACTAACTATAAACACCTGCCGTTCTAAATTACATCTTGTGGAAGTCATGCATGATGTCTTGAGAGTTGAGATGATTTAACTCCAAAATAAAAAAGTAACCAATTTAGCTGTTCAACATATTGTCACAATTGTACTCCCATCCATCTGATACTCTTAGTAAGCTGACTCCCCCCCCCCACTGAAAAGAATTTGAACCACTGATAGTGTTTTATCATCCTTGAGCATTTACTTGTCACTAATTGAATGTTAACTGAGAAACTTGCATTTTCAGTCTTTCTTAATTGACACCATAATTGATACAAATGCACAAAAGGTCACCATTTCATCAGATTATTTTTTTAAATGGAAACATTCGCTGTTACTGTTATAGAGGTCTTAATGTTTATGAACCCAATTGTTTACTCCAAGCTGTCTTTTTGCAACATTGCTGGTATATAAAATCTGTACTATCAGTTCTGGGGTTAGGGAGACTGGACTGTATAGTATGATTGATAAATTTAGCTCCCTTTCTAACCCCAAACCTCTGCCCTGCTGAAGTGCCCTTGAGCCACTGAAACCCTCTACTTATGTAGCGGAAAAATAGAGCAAGTGAAAAGATAAATGTTGATAAATATGAAGGTAAAATTAGTGCATTTTATCCCACAGATTCACTAAAAAACGTATTTAAATGCATAAACTTGATGCATCCCTCCAATGGAGCTTTAAGGTCCTGTGACCCAAAACCATTTCTGTCTGCCCTTAAATATTAATGTTTTGAGTTCAATGTATGTTTTTTGGTCAGGCTTCCTGAAGCTTTTGTTTTTCTAGAGGCATTTAAAGGCAGAACCTTTCAACATTTTCAACCTTGTGTCTCTGATTTGTGTTTTATGAGTTGTTATTTGTCCTATCATTTCATTTTAATGGTCATTCATCCCATTTTAATGTCATGTGTTTGTCCAGTAATCGGTCCATCAGGGGATTACAGGGACCAACTACCCACTCCCAAAACAGTGGACACACTTTTTCAGCTGCCAGTTACTTGATATAATGTATCTGAAAGTTCTATAAACAATAAGTTGATTAAAAAAAAGTGCCTGTCATGTTTTTGTATAGAATGTGCACAGCAATGTGATTTAAAGTGATTCTATAGGTTTCCTCTTTTGTTTGCTTATCATGTTACATTGCAATAAAAACTCCTTTTTTTGTAACAGTCATTACAAATGTCTTGTGTTGTCCCTATTAACTAAAAACTTTTCATAACTTTGTGACAACTTAAGATGCTTTTGTTAAAGAGTTTTTAAAGAAACGTTTATGTGCAGTGGTGGAAGAGCAATACCACAGTGTAAAAGTACTGCATTCAAAATTGTACTTAGTGTGAAAATACAAAGGTATTAGCATCCAAAAATACTGTGCAAGTACTCATTATGCAGAATGGCCAATTGCTGAGTAATTTAATTATATTTATTGATATGTGTGTACATGTATTATGTACATTACATTAATGTTGCATCTGGTAAATAATATTTTTACATTAGTGCCACGTAGCAGTCAAGTCTTATCTTTAACCCATTATAATAAAATTATAGCTTGACGTTGTCATACTCCGATTTTAGTCAAAATATGAACTTCCTGACCTTGAATGTTGTGGGCGGGGCTAAATTATAGATATTATAGATTTTTTATTAATCTGAATCTGCAAAGTAACAAAACGTATCAAATAAATGTAAAAAGTAGAATTTTTGATTCTTAATGTTGTGGAGTAGAAGTATAAAATAGCAGAAACTGAAAATATTAAAGCAAAGTAAAAGTACCTCAAAATTGTAGTTTACTAAACTTGAGTAAATGCCCCATTTACTTTCCAACACTGGTAACCATACAGACATGAGATTCATATGGATAGACCGTTAATATTAATATACAGTCTATGGTCGTATGTCATCTAATGGTAAGGATGCAACGCGGGAATTAACTTTATACAAATGAGGGCGAAGTTCACCTCAAAACCGCGTAGTGATTTGCCCGAAAACCGACCATAAAGTAAGAATAAAAGAATATTTTTGTTGTACTTTCTTTCGCTCTTTTTTGTGTTTCATAATAACAAATACAAACAAAAACGAAGTAGTGCTTGGAACAACGGCACGCTAAATTATGGAAAAAGTGCAGACGGCTTAGCACAACGTTTGTTAATTAGCAAGCTAACATTGCTAGCTAACTTTGCTAGCTTGCCGCGCTAAGCCCAGCTCCTCAGCCAGCAACAAATTTCGGAGGCGCGATGTGTTCGCTTCCAGAAGGTCTTCTCGGGATAAATAAGCATAATATTATGTACCAAAAGAAAGTCGAATTATTCTTTTAAGCTAAGTTACTTGAAAGAGCAAACTTTTCTCTTTTGGGCTGCATATCTTGTAAGATATTTCTGCTGCTGGATTAGCTTAACGTCAGTCACCTCATCTAAACTGCAGATATATAGTATATATGATTTTTTTTCTTCCAAGAAGCTTATTGCAGCTATTTTCCGGTTGTAAATCTTTGGCAGACTCGCTTCACGTCGTCAGGCACGTAGCCTGCGTGTAACTTATCTGTGAAATTCACGTTTTTCTTTTTTATCACGTTTTTTGGGGATATGCAACAGATGACCGCCTGTTACAAAACCATCCATGAAAGAGTTAGTGTCTTTCCAGGGAATAAACCCAGCCCACTTCAGTCGTCTTCCTCCGCCTCAGTGAGGGTTGCACAGCTGGCAATTTACAGACACAATCGCTGTAAGGAGTAATTGGTTGCTGAATGGACTACTGCCCCGCAAATAGGACCCTTGTTTGATGGAAAAATGAACTAGTATAAGTACTGGGATATTTATTCGTCTTCTGTCTTCAGGGGTTCCGTTTATGAACTTCTGGATCACCATAATTGAAGACCCAGCTCCCCTCTTCTCTCCACGGGACCGTTATAACCTCACACTGGAAACATAAGGTAAGGCAGATTAGTTTGAGTTTAAAATGACAAGCTACATTTAATATACTCAAAGTGTGGGTATTAAAAATACACTTCATGTGTTGTATTTCGGCACTGCTTTGATAACTGAGGCTGCGTTGTGCTTTTAAAGTTGTTTCATATAAATTCAAGCCCCATTTATAATATTTATACTAGTAAAACAAACTATTTCACTTTTAGGATTCTGAATATTATAGGTTAAAAATGTGAGAAATGCTGCAACAGGAAACAAAATGTTTCCCCAAAGCCAAATATTGACTAAAATAGATTTGCAGGCATCCCTGCAGCCAAATGTCTGGTGGTAATGTGTAAAACCCGTACAACTATATAATAAGGCACATTCCTAAAGGGTAAATAGGTTATAGCTATATAATAATGTAAGTAATGTATTATAATGCTTTATAGATCATTTGTACAGTACACCATACATTTGGGTTGTAAGATCCTTTGCAATATTGTTTTCTATTTGGTAACCAATGTTCATGATGCAGTAATACATCCTCACTTTCTGCAGTTTTAAATATCTATACATTGTTAATAAATGGATTTTGTCCAGATACTCTGCAGCAGTTTTCCAGATAGGTGTTGACATGGTGCATAGGTTGGGTTTTTCTGATGTCTTAATGTTTCTGTTGAGTGAAAATTACATCCCGAAGTTATGGATTTGCATCTTTACAAAACAGGTGGATCAGAAATTCTTCACACCATAATTGCACTTTCTTACAATTTCTAGGAAATGTTTGACCACCATGTGTTTCCATTTTGAGCAGCTATGGTTATATTGTGGTGAAAGAATCTTCAGGGAGACTGGATAGTGTAATAATAAGATTATTTTCTGCAGAAAAATTACTAACCTTACTTCTTGTAACCTCCTTCCTGAAACATCTTATCTCCCAGTGTTCATCTATAATGCATTCTTCCATCATCTGTTCACTCCCTTTGATGTGGCTCATGTGCACTGGTTTATGTGTAAAGTTTCACAAAGTTCCTCTAAAGGTCAACAAGCTGCAACAAGACAGGGAAACATTATCTTGTTCCCCAGAAAGCTTTTGCTCCCAGTTTAACAAAAGCACAACAAAGTAGAGACCTCTGGTAGTGATTAGCAAACCGATTCAGAGTCTGTTGTTTGTTTTGGTGGGTATGTGTGCATGCAGTGTCTCAGGATAAGACTTTGTGGTGACCAAAGTGTTCTGTATGTATGGCAGAGTCATGCTGCTCTGGAGAACTGCTGCTCTTGCTGCTGGTTGATTTGAGCCTTTCACAAGACCTGATCCATGAGCATGTTGGTATGGAGAGTCCCTGCTTCAGTGAGAGGCGAGAGAGTTCAATGTGGGACTGATGCAGAAGCACATTAAAATCAGATAATTGCCAAATGTGTGGCCTAATGTGATGGTTTCCTTTAACAAAAGTGACAAAATCAAACATTTTTTAATTTATTTAATTAATGGCCCACTTGTTATTTATGTTAAGTAATTTTTAAAGGTCCAATTACATGGTGCTTTTTTGATGCTTTTATATAGACCTTAGTGGTCCCCTAATACTGTATCTGAAGTCTCTTTTATATAGACCTTAGTGGTCCCCTAATACTGTATCTGAAGTCTCTTTTATATAGACCTTTGTGGTCCCTAATACTGTATCTGAAGTCTCTTTTATATAGACCTTAGTGGTCCCCTAATACTGTATCTGAAGTCTCTTTTATATAGACCTTAGTGGTCCCCTAATACTGTATCTGAAGTCTCTTTATATAGACCTTAGTGGTCCCTAATACTGTATCTGAAGTCTCTTTTATATAGACCTTTGTGGTCCCTAATACTGTATCTGAAGTCTTTTTTATATAGACCTTAGTGGTCCCCTAATACTGTATCTGAAGTCTCTTTTATATAGACCTTAGTGGTCCCTAATACTGTATCTGAAGTCTCTTTATATAGACCTTAGTGGTCCCTAATACTGTATCTGAAGTCTCTTTTATATAGACCTTAGTGGTCCCCTAATACTGTATCTGAAGTCTCTTTTATATAGACCTTAGTGGTCCCCTAATACTGTATCTGAAGTCTCTTTTATATTGGCCTTAGTGGTCCCCTAATACTGTATCTGAAGTCTCTTTTATATAGACCTTAGTGGTCCCTAATACTGTATCTGAAGTCTCTTTTATATAGACCTTAGTGGTCTATATAAAAGAATTACAGGGCAAGGTGGAGGCTGGGGGTGTGGTCTTGACCAACTACCACTTTGCTCGTTTGAAAGACATGATGTCTCTCTCTCATGGGTGGGCCACATTCTCTGGGCGGGTAAAGCAGAGAAAGGGGAGGTTATCTTCCTCCTTATGACCTTATAAGGGGCAAGATTTTAGATCAACCCATCTAAGCTTTCATTTTCTGCAGAGCAGGATACCCAGGGCTTGGTTTATACCTATCCACTTCTAGCCATTGGGGGACCATAGGCAGGCTGGGGGAATGCATATTAATGTTAAAAACCTCATAAAGTGACATTTTCATGTCATGGGACCTTTTAAAGGACAAAGGTTCCCTTTCCTCTGAATGGTTGCAGGGGTGTCAATCTCCCTTACTGGATGGAGGAGAATCCCTCATTGCACAGGAAAACTGTGTAGGCAGGGATAGCAGGAAGTCGGTCTGTAAACTGTAGTTGGTGTTTCTAACAGACAGGGTAAAAAAATAGTATTATAGGTCCAACTAGTTTAGCTAAACTGGTACAACATTCACTTTGTCATTTCCTACATTTCCCAGGATTCCATTATTACACACACAGATAGGGACATGCACTTGTTGCCTCGATTTGGAATGGGAGGTGAGAATGGATGAGATGAGAACGATTTCAATGCATGATTTTAAAACATATGCATATTAATCTGAGATTGTTCGATTTTGACATATACAGTATTTGTCACACACAAGTTGTAATGAAATGTTTTGTCTACTGAGGTTTTTATTGTGTAGTCATTCATTCATTCCATGCTTAAGCCTTAAACATGCTGAGTCACCTTCTCTCACAGTGATCTTCCATGTTAGAGGCTCCGTCATGTTTAAAGGTCATGTTCTCCACCAGGTGGCCAGATGTTTTTTTTTCTACATAAACGCTAAGTTGTTGTCCATTATCCCATCCTTTTTTGGTCACTCTGTTTTCTGATTTGTAAATTTCTGGAGACAGTAACTTTTAAATAAAAATGAACACATTTTTTTATAAACAATTATTAACTTATCAGAATCAAGCATCGAATTGCTCTAGAGAGAACTGAGAGAGATTGGTACAAGGTGTGTTTAGCCTAGCCTAGCACAAACACTGGTAGCAATGCATATTCTCATCAACCTCCCAGTAAGTAAGCAAAATATTTCCCAAAATGTTGGAGTATTCCTTTGTTGAGTTTGATTCAATTCTGGGTATCTTGTAAGGGTGCATGATTCAGAAAATGTCACGATTCAATTCAATATCGATTATTTTTGGCTCAAGATTCAATAAAAAAATCAATTTTCAATTAAAAAACAATTCTCAATTACAAATACGATTTATAGTATGTACATGTGGTTACTTTCCTCATGTGATTAGTATACATGCCATTATGAAACAAAAAAAATAATTGATTTTTAGAATTCTATGAATCTATTTTGAATTTGTAAAGGGCTGAATTGCAATACGAATATGAATTGATTTTTTTACACCCCCCTAGTATCTTTGTATATTTTGTAACCTCATTTGTTCCTGATCTGGACCATCAAAAAGGCAGAAATCCATCTCAAAGCTTTAAGATACAGAATATATGCCCCAAAATGTGGCACCACATGGCTTTCAGTTCAGACTTAGTGGCTATGTCTTTAAAAGCCCTCTGCTGACTAAAGCTTAGTGTGAATGTGTGTGTCCTTCCATACACTGTGAAATTGGACTCAGACGATGCAGTCAGTCTCAGACATGTTTTTGGAAAGGGCACCTAAAGTTTGTGGTTTCTGTACAAACACATCACACTACTGTACTTGTATCTCTGTAGGAACAACCCCCCCCACTCGCTTAAAGCAAAGGAGGAGTGTAGCTGTTAAGTTATCAATAGCAGGCCTATGTTAGCAGTTGTACAGAAAGTTTCAGGGGGCAGAGTGTACATATTGTAGGGAAAAGCTGGCTTGTATCAAGAAATATGAATACATATTAAACTATGCCAAATATCCTGAATGATAGTGATGCCTGCTCAATAAAAACTGGACATTAGCAAGACAAGAGTAGGAAAAAACACTGGACAGAAAATCTACAAAAAGGGACACACATACTGTGAACGTGCAGCTGTTAATTTCATAAATATAAACATTCGTGTAACCTTTGTGCCTGATTATCAGCCTGATCGTTTGGCGTTTTTAAAGGTTCCTGTTATTCTTCCCTACATCTGAGCCAAATAAACTCTGACCAGATGGTTTGAATCAAACTGCTGGAGCAACTCTTACGTCAGTCTTACTTCCAGATGCTGAGCGTATATCTCAGATCCTCTGTGTATCTTGGTTTTAGCTACAGCTATTTAAAAAATGCATTCAGAGTATCATTTAGGGGGCATCAGGGCTGAGCAGAGTACCTCCAAACGTAAATTTGGGCCGACCAGAGGGTCATTTGGGGGCCAACTAAATGAGAACTTGTGCTACTCAAAGTTGTCCTCCTAGCATGATTGTAGCAGAAAATGGTACTTAAGTGTCCCAAAATGGAACAGACTTCTACTGGTTGGAAATACATTTACAAAAGGGGCATTTAGACACTCAACACACAAAAATACTGACTTTCCACTCCTGTTGAGAAATGTTTAGATATAATCCATATCTATGTCTGTGTAAAGGAATAGTTTGACATTTTGGAAAACACACTTTCTTTCTGAGAGTTTATTGAGAATATTGTTATCACTCTTATGCCTGTGTGCATATGAAGCTGGAGCCAGCAGTCGGTTAGCTTAAAGGCATAAAATCAACTCCGTAGGTACGAGGTACGGACCCCACACCGGACCCTATGCTGTTGCTTGACGAGCTTCTCTCAAAAAATGTAACTACACGTTGCGGCTACATAGACCGCAACAACTGTGGTCCGTTTGGCCGTGGCTTTGTAGCGTTGTATTTCCCTGTACTCATTTCCTGGTTCTCCTTCTCCATAAAAATTAAATCAAGGAGAGGGTTAACTTTTCCTGCCACAGCTTTTCGACAGTGGTCAGAAAACACAGAGGAGACACTTTGTTTCTCCCCTCTGGAGTCGGTACTCGCTCCGAAGCTGATTACTATCACTCCTCACTCGCTCTACCACACACCCCCCACGCACACACACATGCCAGCTCTGCTATTCTCTTAAGGCTAATTATGCTTCTGCATGTAACTACACGTCGCAGCGACGCAGACCACAACAACTGTGATTGGTCCCTTTCGCCGTGGCTTGGTGGCATCACATTTCCCCCTTCTCATTTCCGGGTTCTCCTTCTCTGTAAGCAACATCAAATCAAGGAGAGGGTTAACTTTTCCTGCTGCAGAGCTCCAACCGTGGTCAGAAAGCACCGGGGAGACACTATGTTTCTCCGTCTAAGCTTTCAGAGTCGGTACTCACTCTGCTAATTACCATCATTCTCTCACTCTCTCTACCACACACTCTCCACGCACACACACAACAGAGATTGATGAAGTATAAACTTCAGACCACTTACGTAGGCTACGGCGAAAGCTCTGCATTAAGTGTCCGCAGAACAATAAATCTGCCTTAAGACTGAAAACAAAGGGAAACAAAATTCTCCTACCAGTACCCCTAAAGCTCACTGATAAAAACTTTATATATATTATTTGCTGATTCATACAAAAACTGAAGCGTAAAAACGACATGTTGTGTTTATGGAAAGTAATGTGTGTCAGACTATGCAGGCAAGGGAATTAGTGTAATTCCCAAAATGTCAAACTATTCCTTTTAATTCTCATAGTACATATTCATTTAATCATATTTCAATAAACTCTGATGTGGATTGTATATGTGTTCATGTAGTTTTTGCATACAAAGAGTTAAAGGTGAAATTGTTTAGCTTAATATCTTTACGTTGTTTGATGATATGTTCTGGTATATTAATGTTGGTTTCTCATGCCCACAAGACACTTTGTGATGTGCACCAGAACCTTAGATACATAACAGACTTGGCTGTTTGTTGCTCACCTCCTAAACTGATAACCATAAAACCTGAATGGGCCCAATATTCAGTATTTAGATTTATAGAAACCCTGTAACAGTCTTCTCATTTAAACGTGATAGATTTGACTTGACATTCCCTTTTTCTTTTCTTCATGTGCAGCTGAAATAATGGAGAAGTCAAGACGCAGGCAACAGTTTGCATTCAGCCTTCTGTTAAGCTTGTGGTTACCTTGCTGTTTGGCCCAGACCACACCTTCAAACACAGCCACTCGAAAGCCCACACGGGCACCCACGCCATCAGCCACGCCGTCCCCATCCCCGTCCCCCCAGACCGAACGGCTAAAGGTCAGGCTGTCCGGATACCCCCGAAAACACAACGAGGGTCGCGTAGAGATTTTCTACAAGGGAGAGTGGGGAACCATCTGTGATGACGACTTCTCAATAGCTAACGCCAACGTGCTCTGTCGCCAACTGGGCTTCATCTCAGCCACAGGATGGACTCACAGTGCCAAATATGGCAAGGGCCAAGGTAAGAGTGACCTCAGCCACTTCCTGAGATTCAGTGTCTGGTTTAATACGCTGTGTACTCTCCTATACGGGTATTAATGATGTTTAAAATGACATGGATATACACACAGGATATTCAAATATTCCAGTCATGGAATTGTGTGTGTCAATGTTATTTTTAAACAGTTTAAACTTTGGCAGTTGTAAGTGGCTATTCCCAAATATCCCGTTATCCATTTGGATAATAGGATATTATGGTTAAGAAATCATACTTTAATTTCGTAAAAATTGAAAGCATCAGGTTCATAAGGTGTACTTTTAAACATATTTGACTACATTTACATTTTAGGCATTTAGCTGATTCTCGTATCCAGCCTCTTGTCTAGAATAAGTGCAACTGTGGAGATCTTGCTGTCATAAGTTCCCAGAGCACCAGTGTTATAAGCAACCAAGTGTCACTTCCAGGCCTGGGCTGATTACATTCCGCAGGCCTGGGAGTGTGCCGGAGCCACACTGACAGTCTGCTGCCTGTCCAGGGAAAATCTGGCTGGACAATGTGCTGTGTAGCGGAGGTGAGAAGAGCATTGAATTCTGCAAGTCTCGCGGCTGGGGCAACAGTGACTGCACTCACGATGAAGATGCCGGAGTTGTGTGCAAAGACGAAAGGATTCCCGGCTTTGTGGACTCAAATGTTATTGACGTAAGTTGATAAATTACATTTAAAGAGGTTTTTGTAATTTTTTTGCAGTAAAAACGATGTTCATTAAGAAGCTGTTATAAGCCCTTAAACTTGGCTTTTGTCTTAACAGTGCTACTGTTCCACAGCCTGTAGAGTTTAAGATTTAAGAAGACATTCAACGCCTAAGGGCTACTCCCAACTGTAGCTGCACATACAGTGAGGAAAATAAGTATTTGAACACCCTGCTATTTTGCAAGTTCTCCCACTTAGAAATCATCGAGGGGTCTGAAATTGTCATCGTAGGTGCATGTCCACTGTGAGAGTGTATTTTCCTCACTGTATATGGTGTTGATGGTATGGTAGCTCTGCTCTATGTGTCTGAGCCTGTTAAAAGGAGCAGCCTCTCAAAGTATAGCTTCCTCAGTAAACCTGACATACCTTCCATAACAGAGGGCAGCATCAGCTGCTTTGTGACCTCAGGGTCACTGGTACAGATGTGAAATCCTGCTGTTTTCTCACTCATGGTTTAGTAATATGTGCAAATCGTAAAGGATTAAATCACTCATTCAGATAATATATCCATCCAGGTAATTTCTGTGTACCATTCTCCAATTGTATGTAGATAGACAGCTGTGTGACATGCAGTTGGTAGATAATCAAGTACAGTTTACTGACACTGCTCTGTTCACTCTTCAAATAGGTCTGTGTTTGATCAGTAAACATTGCTGCTTTTTCCCGGTGATTGGCCACTGAATGCAGCTGAACTCGTATGCATGAAGCTCAAAATATCAGCAAAGCACACAAAATGCTCTGAATGGTCTACATGACATTTCAAAGAAATGATACTCATCATATCCAAATCAGAGGCAGGTTTATTGGCAACCACAGTGAAGGTCAGACTCTGCGCTTCAGTATCGATGAGACATAGCTTTTCACATACAAGGAATTTGCCTTGGAATTTTCATACGTAATGGTCACAATACACATAGTAAGACAAACAAAAACATTTAAATAGAAATTGACAAAAATGTGCAGCCATTGACACTACTGTACGAGGAATATGAGCAATGTCTGAAAATAACCAAAGATTTGTGAAAAACAAAACTGTGGTGTAAACCAAGAGATACTAATTTTATGCTGGGATCAAACTACTGTACATGATATTAGTTGGGAGCAAAAAAAGCATTGTGCAATTGCATACTTTTGTCCTAATCATGAATACTGAGCAGTAAGTTGTTCTGCATATATACATCCTGACAAACCTTCCTAAATGGGTTAGTCTATTCATTTCAGCATTATATAGAGAGACAGTAAATGATATTGAATTGTGTGCCCTTGAATGAGGAGGCACTTCACTCCCACAGTGAATTTATTTTGGTGGATTTATTCTAGCGAGTGTTTGTATCCATGTACTCTCAGGTGAGAATGACGGCTGAATGAATGTGAAGCGGAGTGTTTCTAAAAGACTCAGTGTGCTCAGTAAACCCTTCTTGGTTAAATAAAGATTCAAAACTGAGGGAAACTGAACTAAAAGCTGTTGGGTGGGATTTCTAGCCAGTCATCACTTTTCCATTTGTCCTCTTGGATAAACGATTGGTCCGAGGTGAACAAGGTTAGATCGGGGACACTGTAAACGGCTTGAAAGACTGGATGAGTTTTCTCTGTTTCATAGAAGGATTCGCAAGTTTCATAAGAGTGAGTTGCCAGACTTTCAAATCCATAACAACTCTCCCTCTCTCTGCCTGTTTTTGCGAGTCAGGCTCAGTCAAATGTGGCATCCAGACTTCAGTGTGACCACAAACCCAGTTTTTCCCCAGATTAACCACAGCGGAAGTGACTCATTGCAAAGCTGGGAATCAGAGATAGTCACGTTTACCACTTATGTAGTGTTGAGACCTTAAATTACTGTGTATAATAGGATTCACTGTTTAGTCTGTTCCTCACATTTAAATGTCTGAGACCTACATATGTCTGTGTGCATGGATGTATCAGTATGGTCATTATAAGGAAAACTGCAAACGAAAGCCTCCCAAACTTATTTAACTATCAAACATCAGTGCGGTCTAAGCTGTGTGTTCTGAATAGGCTCAGGTGGATGAGAACAGGATAGAGGAGGTGCGGCTCCGGCCCGTGGTCGCCATGTCCAGAAAGAAGCTACCTATCACGGAGGGTGTGGTGGAGGTGAAATACAAAGACGGCTGGGCGCAGATCTGCGACCTGGGATGGACAATCAAAAACACACATGTGGTCTGCGGCATGCTGGGATTCCCACATGAGAGGAAAGTCAACAAGAACTTCTACAAGTAAGTAAATTAATCGACTTCAGCCATTAAAGATGGAGATGGAGAACGATGCCGATTGTTTCCCAGTACCAACGGTGGGCTTTTTCTCCATCCCTCAGAATGTTTGCTGCAGCATATTTGACATTTCTGTGGTTCAAGTCTGAGAAGTGAACCAACACTAAACCGTAGTATCTTAGTTTGTAGGAGTTTGTCCTCACACTAAACACTAAATGCTTGTTCTTGGGGGAATTATTGGAATTGTTGGGTCTTTGTACATTTTGGAAGTGTGGTCTAGACCTACTCTATGTGTTTTGAAATAACTCTTGTTACGATGTTATACTATAAATACAATTTAATTGAATTGGATTGGAATTTAATTTGTTTGGTAAAATTAAAAATTAATACTTTACTTATTCCCTCAGGGAAATTTTTTAAAGACTGGACATTTGAGGACTTTCTGTTAACTCTGGATACCAGAACTGCAGCTTTAAAACAAAGCACATTAGCATCTGATTGTTCTGTTTTGTTTCTTATTTTTCTTTCCGAGGAAGTTTTTTTCCTTTTTGGATAGACCCCGGTCGGGTCACATATTTAATGTTCTCGGTCTCTGTTAATTACTTTGCAGAGGAAGTTGAAGAGTGATTATTAACTGCCTGCAGAGATGGAAAAGTACAAACTAAAGTGTGTGTTTTGTCCTGTGTTTTTACATCTGCAGGGCTTTGATCACAGATCTTTCAGAGCAGGCAACAAACTAGATTATTGTCTTATTAATCAATTTGTTTAACTAGCTAAAAATGTCAAGCTCAAGTTTTGGTCTGTTGGACATAGCATTTAAGACATTTGAAGACTTCACCTTGGGTTTTCAGTTCTTGTGATTGGCATTTTTCACATTTTTAAGTGACTTATAATTTTTATATTTATATTTAATTAATCAATTAATTGTTTGGTTCATAAAATGTCAGAAAATAGGGAAACATGTCCACAATATACAACAATTGGACATAATTAGCAGATAATGGTCCAATTACCAAACGGAAACTGCAGAATTTATTTCACAGTTTTCAGCGGTGATCCAGAATGAAAATCTGTAGAATTTAGAGGACTGATTTTCTGCTTAGGCGGGAGATGTGTAAACATTCTAAATTGTTTCTGCAGAAAATTCTGCAGATTTCTTTGTGTGCATATTCCATATGCCAGCCAATTAAAACACCTATTCACACTGTTAAATAACACATTAAAACTATATGGACTCCAGATTAAACAGACCAGTGAATACTTTGGTAGTAGACTCTCAGACCTCGACTTTTTTCTCTCCCAGTTTGTCCCTCCAGTATGACTGCACACATTCCTGACCACGCTCCAGTTGGAGCTGTTTTATTCATCCCCTGCAGATAGTTCACAGTAGTACGAGGGAAGATGTGTGTTTTCTCTCAAGCGTGTGTGAAGGCAGAGGGCAGGGTGGTCACTTAATGCACAGACAACAACGACTGGAGGGAAGCCAACCTGCATTGTACAATGATCAAATTGTTCTGTGTTGTCTCCATCCTTTTTTAGACTTTATGGATATATCATATGAGTGTAGGAGGGGCCGAAGATGGACAATCAGCTTTTAATAATTGTCCTGATAACTCCAATCCAGGATGAGGTTTAATTGATTATTTCAATTAAAATGTTGATATAGAGTTGAGGTATTTTGAAGATACATGCAAACAGGCACATACTGTGACCCAATTAAATCATTTGTTAAAAGCTGTTTGAGGCTGGGTTTTACTTTTTTTTGGGTACATATTCCAGAGTTCTTAAGAGGAAATATTATAATTGGGATATTGTTGTTATTGACTGAACTCTTCAAGCTTGCTGGTTTTAATGTATCAGACTAAAATGATTTTCTGTGGATTCAGAACATTCACAGCAAGTTAAAGTTCTGGACATAGTGGATGGGTTAGCTCAGTTGGTAGAGAAGGCACCCATATACATGCCTTGATGAAGAGGTCCAGGGTTCGACTCCAACCTGTGATGATTTCCTGCATGTCTTCCTTCCCTTTCTCACCTAGCTGTCATATTCATTAAAAGTGGAAATGGCCAGAAAATCTAAAAAAAAGAAGAAAATCTTTAAAAATGCGTTTATCTGTTCTAATCTATGATGACATCCCTGGACAAATTTACAGCTGACTTTAGGGTTAGACAACACACCTTAAAGTAATTTCAAATCAGGAAAAAAAGAGAAATCTGACAGGTTTAACTGGTTATTACTATATAATATAATCGCAGCATTGTCTCAGTGGACGTCTATGGTACCAGCCAATAAAAAGTAGATACAGAATGTGCTGCTGAAAGACAGTTCTGAATTCTAAATAGTTGGAATAGCTCTGTGATTGGGACCAAACCTTGGTGAACTGAAGTCTGTAACATAATATCATGCAGACTTGTGGAATGCCGCTGACCTCCCACTACTTTTACCTAAAAGAAATGAGTGTGTGCAGCCCAGAGACTGTGTGTGTGTGTGTGTGTGTGTGTGTGTGTGTGTGTGTGTGTGGATGTATGTATATGCAGCCTGTTTGTTTGTATGCAATCTCTCTCCTATATGTGATGGAATCTGGCTGTCTCACTGTTGCAGACGTCTGAAAAAGCGAGCAGCAGAGAAGGTGTCCAGGCCAAAGGTTAATGTTTCTGCAGGTGGAAGGTACACTGTCACCGGGAAAATCCACCGTCCACCTCCATCTGCACTGTAGTTTTGACAGTGGGTTTCCTGTTGGTAGTAGACAATAACCATTTAGCTCCTGCTTTTCTAGCTAGTTGTCCCCTTTTTCTAATATCATAATATTATGATGTGCAGCATGTGAATGGGATTTTTATTTTACCCCGCTAAAACTCATTGTTGTTTTGTATGGAGGTTTAGTTTTTCTCATTTCTGTTTTGTGTCTTCCTTTCACGTTATCACTGGCATGGCACAGATTGTAAAGAGCTCATATTAGAGTTGGTATTAAACAAGGATTATTCTTGTTTTATCATTTAAACCTTTTGAGGCCATGTTTGATGGGACAGATGTTGCCAATCTGGGCTGTGTCAGTGACGGGGGATTCATTTTCCCACAGATTAGTCCTTTAAGGCAACAGCTTCAAATCCCATTCCCCACTATGGCATGCTTTTTGCAGGAGGTCAGTCACTTTTCATCTTGGGTTCTTTAACTAAAAAAGTCAGAAGCCTTAGTCCACACGACAAGAACCGACCTGTGTCTGGTAGATTCTGCAAATAATTAAAAGCATTTGTTTTAGTCTTCTCAGAGTTCCAGATGGGTGGAATTTGCCACATTGGACAATGAGAAATGGTAAAGAGAGTGACACCATTTCTAAGGTGTTGGAAGGTACACACTTTAAGGAGATAAAAAAAAATGCTTACAGTGAATAACCAATAACAATTCATATTTATATTATGAATCTTATCAAAAGATTGCGCTGTGGAGAACCTACCAAAAATATAACTTAAAAGGATAAGCCTGGCTTCCTATGTTTACCTTATTGTCAACAATTATAATGAACAGATCAACACCAACTATCAAAGACTTAACCACTTTCAGGTTTGTTATTGTGTTGGAGCCACATTCTGCCTTTTGCTCCAGATATGTTAAAACAAGTTATTACACAGCCTGGTTGAATACTTCATTCTGCTATTTCTATGTAACAGACCGTGGGATGGAGTCTAAATCATAGACCATTTTTAAATCAGTATTTTTTACTCATACGGCGCTCATAACGCAGATCACAAAGGGAGAAAGAGGGTGGAGGAAATGGGGATCACTAAAGGAGCTAATGGGAGCAGTGCAAACGGAGCCATGCTCATCAGCGGTAAAGTTAAACGGGACGTAGGCGCCATCAGTGGGTAACCTCTGTATGAGTAGTTGTGTAATAAGCAGAATAATGTGAAGCGAGCCTGTCATTACTGCGGATCAGAACCCAGACAGGGTGATGAAGGGTCTTGAATCAGCCTTAAGGGGCTTGCTCCTCTACATTATCCATTACATAATCATTTGCAGATTCTAAATGACTTAGGTCTGGACCTGTAGCAAAATGTCGGAGTTAAAAAAAAAAAAAAAAGCCCTGTACTGAAAAAGTTGAAGAACTCACTAACATAGACTGTGCGTGGTTTATGATTACCTTGTAATATCATGCTTTAAATATTACATTGGTGCAATAGAAAAACTCACAGTAGCATGGTTTGTACTAACAAACATGTTAGTGATAAGCTGTACATGTCATACACCATGTGGCCAAAGGTATATGGGCACCCAAACAGTACACCAATTTGTTCTACTTCCAGTCCAGAGTGTTGGATGGGGTTGAAATGAGGGCTCTTTGTAGGCTAGTTGATTTCTTCCACACCAAACTAGGAAAATAATGTTCTTATGAATCTGGCTTTGTGCATACGGGCATTTTGATGTTTCAACAGGGAAGAGCCCACTATTATTTAATATACATTGTCAAGTTATGGCATTAAGATTTCCTTAATTAGAACTAAGATGCCTTCCCCAAACTATGAAAAAAATCAAAAGTACACAAAATTACGTAGAAAAGATTGTCCACATACTTTTGGTCATGCAGTGTGTATGAGCCTGTGTTCATGAAACATATAAAAATAACTGATGAATTCATCAGTTTTTTTTCATCAATTCATCATTCATGAATTGTCAAATTTGTGTTTATTTAATAAATATGTCTTAAATATAACATATTATATAAAAGTATACTGGGAATTAGGCCTGCACGATTAATTGTTATAAAATCGCAATCTCAATCCACCCTGTTCACCATTACATTTTTAAATAACTTCGATTTTTGTTTCTTAATTAAAAATGACTTTGATTCTCATTTAATTTCACTAGCCGACTGCATCACAAATGCTAGTACTTTCTTCTGTGAGTTTTAAACAGACTGTATAAAATAGGTGTTAAAGCGCTGCAGTGCTCTCCCTTCTCTTCATTGAGGCATGAGGCGATGTGCAGTGTGCTATAGGTGCCAAAAAAATCAGTTTGGTACTGCCAATTTGTTTTCTTTTGTCATGGTTCATGTACGCAATAAACATTACACTTACACATTACACACAAAATTCGTGGCAGAGAATCGTGATATCAACTCTAAGCTAAAAAATCGTGATATGTATTTTCCCTGAATCGTGCAGGTCTACTGGGAATTACATATTATGTCTTGACTGTGTTTAACAACCGCATTGAATGGGACACATCCTTTTGAACAGTGTAACCACAGTTTTTAACATAATTGTGTATCATGTAACCTTATGTTACTATGATTTTTTAACTTTGTCACCTCATGTTTCTTCTCCTGTGCAGTCTAACCCGTGTTTACCTTGCAGGCAGACATCCACAGCTAAAGCTAACTCTAAGTCTAAACAGAGCAGCCCTGGCAAAAGGTAATCTAAGGATAGACAGTTAAGTGGGTCAGTCACGCTGTCTTAAAAGACCAGCGCACGTGCTGCCTCTACAAGCCATACAAACAAATGCTGTTTATAAACGGATCAGAAAGTCAGGGAGATTTGTGTGTTCCCAAGAACAGAAAAACTAATTCTCAAAGCTGCATCCATCCCCTCCAGTATGAGCATTTGCCCTGCACATGTGACAGAACAAAAGCATATAGCAAATATGATCGATAGATATATATAGTTGTATATATAACTATATATATCTATATATATGCCTCTAATTAATGGTTTTGCAAGTTAAATGTCAATCATTTAATATGTGTCTGTTGATACTAGGGGTGGGGGAAAAAATTGATACAGCATCGTATTGCAATATTTTCAGTGCCAATACTGTATTGATACACAGAAGCCAAGTATGGATCTTTTATTACATATGTGTTGGTCAGTTTGTCTGCTTGACAATCCCATTTTGCAGCAATTAAATTAAAGTGAGATGAACAAACGGAGAAATGTATGTTGACAAAGTTTCCTTTTGGGGACATCATTTGAAATTGGGAATAAATAATAAAATTGCAATTTATCACAGAATATTGCAAAATGTTTAAAATCGCAATTATATCATATCGTGACATAAGTATCGTGATGATATTGTATCGTGAGGCCTCTGGTGATTCCCACCCCTAGTTGGTACCCAGAGTCAAATCCAGGCACCAAAAACTGTTTTGTAATTTAAAAAAAACATGTTTTGTAATTTAAAACATTATCTATGATAGTTTGTGCAAGCCTGAATGATATTTATTCTGACTGTAGCATGAGATGATGGACTTGTGTTTGTTGTAATGACTTGAAACAAACCCACAGCATTTTCATGAACAACCGTAGGTAAGTTTTCCTAGATAAGGATTATGTTGCCTAATTTTAAGTAATTCATTTGTTTGGTCTTTTTTTGTTAATTTTAGCATCTTTAATTTGTCACTATACTGTAAATACATCTAAGGCATCCATTGTATTAACAGCAGTGTTCCAAACATACTACACACTGATTCTAAGCAGGTTTGGAGTCTGTAATGTGTTCATACTAGAAAAGAGACTAAATAAAGTACAGTCAAAGCAGAGAGCATTTTTGAGTGTGCTGATGGACACCATTTCCCACAATGCACAAAGAATATTGAGAAGCCACTCACAGCTGGAAATGTTTTTTAATAATAAATTGTGTGTTGTGGCTTCCAAAAAAACATGGTAAAAAAAAGTATTTAATCTTAACATTTCAATGTATTTTGTGAAGTTTGAAGTGTAATTGGCAGTAGTTTTCCACCATTAGTATAAAATGGTAAAGCATATTGAAGTTTTTGGTACAATTAGTACATAATATATAGAATTTGTATGGATTTGGGAAACGGGTAATGTTTCCGTCATCACTTGTCTTTGCTCCCTCCAGGTTGTATTTGGACCGTCAAAAGAACTACTTCCACATCCACTCTGTGGAGTGTACGGGCACAGAGATCCACCTGGCAGCCTGCCCTCTGGAGTACAGCAAGCGGAACGCCACGTTCTCCTGCGAGGGCGGCACGGCGGCCGTCGTCAGCTGCATGCCGGGGCCGTTGTTTATGCAAAACAATGGCTTGAAAAAGAAACCAAAGATTTCAGTAAAGTAGTCTTAAACCTGCACAATTATCAAAACCTGTTAGCCGATACTAAGCCATCTAATAGCCTGGCCAAAATACTGTAGATAGAGTGTCTGCCAGACTGTCTGTCTGTCTGTCTGGTTTTCTAGAGCACCGTGAGGCTGAAGGGAGGTGCCAGGCTGGGCGAGGGTCGGGTGGAGGTGCTGAAAGACAACGAGTGGGGAACCGTGTGTGACGACCGTTGGAACCTGCAGTCGGCCAGCGTCGTCTGCAGGGAGCTCGGCTTCGGCAGCGCCAAGGAGGCTCTCACGGGAGCCCGCATGGGACAAGGTTAGGAAAAACCAGATTTCTGGCTCCACCCACAGAGGTTTACATCAGCCAATAATCTTTTTTCTGTAGAAAGAGTAAAATTTAAAGCCTGTGAGCCCTAATTAGATCTTAAACACCTCAATGAAAATAAAAAAGACATAATTGAACTTGGAAAAAGTAAAATATGTGTATTTTTACTTGTGTAATACTAATGCTAATACTCTAGGGTAATTCTTTGCTTTGCATTAACCCTTGTGTTGTCCTCCTGGGTCAAAAACGGACAAAGATTTTACCTTTTCGTCCCTTTTTCAGACTTTTTTTTAATTTTTACTAACATTACCTTACTACCACCAGCTTTACAGTATTTTTTGGAATTCATGATCAATAACTCTCATTAATTATGAATTATACCTAATATTTGAGTTAAAAACAAAGATTTTGTTTTATTTTGACTAATAGTTAAGATCAGAGGAACGTACAGATGAGTTTAGTCAGGAATGAAAGTAATCAATTGTATTTGCAAAGAACATTGTATGGATTCCATTCCATTTTATGTGGTAATTTGGTTATAAGAAACCCATATTTCAGATATAGACATTTTTTAAAGGGGTCAAGTTTGACCGGAGGACAACAGGAGGGTTAAATCTCTGTAAAGACGTCAGCTGAGGCAGGATATGTTTTGAACTGTCTTCAGACAGGACATCAGTCATTAGCTGTCTATCTGCAGCCTGTTCTATCTCTCAGGTCATCTCTGATAATCTGCCCTCAACACGGAGGGCACATTCCTACACGGATTATTTGTTTGGATCTTTATTTTAATAAGTAAAGGAATGCTGTGCGTGTAGAAAGAAAAGTAGCAAAGAGACATGAAAGAAAGACGTCCACCATGGCAAACAAATATGCTGATTATTTTCTGTCCGTCTTACTACAATAATAAACATTTTACTGTATCATTACCATTTATAAATATGTCTTTTTCACAAATGCAAGGCATCCCCCCCCTCCACTACATTCCTGACATGAATTCTCTCATACTGTTCCTCATTCATTAAAAAGCTTTTTCCTAACTCTCTGTGAGGCATTTTAGAACAGAAAAGCATCTGTGTTATTCCAGCAAGGCTATAGACCATTTCATGTGAAAATTAGGCAGTTCATTTTATAAATCCAACTTGTGTCTGATCAACTAACCTCCATGTGAGCGGTAAATACATTTTAAGACATAAATGACTGGTAATTTTACTGAAAACACTAGATGATTGGAACTGACATACTATATATATCAAACCATTATAATACCCAGTGTTCAAAACTACATTTAATAAACTTACAGAATTGTGTAAATGAAATTGTAAAATCAGAACTTACAGCATGAGGAAGGTAATTGTTCTCTAACCAAACAAAACCGTAAGTGCTGTCATGTCACTTAGAATGAAAGAGCCTAAATATTAAAATATTCATCCTAGTGTGTGTGTTTCTCATGAGAACATGGAGGTGTGTGTAGTTTTTCTGTAAACTGTTCCAAGATTCCATCAAAGAAGAAACAAGCAGTCTTTTGAAAGGCAGTTCTCAGAAACGCTGGGTGGGGATGTCTGCTCTTGTGTGTGTGCATTATGATGGCTCAGTGCTCAGATGGATGTCAGACCACCACCTGGCTGAATTAATCCAAGAAACATTCCTAAACGTCACTGCTGAAGGAATTCCTTTTAACAGAAATTTCTTAATACAATCATCTCATGGTGCTGTGACTACATAGTGATGAAGTGAGAGTTTATAGAGGGTGAATTAAAATCAGGGTGTCGCTGACGGAGAACATGCGTGCTTAGCAAACATGCCCCAGGTTTAAAACAGAGCTAAATGAGGCATACATAACTCTGGACTGCCAGTTATGTGTGGAAAGATTACAAAAATTTGACAATTATTTCCCATTAGAGCAATATAAATCTGTGAATAATATCACAGCTTAATTCTACAGCAGATATATTGTACATTCTGGGCATCTAGATGTGCCTTTGGTCCCATCAGCTGTTAAAAAGTAATGTTGTTACCGGCCTGCTCTGGTGGCTTACCTGGTTGGGAATGCGCCTCAGGGCCGTGACACACCAACCCGATAATCGGCCGTTGGACAGTCTGTGCAGAGGCTCGGTCCTTGCCGCAGTGCCCCCTGTCCTCTTAAATAAAGGCCTAAAGTGATCTTAAAGCTCCCCTGACATGGTGCTGTTTGGATGCTTTTATATAGACCTTAGTGGTCCCCTAATACTGTATCTGAAGTCTCTTTTATATAGACCTTAGTGGTCCCCTAATACTGTATCTGAAGTCTCTTTTATATAGGCCTTAGTGGTCCCCTAATACTGTATCTGAAGTCTCTTTTACATAGACCTTAGTGGTTCCCTAATACTGTATCTGAAGTCTCTTTTTTATAGACCTTAGTGGTCCCCTAATACTGTATCTGAAGTCTCTTTTATATAGACCTTAGTGGTCCCCTAATACTGTATCTGAAGTCTCTTTACCAAAATTCAGCCTTGGTGTAGAACAGCCACTAGAGCTAGTCCCACAATGAGCTTTCCTTAGGACGTACCATTTCTGAGTCTGTAGCTTTTGAGGAGGAGAGAGGGGGGGAAAGGTGGAAGCTGGGGGTGTGGCCTTAACCAACTGCTACTTTGCTCGTGAAATGACCTCATAAGGGGCAAGATTCCAGATCGGCCCATCTGAGCTTTCATTTTCTCAAAGGCAGAGCAGGATACCCAGGACTCGGTTTACACCTATCACCATTTCTAGCCACTGGGGGGCCATAGGCAGGCTGGGGGAACTCATAGTGAACATAGGGAACTCAAAGTTATTAAATCTTTTACATTTACATCATTTGTCCATCAGCTTTATGGAAAAGAAGTTGCATGTGTTTTAGTTAAATTAGTAAATGTGCTGTATTTATATAGCGCTTTTCTAGTCTTAACGACTACTCAAGGCGCTTTTACATCATACAGGATACATTCACTATTCACACACATTCATACACTGTGGCCGAGGCTGCCGTACAAGGTGCCACCTGCTCATCAGATAAACACTCACACACATTCATACTCCGATGCGCAGCATAGGGGGCAACTCGGGGTTCAGTGTCTTGCCCAAAGACACTTCGACATGGGACAGGGCCAGGGATTGAACCACCAACCTTCCAATTGGCAGGCAACCGCTCTACCACTGAGCCACAGCCGCCCATTAGTAAAATTGGAATTAAGTAGGACATGGTTGACACCATGATGAGAAACTGATACCATGGCTAATAACTAACAACAAAGAAGAGAAAATGTTGAAAGTTCCTTAACAGAAAATCTACGGGGAAAAAGACATCCCTGTTTCTTCGATTTGGTCCCTTTCTAAGGAAGAATGTCAGCAGTGATTGTTCATTCGTTTTTACGAACCCAGATTTTCTCAGTAAGTCAGAACCAGAGATTTGAAAGAGTCCAAAAAACAGACATTAACTGACCTAGATTGTTCTAATTTGATCTAAGCAACTCATTAAATGGGTTCAGGCTCATTAATTGCTGCAGTGGTTGCAACACAATAAGAGCCTGTACCTCGGTAAAACACTTCATAAATATATCTGTCTGTCTGTCTGTCTGTCTGTCTGTCTGTCTGTCTGCCTGTCTGCCTGTCCAGGGATGGGTCCGATCTACATGAACGAGGTGAAGTGCCTTGGCCAGGAGAAGTCCATCTGGAACTGCCCGTTCAAAAACATCACATCAGAGGACTGTCAACACGCGGAGGATGCTGCTGTTCGCTGCAACCTGCCCTACATGGGATTAGAGAACTCGGTCAGAGCTGAATCTCCTTACTACAGTGTTTCATCTTAAAATTGTTCTGTTAATTTGGGTTGATTGAATTGTTTTTATTATTATACTATTTATTGCATCAGATAGCACATGAAAATATGAAAAATTATTGGTGAAAATTGGTTGGCTGCATCAGACTTTCTTCTGCTTTGATGAATGTAGCACAGAAAAGTTGAATACTGTCTAATTTAATACTGTGTTTATTGTATTATCCATTCATTTAGTTCTTTGCTGCTCTAAAAGTCTTTTCAGTTTGCCCTAACATGAGATTTAGAGCTGATACTCAGAAATCTCAGAATTTCACTCAAGACTAATACTTCTTCACTGCTGTCACAAAAAAACAGTCATGTATGTTCTGAATTATTTTTAATTGTTTTTTACCAATATTATTGTATTAGAGAGAACAATTTTTTTGTTTGAAAAATGTGTAAAAAATAGTTATTTTGTGACAACAGGGATTTTCTCTTAACATCGAGTATATCTGGTTGTGCAGTTTGTAATTTACCAGATCATATTCTTCCATTTTTACTGTAGATACACATAGAGGCCGGACTAAGTAGGAGAAAACCTCAGCAAGGATACACTTTCGTATTATTGATAGTTTTCAGTTTGAGTTACATACATGTAAACCATGTCACCTTTAAGATTGTACACCAACAGAACAGCTAACCGATTAAAGTAGATTTCTATCCAGCCCGGCCCTTGTGTATCTATGCTCTGCTCTGTGGTCTCTAACGCCTCGGCCCAACACAGATCCGACTCACAGGAGGACGGACCCGTTACGAGGGCCGTGTGGAGCTGCTGAGCTCCGACTCTAACGGGACGCAGAGCTGGGGTCTGGTCTGTGGAGAGAGCTGGAGCACCAAGGAGGCCATGGTGGTCTGCAGGCAGCTAGGCTTGGGCTACGCTAACCAGGGCCTCCAAGTAGGTTATTAACAATACTGTCTGTCATGAACACCCAGATAATTTAATCTAATTAATGAGCTAATTTCTATCATTTCATTACAGTCAATACAGTTAATTCTATGTATGTTCAAATATATTGAATATTTTGGTTCAGTCACATATTACATAATATGTGCAGTATACTAGCACTTGTTATTAGAACTGTTAACACATTCAAATATATTCCTAAACCACAACTCTAATGCTACATTTTGGGGTATATATTTGTGGAATATACTTGAACATGCATGTATTAATTTCTGACGTGTTAGGAGTAGATGTTACCGTTTTGGTCTTTGCCGTGTGAGCAGACCAAAACAGACTCACATGAAGTTTCTAATCAAACTCAAAAGCCACTCACCACCAAAGTCAAATGGTGACCTCATCTGGAAACCACGTTGACGCTCTCCACGCCTAGACAAGACTAACCATAACTGCTGCTTCAACAACACAGTCTGCATTGCCAAAAAACAAGTTAGTTTCAGCCCAGACAGTTCAAAAGACAGGAAGTGTGTACTTTCACTGACTCCCAGCAGGGCATTTCTGCAGATCCGGATAGTGGGCGGCCGCAGCAGTTATGAGGGCCGGGTGGAGGTTCAGGTTGGCTCCAAGTGGGGCACAGTGTGCAGCACAGGCTGGACCACAAGGGAAGCCATGGTGGTTTGCAGGCAACTAGGGCTCGGCTACTCTATGCATGCCATCACTGTAAGTAGGACCAAAGAATAAAGAGATTTGTTCCATAATGAGACGTTGAACACATGTATTGTTTTAAGGATAAACCTCTCGAGATGCATCATGAACAAAATATACACAATATGCAGAAAGTAAACAAAAACAATAGGATGACTGAATTATTATTATGACTCTTAATGATAATGACAAAAGTAACAATTTGAAGTAAGAAATAAGTCTAATTTTGATATTATGGGTTTAATGGGTTTAGCTTTACAAATACACGTTAAACAATCAAAAAAAGTCCTAAAACAAAATGTTTTCTTTACATTTTCCTGTAGAGAGTCATGCTACAGAGAAGCAAAGCCTTAAAATATATATTGAAGTATATCACTGTTCAAACTGATTCAAATAAACTGGACAATTAAAAGGAGTACAGATGAACACATGTAATTGACTTAGGGTAGCAAATCAAGTCAAGATCTTCATACTTATCACAATGATGGGTATGAAATGTACTTATTATAAATTTACTTCAATAAATAAACTATTGTTTATGTATTTTAAATCCTAGCTCATTTTTGAAGCCTCGAAACTCTGTTGAGAGAAAACTGTTGAGTTTCACTAAAACAAAACTATGGAGTGTACTTTTAAATATCAGCAATAAATGTCAAGTTTTGGTGTCAGTTTTCCAGAAAAATCCATTGTTTTAAGAGGCACGGAGACCAATTTCTACACCCAATAAAACGTACCACAGTTAGCAGGGTAAAGACTGTGGCAGACTGTGTAGTAAATCATTGCCTGAAGAACTTTTTAAGCAGCATTCCAAAGCAGCATGATACAAAATACTAGTATGTGAAAATGTATTTACCTGCATTATTTATAATCAGTCTATAATTACATTTATAGTGGTGTGCAATTGAGTAACCTTAGTAATATGATTATGGAATCACTCAGTATCTGCAAAATGTTATTGTCCTCCAGTGATCATAAACTCAGCATCATACTGTCCTCAGTCAGCAGCCAATAAAAATTAATCACGAACATCTGTTTTTCAGAACATTACACTGAACTCTCCGCAGCTCTGTTTGTGAAGGATTCTCTCCTGATCGACGCACTGTTTGTTTTCTGTTTGCATGTTTGTCTGTTTGTCTAACCCCCCATCTAAGGAAACGTGGTACTGGGACAGCAGTAATGTGACGGATATGATCATGAGCGGCGTGAAGTGCGTGGGAAACGAGATGTCCCTGAGTCAGTGCCAGCATCACAAAACTGTCAGCTGCCAGAAAGCAGCAGCAAAGTTTGCAGCAGGAGTCATCTGCTCTGACAGTGAGTGACATAATAATACTTAAAATCTTCATAGACATCTTGTTGACCTGTTGAAACTCCAAAGACATAAAAAATCACAAAAGAGAACAAAAAAAACAAGATCTGTTTATGCAGGAAGTTCTTCATCTTTTTCCTTGTTTTTACAACTTCCTGTTTTAAAGCTCTGACACACCAACCCGACGGCCAACCTTCGGCAGAAAAGGACCGCCCCGAGTTGGTCAAAACAGTGCCTTGGAACACACCAAAGCAACTTGAGCGTACATTCTGCACGTGCGCAAGACATAATATGTCTTCATAACAGCAGGCGGTGCTAATCTGTATTGTCGCCCAAAAACTGAAAACCGGCAGCTGATTGGATGAATGCGTCACGTGGGTCTGGCTTCTCCGGAATTTTAAAGCCAGACCATAATGGCAACTCGTTTGGAATACGATCTCATAATTCATGAAAATAGTTCACCGAAATGTGTTTCTGAAAACATTTTAAGGAGAAATAGGCCGTGCAGCTGCTGAATCTGTCTTCATTTCAGATCCACAAAGGTCAGTTTAAAAGATTTTTGTCAGATTTTGAGAGACTAGTCTCGCTCATCCCATTCATCATTTCCGGGTTAGCACTCCACCAATCAGATTGGTCATTGAGTCTGACTGCCCACCTTTCGATTCAACATGTCAAATTGGCCCAAATGAAGGCCGGCGGGTCCTCCGACTGACGATGGCACTGAACACACCGATCAGACTCAAGTCATCGGCCACGCCAGACTGTCTGACGGCCAATAATCGGGTTGGTGTGTCAGCGCCTTTAGAGGGGGGCTCTGTCTTTAAATTTTTTCTGCTGAGCTTCCTGCCATTTTTTTCTGATAATGTGAAAAATTTAGTAAGTCAAATTATGTTTTTAGTCAACATTATCATCACTGTTGTGAAGTAATAATCTCCAGTCAAAGCAGTATTGTGATGATAGTGAAAATATGCATTAGTAAGGTTTTATTACATAATGGCAAGGGGTGGCAGTAGCTCAGTCTGTTGAGCAAGGCACTGAACCCCCGACTGCTTGGGGTGCCTGTCCAGTGCCCTCCATATCTCCAATTGTGCATGAATAGGTACTGAGCATGTGTGTGTATTTCAGGCCTGTGTGTAATGTGTTCTAACAATCATTGTAATTTCCCCCCTGGGGATCAATAAAGTATAAAAAGATGTACATGCTTTGAGTAAATGTACTCAGTTGCATTTCACCACTGCATTATAATATGAGGAATGCAACTCAAGCCAAATTCTACTACTACCCGTGTACGCAGCGGCCTCTGACCTGGTCCTAAACGCCCCTCTGGTCCAGCAGACAGTTTACATTGAGGATCGTCCTTTGCACATGCTCTACTGTGCTGCCGAGGAGGACTGCCTGTCAAAGTCTGCAGCCAAGGCCAACTGGCCCTACGGACACCGACGCCTGCTGCGCTTCTCCTCCCAGATCCACAACATCGGCCGGGCTGACTTCAAGCCGAAGGCTGGGAGGCACTCCTGGGTCTGGCATGCCTGCCATGGGTACTATTATCTCCATTAACATAGTTTGTGTATGACAGCTCTGTTCAAATGGACAGCCTCATCCTAATAACAGCAGCCTTGGGTTTAAATGATGCAAAACAATGACAAAATCTCATTGGTTTTCAGTGGGGAAAACATTAAATTTATGCCAATGCAGGAACATTATTTTGTCATAAATCTTTAGTCTAATATCATTTTCAGTCCTAAACGTGGCCCCAAAACTCTCCTACATTTGTGTTCAGTAGATGTTCATTTATTTCAGACAAACTCAGAAAGACTAGTGGGAAAAAGAGTGCCACGTGTATCCTTCCGTAGCCTCTCGGACAACATAGCGTGGTAATAGTGGAGGAGAAATTCTATTCATACTTCAGCTTTGCTCACTTGAAATGAAACTGCGTTTACAAAATGTGTGAGATTCAAATGCCAGCAGCAGAGATTCAGCCAGTGTTAAGAGCTCACTTAACTCTTTTAGTCCAAGATGCTACATTACATCCACATATCTCATATTTAGTTTTAGATTTTTATTGTATGTGTTTTATTGTATTCCATTCTACATTCAAGTTTCCTGACTTTGCACTTTTTACTTTATTTTTTCTTGCACAAAAACACCAAAGCCAAATTTCTTCAAATGTGAAAACCTACTTTGCAATAAACCTGATTCTGATTAAAACCATCATCCTGTAATAGTATAAAAGTACTAAAGTATTAATTAACTAGTAGTGCCTTTACCTTGTGAATTGTTCCACTATCTATCATTGTAGAAATTGATTCTCTGATTTTGTAACAAAATTCAACCCTTCTCTCTTAGTGTAAAGTCATCTTATTTTCACTGAAACACCTTGCCCCCTAAGGCATGAAGTACATTTTAGATTTTAAAAACATATGACAATATTTCAGGAAAAATCAGGTCTTCACCCAACATCATGTTTCATTCAGAAATACACTACCGGTCAAACGTTTGGGGTCTCTTAGAAATTTTCATTGCACTCCATTGTAGACAGAATACCAGCTAGGATCAGTTGCATTGTTTTTTAACCAGGGCAGCCGTTTTCAGATTACATTATGTGCTTAGATAATTGCAAAAGGGTTCTCTAATGTTTTTCTAGTTAGTTTTTAAAATGATGTCAGTAAATAGATAGATTAGTAAACAGCATTTGCCTTTGGAACATTGGATGAATGTTTTCTGATAATGGGCAATGTAGATATTGCATTAAAGATCAACAACCCACTCAGATCAGCAGGTATTCTGTCTATAATGGAGTGGTATGGAAATTTGTAAGTGACCCCAAACCTTTGCCCGGTAGTGTATATCAGACCGCTAAAGTAAAATCATAATTTCGTGGGACCTTTTAAGTGTCTTTTTTAAAGCATAAACACATTGGTTTTGAATGGTGTGGAATAAAAAATGCTTCTATTGTGTTGTCAGTTATTAAATGAGATACCAATGGATCATTTTTTTAATTTATAACATTTTCTCTGTATTATACAGCCACTACCACAGCATGAATATTTTCACCCACTATGATCTGATGAACGCCAATGGTACCAAAGTGGCTGAGGGACACAAAGCCAGCTTCTGTCTGGAGGACACTGACTGTCAAGAGGGTGAGTCTGATGCTTCAGATTAGAGTCACAGCACAGGGGCTTTTTTCATGTGTTGAAGAAAGAAGAAGAAGTTTTAGAAAGGAAGAAGGACAGAAAGTTTGAGTGAGCGCAGTACGTCCCACTTCAGGACACTATCTGAGCTGTCCCACTTATTTAAACAAGTGATATTAACAACATAGATACAGGTTGGATTTTCTGCCGTCTTAGGTGTTTTGAGGGCGTGTATGTGGGCAACTTGTGAGTAAATCAAATTACATGTTTAGAACAGAACCACCCTTTTATAAATACCCAAATTACTGTAAATATCACTGAATCAAAGTATGTAAATATTCTTATTATTATTCTGTTTTTATGGATCCACTAATGTAAATGAATCTTTTTGACACGCAGGAGTTTCTAAGCGGTACGAGTGTGCCAACTTTGGCGATCAGGGCATCACTGTGGGCTGCTGGGATTTGTACCGTCACGACATTGACTGCCAGTGGATCGACATCACAGACGTCAAACCAGGAAACTACATTTTGCAGGTGAGCACGTACAGCTTAATTTGACCAACAATTCTAAGTGGGAGAACTTGCAAAATAGCAGGGTGTTCAAATACTTCCTCACTGTATAACGTTATTTGCTTTATGAAAGACATTGACAAAGACGAAAACTAAGGACATTTATTCAATCATTTTAACCAAACCAAACATAGATTTTTTTGGCACCTATAGCACATTGTTCATCATCACAAGCCTGTAAACATAGAGGGTTCAATATAGAGAAGGGAGAGCCTTGTAGCACTTGGGACCACTTTAAAACGTATTTTATACAGTCTATGTTTTTTTTTTTTAAATCAAATTTATTTAAACATTAAATCGTGAACAGGGTGAATCGACTGGATTTCCACAGGAGAGGATTTATAACAATTAATCACGCATTCTGGGAGCGTAGGCCCAGTCTGTAACAAACAAAGATGTTTTCTGTAGTCTGTAGGATTTTAAACTCTATTCTGGATTTTAGGCCAATGCAGAGAAGCGGAGAGATGTGATCTCTTTTCCTGCAGCACCACAATACTTCATTCAGAACACATATTTTGCCTTTAACAAACATGGCGCCCATGTTTACAATTTGAATATTGCACTAGTCCATATTGCAATTTTGATACAATTGCGATTAATAATGCAGCCCTACTATCCTGTTATAAAAATGTTAATTTTATGTTCCTCACCTCTTCAGATTGTTATCAATCCAAATAACGAAGTGGCTGAAAGCGACTTCACCAACAACGCCATGAAATGCAACTGCAAATATGACGGGCATCGAATCTGGCTCCATAACTGCCACATTGGTAAGCAGTCAGTAAAGCTACCAGATGTTTATGCCAAATCTAGCTCTGATATTTCAACTTTTTTGACTGCTTTGTTTATTGTTTTTAATGGCGACAGGTGATGCATTCAGCGAGGAGGCAGAGAGGCGGTTTGAGAAATACCCCGGGCAGCTGAATAACCAGATTCCTTAAACAACAATCATTTCACAACAAATATAAGACCTAGAGTCGGGTGTTGAATGAATAAAAACACACCTCACTAGCTCAAAAAGCGAGACATAAACCTTTTTTTGTTTTCAGGTACCAAAATGGAGTCCCTTACATATTATTTGGAATTATGGAAGAAGCCAACAGTATTTTCTTGTGTTGAATGTGTTGTATATTATACTTGAATATTCAAGTGCTAATGTTTTTTTCTCTATTTTTTATTACAAAATAACTATTACTATTGATGAATGTTCTGAGTTATGAATGCGGTTTTAGTATATTTTTTACTTGGAGAAGCATGTTAAGAACTATCTGAGGTGTTGGCATTAGCTGTAACACATTTAAAAACTACAAACTGAGGCATGAACTCTGTGAAAGTCTTACTGGTCTTCATAGTGGGTATTATGGACAGAAGACCTAGACTGTCCCATTTCAAAAAAACCTGAAGGTGCTTTAGAGCAAAACATTAAATATTACCGTACATGGATAAATTTCTCTGGATTAAAGGTTTTATACCAAATACTCTTCAGTTTTCTCCCGTCTTTTTCACAGAAATAGTTTTGGTTCCACAGTTACAGTATTTTGTGGATGTATTTTTTGCTTATATCAAAGTGCTCAAGAACAACATTGCACAACAGTGCTTTGGATCCAGTTCAAAGCCAAGTTTAGCTTGTATGTATTATTAATAGTCATTTAGGGTCAGTACAGTAGATGTGCAATTACCCTCAAGAATGTCTATTTATGCTGATGTAATCATACCCGCTGCATCGTATAAAAAGGAGAGGAATAATAATGTTGCATCTACGAGACTTCAATTAGAAACTGTTAAGTCAGATTTTTTATATGTGTCACAGTTTAACACTATTTTGAAAAAAGAAACTGTAAACTAAACACCATCCCTGAGTTCTATTACTCCTACTTCCATATTTTTTACTTTGCCAAAAAAAAACAAGATATGGGATGTCCTAATACATAGAATGACAAACGCAGTATGCCAAAAATACCAGGAAGTCCAACTGCATCCGGTCACATTTTGCAGTATGCAGGCCAGCAGCTGTTCTGGCTAATCTGACCCCTAATCCTTTGCACAGCGTATATCAAGAGGGTCAAGGTGCAACGTTATGAAGTTGTATGTCCCAATTGTATGCACACTGCATGCAACAGTACATCCTTTGTAAGGGCAACAGCAGTACGTAATAAAAAAAATGATGCTATTTTGAACTTGCGATAGATCACACCAGCTGCACCGCCAAATCTGGCCAGGAGCATAAAGTGGAAGGGCCCCTAACCTACCTCTTACCTCCCTACTTCTGGGCCCCTTGCTCAGACCACACCCATGTTCAAAGTCAGCCTTAACTTCAACTCTCATCTGCACACCTGTAAAGTTTTCTGAAAGCATCTTGCACGGTTGCAACGCTATCGCTGTGACAAAGTCTGGCCGCCGACATATAAACACGTGGCAAAGTACACAAAATTTCCTCAGTGGTAGTTTTCGCTATACTAGTCATCTCCAGGACCACATTTTACCATGACAACACACACAGACTTACAAGGTTAAAACAAAACCAGCATCGCTGTTGCGGCTTAGACAGTTTTAAAGTAGCTCTTATTCAGTTTTGGAGGCTGAGTAAGTGCACTGGAAAAAATGGATTCTAATTTTTGTAAAGTTAAAAAAAAAAAAAAAAAAAGGATCTCCTTTTTATTCTATTGTTAAAAACAAGATTCAGACTAATTCAGTGAACATTAATTTATTTTACATACATCACATATCCTGAGAAGACAGTAATGATAAAAGAAAATGTTACGGTAACATACAGCACTCAAATCAGGAATAAACAAAGGCGGGTAATGAAGCTTTCCATCAACACTCACTTCAATCTACTAATTATCTGCTAATGAAAAAGTCTGATATTTCTTGGTTTTCTCATGCTTAATGTTTTCTGTGTTTAGTTGAATATCTGCTTCCAACTCAGATCCCAGTCCTGAATGATGTTCATTTGTCTTTCTTCATCTTCTGAGACACATAACAGGTTGCTCCGGTGTTTTACTGCAGCATTGTCTGTTTAACAACTCTCCCTTCTTTGTCAATGGCAAAGTTGTAATTCTTTGGATTGTCCAGAGCTTCTTCTATACGCTGATCCAAGTTCTCCAATGTGATAAAGTTCTTTGCCTCCTCCTGTAAGAGATTGAAAGTAAAAACTCACATTTGTAAGATCATTTAGTTTAGGAATATAACCAGGAAGCTATTTTGATGCATGCTTTCAAATTTCCACTTTTTTGTAAAAGAATTCAACATTTTTAATATAAAATTTCCACTTCAGTTTGGAGGGAGCAAAACAGAAAGAAGAAAAACAAAGAATGAGACAAAAAAAAATCATACCTGCAATTTTAAAATTTCCCTTTCTTTTTCTTTGATAGATTCCTGCTGCTCTTGTTCACGCTGAATTGCAACTTCTACCTGCTTGCGCTCAGCTTCCTCCTTTTCTTTCTGGATCCTCAAAATCCTGAAAGATACAGAGGAGAAAGGGAGCTTTTACTTTGGAAATAGCACAAAATCATTTTTAAGCACACAAATGGAAACTAGACACGGTTGATCGTATCTTTGAATGAGTTTTTTTTACTCATGTTGTAATTTTGAGTTTGTTTTCACCGGAGTTTGAGCATGCGGAGGTTCTCTTGGTCGTTAAAGGCCATGAGGGCGCGATGCTCCTCCGCCTCCTGCCTCGCCCTCTCCTCCGCCAGGGAGCCCGTCTCCTCCTCGTACTTCTTCCGAAGAACTTCCTCCTTAAACTCTAGCCTGACAAACACAGAGGAGAGAACCACATCAATCCAAAAGGACGTCTTCCTGCAGAATCAGTAGACACTTGTAGTTTATAGAAGGGCACGACTACAATTCCCAATATTTAAAAAATAAACCAGTTGCAATGTTAAAATATACATGTGGTGTCAAAATTGATAGTACCAACTTCAAGCACACAATATGTCACAACTCTGACAACATGGTGGATGACTATGTCAGGAATAAGGAATAATGAGCATCATAAATTCCCAGACCCTAAGTTGAAATATTTAAACTGCTTGTCTTGATGGACCAACAGTCCAAAAGCCAAATACTTTCACTTTACTATCCAATGTTTCACATTTGAAAAGCTAAAAAAAAGTGAAATCTGCATTTTTGCTTAAAAATCACAATTAGTGGATTATCAAAATTGTTGCCTATTCATTTTTTGTAAATTGACAGTTATCAGTTATTTGGAAAATCATGCTGTTCAATTTAATGGGAACTAAATTGATTGTTTAAATACTTTGCAGAGTATGTTATGTATAAAATGTCTGCAGATTATCACTGTTACAATTTCAACCATACTTGGGACGCTTGCACTACAATCCATTGTCTCTCTCTCTCTGTTTTATTGATTAAAATAATAAACTTATATATTACAATACACTATATAGCACTATACAATGCTATTAATCGCACTGCTGACACTTTTCTCCTTTAATTGCTCATGTATAGTTTCTATGTTTTCTATTTTTTGTTTTACTTTCTCTATTTATCTGTTCTTTGTATACATCTATAGCTATATATATATATATGTGTGTGTGTGTTGCTGCTAAACCCGAATTTCTTAATCAAAACCTACATTTTAACACTGTTGATTCAAATTAGGGGATGCAAATTTAAAGCTTTTTTCAGATTCCTTATAGATAATACCAACTTTGACAGAGCACACATTTGGAATGCAAATATTGACACATTTATTGTATGGAGGTTGAGGGTAAAAAAAATGTTATTTTGAGAATAAATAAATGTTGAAAGTTTGGTAAACAATTTCCAGCACAGCATGGGACACAGGTTTTGTCACCTGGTGACCCGTTAACGTCCGCGACATGTCAGTTACTAACAGCGGTGATTTAACGTACCGAAGCGCACTCATCATCATCTGGTACTCCGTGTATCTCTCCTTGAGGACGACCATCTCCACCGGGTCGACCGGGGGAGGAACTTTTATTCGCCCCTCTTTAGATTTGGCCACAGGGTCTGTGCGGGACTTTCTTCCCCGGACAGCCTCCACGAGCACGGCGCTCCTGGGTGCGAGGAGCCGGGCCACCCGGATGCTCCTCCGGCCGATTACCTGGAACATGGCGGCGTCGAAATGTGGCTACAGATGAAGACTATTACTCGCTCTGTGAAACCGTTAATCAAAGCATTTGGAAGTTAACATTGAGACAGACATGGTGCATGTTATCGACAGAAGGTGGCAGCCATGTTGGCGTCCTTTGACCGAAGGAAGTAGTTTGCAACGTAATTTAGCTAGCTAGCTAGCTAGACGTTGTCTAGCCTCTACCGCCATCTGTAGGTAGGTTGCAGAAAATGTTTATGCCTATAACACATCCACGTGGTCTGTGCTCATTAGGAATACAAGCATATACATATTTATTTAACTGTATATGGCTACAACTGAGTTCTCCTACACCGGTGTTAGTGTAATAAAACGTCGAGTCAGCGAGCTACTATAGTGGCAGATAGCTTAGTAGCTAGTTAGCTTAATTAGCTCAACAATTGTCCAGCTGCCAGGTACATTATAAACGGTTACTCTGCTATGTGCATTTATAGTAAGTAAGGTACATAAAAGTAATATAAGTATAAACCATCTTTATGTACCAAAATCATTCCCGCAGAAGCATAATGGCCCATTTCATATTATATTGGATTATAATTACTGATGCACTCATGTGTAACGTCACATTACTATTAAATGTTGCAGCTGGTAAAGGTGGTGCTAATACGTTTATTGCTGGGTACCTTGTGGACCAATACAGATTTACCTTATCTTTACCTATATATCTTATCATTATTTTATTGATTATATGTTGTATTATTCATTTGAATCTGTAAATTATAATTAACTAAAGAAGAGACCAACTGACTCTTGAAAACACTTAATGTTTTGTATGCTGAGCCATTGTTTTACACTCACAATATGCAGTAAAATAAATGTGAAAACTGCATTTTATTGTGTGTTTCTTCAGGGTTCAGTGGGATGCCAGGTGGCAGCCTGGTGACTGATGATCCTGCTGAGACAAGGCACCAACACATTACAGCTACAGTCAGGATGCCAGGAACACGGAATGATGGGAAATGGTGCAGTGCTGTTGATTGTGACATTGAGAACTGTAAGTGGGGAGAAATTTTAGCAAGGTGAAGAGATGTGTTTTGCCATTGTTATACAGTTTTTCTCAAAACTCGGACAACTTACAAATAAAGAATCACACTTGGAAAATATTCACCATTCTCAGCAGCGTAAGATTCAGCCTGCCAAGTCGCTGATGGAATGTCCCTTTAGCTTTTCACTATTAACCATTACTATATCAATTTCTATATATTCATTGCAACTTAGAGGTGCCTCATCTTTGAAATTGGATTTTGTTTTAAAAGACATTAGTTAACATTTTGCAGTTGTTTGTAGATCATCACTGATGTGGTAAAAAAGAGCCCCGTGATTGGAATCTGGGTCATTATGACATAATGCAATAAGTCTTTTCTGATTGCTATATAACTAGACAAAACATAGAAAAATCATTCTGTTGTGCATGAGAGCTAAAATGGAGACACAACGTCAAAATGAGCTCTTCTCTTCAACCCGTTGTAATGTCCTAAACATCCTAAAAAAGTGTCAAATGAAAACCGGAGATGTGAATTGATTTGCAGGTCAGTTAAATGTTTATTCAGCTTGTTGCCGGCCGTTACAGGTACACCGAGCTTGATGGTGCAAACGTTTTAGTTTCACAGATGTAAAGCACCATTTAGATCTAACATCAGCAGACTAACAACAAGGAGCTCCTGCACTTCTCTTTCAGTTTAATTGTTTAGCTTTGAATGAACTCATAGAAAAAAAAAAATCTAATGCAGATAAGCTGTGAGACACACTGCATGGATATATACGGAGAAGCCAGTAACGGTTAGTCTTCCACAGCATTTACATGTCCAGACGCTTATGCAAGAAAAGACACAGTTTTATTAGAAATTACAAATTTAAATTACTGGCAAAATAGAAGAGACCCAAACTCCCTATGGTTTTTAAACCAACTCAACTTGTAGTATTTGTAGTAGTATACAGTGTAAATGCAGAGGAAGAATAACTAAAAAGACAACAATGAGTCTTTAATATATGAAAAAGATTCTTTTAAGGTTATTGTTTCACTGACTACTAGAGAGCCAGGGGTGCAGGACAATGCATGATCGATTGGTAGAGTTCCCGGTCAATAATGCTGCAGGTTTCTTGCATCAGTTCAAACACAGATAAAGTCCAAGCATCAAGAGATGAATGGGGTATTTGTCCTCCTTTACAAACAATTGGTCAAATGTTTGCACAACGAGGGTTCAAAAGAGTCAAATAGGAACTCTGCTGCTTGGACCTTAACGTGTGTGACAGAGAGGAACTCAGCCAAAACAATACTGCTGTCTGACTTAGCTATGCAACTAATGCAGTGCAGCCACTCTGCGTTTTACAGTTTGCCATCTTCTGTGGTGTTGTGTGGTGTCAGAACGTGTGTAGAAGAAGGGGGACTTCTGGTGGACCTCTTGCTTTTCACAAGGGCGCATCTGTCTTGAGAAGGATGAGGTTTGGATTGTGATTTGGGAGGAGTAATGGAGTATTTGGGGGGGATAACAGAGGTGATATCGTTAAAGAAATGAGAGAGAGAGAGGGGGGAGAAAGGAAGGAAAGGAGTGAGAGAGAGAGAGAGAGAGAGGTGATGTTCAGGGCAGAGCAGAAAGAAGGGGAATGAAGTATCCTGGTTGATGCCAGGCTGGTGGCATTTAGATTTTAGTTAAGAATGGCGAGGGAAGGGTAAGCCAGACGGATCTCTTCTCCCTCCAGGAGTTTCCTAAAAGGAAAAGAAAACCGATTATGCTTCAGCTTACTGTGCATTTGTTTTGTGTTTATTTACAGAAAAAGTGTGATACCTTAATTGTATATTTGTCATTTCGGTCAGGTGAGATTAAAAAACAAGGTATTTTTTAAAAGACATATAGTCATACATATTTGTTTAAGATGAACTAAATGTCCAGTATTAGTGGAGACAAAGGCCAGATCTCACCTGTACGCAGCTATTTCAATGTCCAGCGCCATCTTCACATTGAGAAGGTCTTGGTAATCTCTCAGGTAGCGCGCCATCTCCTGCTTGGCGTCGGTGATATCCCGCTCCAGCTCACTTATCCTCATCTATGAATGCAAATAAACAGTCATTCATTATCTAATATCACAGTTAAGGATGCTAGACACAAGGACCTATACAACCTTTGGACACATATTTTATTTTAGTTTGGTTTTGCTTGATGAGATTTACTTCACAAATGAATTGGAAATGGTTGGAAAGTGGTAACATAACATCTAACATTTAAATCCCTGATGTTTTGTTAGAGTGTGTAGCTACGCTGTGCTCTCTCACTTCATTCAGATCAACCTTGCAGATTTGTACCTTTGCCGATAGTCTGCCATCATTTCCTGCTGAGCACTAATGTTTGGAGAGGGTGTAGCTGCTGCAGCGAATATACTTACATCTTGTTGCAAAAAGAAGCTTCTTCCTGCTGTTTCTCTACTTTCTGCACATATAGTGCTGTCTTTGATTCTGATTGATGTATAATAATATTATTCTTTCTTATCTCTGTGTCCAACCTTGAGGACTCTTTACGTGCATCATCTTTCTGTCTTTACCTGCCCCTTTTCCCTGTGGGTGAAGAAGATTGCTTCTATCAGAGAACACCTCTCATGTCATATCCAAGCACAAATGGGAAGATAACCAGACCAGGAACCACATACTGGTTCACATTCCCCTACTGGGTGAATATTCATGCGGATCAGGATCCAAATATCCCTCATTCACCTGGTATTTTGCCACCTCTTTGTCCTGCATCTCCTCCAGATCCTTCAGCTGCTTGTTAAGGGAGTCAATGACGTTCCGGAGAGATTCAATCTCAGAGGAGCGGGACTGAAGCAGTCTCCGGTACTCCATGGTCTCCTCCCGGATAGCGTGCACGGCCTCGTTATTTTTGCTGGCCATCTCCGCCACACTTGCAAACTTGCCCTTGTACCAGTCTTCGGCGGTTTGCATGTTCTTGTTTGCCAGCCGCTCGTACTGTGCCCTGATGTCCCGCAGGGCAGTGGAGAGGTCAGGACGGGACACCTCCACGTCCACGCTGATGTTGGCCACCTGCAGCTGGGCCTGCAGCTCCGCTTGCTCCTCTGCAAAGACTTTCTTCAGGAACACCATCTCATCACAGAGAGAGACCACGGTGGCCTCGGCGTCACAGTTGGAGAGCAAGGCAGCGCTGGCCTTCTCCCTGGCCCTCTGCAGGGCCTCCTCAGCATCTACGCGCCGCCCCGCCTCCTCCTCAAAGCGTTCCTTCATCTGCTCATACACGTCGTGCAGGTAGTCTCTCTCTGCCTCCATCCGCATCTTCTCGCCATTCTCCGAGTCAATCATGGCCCTCAGACTCCGTGACTGCCCCTCATAGAGCACCTGCAGAGCGGACGGCTCACTCTGTCGCCTCCTCAGCGCCTCCAGCTCGGCCAGCAGGGCCCGGTTCTGCAGCTCCAGGTGCCTCACCTTCTCGATGTAGGTGGCAAAGCGGTCGTTCAGGTCCACCAGCTGCTCCTTCTCCTGGGAGCGCACCCCCAGCAGCTCTGTGTTGAGGGAGCTGGCATGAGCCAGGTCCATCCGCTCAGACCGGTCTGGCAGGGAAGAAGAGGCCAGCCTCTGGATCCTCTTCCCAGACGGAGGAGCTCGAGGAGAAGAGTAGAGGGAGGAATACATCGAGGATTTGGTTGTGGTTTGGGAGCCTCTGTAGCTGTCCCAAGGGCGGCGGTAGGAGAAGAAGGTGTCGTAGCTCATGATGAATTTTTTGTTGTGGATTTTTTTGTTTTGTTTAAAGAAAAAGGATTTTTTTTAGTTTCAGAAGGTTTTTTTTTTTATGTCCCCCTTGTTCTGCACACCATCGGTGATGATGAGTGGGCGTTTTGCACTGCACCAGCTCAGTGATGCTGCAGATCCCTGGCTTTTATAGAGTGAGGCGGCCCCCCACCACAGAGAAACATCAGTGCTGTCAGCATACGCCAGGCCAATAGCAGACTGCTGCAGTGAGAAGAGAGGAGGTTGGTTTTCAGACTCACTCTCAGCCTCAGCAGGCAGGGTAGACGTGGTAGAGCAGGTTTTCTTTTAATCTGCCCTAAAGATAGCCTCGCAATCAATTACTCTCATTACTCTATACATTTCTGGAGGCACATTATACTCAACTTTATTCCCTCTCATTTCACAAGCAATGAACACATCCACATTAAAACACTTAAAAAATTAATAGATAGTGCTTAAAGGTGCATATACATTAACAGACAGACAGTAAAAGGTTCATGTTATTGAATAACAATAAATTAATTACCACACAGATTGCCCACTGCTTTATCTGAATGATATGAATGATGATATTGATGAATAATCCCACATTAGCCAACATGCTAATTAAACATTAAACAGAGGGCTGGTGCTTTGTTTTGTTGCTTTATACTCTACATACATTTAAAAAAACTAATATTTTCTTCTTAGGCACTTTTCTTTTTCATCACCTCCTCTCTCCATTGCTTACTGTATTGCTATGAATGTCCTTTATAAGATAGATACCCCGTCGCCATGCTATATATACTGCTATTGTTCCCAGAATATCTTTAGATTAATCTGAATGATCTATTTAGATTACAAATTGATGAGTCACTGATGTCCTGGCCTAATGTGTGTGGGAGACACTACCAAGGAAGAATCTATATGTGCTGACACAGGGAAACACTCCTCGGCTTAATACCCATGATGACTCAGAGGGTGCCTTTAAATCCCCCGTAGTAGCCCATTTGTTTGAAAAAAGAAGCTACATGCTGATGTTCTTATACAGGAATCAATTAGATCTCTGCCCAAGGACACATTTTTGGTGGCACACATTTTCAGACTGATGACAGTTGTAAGACAGTCTCTTTTAAAAAAACAGTAAAGGGAAAATATTTTTTTAGCACAAAATTAACATAATTTATCAGCAGTGTTGATTTGGTATTATTATCTTTTCATCATATGCGTCATTATTATTTTATTATTCTCATTAACTCTGAGAATGACTACACAGGGATTACATCAAAAGTACCACCCTGATAAAAGCAAGAAAGCCTAAAAACGTTTTGGGGAATAAAGCCCCATGCTTTATTCGATTTGATAGAAGAGGAGTCTTGGGAAGAAAACCTTGGCATCCTCTGAAGTTCTACCACACAGCTGCCATGCCTTAAAAAGCAAATAAGAAAGCAGGATTATTATGCCAGTAGGTGACACCATTTAGCCAGGCAATATCCTCCATCTGTTTTTGTTCCCAAACTGAAATCTTAATACCTGCCAAAGTAAAGCGATCTGATCCAATTAGTTCGATTATTGCAAAAATTATGACATTATTGTGTCAGTTACTTCCAAAGGCTTTTAAATTCCATTTATGTTGTTGCAGTTCTTGCTAAAAGAGGTCAATTGATTGCTCAACATTTAAAGGGACAGTTCACCTAAAACGGCAATAAAAAATTATTCTCTCCACCTTAACTATAGTTCATAAATGCATCTATTTTATAGTTTATTTGTACATTTGAACATGTATACAGGGTGTCCAGCTCCAGCCCCTGGTTAGTGGTAGCTGGAGTAGTATACTTATTTTTACTCAACTGCAGATAAACCTAATGGCATTTGATTCTGTAGTGCTCATAGCACCAAAAAAGAGTTACAGCCTAATGTTACATCCAAAGGCTTTTATAACTAGAATGTAACTTGGATTTAAAGGCAGCTTAAAGGTACGTGCAGTCAGGGTTACAGAACAGTGTTGTCTGTCAGAAGGCCCGGTAGATCTATGACGTCATGTCCTGATATGCACTGCTGGACTAATGATAGGTTAAAACATCTTTTAACATGAGTACTGGGCTTCCGTAAAAACACTCACCTCATTTTTGGCCCATTTTACTGTGTATTGTTAGCTGTTGTAGTGAGGGATAAGGTCTATTTAAACTGTTGCAGTTCTTAGTAGCTGCCAATACAGGTCAGTGAAACGCATTGATTCCTTTACATTTGAAATGGACAGCTCACCAAAAAACACAATAAAATCGTCACCCCCCCCCCCCTCTTTTAGCAGGCAGTGCTTCATTCCAAATGTGACAAGGTTACTCACAGAAATTCACAGATCTCATTTTGAAAAGTTTCATCTAGAGCTTTGTTACACATATAATATATATAATAATAATAATATAAGCCCACCAGCTGTTTTTCTCTGCACAGAAAGAAGAATCTCTCCCCAATAAGACCTATGAATTCTCATATATACCATTTAAAATATATAAAGGAAAATCTTTTACTGTGTTTCTTGTTGGCCCATCTCTTAATACTAAAGTTTTATTTTTGATAACTGAGATAATGTTGCATGTAAACATGATTTAAAAAGAACTAAATTACAGACTTATCAACACGCTAACTTGCCTGGACTTTAGGGTACAAGGAGCTGTTTTTAATTTCTGGCACTGAAGGGTTGTCACAAGTTGTCAGTCCCAGATATGTGACGTAACACACATTCTACGTTTATTAAAAGAACTTCCTGATTTTCTCTCACATTGCTAAAACCAATCCATCATGAATTATAAATGGTCTTGGCTCAGGTCTCATTCATTTACACACTCATTCCCTATAGATCCATTTTATTAAATAACCCAGTGCTCACATGGAAGTCCAAAAGGTGATTGTCATTTAAGGTTTTGAACACTAGGTGGTGTATTTGCATCAGTCAGTGTGACTATTTCACATAGCTATTCCAGCTGTCTTCAGATGAAAGACAGTTGTGAAAATGCTTATTCAGTAATGACACAAAATAATCTTAACCAAAAAACACATATCATGTTCATAGTCATGTTATTGCTGCTGATAGGCGAGTGATTGATGGTATGTTAAAATCAGTTGCAGTCCCATATTGTCAAAGAAAAATGCAAATTACAAGTTTATTTAGAGTCATGTACAGTGAATATATTTCCCAATGATACATAAGCTAAAAATAAGTACATAAAACATTTCTATTGACAGATAGAAACTTTGGAATGTCAGGCTTTTCATTGCTAAAATTGTTCACCCCTTTAATACATTTACAAGAATTGCAGGAATATATTTCCACGTGAAAAAAAAAAACATAAATTCAGCGTCTGTATTTTTGAACAATAAACTGAAATGATATAGCTTGGAGCTTCTTGGAGAACATGTAGGGGAACTGCGTGCCAGATCCACTGTTTTACATTCAGTTGAAATCTGCAAAATACTATATCTACATAAAATTACATGAAGAATATAAGACATCCAACATATAAACAATGCGGACATTTAGGCTAGGTTTCAATACAAAAGTGTATTCCTTTGGTACAAAACATTTCTCTCAGAAAATAACTGTGCTCGATATAAAGAAGAATATATCTTGCATGGCCTGTCAGACTTGTTACATCCAGGGCCAATGAACTATGGAACTAAACATTCATCTCATTTCAGGAGTGCTGCATATTACTTAATGTTGGCATCTCAAAAAACCCAGAGCAGCCCCGCTGACATGCACAGGGCCCTTTGCACTGGCACTGTGCTTCTTGAAACACAGACACTTCTGATTACAGTATGAAGGTGGTCATTCACAGGTCGATCTGTACAGTACTTTGGTTCATTTTATATCACCAAGTCCTTAAGAGTGCTGGGGAGGGGTGTAAACTATGTGCCCATAGAGTAACAGGATGACGAAAAACATGACAAGTGAGCAGACATACAAAAAAAACAATAAAATCTTCTTCTATATTTTTTTTTTCTTTAAATCTTTCTCTCCAGACTTGTTTTGTGCATGAAATGGGGCAAACATGTCTCACATACAATTTACAGTGCAACTTAAACTTCATTCATCTCCTCGCTTAGAAGATTTTCAGCCTTTTCCCAATCGGTCTGCCTCCCTTTGCCACTCTCTGGCTCGCCTGGTCTCTGGAAAGCGGGCAGTACTTGATGGTGTGCGCATTGTCGCCGTTGGCACTGCAGAGGGGACAGGTGTATGCCCGGAGGATGGGGCACAGGACTCTGCCGTCCGCTGTCTTCAGGATGTGGGTTCCGTAAACTTCCTCCGGGGCGCCGTTATTCCGACAGAAGACGCACACCTTCGGTTCCGGCTTGCCCCTCTGAGTCTGTTTGCGCCTTCTGTCCATGGAGAGCAGGTCGAGGCCGGCGAAGCTGCCCCTGTAGGGGGGAGAATCTCTGTCTCCCAGCGGCGAATCACCAGCAAGGTGTTCAAACGGTCTGAGGAGCGAGAGGCGCTCCTTGAGATCATAGATGGAGATCGGCGGGGAGCCCGGGGCCGCGCAGCAGCAGTCCAAGGGTCCGTCGCTGTCCCGGCCATGCCCAATTACGCAGGAGCAAACTGGGGAATCGTCCTCCAAGCCCAGGGTCGCTTTAAGGGACTCGGTTATAGAGTTGGGGCTGCAGGAAGGGCTGTTGATTTTATTTTTGGCGACAAGTGTCGACAGGCCGAGGTAGTCGTTCCAGAAATTAAAGGTGTTATCATAGGGAGACCGCGCGTCCAGGTAACCGCTGTCTAGGAAATCCATGCTGTCGGAGCTGCAGAGTTTAATGTCCACAGTGGCGAATAGGCGTTCGATGGCGTCAGCATGGATAGTGTATTGAGGTGATCTACTCTCTTCTGTCGCTGGGTCTAGAATGCAGAGCAGTCAACATGTAGGCGCTGATAAATCCCCCAGAATAAAAAAGGGAGGCGTGGTTTGGTTCAAGTTGATTATCTCTCTGGCCCCATAGGAGGGTCTACACAGCAGAGCAGGGAGTTACAGAGCTGAGAAAAAAATCTGTTTCCCTCCCAGGATGTGACTGTTATCATAGAGAGAGTCTCTTTGTGTTGCAAGATAACTAGTTATCCTGTTGGTTGAGAAAAACTGAATTTTTTTCTTCTTCTCAGAAGCATGTATTAGGTTGTTTTGATCTTGTGTTGGTGGTTTTTAAGACAGAACTAAAGAAAATACGTTTTGCCTTGACACCCGTGGTGTTGTTACGTGGTTTTGCACCGTTAAATTTAACCCATAGCTGCATTTGTGCGATATTGACACACATTTGGTCAGTGAGTTTTGTGATTTTTAATGTGTACTTAGAAAACGACTATTATTCAATTTATAGCCAGGTCATAAAGGGTTTTTAATAGACGTGATGCTTTGTTTGGTATGTAAAAGGGCCCCTCCACTGATTTTGTGTTACACTTCCATGAAGTTAGGAGCCTTGAAAAACAGATTTTAAAAAGATTAGTCAATCAATGCAGCAGAGGCCACGACTCCTTGGCTGTTTGTCCATAGTCTGTCTCAAGCTACAAGAAAACACGGGATCCTACATTTTTCTCATAGCCTCTCACCCTAAACACATGCTTTAGAGTCAGATATTGGTCTAAGCTAAGCTCAGAAAGCCTTCATTACATCATCAGGGTGATTTTCTCAGACCCAACAATGCTTTTAGAGCAACAGAAACATTAGAAACTGTTTTCACAGACTAAGTAAGAACCATGATCTTCTTCTGTAAAATCATTGGAGTTGCCCTTTAAAGATCTTTGGATAACTTGGCCCGATACTGATAAAATATGTTTTTTGCAGGGTATTTCTGCTTCCCCTAACATTAAAGACAATACACAAGTATGTGCCGCCTGGTGTTTGCAGATAAGTTTGGATAGAAGCAAATGCAGCATAGGAACAATTCCTGTGCTGTGCTTCAGTTTCTCACCAGCGTATTTGCTTTTTTTCTTGTAAATCACCAGATCATTTCACCACTTCAGGACTATAAACATTATTCTGATAAAACAATCTGAAAATAAGAAGTCACATATCACAACTCATAGACAACCTGACGAGGGGTCACATAGGCACTGCTTTGTTTTAGGGTGTCACATGCCACTAAATGTTGGGAGCCATTGGCCTACACTCTAGATTATAAGGAGTTTCTAGATTATGGAGAGTTCTATAGGATGGGTACACATGTTTCTGAAGATTTTGTACCATCTGTCCTACATTAAAAATGTATCTCTTCATGGCTAGTATTTAGAAGAGGAATGATTACAGTGACCAAAAACTGTTGTGTGTGCATATGAGTATGTGAGTATTTAACACATTCTTACTCCCATCTCGTAAAATACGGACGCTTGGTCAGGTGCCTTTGTCTTTGTTATTGACGCTAAAAGTCTCCTTTAGCGTCTTATCTAAATGCGCTTGGTCGGAACTAATGGTATCGGGACTTTTGACACGTGGGAATAACGGGACAGTTAAAGAAGAAAGTGACTTTAGGTGCCACGCGGGAGATGAACCCCGGTCTCCTGGGTGAAAGTCTTGTATTTTACCACCCACCACCCCAACCAACCTCCTTACGGAATTTCAGCCTTACATACTACTTGCTAAACCCTGTGTAGCTGCTGCTCTCCTCAGTACGTTCTACAAACATGCTGAAGGGCGCCTTTTTTGTCCCTTTAGACGCTGAGAGCCACTGTCCAAACGTCCGTATTTTACGACTTTGGAGTGAGAAACAGACTTGAAAATATGTGAACCTATCCTTTAAAGGATAGGTAAAATATGTTTTCAAGCCTGTCTTAAAACAATACTCCAACCCAAGGATGTAAGGAAACATTTTATTTAAAGTTTAAATTAAACTTTTCCTTACATCCTTAAAGTGCTAAAAGGTAGTATTTAAGGTTAAAACAGTCCACACACAACAAGCACTGGGGAGATAGAATGAATAGCAATATCAGTATCAGCAATATATCAAGGAAATAGTGCTCAAATTCATCAACAAAAAATAGTCTTGTACAGGAGATTTCTAGGACATTAAGTGCAGTGATACCACAACAATGAACCATGAAGACAAAAAATATCAGGATCTCGCATTTGCTCACTTTGACAGATCCCTTCCCGCGCTGATGAACCTATAGTGAGTTGTTCCACGTGAAGCTGCCGTGTGCTCCCTGCACCTGTTCTGCTTCCCCTGAGTCCTCGGCTTTGTGCTCACAACCAGCCCTCCTCTGCTCCATTGTCTCCTCTCCACAGCGGGCCGTTTAACTTTATTAATATGCATTAAAACAGAGTGTGCCGCATGTGTGTGTGTGTGTGTGTGTGTGTGTGTGTGTGTGTGTGTGTGTGTGTGTGTGTGTGTGTGTGTGTGTGTGTGTGTGTGTGTGTGTGTGTGTGTGTGTGTGTGTGTGTGTGTGTGTGTGTGCGTGCGTGCGTGCGTGCGTGCGTGCGTGCGTGCGTGCGTGCGTGCGTGCGTGCGTGTGTGTGCTTAGTAAGACAGAGACTCCCAAAAAAAGAGCTTCATAACTGACCTGACTGCTGGCACAATGACTACGTTACTATTTTTGTCAGACACTCAAGTGAAATATTAAAGGCAGTCAAAAGAGACAAAAGTCATTTGGATGTCTTCTATATTAAAATTCAAGCTAAGATCCAGTTTGCCACCACTGTGGGAGTTTTCCTTAATGAAATAAATCAATATCAGTCATTCACAGACCTAAAGTGAGTCTCTGAAAAGGATCCTGTGATTCAGTGTTATAGGCAAACATATATAACAACTTAAATCCATAGTTTTGATGTTTTGTATTTGGTGTTCCAAAAGGATTGAATTTGATCTTAAATGATGTTAAAATCCTGAATCTGCACAATCCTATAAACATTTAAATTGATCTTCGAAAAGAGCATACAATTGCTGCTGCTATAAAAGTTCCCAGCGATTGTGTAGATGGGACAAAGCATGCAGAAAAATTGTGTAAGTGAGACAGTTTCTTGTATGTGAGAATAAATTATAATTAGGATACACCACATGGTCCATTTTCAAGGTCACCTTCAGCTCTGCTTGCACAAAGGAAATCATGAAAGAGCATTTAAAAGATGAATGGCTGCCAAATCACAATAGATAAATTGCACTGGGGCCAATATGACATGTGGCTCTAGTGCTTTAGGGAGCCTATATTACTCTTGATGCAAAACGTGTTTGGCAGCAACAAAAAGTATTGATAAGGAATACTAAATTCAGAGTTTCATTCAGAGTCCCATCGCTTGATAAAGGGCGGAAGCTAATCTTACTGAAGGAATGAAAACATGAAAACAGGAGTCAAGGCAAGTATAATTGTATTTATATGGCACGGGTTGGCACTTCTAAAACACAGACAGCAATTCAAAACGTGCTTGTATGGAATAATAGGTTTAAAACACAAAAGATTTAACAATTTAAGCAGATTACAATAAGATACAAATAGATAATACACAGTACAGTTTCAGTGTAGTTACTGTGCAGTAATAAATTACCCAAATGTAATAAATAAAACTAAAGTACATAGGAGAAAATCAAATAAATTAGTTAAGGACACAGGGAAACAGAAGAGTTTTTAATTTAGATTTAAAAGGGGCCAGAGTTAACAAAATGCAGCTTTATCGTGGTTAGGTTTAAACACTCAGTAGCCAGTTTATTAGGTACACCTAGCTGAAACAGTCCTGCAATAAATCAACCGTTTTAATAAAGACCATTCAACCCTATGGCCATTTCTGAGTTTCTAGTTTGTGCTGCTGTGTTGTGAATTGTATTGCATTATACCGAGAGATGTTTCTATTATTTGGCCCATACCCTCATTGATATAAATGTATTGTACAAAATATTAGAAACACATTTCAATATAATGCAATATCAAAAAGACGATACAGTTAAATGATCTCACACAGTTTCAACAAAAACTGAACAGTATGATCTCTGTTAAGGGAATATTTACTGCAGGACTGTTGTGTTAGACTGCACAAGTTTTAATAAACTGCATATCAGAAATACTTTGACCCTATAGGACATTAAGTGTTTTAAATGGAAAGATAAGTCTGTTCTACTTTTGTTATTGTTCCAATGAAAAAACTAAAACCAACAATGAATTAATGCTACTAACAAGTATATGATATATCTTATTCTTCATAGAGCTCCATCGTACTGGGTACTGTAGTTTATTTTCGATCTATTCCCAAATACACTGTCCTGGTGCTGTAAACACCCATGAGCACACCAAGTGAGTATCAGTCCGCAGCTGTAAATAGCCCCTAACAAAATGCACACTTTACTCCTGTTTGACTCATGTTTACTGGAAATGACCGTTCTCAGATGTTTTATGAAAGTATTGAGCCTTAAAAAACCCAATATAATTGTGTTTTTAAGGTCTTCAGTAGAAACCATTGGGCTTAAGAATGAGTGCTGCTGACCAAGTAGGGAAGTCAGAAAATATTGAGAAACGCATGGTTGGTATTGGGCTTTTTATGGAATTTGTTAAAAATATGAAAATTACAGCATTATTTCTGAATGGGCTGCAGTTGTCTAAATGTCTTTCAAATACATAAACACTAATACATATTGGTTGTTGTTTTTTTCCCCTTAAAGTTGATAGGAAGCAAGAAGCAATAAAAGGCGTAATGTAAATTCTAGGCACTTAAGGACACGTAAAAGGAGTGCATGATAAGCTAAAACTAGCCACGATAACAATTAGAAGTCAAAGAGTTACTTCCGTTGTAGCCAAATGGCAGCCTTGTTCTCACAATGTGTGACCATTGTTTCACTCTGTTTACATCTCAGTTCTATCTGGCCTCCAAACAGAGTGTGCGTCACGTCTAGTAGGGTTTTGGTTTTTTCCAGCTCCAGTTAATGCAGTGACTCTGGCTTCCAAAGGGTTAAGAATCTTCATGTGTGAATACGATTACAGAGTGTGATGATCGCACCCTGAGGCCTCCTAGGAAGCTCTGTCTGCCCAACAGTCGAGGCTGAGATGGGCAGCCACTGCTCCCCCATTCATCACTGTCAAGTTGAATAGAAAATTAACAAATCCCTTAATTAAAAGACCTCTCTAGACTCTACCGTGCATGTGTGTGTGTGTGTGTGTGTGTGTGTATAAGTGTGCTTCAACGGCCTGGCACAAGACACACATTACACACATACAACACTCCCCTCCATGCAGACTCACAGACACAAACACCCCCCTGCTCCTGCGGACCCCCGCCATTCCTGTCGCTGCATTAATTGCACAAACTGCATAATGCGGCCGGTCGGAGCAGTGCTTCATTCTGGATCCGTGTACGTCCCCAGACACAGAGCTGGGTGGGGAGTCAGTTGGGGCTTTGATCCCTGACCTCTGCCTCCTCTCTTGGGAATAAATGCTGCATCCCTAACAGTCCGTCCATCTGCACACACACACTCACACACCTTCTGCTCCTAGAGTCAACCCAACTCCAGACACGTGTCACCATCACCAGCAGAAATGGGGAATGCTAAACAAGCCAAGGTCAAGATGAAATTAGGGGGCGTCTTTTGGGCTGTCAAGTGCTTTGTCATGACCACCAGCGCTCTGCTACTACTTACCCTACTCCACCCCTTCCTCCTAGCAGCTAGACATTCAAGTATTCACACACATAAACACAACATCCGCATGACATGGTGGAGGTTGTGCAACTGACAACAATTTAAATCAATGTCCACAGAGCTAGTGAATATTTTGACATTGTTAACTCTTGATTTTCATGTTATGTTACCCTTATATCTTTATTTCCTGAAACAAATAGTCGATCAATTAGTTGATGGACAGAAAATCAATCAGCAACTATTTTGATTGTCGGTTAATTGTTGTGATTGTTAATCGCGAAATGGCAAACATTCCCTGGTTCCGTGTTTTCCAATGTGAGGATTTGCAGCTCTTTCCTGTTTTATAGCATTGTTTCATTCAATATTTAAGTCCCCAGATCAATTTTTTATGTTTAAACAAACATTCAGGAGAACAGTGGTTACAAATTGATGAGCCCTTAACAGAAGGGCTCCCTGCCATCCTCTGTAACAGTTTCTTTTATGGAATAAATTACCCTCAAAGCATATTTTAACAGATAGCATTTTACTTAATTCCTTCTTAACCAAATTATTTCTGCTTGTTTGTTCTGATTTAACTGTGGCTGTGACAATTGTTTTCATTATAAATGAATCTGTTGTCTGATTCACAACATGGTAAGGAAGAGCAGCAAATATTCACAATGCACCAATTTGCTTGATAAATTACTTTTCATCTATAAACAATTTTTCTGTCAATCGCCTAATTAACTTGGTTGAAGTGGTTTTCAACTTGTGACAGCTTAAACAAGTAGTCAACAAACAAGTTTTTACTGTTGAATAAGGAACTAAAACTCCGCTGTAACTAAACTCATCGAACAAGGGGGAAAGCAGAGGAGGAGGAGGGAAGTTGTGGGCCCACAGATCAGAAACTTGTTTAACTCAACCAAATCTGCAGAGATTAGAGTGGGAAGTGGTCAAAGTGTCTAGAGTGTATTGGTACAATGGGGCTGAGAGGATTAGAGGTGGATTCGCTGAGCCCCTGCGATGCCCTTCATCTCTGGGGGTCCACAGCCAGAGTACCTTTGTTGGGTTAACTAACGGCACTTCCCATGAACGCAGTGAACGAACCAATCCCTTTTTAATGATGCAGGGAAAATTCCATCGGCCCTGATTACCACAATGCTTTCGAGAGCTGCCATTGTCCCACACACCATGTCGAGCTTTCAAACTGGGCAGCCAGGCAAGTGGACTGCGAGGCGATTGAAGTCTACTTGTAGACTTTTTGCCCGGTAGAAATAACCTTTACTAAAACAATGCTGATATGTGCATCTACTTTATGGTTGGGGCATAATGCTAACACTAGCACTGCCATGTGGCCACCCATGTCTAAAATATATGCAGTAATATGAAGCTTAATGGGCTATAAAGTGGTGAATGTGTATATGAAAGGTAAAAGGTTCGATAGGAAGCAGCTAATTTATCTTACAGTGTACCCTTGTGAGATCCCATCGTTCTGATTTCAAGAAAAGAGCATAGAAATATGAGAAATAAATGCCAACTAAAGTTTTCAATATGTTTAAAGCAGCTAGCAAGCTAACTCACTGATTGCTGTATGGTAATGAAATTGTTTCCAGCAATCAGCAGAGAAACCATCAGTGGGGCTGTTCTTAGGCACAGCAGTATTTTGATCTGAATGGGAATGTCAGCACACTAACATGTGTGCTAATATGCTGATGTGTGGCTGGTAATTATTACCATGTTTTCGGCCTTTGTTTAGTGTGTTAGCATGCTAACATTTCCTAGTACTGTTGCACTAAATGGTACAGCTGAGGCTGATGGGAAAGTCAGTAGCATTGGACAAATAGAAATCTCGACCGGATGATGCTGCTAGATGGGAGGATAAGGGATTACATTCCATCCCGAGAGGAACATGAATTAGTAGTTATTGAAAGGATAGCCCCTTGAGATATAGCATCCCATTTTCTGTCTCATTTCATTACACTCAAAACAAATATGTATATATCACGGTGGCGCTAAAGAAAAAGTCAGGGGATTACCAAAGTCTTTGGATTCATCCTCTGGAAAACCCAGAAGTCTACAAAGATTTGGGCCAATCCATCACATCAGTGTTGTGATTTTCCACTGGAGAAATGAAACCTTTGACCTCCTGGTGGCGCTAGAGGAAAAGTCAGACATCATCCAAGTCATAAGGATTTATCCTCTAGCCATTATGACTATCTGTACAACACTCCATGTAAATCCATTCAGTAGTTGTTGAGATCTGGACCAAAGTGATGGCCGACTGACTAACAGACTGACATTGCCATCCCCAGAGCTGCTGTTCATGCCGCAGCATTTATTTCTTAAACTGATTGACAGTGATGTACTGTAAATAGCATACTGTGTTTGCCCTGTACTAAAATCCTTTTCTCGCTGAGTACAGTCCTGTTAGTGCTCTACTGCTACAGTAATCTGCATGTACTTGTACCTCACAGACCATTAGACTTCAGAGGCAGATGTGTCCTATATTAGTTCATGCTCGGCTGTCTCTTGTGATCTTTCATCTATGGAGCTGCTGTCGTGTCTGCATTCCCTCATCTCGTATTCAGTTTGCTGAAACTGAATTACAAAGAAACTATACACCTATAGGCAATAGATACCGCATATGAGTGGTTGGCTGCTTCCATGGCTGGATGAAAGTCCCAATCTCAGTTTGTACTACCTGTTTGAGTTTGGAGTGTCGAGGATACTTACAATTGTCTGTTTTGTGTTGAATCAATAAGCAGTGATGTAACACAAGTAATAATTACAGGTGAATATACAAGTGTGGTTGTCATTGATCAGACTTTACCCTCAGATGTAGTAATTCTAATAAGGAACAAAACCCATCTACCTGCACCTCCAAAGCTCACTATTTAACATGTCTTCAAAAAACAAAGAGTAAATTAACTATTGTTGGTACAGATTGTACAGACAATTGTTTGGTTTTGCAACCCTTTTGTTGTTTGTTGCCAGAAAGCGAATAAGCGCATTTCCTGTAAACTGCACTGTAAAACATCATATTGGAATTAATCCTAACTTAATGTTAATATATGTTTTGTTCATTTTGAGTAAATTCAGCTGAAAATTCAGGCCACTTTAGAACTTATTAACATGAATTCTTCTGACTTGAAGTCTGTTGACTAGAAATGATTTACTCAACTCGTCAAATTAAGTTAAAAAGAAAATTAAGTTAAAAAGAAATATGATCTGCATATTAGCAGACTCTTCAGCATGCAGTGTTTGAGAGGATCTTTCTTTTTTGTAGTTTGAAGACATAAACATAGATATGTAAATGTAAAGCAAATATGTTGGTAATGTTTGACAGTGACAGTTTTTAAAATGTATTTTTTAGGGATTTTATTTCCTTTGTGATAGAGCAGCTAGAGAATGACAGGGGAGGGAGGGGGATGACATGCAGCAAAGGTTTGTGGGTTAGAGATCAACCCTAACCACTGCCAAGGTCTTGATTAACACTCTACTGGTTGAACTAGAGGTCACCCCGCAACACATAAGACAACTTTAACCTAATTATTATTATTAAGTTCAGTTAACTCACATTTTTAAGGCATTAGGGAAGCTTATGTCTTCAAGTTAAACCACCTTAAAACTGTTTACAGTGTGCGGATTCTGAGTGAATTTGACCAAAATTACCAAATTCTACCAGTTGTGCACTATCTGACTGAAACGTCTTGCCGCTGTAAATCCTACCCATCTGGACTCCTCAGGCTGGTCAAAGCAATCCCTAAGAGTGATTTGCTGCCATTATTTGACCCAATATCCCATCTGCAGAACACACACAGACCAGTGGACCCATGTGCCAGATCGGGACAGGCCTGGCAGTGTAATGTTCGATACCACACAGGATCACAGATGGGTCCCCGCACAGTAGAGCCGGTGGCTGGCGCCATCACCGTGGCCTGGGCGCTGGCCAGATGGGCCACCCTGAGAGAGGCCTGTCAGGCCCAAACAGGCTGATCTTATTACTGTGGGCCAAGACTGGAGTCTGGTTCCACACACACACACATCATCTGGGGAATCCACATTATCATGCCTGACTTTTCGCATACTGGATTCTCCCTCCCTTTGTGTGTGTGTGTGTGTGTGTGTGTGTTTGGTGGGTGGGGTTGGGGGGGGAGGGGGGTAGAACATCAGATGGTTTTGTTGCTGTTCAAACTGGAAAAATCAGGGTTGATGTGGGTTACTTATGTTTACATAACAACAAAATGAATTCTCAACCCAGAAAAATGCCGCCTTCTTAGGTTTCTCAGGATGAGAAAGAGCGCGATGTGCAACCAGCTACATAGTATAACAGTATATTTTTTCAACACAGTCTTTGAAGGCCAATACTGTGATTTTTTTGCAAGGGCCCATGTTTGATGTTGTTTTTGGGTGTGTGCACCGCTACATATGAACTTGCATCTCAGTAGTGGTTGCCAATATTCATTATTTCATAAATATCAAAGTAATATAGGCCTATCTAGAAACTCATACATGAATCTAACCTTTATTCCTTATTTCTGGTTTTCTATCCATTCAAAAAACTACAAACATTGCCATGCAAATTTCAACACTTCATCACAATCAGATCCTAAAATGCTAATGAACAAAACTCTAAAAAGGCTCCTGGAGACTCTCACTTTGCAGCTGCAGTCTGAGAATTTTAGTTTTCCAAATATGGATGCTGAATATGAGGCAGGGTGTTAGAAAGAACATACTTCGTATGCTCTATAAAACCGTGCCCCGGGATAAATAAAAGTTTAAAAAGATGAAGATCAAAGCCGATCTGACAGCAGTGCCACATTCCTGCTAAAGTGGAGTATCAGGGATAAGAAGAATGAGGTTGTCCATATGGAGTCCTATCTGCTTTCACCTAATGGCTGAACTCCAAATGCAGGTCATGTGTAGTTATTTTCTGTTTTCTATGTCATCTACTGTTGAGTTTCAATCAATCAAGAGGAGGACATTACATCTAAAGCTCTTAAAGCATAACGAGAATAAATTAATACAATAAGTTAATTAAGTTCTGTAATGGAAAATGGTAAAGTAAATGGATCAAAAGAGTCTGGGCGATGCCATTATCAAGGTTAGGATTGAGCAGCATGGCTCTATGGGTGGTCGGTCCAGACTGAAATATCTCAACAAATGTCGGATAGATTGCTATTAAAATTTGGTACAGAGATTCATGGTCACCAGATGATGATGATGAAGAAATCTTACTGACTTTGGTGATTCCATGATTTTTCCTATAGCGCCACCATGAGGTTTACATTTGTGATTTTGAGTGAGATGTCTCCACAAAGATTGCCATACGTTTTTGCAAACACATATTTATCCTCATCAGGATGAATTGTATTTACTTTGTTGATCCCTTATCTTTTCACCTAGGGTCATCATCAGGTCAAAATATAAATTTTGATTTGTCCAGAGTTTGGTTTTTGGTTCCAAGTACCTGCAAAACTCATGACATTCCCATCAGCCTCAGCTGTAATTTGTGTTAAGTGATAATTAGCAAATGTTAGCATGCTGACAGACAAAACTAAAATGGTGAACATGGTCAACATTACACCTGCTTAGCATCAGCTTGTTAGCATTTGATTAATAATGTTAGTTTAAGTACAACTTCACAGAGCCCCTAGCATGGCTGGAGACTCTTAATCTTGTTCAGAATTTAAACACAATGTGAGGAGCGTTTTAAAACAAAACCTCACGATCCATAAAAGGACAAAAAGATGAACTGAACAAAGAAGTGCAATAATAAAACAATGCCAAAGAAGACAAAAGCATATTTTTCAGTTGATGAAAAATATTAATATAAGTAGTAAGACAAACAGACAGTTTAAAACATGCATTGAGCTGTCAAATGAAATGATACAGTTGTGACTTCACTTGTAATTACAGCTTACAGAAGCTTGACTGGCCAATTTGTAATAAAAAATAAATTGTGAGCAGCTGTAATCAATGTTTATATTTTACAAATGCCAAACCAACTGAATGGAGTTGTCATTCCCTCCAATCCTTAATTTTCCAGCAGCAAATTATGTTTCTACATTAATAATGATAGACTTATATCTGAGGAGCAGGGCTTAATGTTGCATGCTGCCAAAAAAGAAATGGATTTCCATTTCTTTAGTGTCATCCTCTGTAATATAACCCGTTCTCAAACTGACAGCTCTGAAACAGGGTGAATGACAACCGTCTCTCAAGGTCTAGATCACGGTTTGGCCTGATTTTGGCTCAGAGGCTCTTCTCATTGTCAGAAAGCATCTTCTTTTGAAATTCACATAAAATCATGTTTGACTGGCAGCTCGAGCAGCAGGGCACGTGGGGGTTGTAATATCCACGGGAGCGGAGCAGAGATGGATGGATTGGTTTTCTTACTGCACATTGATTTCCACATTTGGGTGATTAAGTTTATTATTTGGCCTGCGGCTACATTACCATGTGATTATCCTGGGAGGGAAGCAGTATTTAACTTTTGAGAACAAAGGAGAATCACTTTGGTCACCTGAGTCTCTTTCTGGGTGCAGGGAGAAAAAGAAGATGGAAGCGTTCGGCCTGGGACTGTGTTTAGCTCTGCGGTTCCTCTCAGTCTGCCTCCTTCCCTCTTTTTTCGGTTTCCCCCTTTTCTTTCCATCCCCTAGCAAACATTTCTCCCCGACTCTTTTGTTTGCCAAGATCCAGGTTACCATGGCTACCAACTGGCGCTCTATGAGCACCTCATCCCTCATCTAAATATTCCTAGTTATCTATGGTAATGAAATGCACACACCATTATCTGGCTTAATGAAATACACTCCATTGTCTATGATTAGAGGGAGAAAGCTTTATTTCGGAGTAGCCTTGTGTTGCAGTGTTCCCTGGCTGTGTTAAACAACTGTACACCATTGGAGATGTGGGGCTCTTTCAGACTCTTTTTTTCCGTTCCGTGGACAATGAAGAAACTATGTCCAGTTGCTGTGAGCAGCCCTGCTATGCAGCTTATGTGCTACAGTGGCTGTTTGATTGCACTAATTGGCCTGTCTGCACTCTCTCTGCCTCGTGACCGACTCGCTGCTGCAAATTCTGCTTCCAAACTAATGCAGCCCATTAAAAGAAGACAGATTATGACAATAAACCTTTACATTATACCCGTTTTGACAAGACTACCACATAGCAGGCTGCAGAAGAGCTGCATTGAGAAAAGCAAGCACAAGCAGAAATAGAACATCATTATCTAACAGTATCTGAACTCAAAATCTTTTCCCTCTTTTGTGTGCGAGGAAGAATAAGCCAAATCAACTCCTTCCCGTACAGCACTACTCATATCTGTGCTGTAGTTTTTTAGGTCTTTGAAATCTCTTTGAAAAATCAAGAGCATCATATAACCGCTATACCATAAAGATTTGCATCTGATATCACTTGTTTTCCATCAGTAATAAAAAGCAGTGAGTGTGTATTTTTTGTAGGAGCGCATATGTGTGAGTGTGCTAGTGTCTATTTCCAATTCAGGCCGGGGTAATATCTGCAGATTGGGTGGTTAAGTCACTCTGCATTTCATGAGCCAGTCCTGTCACTAACAGTTATCTCCTCACTGCCCTCTGAGGAGTTGTCTAGGTGAAATGATTCTCCGAAGCTCTGAATAATGCATGAAATTACGTAATGCAAATGGAGGCTTTATTTCCCCTGCCTCTCGCAGACACAGGCGCCGGGGCCGCTGTATTAAAGCAGCAAAGGAGAAACAGTGGGAGTCCCCAGAGTAAAGGAACTACAGCAGGGAGCGAAAAGGTCAATGATAAAACCCGGGGCTTCTCCTCACATGCAGCTTTATCAAGTATGAGTTGGAGTTATTGCTGCACGGCAGAATTGCAGAGCCGAGCGGGCGCTATTCACAGGGCTATCATGGGAGGCTTATTGTGTGGAGGCAGTGAAATATTCATTAAGCAACAGCCTGGAAGGTTTCCATGCTGCCTGCCTGTAAACAGAAGCCCAATCAAACATAAATGATAACAGTACAGGAGAGCGAGCGGCGCTGAATTTGATCAGATCCAGAAATGACACTCGCCTTATATGCACCAAATTAGGCTACACTAAACTGTTGTCAAGTCCCTGCTTCAACAAGTAGATGAGCCTCCCCCCCCCCCTCTCTCTTTGTGTGTAGTGGGTAGACCTGAATGGCATTAATTGCCCCCTAAGATGACGGCAGATGAAAGTGTGGTAGTGGTTTGCTGTGGGACATGGGGGCCGGTTACAAAGAGAGGCTGAGGACGGCTGGCAGGTCTCACAGACTTCAAAAGCAGATAAAGGGTATTTTTACACAAAGGATCCTCTTCTTTTTTTTGCTTAATCTTCAGATTCAGGGGTTTATTCGTGCCAGCCTCCTCGCCTTTGTCCACTTTTGTGTTAGGTTTTAACACCAGAGGATTAAATTGCTGTTGCGGAAATCATTGTTTGTGTTTTCCTCCAACCTGCTGCCTTCCATTGTCCCGTGACATAATCAACCTCTCGCTAACAATATGAGAGCTTGATCTCTTTCCTTTGGTGAGAAATGAACAGTGGATGGATCTGGTCACCTTGTTTGTCTGAGGAAACAGTGACATAATATGTTGTTTTGTTTAGGCAGAGAGCTCTTAACTCTTTAAGTAGCTTTTTAAAAAAAAAAAACAAGGACAAGGAGGTCTTACTCGTGAGCCTCAGAACAGAGAGAGAAAACACTGATCTGCCATTGAACAAAACAAATGTGAGGTTTTCTTCAGAGTGAGACCACATTGGTCCAGAAGAATACATTAAACATATTCAGAATTGGGAAAACTCTTAAAGCTATTTTTTCCTTTTCTTTCAGGTGCTCTTAAGTCTGCCTGGTCTATCCACCCAGAGCTTCACCTACAGCCCAGATTCCTGTCATTCGCCAGTGAAGGTATTGGTCTCCAGCCACACAGCCAGCCCTCCATCTGCCCATGAATAGGACCAGTCACATTTCTGATAGCATTTAATGAAAACTCTGCCCGGGCTTTGGAGTGGAGAGAGGGGGGTGAAGGGTGGAAACGGAGGGAGGGTTGGGTGGGGGGGTTGCATAGGAGGGCTCAACAAAGAGTGCCTTTCACTGGAGTGGAAAGCCTAGATTGCTCCCTCTCCCTCCTCGCTCTCTTATTTTGTCTTTTTTGATTCAACATCAAAAATGTGCCAAATGACTGGGCAGAAACTCCCAGAGGGTGTGTGTGTGTGTGTGTGTGTGTGTGTGTGTGTGTGTCTGTAAAGTGTCACACAAAGGGACAGGTGTCTTGCAGTTTAAGGTGGCAGCGGTGAGGACACAGAGGCAGCAAACAATCGGCAAGGCTTCATTGAGAAAGATATGGTCCTCAGCTTGATCCTTGTTTGTGTATGCATGACATAATCATAAAAAAATAACATTACGCCTGTACCAATGTCCTTAAAACTATAAAGGATAAGGCTAGTGTAATTCTTTATTTTTTCCCATTGTCAACAAATCCCATGAAAGAAATTTGTCCACCTCGAAATGCTTTCTGGCTTCCCTGTCTGTGGCACCCAGCCCTGAGCCCATTGGTTCTTACTAAAGACATCTCATATAACAATTCATTTGTTTAAAGATTAAATCATTTCCTAAAGCAGCTGGGCTAGTTATTAGCAAATGCCACTCAAATAAAAGTAAATAGTGTATTTGTTGGGGACTATTTTCATTTGCAGATTAATACACACCTGGTATACAGTGTGTGGGTTCATAGTAATGAAAGAACATGTCATCCAGTGCAACAGGGTGGCTCATTGATGTTTTTATTTGTTTGCAGAAAACAATGGAGCTGATTTGACACTGATTTGTTGACATGAAGACAAATAGACATATCCATTGATGGTCTTGTGTGCTAACATGCAGTCATTCTGAGCTATCTAATTAACCCTCCTGGATCCCAGGAATTTCTTGGGGAACCCCCCCCCAAAAGATTCTGCACCTTTTTCTGCGAGTATGTTTGCATCACTGGATGACAACACTGCCGGGACAACTTCATGCTTCTTCCTCCTTTGTTTACACAACCCACAACAGGTGCGAAACAAACCTGAGAAAAGCTTTCTATCCTGCTCTGACATCAGATAACAGGCTTCAACTCATTCCTCATTTCCGACAGATGGGACCCAAATGTCTTCAGCCTTCTTTGCCATCATTACGGTCTCTGCTTTTTGTTGTTTTTTATCAAGTAAAGCAAACAACAGCACGTTCTTGTTTGCTTTGGTTTTCCTTGAAGCAGGTCAACTATGATTTACTGCTGCAGCCTTTAAGTGCTGGGTTTATCTCCATTCAAATTACAAACAAACCTCTAAGGCCATGTTTTGCTAATAGGACAGCACACATTGATCCTTTTTGCTCATATCTAAAATGGTAATCAATAGCCTGAGAGCTTGTGTATTGTCTTTAGAGGAATGTGCACCAGCGAGCTGATCAAGAGTCTTCACAGTTTCCCTAGATGCTAGTGTTTTTTAATCTGTCTGAATGGATGACTGACTGCATGGTCTTCTGGGAAACTACACAGCTGAAGGGATTTGTTGTAAAAGAACATTTCTCTTGCAAGCTGAATCTTAGCGGGGGGGACCTTTTTTTTCAAAGATAAGGTTTTGCATACTCCTTTTGTACAGTAAACAACTAACATAATCTATAATCCTTAAACCACACGTTTGCATCAACATTCAACCGTCAAAAAGAGATCTGTGACACATTCTGGTACGTTTCCTCCTACTGTGTGTGCGTTTCTTTGGTCTGGGAACTCACTGACCGTTTATTCTGAGCATACTCACAATAGCATTGTAGTGCACACAGGCACACACAATCTAATATGACGTCACTGCGTAGGCTATTTAACATGGCTTTGCCACTCATATTATCAAATATGCTTAACAGCCTTTAAGCAGTATATTTCTCAGTTTTTCTTGCTCTTACTATATTATCAGTACCTTTCTATGCACCTGTATGTAGCATATAACTTACAGCAAAAGGTAGCAACACCAGGTACATTCTGTAGAGTGAAATGCATTCTGGGAAACACAGGTTATCACTAACTGCAGCAGAAGTAGATGAGGTAGTTTTAAGTAAAATGGTACACCAGTAATACATTACACATGACATTGATGAGGCATACTGTAACTATAGGGCCTATACTATCCTTTTTTTACTGACTGAAGATTTTAGTAATGTTCAATAATAAATGATATTAGTTTAGAATGGTAATGTTCTTTTCACATGAAATTATATTATAATGCAATCTGGGTTATTCTTACACTTACACAACTGCCAAGCTTTTGTTCTTCTCCATTGCTTTACTATAAAATTAGGTCCTATAACAATTGTTTTCATTCATTACAATAATTCAATCTGTAAAATGTCAGAAAATAATGGCAATTGGCCATAAAATTGATTGTTTTGTCTGAACAACAGTTATAAAGATAAAAGATATAAGATATAGACATATAAGACTAAGATGAGCAAATATTCCTATTGAAGAAGCTTTTGTCATTTTTGCTGAAAACAAGACTGAGAGCCTACATCCATGCTAGCTTCTCTTGGAGGCTGTACCTAGGCACAGCGTTACTTTGAGCTAAATGCTAGCATTGGCATTCCAACACACTCATGATAGCAATGCTAACATGCTGATGTTTAACGGGTACAATGTTAAACATGTTCACCATCTTAATTTAACGTGTTAACATGCTAACATATACTAATTCTTTTAGCTGGGGCTCATTGAAATGTCAGTGATTGCAGGTATTTGGTCATTAACTCATGTATTCATGTACTCATGTATATATAAGTATTGGAAACATTTAAATTTTGACCAGATAATGGCGCTTGATGAAAAGTCAGAGGATCATCAAAATGAATTACAGTGTGTCTGGCCCACATTTCATGGCCATGTATCCAATAGTTGTTGACACTTTTAATACAAAATTGCAAATGTTTATCATTTAGGGACGCGAGAGAGGTTCATCCTCTGGGCACCACAAATCTCTACATAATTTCACGGCAATCCATTTAACAGTTTATTAAATTACGCTGATGCCATTCAGCTGAAAGAGTCATATATTAGCTGTGTTCAAAATTGTTCCCTCATTCACTCACTCACTATTCCCTATATAGTGTTTATTAAATAGTGGACTATATAAATAGTGGGCTATTGTTTTAGCTCTAAATATTAACATTTCTCTAAGCTCTCTGAGTATTCAGTCAGCCTGGGTGATGAAGTTATCAATCTCTGCGTGTCCCTCTGCCCAGATACAGATGGTCTGTTTCTGCTTGTTGCTCCTGAAAATCATCCATCTTGTAATGTGTCATTAATGGCAATCATGAACGGCAGGTGAACAGTAGGCTCCAGTAACCGTGCAGCATCGACAGCTGGATAGTATAAATGTTTGAAGGGGGGGGCCAGGGGAGGCGGAGCTGGGATGTTTACTTGTTTGTGCAGGAGAGCCTGCTGCACAACTGGAGCCAAATCTTACTGGGCACAATTACCAAAAACACTCAGGGTTTGGTTACCAGGACAAAAAAGAAATGGGGCTTGTTTATGGTGCAACTGGGACGCTGGTACAGTAGGAGCGGGGTAAACAACAGTGTAATGGGGTAGATTTGACCCTGCATGGAAGCCACTGAGGAGCCCGCAGTCCATGTGCACGTCTGAATGATGATTAACTGTAATTACCTAAGCTGTACCTGGCCTGCATGCCAGGAGACAGCCCAAGATTAATGGGGCTCTGCTGAAAACGGAACAAAAGCTCACATTTCCGAGGTAATGAATCGCTCTGGTACTAAGGCGTTTTCACATGGTGCTCCCAGGCCCCCAGGGAGGTTCATTACAACGGGAGGAATAGATGGATCCTCTGCAGCATTTTCAGGGAAAGCAAGCAGGCGAGCAGGAGGAAGTCTTAAATTGTCCCAGACATCCTGGTTGCTACACAGCCTCTATAACCAGAAAGGAGACAAATAGCCTCCTCGGTGCATCTTAAATGGGTGGTAAACACTACAAAGCAAAGGGTTGTGTTTGCCTTGTCTCACTCGTATACAAGGTGTTTCAACAATAAAGGTTGGTGGTGCAGGCTGGTTCACTAATGTAGATACATTTGACTACATTGATGCTGAAGCAGTGAGTGACCAAAAGTCGAAGTAAATTTTATTTCATAAACATGAAAGACTTGAACTGAGCCGACATGCCACTCAGCATTATCTGTATTAAAGGAAGCAGGTTTCATTCGTACAGGAAGCATGCAGTTTGGTAAAAGCCTGGAGGGCAAGGTTTTATTACAAATGTCTCCTGTTATAAATTACAGCCCGTAGATTAACCCACAGATTAACAGGTGACATTATTTAGTTTGACGTTGCAGAGGTTAATATATGTTCTTTTGAAAAATGCAGCACACAAAACATCCACAATGTGAGAAAGAAGCCAGTGTGAGATTTAGCCTTAGGAGTTGTGCCTGAATGAATACCGGTGATGTGTGGAAGTGGGCATCAATTATTGGACGTCAAACTGCTTGAGGCAACAATGAGAGGATTTACAGGCTGGGACATTTTTCATGCCCTTGAACATGTTACCTTCAGATATGTAGGTTGATAGCAAGATGAAATACAACCCGACTGGAGGTTTTAATGATTACAACGCACACAGGCCACATATTTCTTGCCCCATTAAGTCACATAAATACTTGAAGGAAACACAGGTTGAAGCATGTCCAGCTTTACATCACGGTGTGTGCAGTGGTGCCCAAAGGCCCTTTTTGTTTACAAGCCTGTAATCATGTTAATGACTCTTTGGTGCCATACGGGCCATTTCTCAATCGATCACAGAAACAAAGACCAAAATAAAGTGACAACACTTAGGATTTTTGCCTGTGCACGTCTGAAAGAGATGTAAGGTTCAACCTTTAAACTGCCATTTCTCAGGAAAGACGACAAAGCGAGTCAATGCCATTATCCTCCCTGTCACCCTACAGTGTCTCTGAGGGAACATGCACACATACGTGGCTCAGTGGTAGAGCAAGCACACATCTTCTCAGAGGTTTATGCCTTGATGCAGAAGTCCAGGGTTCAAATCTGACCTGTGACAATTTCCTGCATTCCCCTATCTCACCTAGCTGTCCTGTCAAAAAAAGTTAGAGGAAAAACATATGCATACAAATCTGCACTCTGAAACCATTTATTCAAAAGTAAAGAAACATAAGTGCACATAATGGATGCAGACAGTTTTATTGATCATTGAAAACTGAAAGCAAGAGCATTATTAGGACCATACCAGTGTTTTTACATGTTAAACCATTAACGGCACCTATTATAGTCATAGCACTGCTCACCATAGTTTAAACCATTCTGTAGTGGTTTAGATTTGTTAAATGCTTCTTCCTTCTTCCAAGGCAACTAAGGATATGTCTAGTGATATTTTTCCTTTTTGTCAACAAATCCCAATAAATTATATTTGTGTGTGAATCCGAGCCTACAATAAATTATTCCTCTGTGCCATAGAGCTCTAAAAACTATTAAAAACACATGAGCCACACAGTTGCACTGGGTGACTTTATTATAAGAGTAATGCACAGATTTAGCATTGCACTCTATAATAATCAGCTTCACTATAGTTTTTTTTTTTTTTTAGTATGGAAATCAGGACCAGAGATCTTTTTTAATTCCACACATTCTTCTTCCTCATCAAAACTTAGAGCCTACATTACCCACAATGCAATTCAACTGCCAACAGCATGATCAAAGATTGTGGTGTTTTATGCCAGTAGCGGCTAATGTAGCCTTAAGCAGATATGAGGAATGGGCTACAGAGGTCTGGTACACTCACTTCTTTCTAACCAACTCGAGTGACATCACTTGAGGCTAATTAATCAGACTGTGTGCAGCTCCCTCTATAGTCACAAAAGGCTTTACACAAATTTCCCCCACATATGCAGTATCCCTAAGGCCTGTAAACAGACTTTGAGGTGTAAATGGGTGGAGCTCCCCTTTAAGATGAAAGCTGTTTACTTTGACTCACACACACCATACTGCTGTTGTAACTACTAACAGTGTACCAAATGTGTATTAATCCACAGCTGAAAATTGTCCCCAGCGTTCAATATTTACTTCTATTTGACAAGCATTTGCTGAAAACTACAGTGCCCACCTGTTCTAAGAAATGATTGAGCCTTTTTTTCAGAGAGTATGAGGAGAAAATATAAGATTTCCATATTGTGTAGGAACCAGGAGGGCTTGGGGCTCAGTGCCTTAGACTGAGTAACGAAATTAAGTGTTGAGAGACAGACTAATGTATTGTTGGTTTTGGCCCTTGTTGACAATAAGAAAAATGGTTTATTTATGTTAAAGTGGAATGCAAGGAAACCAATAAACATGATAATCACATTCAAAACTTGTAATAAGACTTTAAATATGGCAAAGTATACTTTTGAAGAAAGATACAATTATAAAATGATCTCATTAACATAAACACGTCTGTATTCGTACAGCAGTATGTAGTGAGAGTGAGGATTTCTGAATCTCCTGCTGGTCTTTCTGTGGGTGTTTAACAGCAGATCATCAGAGATCAGTTGGTAGACGGTAGACAAAAGACTTTCCCCCTGCTCATTTCTTAGCAATAGATACTCCACAACCAGGAATGACAGTGTGGACAAAAGGCTAGGCATTAATTTATCTTCCCTATATGACCCTGATGCAAATGAGGGAAATGAAAGCAAGCAATCAATTCCCTAATTGGGTTTGCGCTATTTTAACTTGTTAAGGGGGCCTCTGTCTAGATTAAAGTGAAGGTCAATTTCTCATTGTGACAATTACTGTAATCATTTCCACAGTGCAACAAAGGAATCCAGCAAAGGCTTGAGAAGAGACTGCAGTGAAGCAGATGCCTCCTCATTGTGTGAGTCTACCATCTTAACATCTTGTTAGTCTCTGTTATCACATTCATTAAAATCTGCAGACACAATAGATTCTACATTTCAAAGAAAAGAATACTAGGTCATTTTTTATATTATACAGTAGGTCATCTTGGCATAATGAGATGTGACTTACTAGTAGCAACAAAACAATTTCTTGATCCTTTTTTATTTTTAAATGTATATATAGAGAGAACATTTAGGATATCTCTGATGAAGAAATTGCAAAGCTGTCTTGTCATACGTTTGACCTCAAAGGAATTAGTTTGTGGTGTTGACACAGACGCCAACGTAATAAGTCAGAAAGCCCCTGTGAACTTGAGTGGGTCTGGAGTATTTCTCTGTACATATTCCTTAATAAATTAAAATGTTAAGAGAAAAAAAACATCCTTAAGTGTTATTTTTGATCTGAACACTCAAAAACCCAGCTAACCTTCTTGTAATAACATTTGATTAACTGCATTAGGTAAAAACCCTACAGCTGTCATCAGATTTGGACATAAATATTGCTAAATCTTGACTGTTGCACAGAAATACCCTGCCCACTTTTATTTTTAAAAAAAATAAGCACACCGTATAGGCATTCCTCCTGTGAAATAAATCAAAACTGTTGAAATGAAGCAAAAAAATTCAAACTAAAAGGATAACTTTGTTGCTCCTAAATACACACACCAAAATGTCTAAAGTGTCATTCCTTTAAAAGAGGACAAGTAAATAGCAGCAGGAGCCCAGCTGGGAAGGTTAGGGGGTTCGAGCAGAGGCCTTTAAGCTGAGCGGGAGCATTTATTTTGGCTTCCTGAGGAACAAACCAAGCAGTGGATATAGAGCGTGAGTCAGCTACGCCCTCATGTCACATCTAACGTTTATTTACCAGCGGAGAGAAACCACAGAATTAGAATGACAATTAGATTATGTATCCCTGCGCTAAAAGCAATGCCCTCAATTACTTCAACTCAAAACTTCTCTAGAGGGGGAGTGAGGAGGCCTTTTTTGCTGCATAGCCAAATATCAAAAAGCAAGTAATGGGAGAGCAACATGTCATGTCTGCTGGTTCATTTCTGTTAGTGTTCTCTTTTTCCCTCCTGTTGAGAGGGAGAGACATGTGTTGAAAGCTCTACAAACCATGCAGCCTTTTAACAAGATGCACTTAATCTTCCTGGTGTTTGCTTTAGTTAAGCAAGGGATTGGCTTTGTCCAGGCCCGGGAGTGGCGAGATGTTGATGATCGCTAACCTCTTATCTGTCTTTATCTGCATTTGAACAGGTTTCTAGCGGGGCAAAGCCAAACAGACCAATAAGATTAAATATAGACCCATTTTGCAAGTTAGTAATGTCCCAGTGCTTTCTATGGGTTCAACCAGAGTTCATGTTATTAATATTACAGGCCTTTCATGCTTTCAAATCTCACACAGATCAGAAGGGCTTTGGGAGGTATGCCACTGTCAGCCAATTAATGGCCACAAGTACAGCTGTTCTGCCTGTAAGGTCAAGACCAGGCTTTTCACAGCTAAATACCTCAACTTTTTTCACCGCTTCAACCTTGTTTTTAGGTAATTATTCAGCTCTCTGGGAACATTTTGTAATTCACACCTCAAACATTACATAATAGGAGCCACAAAAGTGGCTTTGAAATGCTTGAGTCAAATAACAAACCTACCAGGCTTTAGGGAAGAGGGATCTACACAAATCCCACCCACATTAACTGAGAGGAGATGCAGTTAGGGAGATTGAAGGGAGGCATTTCAGGCTTAGAAGAACCTCGCTTCAGATAAAATCTCAGGGACAATGGTTACTTTTTAAGCGTTTAACTGGACTTTGCTCTAACTCAGGCTGACCTGAGATGAGAGATTCTCGCTCAAGGACACTACTCAGAATATGCAACTGCTGGGATTAATCTGGTGATGTTTGAGTGGTGGAACAGCAAAAAAAAAAACACTAGGCCTCTCATCCTCAAGTCATGGCTTCCTCTGACCTCATAGTGATATTCCAAATTACATTGAGTTACATGCTGAGACTTGAATAATCCTGCTCATAAATCATGCTTTAGCTTTATGCAGCTTATCATGGGGCTGACTTTATTATTCTTTGTAGTGAGTCATCCAGGCCCATCTATACTGTTCTACCAGTCTTTGGTCTTGTACTGTATATAGTAATGTATTGCATGACATCAACACTTTTTAAAGTTGAGGCTTTAATTCCCTCTGGGGCTGACCCATGATAAACTGCAGCCATAGTGCAACTAAAAGGCACTTATTTGTATGACAGTTTATGTCCAAACATCACTACACTTAAAACCATTTCTCTAACAGACATGAAATATATATATAAAAAAAAGTATACATAATATACATAACTACTGAACTCAGCCCGATCTAAACAAACCCAATGCCCCAGCAATCATATCACAGAGCAGAATTTCAAAATAAAACATAACACATTCAATGCGCCGATAGCATAATTGCTCATCAATCACAACCTTAAAATGAAAGCAGGATTCTTTGTAGCCCCACAGTTGAGGGAGAAAGGTAACAGTGCCACCTGGTGGTAACTAACAAAACAAAGATCTGTTACATCAGTTTTCAAACAATAGCAACACAATTCAAACAATCTTTAAACAGATTAGATAATCACACATTATCCCTGACAAACATATTGCAAAAGAATGCTAAAAGCTTGATGCACATAAATTAATTAATATAATGTAGTTTGGGGTTTCCTTTGTATTCTTACAATGATTGGCCATCATGGTGCAAACAGTTCCAAAAACATGCAACCAAATCTTAACACAATTAAAAAACTTCACAAGAACCAAAACTGAGAAGAAACCGAGGTGCCTGACAGCAGCCCAGTTTGGAACTAGCACTGTGCCAAATGTCAAAGGAAATGATGCATGCTTATCATTTTTTATTTCCTACACGTTCACATTTCCCAGTCTACTGGTGAATTTGTCCTTGTCAACATGCTTGTGCTCTGGGATGTGTCTGTAGGTGCAGTCCTGCCTCATGCAGCCGGTGGTCCTCCAGAAAAAGCACTCCTTCTTGTACAAGCTACAACAGCGGCAAAAACAATTTCAGTTCTAGGGCTATATGTCAAAGTTTAAGGTGGGCATAATTATTGCTAAGATCAAGAGACCTGAATGACAGGGTTCCTTTTCACCTCTAAAGAGTGGCAACATATCTAATATAACAAACACAATACTAGATATTTCTTACTTTGCATTTATAGAAATTAAGAGTAAGTTTTGAAAACAATCTTGGTGAGCAATAGAAACTACAAGTCTTAACTGTGTAAAGCTAACTATTAATGCATCCTTTGAGAGAAAAAAAACTATACATGTACTGTTTTAAAATAAGACTGACCATCCAAATTTCCCCCAACTCATTACCCTTGAAGTTAAATCTAAACTCGTAAGTGAAATAGAGATGTTACAAATGCGAGGGAGAATAATAGCATCTTCTTACCCGGGGCGTGAATATGGGTCGATGGCGGCCGCTCTGGACAAACCAAGTCCAGTGGGAATTTTATTGGGATATCGCACCGAGAGTGGAGCGCCCTCTACCACCATTCCCTGAAGAACATACAGACGTTAAACATCTTAGGCCCAACAGAGCTGTACTGGAGAACCACACATCTTAGAAAAGAGAAGAAGTTTCACAGACAAACTACTGACAATCTATCTCAGGTTATTTATGCAATGGTTTCAGAGGAGCAGACAGACTTTAAAGTAGGGCTGTAACCTCCCAGTCGACTGGTCGATACGTTCTGGCTCGGCCAAAATTCTGATTGGTCGATTTTTTGACGTGTTAATTTCATCAGGTGGAAGCATGGACCGTTACGGTCTACGGGGGGAAAGCACTAATTGGGAACGACGGTAGCGTTCCCCGGACCCCCCCCAGACCCCGCTGGATGTTAAGCCTCTATCATCCAAACGCAAAAATAAGATCACGGAAGGAATTGTCGACTTTATTGCTCAGGATGAGGCCCATTGCGCCAGCACGCCACACCATCATGGACTAATATACAGCGCCAGCACGCCACACCATCATGGACTAATATACAGCGCCAGCACGCCACACCATCATGGACTAATATACAGCACCAGCACGCCACACCATCATGGACTAATATACAGCGCCAGCACGCCACACCATCATGGACTAATATACAGCACCAGCACGCCCCACCATCATGGACTAATATACAGCCAGCACAGCACCCCCACCATCATGGACTAATATACAGCGCCAGCACGCCACACCATCATGGACTAATATACAGCGCCAGCACGCCCACACCACCATGGACTAATATACAGCGCCGGCACACCCCACCATCACGCTGATGCAGTGCTGTCAGAGCCGACAGACAAGTGTCATTTCAGAGCAAAATAATTAGGTCCAAAACGTTTAATATACTGCAAATAGCCTACAAGGACAAGTACTGCGGTACAGTACAGTTAATTAATCCGCCCCTCCGCACCCCCTACCCCCCAGTCGATTTTTAGTCGAAATTTCAGGACTTTAGTCGACCAAGCCTTTCTTTGGTTGATTACAGCCCTACTTTAAAGCATAAATAACTTTACAGAGTTAATGAGATACAGTTGTTACTCACTGCTTAAATAACACACAATCACAATAGGTTTAAACTTCCTGCTCTATGTGGAAAATCCTACAACCTGCCAAGTTTTAATTACAGGCACCATAAAATATTCTGATTTGCTTCTTAACTCTATTTTTACATATGCCTGTTAATACAAATTCTCTTTGGAAACCAACAAATCTTTCAATTTTCAAACCCATGACCATGATTTTGTGGCTCCAGCTTTTAGGTCACTGTTGTAATAAAACACTTTTCCTGCTGATAGTGAATAGAAAATGTCTAAATGAAGGCTCACGACAAGAGACATCACAAAATTTAACATTACATACACAAATACGCTTATTTCTACTTTTTCAACCGTTCCAATTGGTCAAGATTGACACATCAGCTAGATACCTGAACAAATAATGTAAACAGAAACATACATTAATACACTGGATGGCTCTGTCACAGTCTTCTTTTTTGCCGTAGTTCACAAAGGCACACTGTTGTTCCAGCAGCATCTTGATGCTGTACACAGTCCCAGCTCTGAGAGAGAGAGAGAGAGAGAGAGAGAGAGAGAGAGAGAGAGAGAGAGAGAGATATCCCTGCAGGGCAATTTGCCACACAGCTTTGAGTTAACAAGGGTTAATACATTCACACATCACTATCAATAACAAGCTCAGAGTCAACAAACGCATCAATATTCCGTAAGACCACATATTGCAGTTTTTGTATACAAAATATTTAATGGAATCTAAATCAAACGTTAAAATGTGAGCAAACAATCCAGAAACTCGAGATGCACCTGATAATATCCAAAAATGTGGCTCTTACGTTAACTTCATTGCTTTATTATTTTTATTTTGCATACTCAAAAACTGCCATTTTCCATTCTTGTTGCATCTGTGAACTCACATCTGGTTCTGACAAAGTGAAGGCGCCCAGCCTGTGGTACTTTACCTGCTGAAGAGCTCGTGGAGTGTTGAGTAGGTCACAGCAGGAGCCAAGGATCCAACCCAAATGGGGAAAAGATCACTTTACAAACAAAGAGAGAAGTCAAACATTTAAAATAATGTTGAACACTGGATATAATTCAACAAATTATCCTAAAAAACCCAAATCTGTGAACACTCCACATTATAATCTGTTCTTGCTCAATGGTGCAAAGGAAAGACTCCTTAAATTTAGTTAGTAAAGACTTATTATTGCAGCAGTCTGTGCATATTTCATTTTAGAACTTTTTTCCTGTTATTCTGACTGCAAGCATGCAAGAAAAATTATTAAACTAAAAATTATAATATAAATCACAAAAACTTTAAATAGTGTACAAAATGTAGTATACAATAAACCTGAGGGTCAGACTTTTTTTTATTTTTTTATTCTAAAAACCTGATACACATTATTTAAAACTGTGCTCACTTTTGAAAATAGGACTGTATTACCTTCAGGCCTCTAAAACTTTCATAAAAAGATAACAAATTGTTACCTTGGTGGAGGATCACAAGCCAAAAAAGGTTAGGTACAATTGTCTTAGATAACATTTTTCATTTTAAAATACACATTAGTGAGTCACAGTCTTACGGTTTGACAAAATTCCTTGGATGGGGTGTTGGAGACTGAGAATTCGATCGGCTTTGGCCAAAGGCATCTAACTCTTTGACCGGCTGCATTCTAGGACGAGTCGTTTGTCGGACAGTCCACTCCCCTTCATCGCAGTCTTCTTCCTGCGCCACTGGTTGGTCTGTATAGTCCCAATTGGCGCAGGCATCTGAAGTGAGCCGACAAACGGTAAAGATAGTTAAACACCTCATTGTAGTAACATGTCATCGTTCCAACTTTTGAGAAACATTTTGTGACGTGAACCTCCAAGTCCTTGATTACCGTTGTCACCAAACAGAGCTTCAACAGCTTCCTCTAACGTGGCGTGTGTTTTCAAGGCCTCGGAGCTCTGCGCCCAGGTGAATCCCATTTCCTGAAATGGAAGTTCAAAACAACCTCCTAAGCTAACATAGCATACACACACCAAAGCCACAGATGACAGATATACTGAATTTTTCTAAAAAAGAATTCAAGAATCCAATTCCAAACTGCTCCAAAAGGTGAGTGAGTGTTCAGTGTATACACATATTATACCTCTATCCCCTATCATTGAGTGTGCTGTGCAATGTTTCCTGACCACCATTTGGAGTCAACAACATGCAAAATGACATATGGGCTTTGAACATTCTCAGAGGTTGTGAACATCTCTAGAATGATTTCTACTGCTTCTTATCAGCCATCTGGTGAGTGACAGTCTTTTTTTGTGCCATATATGTCTTGTAAACATAAGCTTCTCCTACCATTAGGTGCAACGTCTGTGCTCGTTTCAGCTCTTGCGTGGCTTCAGCACTCGAACTTTCCAGCTTCAACACCTCCTTATAGATTAGCGAGGCCTCGTAGTATCTCTGGAGAAGTGACAGTGGAAATTACAGGCAATAAGTAAAAAATTAATAAGTAATATGCAAAATCTGGACTTTAGTAATAACACTTGAGCTAGCATGTAGGGAATTGATACTGTAGAGGGTTTATTCTGCACTATGGCATAGGGCTGCCCCTTCTTGGTCGACTAATCAGTCGTTTTTGTTTTAGTCAACTAAGATTTCTCTATGTCATCTTATGTTTTTTTAAAGCTGAATTACTTATTTTCCAAGAAACAAATGAGCACATCTCAGGTACACACACGATTTAAAGTTGTGTTTTTGCATGAGTCTTTGTGGAGAATTGTGGAGTTTTACAGGTCTGTCGATTAAATCAACTAATCTATTAGTAGACAAAACCACTAATAGATTAGCTGACTAAGAATATCTTTAGTTGACGACAGCCCTACTACTATAAAACCTGCAAACAAAAGTATTTAGTAACAACCTCACACCTGTATATTGTATTGTAAGGTCAGTTTTCTCTGTACTACATGTTTTTTACCACAATATTAAAGTTTTTTTTCTGAAAATGTTGCAACAGTTCCTATACATGAAAATAAAAGACTAAAGTGTCTGGAAGTATCACAGTTTACTGGATAAATGGGCAGCGATTCACCTTGAGCCCACAGAGAGCTTTTCCTTTCCTAAATAAACCTTTTATCCAGTTTGGCTCCATGGAGAGAGCTAGATCAGCGTCCCTGAAAGCGTTTTCATACTGCTGCAGTCTTTCATAACACAGGGACCGATTTCCAAATAACCTGAAACACATTCAACGGAATTCATGTCATTAACAGTGACTGCGTCTGTGTGCTTTAATAGAGACTGAAGTCAATTTAAGTTGACATGTTCTTACTTAAATTCCTTTGGGTTGTATTTAATTGCATCAGTAAAGCATTTCACGGCCATCTCATACTGTCCAGAGGCAGCCAGGCGATTTCCCATACCTGGAAAGCAGATTCAGTGCTTTCACAAGTTTGACTTTGACAAAGTCTCAATGACGTTAATGTAAAATATAAGTTACCAGCAAGCTCTCTGCTTCTTTTTGCCAACTCTTCTGCAGCGGGATCCATTGTTTTCTGTTAAAGTTCAAACATTAGCCTGTGAAGCATGCGAAACACTACAGGAAACTACATTTGCATGTTGCTTTCTGTCAAACACCAACTTATGAGGACAACCAGTTAATGTTAGATCCTATAAAAGAGTAAGACTTGTACAGAGAAAATGTTTCTAGGCTGGTAATAATTTCAAATAGTGTGACTTAAGTCTGGTAAAATCCATGATCGCAGGTTTCTTGGATAAGATTATGACTTGAAGAAATACAAATACCATGTCTTCAGGGTTCCCACCTCAGTATTAGGTTGAGGTTTCTCTTCTTTCTTTGTAATTTCAGGTTTATCTACAACCTTTTTCTTTTCCTCAAGAGGCTGCTGGAATGTCAGTAATTTATTTTGTTCCTTTTTCCGTTCTTTTGCAGGCCTCTGGTCACACGTCTCCTCAGGCACCGATTTTGTTGTAGAAGAATTTGAATTATTTAAATCCAAATCCTGAAGAGAATAAAAGACAAGGTGGTGGTTTGAAGATATTCATCCACAGACTACAATGGTGAAAATCATGTTTCACAAAGACAGACTTTGACAATAACTTAGATTCTACTAATAGTCTGACTTTAGATAGACGTCTAAATTCATCTGTTGCGCAAAGCCCATCTGACGATGATTGGCCAGTTGATGTACTGCTATAGGGACGTATCTTTGCCATGTAAATGCTCTAGTGACGTCAGAATCACATGAATTTCGATTGTACAGTCCAGACTCAGGTAGCATTTTTTTAAATTTTATATTAAATCCGACATGTAGCAGATTTGGACCACATATGAAAGTGGCCCAAATCACAACTGGAAACGATTGGATGCCATGTTACTTGGGCTGTTCACACAGTCATGAAAATAAAATAAATAAAAATAATTTATCGCATTTGGGTCACTTTGGCCTGCAGTCTGAATTTAGCCTAAGAGCAAAATCTAACACTACAGACCGGTCTTTGTGAAACTAACACCTGCTGTCATCCACTGCTGTTTTTTGCATTCATTTGTGAAACAAGTACTAAACTTTAACCAACAAAACACACAACAATTTTTTCCTTTTGTGACCATTTCCTACAGTCACATTAGATTTTACAAAAACAGTAATTTTGCTCCCAACGTGACAAACAGTAATGTAAAATTCTATACAAACCTTTTGCTCCCCATCTTCTTTTTTATTTACCTCCACAAAATGTTCTTTATTATTATTATCACTGCTCTCATTATATGCAGCCACCTCAGTTCCATGTAGTGTTTTACCAGATTCAGGAGATTCATTTGCCACTGCATTATTTTCACTAACAGGATTTTCTGAGGAGTCTGACTTCCCTTGCTCTTCCTCCTGAAATGCCAAAAAAGATGAAATCAGCACGGCTTTGAAAAGACTTGTTTTCCAAAAGATAGCACTTTATATTGCTGTGAATTACAACTAATACATACGGGTAACACAAGACTTACAGGTAAAATATTTTTAACAGCATTCTCCTTTTCTATCCGTTTCTTTTCTTTTTTACGCTGCAACAGAAAGAAGAAATGGGTAAGCCACTGTTAAGGAAGAAAAAAAAAATCAACACTCAAAATGTTAAATCCTAACCATTATGCAGACACTGACCAATTTCTTACGCTTGTTTTTCTTAGTTTTCTCTTGCCGTCGTTCCTCTTCTTCTTTCAATTCCTTTGCATGTTTATCAGCCTCCTGGAAAAACAATCTCTGCGTTGAGCCAATTCAGAGGAAATGCAGTCTGGGAAAGAACTCTAAAAGAAGTGAAACTGAAGTGTAATACCTCATCAGTGAGTTGTTTTATTCGTGGATGTGGTTCTAAAGACCTGTGAGCAGCATGTTGTGGACAATAGTGATCATCGTCATCATCATCATCATCATCGTCAGAATATATGATGTCGTTCTCCAGCTCTCCTTCAAAGGTCCTTAAAAAATCTAAACCTGGGAGATAAAGAAAAAAACAAAGCCTTTTCTAGTGCTCTTATGTGTTCTCCATCTGTGAAAGGGCAAGTCTGGACCGATTCTCAGGACATCGTGTGGAGTTCATATGAGAGAAACAACTTTAGAGTGTGGTCAATCAGAACAGCTATAGTGCTCTCTGGCAAGGTTGCAAATGTCATACGAACTAGAGAAATAGAAATAATGAACACCAGTGATGGGCAAGTTACTTTTAAAAAGTAATTAGTTACAGTTACTTCTTCCAAAAAGTAACTAAATCAGTTACAAAATTATAAAAGCAACCAGTTACTTCAGAAAGTAAACAGGATACATTTGAAGCTGTGGCAGAGACGTCACTGAACAAACTGTTATCTATCATGGATAACCCCGACCACCCTCGCCACCCCCCACTGGGGTGGAGCAGCTTCTCTAAGAGGCTCCGACAGCTTCGATGCCGCACGGACCGCCACAGGCAATAACACTTTTACCACGTCATCACTGGGTGCTGATAAGACTCTGAGACTCCACAATACTGCACACAAGTGCAACCTGCACAATTGGTCTATTTACATTTTATCATACTATTTAAGCAGTTGCACATTGTTGTATTTTCAACTTGTGTGTGTGTGTGTATATATATATATATATTCAAATATTAGTTCTGGTATTTTATCCCATTATTATTTCATGTATATATATATATTGTATCCTTGTATTTCATTTATATTCTGTGCTGTGTGACTGATTTTGCTGCTGCAACACTGTAATTTCCAATTTTATTGGGATCAATAAATATCTATCTATCTATCTATCTATGTAATGTATAACTTTCAAGTACATTTTTAAATGCTCAAATGTGACCCCACCTCCACCCCTCTTTAATGGAACTTAAAAAACATGTGCATGTTCAATTATTTGATAAATCTGAATATTATAATGAAATGAACACTTAATACAATACATTATTAAACAGAAACTATACACACACATCTAAACTATATTCATTTTGCTGTGGGACAAAGTGAGACTAGCCTTCAATCAAATGCCATGTACATACATAATTCCATGTGTTCATTCATAGTTCTGATGCCTTCAGTGACAATCTACAATGTAATGTATTGAATGTATATACATGTATTGAATGAGAAGGTGTGTCCAACTTTTGGCCTGTACTGTATGTAGATATTATGTCTAGTGGATCCATACAAATAACAACATAGATGTTAGAACGTTTGATATGTATTGCCCCTCAACAGGCCACAACTGGGCAAAAATAAATAACAAATATATACACTCTTTGTAAGTGCAAATAACAAAAGTGGCCTGATGTTTATACTTTTAGAGAGAGAGGGAGAAGTAAGAAAGTGACAGCGATTAGCTTCGGAGAGAGTAGCCACTCTAGAGTCATAGTGCCTTATGTTTTCTGACCACGGTGGAAAATCTTTAGCAGGAAAAGTTACACCCACCCCCCTCGATGTCATAATGCCATACCTGTCTCTCGTTGACTGACTCGCTTGTGTTGTTCATTATGTGTCCGTGCTTATGACACCCGCCAAACTCTACCTCTGATTGGCTTACCATGAAATTTTACTCAACCTCAGCCAATCGTCAGCATAAATGTGCTGGTCTCGTGCACGGCCACTAACCAAGGAAGAAAAAAAAAGGTCTTTGCCTCTCGGCTCAGAGATCTGGTCTGAAGAAAAAAAAAAACAGCTTCAATTATAGTAACGCCCCGCATTTTTTGGTTGCAACGGTAACAGCGTTATTAAGATGGGAAGAGTAATCAATTAGATCACTCGTTACTGAAAAATGTGATGCCCTGACACTCAGATAATAATGCTTTCTCTCCAGTAGCTCCAACAAGAATGGTTGCATTTACAATAAGTGCCAAAGATATTGCAATTGACATCAAAGGCTACCCATAACTTTGCAAACAGCTCAAGAAAAACAGATGCTGAACTGTTAAACATTAAACAAGATGCAATCTGCAGTTTACTGACACAAGAATAAAGTGATAGCCTTGCACACCCATATAATTGGTCTCTATACAGGACTCATGTTGGCTCATTACAGTATGTAGAAATCAGTAGTGTCAGCTAATTACCTAGTGGAGATATTCTAGTACTGTCCTGTGTAGCACTAAACCAATGTTGACAGAATATGTATTTAATATGTATTTAAGGGGAGAATAATGCTCTTTTCAATCTGTAATGAGTTATTTGGTGAAAGCCATACACTGCAGTAGAGATCACAAAACTATGCTTATAACCGGTTTAGTTCCACTGGTTTAGATCTAATAATACTGGGTTTTGTTTTATCTCCAGTTCTTTTCTCCACCATCACTTTGAAATAACCTGCAACAGCCAGTTCAGTAAATGCCTTACCTAAAAAGCCAGAGGCAAAGACATCCAGGATAGAGTCTGAAGAATGACGTCCACTTATGAAATCTACCATAGTTTCCTGAGAAGAAGAAAAGATACAGAGAATTTAAATACAACTAACAACGTGTCCATGATGCTATATCCACACTAACGTGTGTCTACTGTGCAGAAATATGACATACATACTGCTATATGTAAGATACTTTGCAACCCTTCACTCATTTGGTTAGTTTTTGACTTATTTGCAGCAGTTACCATAAGAGCTGGTAGATAATATTGATATTGTAATATTGAAAAAATAAGATATTTGTAACTTTTATCTGAAACGGACAGTCAAAGTGAGTAGTCAATATTTTTTGATAATTAATCATTTGTTTATATCATTTGTCAAACTAAAATGCCAAACATTCTCTGGTTTCATCTTTTCAACTGTGAAGGCATGCTGCTTCTCTCTATTTTACATCACTGTAAATTGACTATCATTGGATTTTGGACAGTTTTGGACTTTGCTGGCCAAAAGGAAGATTTTTTTTTTAAAGATCTAAGACATTGCGATGTTCTATTATCAGCATTTCAGCACATTTAATCCATTAACTGTTAATCGCAGCTCTGCTACTGTGCAAAGGTGTTAACTGCTTACTGCTGTAATATACTGTATATTCAGTATACATGGTTTGGCTGTTATCTGCAGCAGTGATCACCAAAGCGGGCAGGTCATGTTGTAACGTTGAGCTTAGATGTTACCTTAGAGTTTGTATTTTGTAAGATGAATTATACAGTAAACAATGTTTCCCTTCTTAAAGACTGCATAACTCTGTATGTGGATCCTTTTTCCCTATCGTTGTAAAAAGCTTCCTGTCTGATAATAACTATGGCAACTCATACTCAGATTACTTATTGGGTTAGCAAAGGTACAAATGGTGGCATGTCACCAACAACACCCTTTAAATTGGAAAGACCTGTTATGTCACATTAATAACAACAACATGAGTGCCCGGGTGCTTGAATCATACTCACATGTGTGCGCATAAGTCTCGAGTTTTCTCGAATTCTTGGCATAGGAGCGCCACCTAAAAAGGTAGGAAAGGACACGTTAAAATACATGGTTGTATTCAACATATGGCTTTAAAGTCACTTGTCACGGTGATACTGTTACATTAACACTGCTTTGATGCTCATCAAACGCCACAACGTTAGCTAACAAGCTAGTTAGCTAACGTTTAGCTAGCTAACGCTACACATTTGACGAATTAAGGAAACTCTGCGACTAATATCACACTACCAAAATAACGATCCCTGCTTAAATTTTACCTTTTCCAATGTCTTTCTTTTTTGGCATTATGTTATATTATGCCTTTGTACTGGAGTACCGCGACTGTGGTTAACGTTATTCGTGTCTGTCTAAAGTAATTTTACAGTTCTGCAATGACTGTTTTCTTTTTGTTTCCGCGTTTGATCCGGAGCGACGTCCCTTGCTTTATTTAACCTTTCAGGCTCGTACCCGCCTCCAGGAGGCTTCACCAATCTAAAGAAAATGATTGTTTTTTTTGTTGTGGTTTATGGCTATGATTGGATGTCGGCCTGCCAATCCTGGAGAAGTGGGCGGGATTTGAATTGCTATTTGTCTGATTTAAAGGCTTATTACTCTGTATCCCATTGTGTGGCTGATAGTTACATTCAGATTACGGATCATACAGTGTGTTGTTAAATAAAATCAGCAACCGATCGCATGTAGAGTATTTTGACAGCTACTCTGTCATAATAAAAATAACTGGAAACTGTAAACTGGCAACATTTTATCAAATTGGAATCGCACCTAACAGGATTTGAGTGTTTCTGTGACTTTGACTGTAAACTGTGTGCAATACTCTATGTTAATACTAAAATAAAAATTAAACTGTAAAAAAAAAAGAATGGTGATGGTGACATTTTACAGTGACTATATAAACTTGAAAGTGTGATGATGTGTGATGACGATTTTAAACCAGAATAATTTCACAGCGATCCATCTGTTCAATAGACGATCTTTCGCGTTCTTCATTTCAAATCACATCCCTCTCGCGCCCTCCACCCTCCCCTCTTTAACTGTCTATGGCCCTCCCGCGCTAGTTTCCGGAGTCCCCCCCCCCTACCATCTTAGCAACGCTCCGGCTCCTTGGATACGAACTAGATGAAGGTTGCTAACTGTGGCGGACGGACAACAACAACATGGAACCCGCAGAGGTAGCTTATATTCATAACCTTAACTTTATTCCTGGTGTGGTTTGCTTTCCCCTGGAGAATCCCGGCTAACGTTTAACGTTAGCTGGTCGTTGGGACGTTAAATAGCATGCTAACTGCTAACCGCATGCTAGGTTGTTAGCCAATTTATCGGCTGGCTACAGCCACTTAACCCAACGCTGCTTCTTTTATCGCTAAACGTAATTGTTTAGACAAAATGTGCGTTCCCGTTGTATGCCATGACGATAGAATAGAGGACTAGTGGATACTCCTTTGTAAATAGGATTTTATGCAATTTATACAGAGCGTAGTACTGTCTCTCACCAAGCTAACAGATAGTAATTAACCTGTTGCGCTCAACGCTAATTAGCTAGCTTACTTTTTGCTACGCTTGTCATAGCAACATATTGGCAACTGTAGCTAACCATTGCTACTTTGATGACAAAAGGCCAGAGATATTATGCAGTGCTGCAGTCCGATCAACTGCTTAATTGTTCACAAACTGCACTGCAAAGATAAACCGAAGTTTCATTTCAAGCTGAAGCTAACAATTAGCTAAGGATATGACAAATACAGACAGCATATACTATAGGTGTGTGACAAATACTGCTAAAATGCATTCAATTCTAAACGGCTGTTCGGTAGTTTTTGTAAGTCAGTCATTTCAAGGATAAAGCCCTTTCCCATGAAATGTTTACTTTATTACGTCCAAGCAATTGAGTTATATTATGATTTAAATTATATTATATTAGTCACAGCAATGCTTAGGTAGATAGTCAAGTATATTTCATTTATATAGCCCAATATCATAAATTACAAATTGGCTTCAAGAAGGAAAGAATACACAAACATAGTTAAAGTACAGTATGGACAATGGAGATGACAATATTATCAATAAAATGCATGAAGAACATCTATCTAGAAAAAAAATGAGTACTATAACAATTCCTAAAGGGGAATTGTAGTTTTTATAGCAGCCATCTCACAGAAATCACAAAACAAATTAAGTAGGTAGGATCGGAAATTCACTTTAAAAAGCCAAATAATATACAGTAAGTAAATTACAATAAATAAAAATGAGTTAATGTAGGATTATAGACTAAAATTAGGACCATAATCTTTAAAGGAACTCACCACGGTTTGTCGAAATAGGGCTTATCGCGGTCTCCCCTAGCTGTAGATAGGTGGGCCAACACATTTTTTGTCTCAGTGCATGCATTGTTTTAGTTCGGTGCTAGTTAGCTTAGCGTAGTGAATGGATAAGCTAACTTGCAGCGGTCGTGCAGTGCCAATGTTTATCCCCGCCTGGAATTGTATCCCCTGCATGAACTGAGACAAAAACTGCGTTGGCCCACCTATCAACAGCTACGGGAGACCGTGATGAGTCCATTTCAACAAACCGTCTGTTGGTCCTTTAACTCTGAGAGAATATATACTTTACAAAGATGGTGTCCAGTAATATAATGTTACTGTACATTCAGGGTTTCCACCAGAAAAGTTGTTTAGCCCTGTGGCAATTGTCTTTTTGTGATGCTGGGGCCAGTCATAGACTGATGGTTGCATTAATATAGAGCCCAACACTTTCTGTGATAACAGAATCATAGACAGAATCACAAAAGTCAGAATTAAAAAAATAATGCTGCAAGGTGCATGATTTAACTTTACATTGAACACTGTATTTTGTAAACACAGAAATATGGCTGCTATATAATATTCTAGAGGTATGAGGTTGCATAATAGATTCAGAGGATATTGTGATATGATTGTGATGAATGTAATAATTAACTGCACAAATCCAAAAGAGCAGCTTTGCAGTTTGTTTTGAACCTAAGGGCAGAGGAGACTCGTTATGCAAAGTGATGGCAGCTGTGAGGAAGGCTTTCCTTTTCCTGTTTTGTTCCTTGCAACAAAGAAGCTGAATGAGTGGCTAAAGGTGCTGTGCTGTTTGACCAGCAGGTTGTGCTAGACAATTTTTGGGATGACTCACAGCAGCATGCCACTCTTCACCATCAACTCTAGAGTCTACAGAGTTATTACCAGCAGTTGTTGTTTTAAGCCTCTAAACACATTTTTTCATGTTTTAGAGGGTGGTGGAATCTCCTCAGATGCCAGGTGATGAAGATGCGAGTCAGGCTGTTGGACATGCATCCATGGATCGACTAGAAGCTCAAAGTCCTAGCACTGCCAGTCAGGACCAGCGGCAGCCCACGCTGGAAACACATGGTTGGGAGCTTCAACAAGGGCGCTCTTTTCAGCAAGGTATGTATGTTGAATACAACAATGAATTTCTATCTCAGCTGTTTTGTCATAATGTTGATTTAGGATATGAAAATCCCATTTGAAGTTGTCTAGTTTATAATTCATAACATTGGATCTCATGACAATGCAAAGTTGAAGGCAGTGATGGTTTACTTTGCAGAATTTCAGGACAGTAACCTGTCTCCAGCCCTTTCACTGATGCCTGTAAACTTCACTGAATATTCTTTATTCCAACAAAGTGACAATGAATTTGCACCTTTAAGGTAAAGAAAATAATTAAAAGTCAATTATTGGTTCTGTGGACATTAAGGGTGTGCAAAAAATTGAGGAATCGATTCAAGCTTTACTGACTCAAAATCAATTCATAGAATTCCAAAAATAGATTATTTTATTTTTTAATGGCGTTTATACTATCACATGGGTAAAGTAACTACATGCACATACTCTGAATTGTCTTAAATTGAGAATCATTTTTTGAATCAAATTTGATTTGGAATCAAATAATTGATGTTGAATTGTGACATTTTCTGAATCATGCACCCCTAGTGGACAGTTTTTTTATTTTATTTATTTTTTATTTATACAACATGTCATACAAATGTTCACAAGTTTCTAATTTTCTTTACTTTTTAAAGGGCATACCCTGACATTTCCATGGCATCAGAGAGGTTTCACGTTCCACCCCAGGATCGCTCTACTCAAGCCTCTGAATGTGGCTCACTGTCCCAGCACCCTTTGGCCCAGGCAACCATCCTGTCTGAAGATGAAGTAAGCAGCTGCTGCTCTCTGTCCCAGCACAGTTTGTCACTAATAAACGAAGGCAGACAAGAAAAAACTGTTCACTCCCCAATGATTGCCGCCACTGACAGACAGGGTGTACCATCCAGAGATGATACGGGTAGCAGAGAGAAGGACTTAGTGACACTAACTGACCCTCCAGACAAGCCAGTAGGAGAGCCTGATGAAGATGAGGCATTCTTTCTGAGTAAGAATATTCCTGCCCAGCATCTTCTGGACCTCCTTCAGAAAGATATTAGCATGGCAAGCAGTAGCAGTGATTTTTCCTCTGCCTCTAAGACCTCTGTGAAATCTTCTGCTTCTTTTTCCGGAGAATCTAAAAGCACTCAAGTTTGCAAACCAGGCATTGACCAAAGCATGGTTAGAAGAGAAGGTCCTCCAGGTGAAGTTTCTCTTTCCCAGCAGCGCACACAACAACCTGACAGAGATTTATACCCTGACCAATTGGCAACCTTGTCGTCGGTCTGTAACATCACCATGGGGTCTCGTAGTACTAAACCTGATGACAGTAGTGAATTGTTGCACAGAGAGCTGCTATCTGAGGTGGAGAGGCGCAACAGCCGTGAAGCTGAATCTAAAAACCAACAGCGGAAAAGCCCTACACCACCTCGTCAATCGCTCACACAATATTCCACAGGGATGCCTGAAGGCAAGCCAAGTGTGACCAGAACAAATTTGGCTGGCCTGCAATTGACAGGACCGTTTTCAGCAGGTGTTGAACGGGGTCACAGAGAGCAGGACCTCTGGTTCTCAGGGAACCAAACAGGGATTGATGGGTCCTACCTGGGTTTTCTTCCACAGTCTCAATCCACTCCAGGTTTTTTCAAGGCCCCACCTAAATCAAGTGTCAAGGCTAAATTAGGACAACTCTCTGACATAGAATCACATAAAGAGAGCTCTTATCAGTCAAACACAGAGATCTTTCCACAGTCAGCTGCTCCTGTGGCTGATGTCCATCGCCCAGACACAGCAAATCAGAGCCAAGAAGAAGCTACCTCTCCAAAAGTCCAGTCTCTCCCAAGTCTCAACTATATGCAGAAAGTAGATGCTTGGAGGGCAAATCAGAGTTCAGGCAAGACATCACTATTTGATAGCTTAGCACTGCAAGGTTTTTCTGGCATCTCTCCTAAAAAGAAAGCTTACGATGCAGTGTCTGACTCCCTTAATCACATCCTGAGTCAGCAGGCAAAAAGTTTACAACAGCCTGTTTCAAGTGCTACCTATCAGAATGTCACACAGAGCTCTTCCACGGCTCCTTCTGGCTCTTCTCTGAGAAGAGGGGAGGCGGTAGGTGGTGCTCCAATTGATAAAGATAACACTGGCTCTGCAACAAGACCCTCTGCCTCAACCTCTGGCAGGTCAGTCCAGAAAGATCAGCAAATAAGACATGGAGAAAAGGGGAACAGTCAGACTCAGGACGATGGCCATCATCAGCCAAATGTCACTGTTCAACCGTTGCCTCACGTGAGCCTAAGCCAGTTCAGTGATGTGTCACTTGATCACAATTTGACACTCTCAAGTTCCCAAGATAGTTACAACAGTGGAATTAAGTTAGGAGCTTCCATTGGCGCTTCTTCTGTTGTCAGCCTAGAAGTTGATAACTATGCCCCATACTGGACATCAAACCAATCAACACCACCACCTCTGCCCAAACCGCGAGTGCTCAACATTGAAGAACGAATCCCGGTAATTAAAAGATGGAAATTTTATACTTAAACAAGCATGTCTTTAAAATATTACATAAAATATGCACATTGTGAGGAATTTGGGTAGAAATACCATAAAAATGTATATTTGTATTCCTGTTTCTGATATTTTCTGTATTTATTTTTCTTGCAGTTGTATCTCCATAACCTGGGCATTGACCAGTCACCCTCAACAATCTTAACTCCATTTGTACCCAGAGGGCCGATCCGAGAGCCGGAATTCTCTCCCACTGACCTTTGTACAATTAAAGGATCTATTGGAACCCCAACCAAGAGCACCCAAATATCTGAAGGTACCTTTTTAAAAGTCATGTTTTAAACTGAAAATATAATATTTGAAGAATAACACTTTCAATGGGCCATAATCAGTCCAACTGGTCATTTGGGCTGAGAATGAAAGTCTAGGAGAGCTTTGTATACATATAACATGGTACAAAAGGTTAAAGCTTTTTTTTTTATACCAAGTGTAATGCCAAGTTTTATTTTCTTTAAAGAGAAATATAATTAAAAAGATTGTTTTAGTTTCGATCACTGTTAAATCAATAAGGTGTCTACGAATTTGTTTTTGTATTTACACACATTTCATTACAATTTTGATATTTTCTCTTTAAACGATGAATGGGTCATTTTTGTCAACTGCTAATTGGTAAATGTACATTATTACCTATAATGAACCTACGTTATGTGGTAGATTAAAAAAGTATGTAAATGTATTTTCAGGTGGAAGTCCCAGTAAGGGACAGTTTTCTAGATCCAGCATTCTGTCAGTGGACTCCAGTATATCCATACCTTTGAGCCTGGACAGTTTTCGTCCAGGTGCTACTGCCCCAGAGCGGACCAGGCATGCTTTTCCTTCATCAGATACAGAAGCTATCCAGAGTAAACACAGACAATCCCCCTCTTCCCTTCCTGAAAAAGACACTTATCCTTCCACTCAGCACCAGCACAGGAACAGCTGCTTAACTGGTGCCAGCATGCCATCCAGCTAGTAGATTGTTTTGGCTCTGACCCCTCGTTAGCTACCAGGGCTAGGTGTGGGGAAAGAGACTTGGATTCACCCTTGCAAACTAGCCGGAGTTTGGAGGAGCAAAGCGCAGAAGATTCTATGGTTAGCTCCAAGGCCTTGTTGGAGATCCGTCAACTACTCTCTCAGGCGGGGAATGTGCTCTCTGCTGGGTCTTCTGGGGGTTTCTCAGCTTACACTGCACCATCCAGTCTGCCCGCTGATGACATATTCCGCTCACTGAAAAGGAAAACCTGCAAACTCCAGGACTCCTTATTCTCATGTGCTAATGAGGATCCCAAAACTCAAACCTCCCTACTGTGGGCTAGGTCCTCATCTGACTCCATGCTGACCTCAGAGAAAGTAAGAGAAAGTTCCATTGGTCAAGAGAGTATGACCTCATTGCAGCAACATAATTATTCATCCACCCAAGCTCTTGTTCCTACACCAGCCAAAGGTGCACACAGAAGGCCACAAGAAAGCACTGCTAGTAGAGGTGCAGAGTCAGCCCTTGTCCTCTCCCAGTCAGCTCGACGGGCAGAGCCTGAAGGCTGCAGTGCAGCTCCCCTGACAACACAGTCCCACCGCAGCCTTCGGTCATTGCGCCTTTACCAGTTTTGAGTACAGAAACGTTCACCTCTACTCCTACAGACATAGTGGGTGTCACAGAGGAGGAAAAACAGACTACTCCGGAAGGCCCTGTACAAAGTAGTTCCTCCTTGCCCATCCTGGAGGATTCTGATCAGGAAGTGATGAGTGATGGGAGTAGCGAGGGCTCGCTGGCAGTCAGAGTAGCCAAGTTACTGCAGAGTGAATCTCCAGCCACCGTTGTGTCCAGTACACCCAGCATCACTGACCAGGAGGAGAGCAAAGCCAGAGGTAAGTGGATTCACATGTTGTTCAAATGTTAAGTTTCCACGGTAAGATACCAATAAAACCTCTAAATAAACTTTTCAAACTAACAAATGATCTGCACGAGTACATTATCATCTGCTTTTTTATTTTGCAGAGTGGATTAAACTGAAACTTTCAGGACAGCAGTGTGAACCTCTGGAGTTGGACAAAGAAGACAGAAAGCGGATTGAAGAGATCAAGAGAGAGCTGCTGTTAAAATACCCTCTGAAGGTGACTCACTGATGAAGAGGTCTTCATCATTCCAGTCAGTCATAATTATAAAAGCTTAATTTGTGCTTTATTAATTTACTTGAAGTTACTACATTTATAAAGTACTGAAATGCATAATAACAAAAAGTTTGTCACAGATTTGTCTTTTTTAAATCATGTAAATATTGATAAACAAAATGTTTTGTCATTTTGATGTCTGCCTCCAATCTTTGGACAGTACAGGTCTCATACTAAAGGTAACTGATGTGTTGCAGGCATGGTGTGTTAACAGATGCATGTTAGACTTTGGAAAATTTCCAAATTTGTTTCCCGTCATGATGCCAGTGCAATTTTCAGGAAGTTTGGATTTTTGTGGTTGATTCACAGAATAACAAACTAGGATCATCTTGCTTGGTCTCACTGTTTGACACATACCTTGTTTTTGCTCCTCCTTTCAGAGTCAAGGGAGCACAGACACAGAGAGCAGTACAGCATCCAGTATTAGAGTCCAAATGGTGCAGGATGCATCTTGGCAAGCACCATTATTGAAGGCAGTGAATGTAAACAACCAGCCATCCCAGCCTCTACCGGGCCTCCACACAGATCTCTTGGACTCCAGCGTGCAGCTTAAAAAAAAACCTCGCCCAGATCTAGAGGCTCAGATATGTGAGATTGCTGCCAGAGAAGGGGTAACCCTCCCTAAGAAAAACACTCAGGCCCTCACATCTATTACCATTACCACTCGCAGGCGGTCCACCTCCTCCTCTCCATCCACGTCGCCTGCACCTCCCCTCAGTCCAGCGCCAGGGCTGCTCCACCTGGCCGAGCTCTCAACAGAACCAGTCGAGCTTCCTATAGCTAACAGGCAGCTTTCCCATACCATGGCTGAAGAAGATGAGGCAACCAGAGAGCCAGCATCAGTGTTTGAACCCAGCAGTAGCAAAAACCAAAATCTGACTTCTACGTCAGCACCAGTGAATCAGAAGAGGCAAGACGCTATAGGAGGCCAGTTTGAAGAATCTGCCCCACCCTCACAGGGTTTAGGTAGAGAGGATGTGAATGCAATGAACACCCAGTCGTTTATGGGAGATGAGTTATCTGTCCAGAACAGCTCTTGTTCTGTTGTTGGTCACGAAGCTGAGCAGGCCACAGGTTCCTCCACATCAGAATCCCCAGCCAGGACAGGTCACGTCTCACATGTCCATCTCACTCTGTCCCCCAAAGCCACTGATCACACCTCTTCCACTGCTGTCCACCCCAGTCATGCTGTTGCTGTTACAGGGTTGCTACGTAAAGAATTTCCCCCCCTCAGACACACCTCTTCTGCTGCCTGCAGTCCGGACGAAGGTGTCGGGTTGTCCAGTCCACCAGAGTGGTACGACGTCAGAGAGCCAATAAGACACCAGGTGCCTAAAAGACCAGAGACCTCCACCCTGTTCAAAACCACTTTGCCTCAGGGAAGGATGACCCTCACATCCACACAATCCTCTGCACCATGTCACAGAGTGGTTGTATCACAAAGAAACTTAACTACTGAAACACCAGGTAAGCCTATTATTAATGTAGTGCCAGTATGTGTAAAGACCTATCTCATGTTGTTTTTAGATCTGTAACAGCAGAGAACAGTATTTCTATAGGACAGTACCCAACCTTTCACTTTGCAGTTAATCACATTATACATGAGGGCAGAGTTTTAAACTAGATGAAGGATACATACCTTGTAAGTGTATTTGGTTTATATAAGTTTTGCTACCATGAGGCTACGTATTCTGATGCTGCATTCTTAGCAAAAATAGATTATAAGAAATTAATGTTGACATGTCTTTATCCTTAATTATCTGTTGTAGGTAAAGATGATTGTATGTTCCTTCTTACCTTACAGCAGTGCCTGTTCTGTTACCTTATAAACCCTGTGGCAGTGAGGAGCTCTTCTACATCCCTCAAAGAGAAACCGACATCTCCTCTACCAACCATTCTGACACCACCATGGAGAGCTCCCATACAGGTTAATTTGTCTAAATTATTTTATTGTGCTACGTAGATCACATTAAACATTGGTTGTACTTCACGATTTCTACCACATTACAATTTGTAGGGCTGCCCACTGAAAATCAGTCTTGACTGTGTGGAAATGTGATGTTTTCAAATCACACATGATGACAAAGCCATTAAAATGTGGACCTCTCCTGGGTAGCTCACCAGCTTAAGCATGCGATCCACGTGCAAAGGCTCAAGCAAAGCGGCCGTGGGTTCACTTCAGGCCCTTTGCTGCTTGTCATTTCCCCTCTCTCTCCCCTTTCCTGTATTAATCTGACCTGGGCCAATAAATATTCAAAGGCCTAAAATGCCCACAAAAACTTAATCTTAAAAATGTGGGTTTTGCAGGTAAAACATGAGGCTAATGTAGGCTGATATAGTTTATAGTGGGGACGGCTGCTCTGCAGGTGTGCTGAACTGACACTAACTGGACAGGGGAGTGTAAAATCTATTTCTCATGCGTAGGTGAAATGTATTGAAATAGACAGTAATGTTAAGTGTTTATAAAAAATTACAAATATCTAATAAGAAAAAGCATGACCCAATGAACAACAAGCATGCAACAAATGAATATACCAAAGATGGCTGGAGACCAAATTGGTCAAAAAGAAAAACTGGACAGCTTTTGTTTCTTGCACTGACTGAACTTGAACAAAGCAAATAGTTTTAAAAAGGTTCATGAAATTAGAAATGAAGGAACTATTTAAATTCAGAGAATTTAATTATTAGTTGTATCTGTGATAAATGAGGAGGCTCTGGTCTCATTTTCCCTGTGCCTGTATGGGTAGCAGCTGGTCTATTGTAACCTACACCAGGCAGTGAATTAATTATACATGTTCAGGGGCTGAGTGAGACAAAGGCTGAGAGAGAGGGGGGGAAGTCAGAGACTTTAGACTCCTTTTTGTTTTTCATTTTTCGCAGCAGTATTATTCATCTTTTATCTTAAATGCAGGCAATCTTGGTTTAACCTTTTTTTTGAGTAGCACTCATCATGAAGTAATAAGCCACTTTTGGAATTCTGATTAGGCTCAGACGACGCTGTGCCCCCACACTTCAGTAGCGAGGTCCTCGGGCACCGAGACACTGGGTTGGACCGTGGAGTCACCATCAGACACTCAGAGGGCATCTACAGCAAGAGGCTGACCTCCACCTTTAAAATGCATGAGTCAGGACACAGAGGTGAGCTCAATCTACAGAAAAACAGTATTCATACTCATTAAGTTATATTGTGTGAAACAAGTATCATCTGTCCATAAATTACAAATAAAATCCATTAATCGTTAATTTGTACATATCTGTCACTTTGGTTAAATAAAATCAATATAATAACACACTTACACTAATTGTACTGAGGTGAAAGGGACATTGTTGGACTGTTTCGCAATGCATGTTTTTTTTTTGACAGACAGTAACTATGAGAAGTTGGTTAAAGAAATATTTTTTAATTTAGAAATGTTACATTAAGCATTTTTATTGTGTGACAGGCTTGCTTTTGGATTGCTTTTAAAAACGTGTGTGTGCTTTTGTTTACACGGCTTTGCTTAGTTTTTTCTGTAGTTTTTTTTTCTAACTTCTGTTTGTTTGCACATGAGGCAATGGATAATAAATATTGTTAGAATGATCCTAAATCAATCTTAACACCGGTTATGTCTTGCTCCTCGAAGGTGCCTCTGTATCAGCAGATGAACCTTCACAAACAAGTGTGAGTCAAGCTCCAAAGCAGTCTTCTCAGGTATCGGCTGCCTTTACCAGAGTGCCTTTATCAAGCAACCAAGAAGCCTCCAAGAGAGACCAGGGGACCAGCCCAATGCAGTTCCCCAGTTATGATCAACCAAAGCCGAGCCGTGTGAGATTTCATGTGGACTTAGCCTACGACAAGGCAAGCCATCACCTGGATCAAAGCCCTGCTACTCAGGCAGGAGAGGAGCGTGACCAGGAGAAGAGGTACTCTGGCCTCCATCACCCCACTTCCAAGCAGAGCAGCAGCACTCTGGACCAGCTGTGGAAGAGGTTCTGTGATCAGTGGAGCCAGGAGCAGTCCCAACCCACCAGTGACAGAGAGGCATCACTGCTGGAGCGGCTAGAACGCCTGTCCCGTCTTATTAATAACAGAAGGGGCACTTGCATGTCAGAACTACAAGAAGAAAATCTAAGAAGGAGGGGAGAAGATGCTATGGGGAACAAAACACAGAAGGATGGAGTAGTGAAGAGTAGCGTAGGTTGTGAGTCCAGAGGAATAGAGTGGAAAGTCAGAGGTAGAAAGGTTGAAGGTGAACCTCCTGTCCCTCATCAGACCTGGACACAGAGCCTACAGGTAGATAAAACTTCTGAACCTACAGATGAGGACAACCGTGACTCCTCCATCTCCAGCTTCTCTCAGGGTTCCTCCCAGAGTCAGCACCTCTGTCCTGCAGATAGAGACGAGTCGGAGACCTTATCCACTATGTCCAGCTCCATGTCCACCGTGGACACAGCGCGGCTGATCCGAGCCTTTGGCGCCCACCGAGTCCAGCACCTGAAAACGAGCTCCAGCCTCAGTAAACTGTACAGCACCATCAACAAGCAAAAAGAAGGGAGGGAGCAGCGGAGGGGAAGAAACAAAGAGCGACCTTACATCATCACACTGTCAGAGACCACCGGTACTGATGAATCTATAGTAAGTGTATATGCATGTTATTGCCCTCATTGTAAGGTAAAACAAATTTAATTACAGAGTGTATAAGGATAAACATATGTATGCATCAAGTGCAATAACAAAGCTTTCTGACACAACCCCTTTGAAAGCTTGTGGATTTGAAGTTAACACTTGGAGAGTAATGGAAAATGGAGACCCATGCAAATATCTTTTTATTTAAAAAAATATAACTGCAGAATTTGGAAACCAAAACTTTTTTTTACCAGATTTTCAAATTTTTTTTTGTTTTTACCAGTATGATATCTTGATCCAAAATATGCCTGCTGCTTTGAGTAGCTGAATAGCACTAAAGAGGAACTTGAAGATGATTCAGAGGGCTTTTGAATTTTATGTCTGGCTGTGAAATTCTTAATAAATCCCCAATCTATGTAGGTTGCATTGTTGCAGAGGTGTATCAGCACCAAACGAGAAAACCTTTTCACCAGAAATTTTTGATTTTTTTTTTTTTTTAAGGAAATAGCACAGGTGTCCCTAACAACATTGCTATTTGCTCTGGTGTATTCAATTGTCCCAATTAACAATGACTATACTATGACTACATGCACTATACCCAGACCCTAAAACTGAACCTGCTATATGGAATTCAGCCGATTTTCTATGCACACCTGTCTTTTCATACTGTGTTATCTATCTATCTATCTATCTTCATCCGCTTATCCGGTATCGGGTCGCGGGGGCAGCAGCTCCAGTAGGGGACCCCAAACTTCCCTTTCCCGAGCCACATCCCGAGCGTTCCCAGGCCAGGTTGGAGATATAATCCCTTCACCTAGTCCTGGGTCTTCCCCGAGGCCTCCTCCCAGCTGGACGTGCCTGGAACACCTCCCTAGGGAGGCGCCCAGGAGGCATCCACACCAGATGCCCGAGCCACCTCAACTGGCTCCTTTCGACGCGAAGCAGCGGCTCTACTCCGAGCTCCTCTCGGATGACTGAGCTTCTCACCCTATCTCTAAGGGAGACGCCAGCCACCCTCCTGAGGAAACCCATCTGAAGATCTGATCTGTTGTTCCACGACCAGGATGGAATCCGCATTGTTCCTCTTCAATCCGAGGTTCGACTATCGGCCAAACCCTCCTTTCCAGCACCTTGGAGTAGACTTTACCAGGGATGCTGAGAAGTGTGATACCCCTGTAATTGGCACACACCCTCTGGTCCCCCATTTTTAAGAGGGGAACCACCACCCCGGTCTGTCACTCCTTAGGCACTGTCCCAGACTTCCCCGAAATGTTAAAGAGGCGTGTCAACCAAGACGGCCCCTCCACCCCCAGGGCTTTCAGCATTTCTGGACGGATCTCATAAATCCCTGGGGCTTTACCACTGTGGAGTTGTTTGACTACCTCAGCAACTTCCATCAGGGAAATTGACAACAATCCCCCATCATCCTCCAGCTCTGCCTCTACCACAGAGGATGTGTCAGCTGGATTTAGGAGTTCCTCAAAGTACTCCTTCCACCGCTCTGTTACCTCCTCATTTGAGGACAACAGCATCCCATCCTTGCTGTACACAGCTTGGATGATTCCTCGCTTCCCCCTCCTGAGGTGGCGGTTTTCCAGAAGACCTCTCCCCACACCTCGTCACCTTGCATATCCCTGGGACCAGACAGGGGGCCTCTTCCAGACGCATTAAACTTGGTGCCGACCGAAAGTCCTTCTCCATGTCTTCTCCGACCTTCTCCCACACCCGCTGCTTTGCCTCTGTCACGGCAGTCAGTACCTTGCAACTGCCTCCGGAGTCCTCTGGGATAACATATCCCGGAAAGAGTCTGTCAGACAGGGGCCTCTTCCAGACGTTACTAAACTACCCGCACTACCCGTTTGGGTTTACCAGGTCTGTCCAGAGTCTTCCCCCATCCCCTGACCCAGCTCACCACCAGATGGTGATCAGTTGACAGCTCTGCCCCCCTCTTCACCCGAGTATCCAAAACATACGGCCTCAGATCAGATGAAATGATTATAAAATCGATCATTGACCTTTGGCCTAGCGTGCTCTGGTACCACGTACACTTATGAGCATCCCTATGTTTGAACATGGTGTTTGTTATGGACAATCCACGACTAGCACAGAAGTTCAACAACAAACAACCACTTTGGTTTAGATCAGGGAGGTCGTTCATGTTAACATGTTCTGTGAAAAAGACCTCTTGTAAGAGTACAGAACAAAGTAACATAATCACAGGTATTGAACAGCTCTAAATGTTTGATATAATTGTATTGGTCTTCAGGTTGCTGCTGATTCTGCATCAACCAGCACTTTAACTCTTCCGTCACACAGTGGCCCCTCCAGGACTCTGGCAGCCAAGAAGAGCGTTAAACTGGTCAGCAGAAGCATCCAGGCAGGTCAGTGCTGCTAAAGAGGTCACTCAGATTGATTAGTGCTTGCTAAAGTAATTTAGTTAAATTTTGGTAATGTGTTTGGTTGAAAATCTTTACAAACAAGGAGTGTACAGCCTGACAAAATTAGGGCTACAAACAACCCACAAGCTGCTCTTCCATTGAAAAAGACATTTTGTGCTGTTTTTGAATACCTGTTGTATAGTTTATATACTGTATGTAGATAGATAGATAGCTATAGGGCAAATTATGTACTTATGAGTTTGTGTTCTACATTTGCTACATAGTTGTAACATGTTTGAGCATTTGACGTTTACCCGACTGTTACTTTTCCTTATGAACAGTTTGAACTTTTTATTTGCAAAAAGCAAAAGATATTGCATCTCTGGAGTTACTACTCCCTTATTGGTAAGACGGAAGAATAAGGCAAATCATTTGTTTTATTTACAGGAGGCAATGCAAAATGACATTTTAACAACATAAATGTAAATGTGCCATGGTTAGCTCAGCGGATTATCTGTAACCAAAAAAAAAACAGTAACTTAACAAATGGTTGATGAAGCTTCTTTACACTGTTTTCTTTTTTGCTCAGGCGACCTGGAGATTGTCCGTAATGGGACTCGACGCCACACCAGAGATGTTGGAACCACATTCCCTTCGCCTGGTGAAGCTAGAACTTCCAGGCAGATTTCATCCTTCTCATCCAGCTTAGAGAAGGGAAGAGGAGGGCGGTGGAGCCCCGCTAAGAGTCAGGGGTTACAAAAACAGAGAAAGAGCAAGAGAAGCCCGCCAAAGACCTACCCTAAAGGTACGTCGACTACAAATAAAGTGTGTATAGTTTTATACCAGAGTAAAACTTAATATCTTTATTGATTTAGCTGGTTTAAATTTCCCTGGTCCTTTCCAGGTGTTTCATGGTTCATCTCTGCTGACAACCTGAGGTCTGAAGTGCGTAAGGAAAACCAGCCAGAGGAAGATGAGTTGTTGTGGAGGCAGAGCACTGCCTGGTTTGAACCATACAGCAGAATCAATCCATGGAGAGAACCACTGAGACAGAGACAAGTCCATGAAGACAGAAACGAACATGATGAACCTCATTTAGATCCAATAACCAAAACAATGTCTCCTGGTTTGACACGGCTCTCTCTCCAGGTTGGTTTCTTTTTTACTTTACAAAATGTTTCCTGATCCTTCCTCAGAACAAATGTTTATGTGTACATTTAAAAAGTGAAAGATGGAAGTGTTTGCAGTGGGAAACTTTATTTTAGGTTCCTCCACATGCTTGGCTTTATTCAAATTAAAAAAAAAAACTGGTGTACTTGTAGACATGCTTGGAGGATAGAAGCCCCTAAAAATTTGACTTTAAATGTTTAGTATTTCCCTATTACATTAAGTATTCATGACAAAATGAACAAAGTAAAACAAGTTTGGCCCTAAAACTTCCTCAGGAGTGTATGGGTGTGATATAACCAGATTTGACATTGGCCAAACCACTTGCTGAATTGGTCTACGGAAGTATGCGCCATCACCTTTCCCTAACTGATCCTTAAGCTCTCATGTGAAACATTCAAAACATCTCACTTTGGCAGAACATTTTATCTTTTTTTTTTTCTTAAGACCTCTTAGAATGACAGTTAATGATTCCCTTACTATTGACCCTTTTTTCAATTCTGCAGGAGGCTCTGGAGATGCATCGTCCAGAGTTTATATCTGAGTCCAGGCAGAGGGTGAAGCGCATGGCTCTACAAGCGCAGGAGAGGAAGCTACAGGCCAACTTCTGCAGAGAGAGAGATGAACTCTTCAGCTGGCTTGGAGGACCACGGAGGCCTGCAGGTACTTACGACACCAGGAGGGAAATGTGCGATTGTAACATCAAACCTGCTTGAAACTTTAGATCTTTGTTTTTAGAGTACGGAGCCACTTAACTGAGGTGTTAAGGGGCTAACGTTATGTCTGACAGCAACAATTCTTATTTATTCTGCTACTTAGTTATTTTTAGGCGATATAGTACTATTATCAATAGTATGGTGCAGTGTTTCAAAACTCTGTACAAGACTCCCAACTGATCATACTTGTAAATCATTCGTCTTGCATTCAAAGTAACTTTATTCTCCTTTTCATTTGGCGTGTAAACAACTTTCACTGAAAGACCAATGTTTCAAACAAAAGTTTCTGCTGAAATAAGAGTACATTTTGTTAAGTCACCTAAACATATCAAAGTGCAATTCTTTTAGTTAAGTTATTGTTACAACCACTTAGTCCAAGACCAAACAATGTAAGATACATGTTTCAAAATGACCCTTTGAGTGCTCAAGATGAACTTCACTGTTTTCACATTAAAAATGTAACCGTTGAGTTTGATAGGTAATGTACACTACTCCTACTTCCATAATTACTATCCCATAATCAGAAGTGTGATCAATGGATACATCTTCAGTTACTGTAAGGTTTTGTCTAATGAAATACTGTATAAAAAAAGACTGTTACAGAACTGAAAGAAAATTGTGTAAACGTTTTTTGTAGTACACACTACACTACTCTGCATCAATTCAGTCTACTGGTTTTGGCCATAAGTACTCGTCCACAGCTCAATGTGTGTTTTCATAGTTCATGGTTAACCACCTTGGGAAAATCCTTGGGAAAAAGCCTTCTTTGAATGTCGAAAATACAGTCCTGTAAAAAGCCCACTGATGTTTTGTAACTTGACTAAAACTTTTTCTTTTATCTGTGTTAAGGCACTGCTCTGCTCAGGAGGGCTGTTCCCAGGAAGGAGATGATACTGAGATCCAAACAGTAAGCTTTTTGTTTTTAAATATCTTTAATTCAAAACTATTCATTACAACAATATTACTAATATTAAAGACAACCTAGGGTGTTTTTTCCAATTTGTACAAAATATAACCATTTGACCTGACTGCTTATTTGGACAGTTGTTGCATTAAATGCAAAGGCAGTATTGTCTTAACCCTTTTCTTCTCCAGGATTTATGAGAATCTTCCAGAGGTGCAGAGGAGGAGAGAGGAGGAGAGAAGAAAAGCAGAGTATCGATCTTACCGGCTGAACGCTCAACTCTACAACAAGGTATAACACAAATTGCTATTATTAATCAAAAAGTCTACAAAATGCATGCATTTATTTTAAGAGCTAGTTTTATTTCAAAGTGGCTTACAGTTGTTTTGACCAGTAGAAGTGAATATATCGAGCTGTTCTTAAAGTGGGTCAAAGACCAACTTTGATGTACTGTTTTCTGTCTTTCAGAGAATAACTAACCATGTCTTGGGAAGAAGAACAGCCTGGCAGTGACTGTTTTACTGTAGAGGAAATCAGTGATGGTAAAACTTTAATAACAAAACTACCTAACTTAACACAAACAGCTTTTATTTATTTGCAACCATTTTTAGTTGGTATTTCAAAAATTATGTAGAAAAGTAGAATACTTGTTTTAATGTAAAAAATAAACCAGATTCTTTATAAATTTTGCTAAATTCCATGCTTTGATTGAAGACAAAACACTGTATTTTGTCTTCAATGTCTTTTATTGATCGGTTGTGTGAGGGAAAAGGTAAGACAAGTTAGACCAGCTTAAGATTCAGTACATTAGCTGCACAAATAAATAAATGTCTGCATCTCTTTAACTATAGTTATGTAGATACACTATGCCCATTAAATTAAAAAAACTTAAAGTTAGGACAATACTGTGTAAACATAATCAACAAATCAGCATAATTAATTAACTAAAAGCCTTTTAAAATCAGCTATGGCAAACAATTCTTTGGCAAAAATGTAGTTTTGCTTTAAACAAGGTTTTGTCAAAAATCAAACAAGGCTCTTTGCAGGTTTAAGGCTCGGACAAAGTTTGAAACAGCATCAGGAATCTCAGCAGAACAAGGGTAACATATCTTATTGGAATTTACACAAATACTGCTTCAGCAGAGTTTTTAAATAAACATGAAAAAATCTGCAAAAGAATTTTATCATTCAACATTGTAAATCCCTTTATCAGCGTTTTTGTTGTGTTGTAGGTTTTATTCGAATTCCAGTGCAAAATACTAAAATCCTCAACACATTCTGTAGTTTGCTTACATGTAGAGTATTAATCCTACTAAAATGCCCACATCTATTTTCAGTATCATTTACAAGCCGTTCCCTTTGAACAGTTAGGTTATAAAAAAATATACACAAAGTGACACCTGATTAAAACAAAATGTCATGATCCTAATACTATGTAGCTTTAACAGTGTAACAATGTTCTGGCCTAATATGGGCCAAAGGGGAGTTTGATAAATATTCTACACAACAACCAAATCAGGAAATCTGGGCAGCATGCAGCAGTGCAACTGCAAGTATTTACTTTTTCAACGAGCAAGATGGCGATTTAAGTTCCAGTATGCAGGGCTGTAGTTGAGAGCACAACAGTCTAACAAAGGTCCCCTTGAAAAAACTTATCTAAGACCAATAATCACTATTTAAACATCATTTAGTGTGACACCGCTGAATAAATATGCTGCTTTCTTGGTGATGAAACAGTGGAACATTCCCATTATAATTTACCAAAGTCTTGCATTCCAATTTCTTGTTAATATATTCAGTTTACTGTCAAGCCACAGCCCCAACCATTTCCTGCAGGTTGTAATCTCTCCACTTGTGATCTGAAATACCTTCTTGTTTGGAAGCACATGGTGTGGGTGGTCTGTTTGTTGGTGCAGCAAGCCAGATGGCAGCGCAGGTGAAGTTTAGGTTCGCAGCAGACTGTGAACTCTCTGCAGCTGAGACTGGGATAGGACAAGGCGGTGGACCTGCTCCTGACCCCGGGTACACGGCACCATGACCCGACCCACCAGCACTGTGTCGCACTGCTTCTCCTCCTTTGCCTAAAGACAGAAAAGGGATCAGTGTGGTAAGATCCCTGTCAATTCTGCCTTCCGGGCTCTGTTCTTTGAGACGTCTAACTGTACTTTCTTAACAAAAGTAAATAGCAGGTATAGTAGTGACTTATTGTTTTTTTTTTGAGAGCATGTATTGGTCAACTTTGAAGGTGTAAAGTAAAATTAAGCAACCATAGGTAGTGTCTTTTTATTGAGAAGAAAAACGTGATGCTAATGACTGGACTTCTAAATAAATAATCTATAATTTGAACTAAAGGCCTTATCATAAAGTAAACATGGTTTAATGATTGTTGATAAACCATTTAGTTTAATATATTGAATTTAAATTTTCAGCAGAACGTAATGATGCATTAAATCTTTGTGCAAAAACAAACTTGATCTGAATCAGTTGCTCAGGACAAACTAAAATGTGTGGTTTACCCTTTATTGTAGAAGACAAATAACTAATCTGACTCAAAATTCATTAAAAATTTAAGATTTACCAAGGTTGTTAAAAACAGTGTTGGTATGAGATGGTAAAGCTTAAACAGGCAACAAAATGTTGCAGTTACACCCAAAAGCTCCTTCACCCTCCTATGACTCCCAGGAGTGAATGTGTCTGCAGCTCTTACCTTAACAAACGAGGTCGAAGGGAACGTTGCAAAATCAGATGAGACTCGAGCTCCAGGTTGCTGGTGGACAACGTGCTCTGCTACTTCATCCTGGCAGGGTGTACACAGAAATCAGACTCTCTTGTACTCTTTGAGTGACTGTTTTACATCATTTTTGTCTGTCTTACCTTCAGCCTGCCCAGAGTGTCACTCAAGGACTGTAATCTAGCAGTCTGTTCCAGAAGCTGAGCACTAGGCATCACTGCAGGACAAATAAAAACACACCTGTTATTCATATGTAAACGCAAAGTTGTATTGCTTTCCTACATGCATATTTGTCTCACTGCGTCTCTGACTTAAACATTTTTATTACATTAATGCCCAGGGGTTAAATTATGTTTAAGTTGGTTTTGGCGTTCAATAAAATTTATTTCAAGTATTTTAGTGGGCATAGGCTGTTCAATGTTTGCAGTACAGAGCCACAAATCTGATACACACACTGTAATTGTTTGAAGTCATAATATCAACACAAGTAAATAATGCTATCACATATCGCCGATCTTCATATCATGCAGGTAAGGTGCAAAATGTTTGTTAACCCATAAAAATGTATGTCATTAAAGCTGAATCTAATAACTTATTAGATATTATATATCTTTGCCATACTCTGACTTATCACTTTGACATTTTAGTATGGTTTTATTTTTTAAGATTATTATTTGGGCACTTTGTTTTTGACAGGACAGATGAATACATGAAAGGGGAGAGATTGGGGGAATCGAACATGCTGCGTCGAGGAGCAAACCTCTATATATGGGCTCCCGCTCTACCAACTGAGTTATCTGGGCGCCCACTATGGCTTTCTTTGACAGCATTTTAGGCCTTTATTTGATAGGACATCTTGGACATGATAGGGGGAGTGATATGACCAGGTTGAACTTTTTTCAACATACTATACTTTATTACGAAAACTGTCAGGTGAGATAGCTTAGGCCAGGGTGATAAGAGAATGATTGGAAGAAGGAAGGTTTTGTGTTCAGATATTATTTTTTGAGGTCAATACCCTGAGAAAAGAAATGTGTGATATCTCAGTCTGAGGAGAACAAGCCTAAGTGTAAAGAAGTTGGGCTAGAGGGTCATTTGTGGCAAATAAGGCAAAAATGGTTGGCTGAACACCACGGTTATGGGTTCAAACCTCACAGGGCGTGTTGAATTTTAACAGTGAACATAAAAATGTCAAATACGCCAGGAGAACAGTCTTTGGGGCAGAGGGGAATTTGGGCCATATAAGTGTAATCCACTCAAATAGCCTGCATGCAGTTATGTTTCGCTGCACACTATTTGTCCAGTAGATGGCAGTGGTGGCGCTGCATAGAGGGGACACTGCTTCACTGATTTTTAGAGAAGATAACACCGTGAAGGTAGCAGAACCATTGACTGTATATTATTATTATTATTATTATTAACGGTCTATGAGCAGAACGATAGCGAGATGAAGCTATATTTAGACTTTTCACACTGAGTAAAAAGTCACAAAGAAAAAAACATTGAGAGCAAGTTAAAAGGTTTTTTTTCCCACCAAACCTACTTTTAGGAAGGAATAGCAGAAAAAAAGGGTCGAAATTACAACAAGGAGTTTACTTATATTCCTTTTCTCCGGTTGGTTTTCTTTACGCATGGTTAGCTAGAGAGTTCCATTGGACACGTGAGGCAGAGGAGCAGATGGCGGGAACACGGACTGCTTCTACTCACCATTTCCTCATTGCATCGCACAGATAAGCGCGAGATCTCACCACACTACATAAAACAAACATACTACCCGGGTAGATGGACTTGGATTTATTATTTGGGGGTTATTTTATCAGAGCTCTGAGGTCATTTTTATTTTCTGTTCTTTTCTCAAATTTTATGGAAGAAGTTTGAAACAAAGAGACATGCTGATTTTCACAACTAACAGGACATTACGAAAGAAAGAAAAAAACAAGATAATATTGTTGTGTTGGATAATTGATGTGTAATAAATGCCGGCTATATGTTATAAGTAAACTATTTTGGTATTTTTTTATTTTTCTCTCCTCTTTTTGAAAAGCTCCTTAGAAAGGCAGCACTTCACTCCACATTATAATAACATAAGGAGAGAGCTGGTTGGGAGGAAACAGCAGTTCAATAGCAGCCGGATATGGGTTAGAGAGGGTAGGTAGAGGAGAACTAAAGATTTGAATACACAACCTTCCTTCCAATCATTCTTTTATCACCCTAGCTGTCTGACCTGACACATTCTGTAGTTGTTTTCGTAATAAAGTCATATAGTATAGTATGTCGAGAGCGTGATAAAAAGCCATTGTATGTCGAAAAAAATGATAAAGCCACAGTAGAGTATTTCTGAAAAAAGTCATGGTATAAAAAGCAATCTAGCTATAAATTGCAAGAACGTCTGTTTGTTGTCTCTCAATCCGTTAGTCCGATGGATTTCAAACCTGACAGGTGTCTTGCTACGGGCACGAGTAAATGCAGTGCCAGGTTTGACGTTGTTTGGATTAAAAATGCTAATGATATCGTTAAATATATATCGGTAACAGAAACACATTTGCTTTTGCTGCTCTAGCTGCTCACTGACTGAGCAAACCTGAGACAGAAAGCAGCAGAGATTTGGCAGCTAAAATGCAAAATACACCTCAGCATTTTATCAGACTCACCCTGGGTCGGGTTAATTAAGTCTACTGCTAACTAATAACATTACCGTCGCCCAAAATACCCCCGCGAATCTGCTGAAATGTTGCATTTGTTAATGATCCGACAATACCGTCTCTCCACACACACACACACACACGATCATTAATTTTGCAATCGGCCCGTTCCAAACGGGCACTGCACTTTGTCAATAAAGTGATAAAAGTCATGTTATATTTTGTTGAAAAAAAGTCCTAGTATATCAAAATAAGGTGGACAAAATAGCCATAGCATGTCAAAAGAATCTGAGGTGGATACTATTTTAAAGACATTAACACACTGGCTTCATACCTGGAGATTTCCCTGTGATGTCCACCACCTTGACATTGGCACTCATTTGCAGCAGAGTCTCCAGAAGCTGGTCGGTCTTGCGGTAGAGGGCGCTGGAGAGCACTTTAGGGCGACCTCCGTCCCTGGAGGGAAGTTTGGTCACGTGAAGAGGAGGCAGAGAGGCGAGCTGAGCGCGCATCTTTTCAGCCTACGAGGGAAAACGGGGACACGGTAAATCCAGATGGAACACAAGCTGGTTCGTCAGTGATTGGGGGGGCAAATGTGATGGTGGAGAGATGATTTGTACCTTCAGCCTGTTGTTGTCGTTCTTAAGGTGTTTGATGCAGAGTCTCTGAGCTTCAATCTGCTGAGTCAGCAGAGGAGAGTCAATCACCTGGACACCCGAACCTGAACTGACGCCCGGCATCATGGTCACTGCGGGAGCGAAAGAGCAGGTACACATTATAAACACCTATTTATAGTGTTTGCTAAATATTTGCATTCAGTAAACACTAAATACAGTTCCCTGTCTTCTCCACATTTTAAATAGGGGTACTCAAAGTATTGTTTTGTTGAATCGTTAACCCACTAGAGACTGGCACAATAAACACGATCTTTTGTGTTAGAAAAGAAATCTGCACTTTGAAATGTAACTCATTCTTTTTTAGTGCTGCCTTTTATATTGATTTCAAATTTTCAATTTGTTCAAGAAAATCATTTTGGAAATGATTATTATTTTATTTGTTTTAAATTCAACAAGCTATTTGTTGTATTTTAGCAGAAAACTGAAAGCAGCAGAACTGAGTACACTTTCCCTCATATGGTGCATCCCTAATTACAGTGAGGAAAATAAGTATTTGAACACCCTGCTATTTTGCAAGTTCTCCCACTTAGAAATCATGGAGGGGTCTGAAATTGTCATCGTAGGTGCATGTCCACTGTGAGAGACATAATCTAAAAAAAATATCCAGAAATCACATGGTATGAATTTTTAACTATTTATTTGTATGATACAGCTGCAAATAAGTATTTGAACACCTGAGAAAATCAATGTTAATATTTGGTACAGTAGCCTTTGTTTGCAATTACAGAGGTCAAATGTTTCCTGTAGTTTTTCATAAGGTTTGACACACTGCAGAAGGGATTTTGGCCCACTCCTCCACACAGATCTTCTCTAGATCAGTCAGGTTTCTGGGCTGTCGCTGAGAAACACAGAGTTTGAGCTCCCTCCAAAGATTCTCTATTGGGTTTAGGTCTGGAGACTGGCTAGGTCACGCCAGAACCTTGATCTGCTTCTTCCAGAGCCACTCTTTGGTTATCCTGGCTGTGTGCTTCGGGTCATTGTCATGTTGGAAGACCCAGCCTCGACCCATGATGCTACCACCCCCATGCTTCACAGTAGGGATGGTGTTCTTGGGATGGTCCTCATCATTCTTCTTCCTCCAAACACGGTTAGTGGAATTATGACCAAAAAGTTCTATTTTGGTCTCATCTGACCACATGACTTTCTCCCATGACTCCTCTGGATCATCCAAATGGTCATTGGCAAACTTAAGACGGGCCTTGACATGTGCTGGTTTAAGCAGGGGAACCTTCCGGGCCATGCATGATTTCAAACCATAACGTCTTAGTGTATTACCAACAGTAACCTTGGAAACGGTGGTCCCAGCTCTTTTCAGGTCATGGACCAGCTCCTCCCGTGTAGTTCTGGGCTGATTTCTCACATTTCTTAGGATCATTGAGACCCCACGAGGTGAGATCTTGCATGGAGCCCCAGTCCGAGGGAGATTAACAGTCATGTTTAGCTTCTTCCATTTTCTAATGATTGCTCCAACAGTGGACCTTTTTCACCAAGCTGCTAGGCAATTTCCCCGTAGCCCTTTCCAGCCTTGTGGAGGTGTACAATTTTGTCTCTAGTGTCTTTGGACAGCTCTTTGGTCTTGGCCATGTTAGTAGTTGAATTCTTACTGATTGTATGGGGTGGACAGGTGTCTTTATGCAGCTACCGACCTCAAACAGGTGCATCTAATTTAGGATAATAAATGGAGTGGAGGTGGACATTTTGAAGGCAGACTAACAGGTCTTTGAGGTTCAGAATTGTAGCTGATAGACAGGTGTTCAAATACTTCTTTGCAGCTGTATCATACAAATAAATAGTTAAAAAACCATACATTGTGATTTCTGGATTTTCTTTTTTTTTAGATTATGTCTCTCACAGTGGACATGCACCTACGATGACAATTTCAGACCCTCCATGATTTCTAAGTGGGAGAACTTGCAAAATAGCAGCGTGTTCAAATACTTATTTTCCTCACTGTATACTTTTAAAACTTTTTTTTGTGTGCATTATTTAGTAGAGTGTAACTAAGTATTTATGTTACTTTATAATCCATTACTAATTAAATATTGTACTATTTATTCCACTGCATTCATCTGACAACAGAGGAATGTGTGATTTCTACGCTGTAGTATATTATGATTTTCAGGTTCATACTTGTATTGTATCTGGTTGTACCAGAATAGGTTTATATGGTTTCATTTTCAAAAAACACTATTTTTGTTGTTCTGCACATTGTTGCAGCTCCTCTTTTCACCCTGTGTGTTGAGCTCTCTGTTTTAGCTACAGAGCAAGACATCTCACTTCTGTTCCATCTTTGTTGGGAGTCACACATGCTCAGTACCTAGGTAACGACTACTAGCCAGTCAGGAGCAGACTATGAGGGCCCTGACAGTACCTAGGTAAGGACTACTAGCCAGTCAGAAGCAGAGTATGAGGGCCCTGACAGTACCTAGGTAAGGACTACTAGCCAGTCAGAAGCAGAGTATGAGGGTCCTGACAGTACCTAGGTAAGGACTACTAGCCAGTCAGAAGCAGAGTATGAGGGTCCTGACAGTACCTAGGTAAGGACTACTAGCCAGTCAGAAGCAGAGTATGAGGGCCCTGACAGTACCTGGTAAGGACTACTAGCCAGTCAGAAGCAGAGTATGAGGGTCCTGACAGTACCTAGGTAAGGACTACTAGCCAGTCAGAAGCAGAGTATGAGGGTCCTGACAGTACCTAGGTAAGGACTACTAGCCAGTCAGAAGCAGAGTATGAGGGCCCTGACAGTACCTAGGTAAGGACTACTAGCCAGTCAGAAGCAGAGTATGAGGGTCCTGACAGTACCTAGGTAAGGACTACTAGCCAGTCAGAAGCAGAGTATGAGGGTCCTGACAGTACCTAGGTAAGGACTACTAGCCAGTCAGAAGCAGAGTATGAGGGTCCCTGACAGTACCTAGGTAAGGACTACTAGCCAGTCAGAAGCAGAGTATGAGGGTCCTGACAGTACCTAGGTAAGGACTACTAGCCAGTCAGAAGCAGAGTATGAGGGCCCTGACAGTACCTAGGTAAGGACTACTAGCCAGTCAGAAGCAGAGTATGAGGGCCCTGACAGTACCTAGGTAAGGACTACTAGCCAGAAAGAAGCAGAGTATGAGGGCCCTGACAGTACCTAGGTAAGGACTACTAGCCAGTCAGAAGCAGAGTATGAGGGCCCTGACAGTACCTAGGTAAGGACTACTAGCCAGTCAGAAGCAGAGTATGAGGGCCCTGACAGTACCTAGGTAAGGACTACTAGCCAGTCAGAAGCAGAGTATGAGGGCCCTGACAGTACCTAGGTAAGGACTACTAGCCAGTCAGAAGCAGAGTATGAGGGCCCTGACAGTACCTAGGTAAGGACTACTAGCCAGTCAGAAGCAGAGTATGAGGGCCCTGACAGTACCTAGGTAAGGACTACTAGCCAGTCAGAAGCAGAGTATGAGGGTCCTGACAGTACCTAGGTAAGGACTACTAGCCAGTCAGAAGCAGAGTATGAGGGTCCTGACAGTACCTAGGTAAGGACTACTAGCCAGTCAGAAGCAGAGTATGAGGGTCCTGACAGTACCTAGGTAAGGACTACTAGCCAGTCAGAAGCAGAGTATGAGGGCATGCCACGCTAGCAGCTAGGTGAGCATAGAGCTCAACAGTCCCGCCCTTCCTCCGAGAGACCTTAGGTTCTGGAAGTAAATTTCCCATTCACCCATTGACAATATCATTTTGAGTGAAAAAAAAAAAAAAAGTCAAAAAGGGTACAAGACTGTGTACATATTTTGATTTCCGAGCAAAGAAACTACTCATCCCATAAACCACATGCGTACCACTGAATAATAGTTACAACTACGAAAGAGCCTCATGAACAACTTCCTATCTGACACTTTTTCCTCCAAATATAGTGATTTTATATAGTGAATGTACCGTTAATTGCAGTTTTTTCAGTAGTAATTGTGTAATGATTGATGTGCCTCATACAGTATATGAAGGCTACAGTAGCCTAGTTAAAGTGAACAGATAATGTTAACTAGCATTACCAACCTCCCTGCAAAACTCACCACGACTTTGTAGGTCTTGTCCCTCACGATGGCCCTTACAAAACACACAAGCTGACCCTTCAATAACGTGACCCCATTTAAAGTGGTTTTCACCCCTTTGGACACTCTTGTTCTCGTCCTTGAAAAAAGTCCAACATGGCAGCCAAGGAGATCATGATTGCACTGAGAAGTCTACCACGCAGAAATGCAACACAGGTTTCATTTTCTACTTTTTATTAAACATCGTACGGTAGACGATATGGTAACGTTGCCTACACAGTACAGCCGCAAAGACTCTCGGTTTAACCAATCTCTTACATGAGTCCCACCAATTAGAGGCATCACTGTGGGATTGTGGGTAATGAAGAACTTATCCAAGACATCGCAAATAAAAGACATTTATCTTAAAACAAGGTTGGTGCCCCATGAACTTTTGCTGCCTATATGAGCATATAATCGCTTAGTCATGTGGTAGCTGGTTTTACGTCTACCATCGACAGTTTATGGTTTATACTCCATTTGTCAGTGGAGAAATTTATTGTATTTTTACTTCCAGAACCAGCTATGGGCAAACAGCAAAGAATATGAATGTTTCTTTCACCACAGATTTTTTAATGGTTTGAAAGTGATGAAACCATCATTGTTCAGTTTTAATTATCTGGTGTAATTATGAATTATTACAGCAGACATGTACAGTGTTAGTACCTGTAAACTTGATATTGGTGTGTTATATACATACAGCAGAGTTGCTAAATATGGATTGAGACCAGGCATGCAGATGTGCATGCCAGAAGATGCAGATTTATAGAATAAATATCACATTAATCAATATAACATAGACATAAAACTTGTCAGTCATAATGGTATAATAACAGGGGTTTTGCAGGCTTTAATATGTTAAATTACAGACCATTTTTAAATTTTTTCTGTTTATTTTTATCCACATACCGCACACAATTTAATGCCTGTTTAACAATCAATCTGTCCAGTATGAAAGTATTATGGAAAAACAGTTGGGATGATAAGTCTAGATTATTTATTATTATATCCCTTTTTTAGTACTTAACCTGGATGAGCAGCAGGAAAAGTGATGGATTGAGTAAAAAGGTTAATTCATTTAAGTAAATGTAAGTTAAATGTAAATTTGAGGCCCATTCTGAGTTGATGAGCTTCCTACATTAGTTGGTTAAAGGGTTAAAAACAGCCTCCTGTCTACTACTATCTACTTCCGCAACAATAATACTTATTTATTTTTTTAATAACTGTGTCTCCCAAAATCCCACAGTTGGATACAAACACATTTAAAAAAATAAAATAATCAAGACTTATGTAAATCCAAGGCTTTTCTATACCTTTCAAGTTTTTTTGCCAAGGAAACAGAACTTTTTAGACGTGCAGAAACCCTGTATAAAACATGCACATGTATTTAACGTCACACCATGCAAAATTAAAAGAAGAAACAAATGTACAGGATCAACAACAGATGCCAAATCAAGCAGATAGATACCTTTTTGTTCCTCTGCAGAATATTACGAAGTAAGAAGAAGAAAAAGTCGTACGAAGAAAAAAAAGAGGTCAAAAGGAGGACTTAAGTTCAAATGAGGATAAATAACCTAATGACATGGGTCATAATTGTGTTTGTTAATATTTCTCAGGATTGATTTTTAGTTTAGATAAATGAAGTTAATTGCTAAAAACAACACTGATATAAGAAGGGGAGTAATTTGGCGTTGGTGTGTTCCTGCCACTCACCTCCTGCCACTCCGGTGACGATGGAAGCGATTCCTGACGGCCCGGTTCCTCTCAGCCCGTCCACGCTCATCTTGGATTGGCTGTTGATTCGCTGCTTCAGCTCGGCCTTCTCCGACTCCAGCTGGTCGATGTCGGCCTGCAGAGCGTCCATCGTCTCCTCAAACTCCCTGCAGAGATGGGGACAACATGGCACAGCTGTACACTTGTCTCACAACATGACTTCCTGTCTGAATCTGCAGCCAGACTCCGTTCTTACTTCTCTTTCTTCTTCAGCAGAGTCTGGGCATCGTCCAGTCGAGTCTGAATCTTTTCAACACGTTCGTCTGCGTCCTTGGATGAACTGTCCAGTTTCTTTTCCAGCAGACTGAGACGGACGCTTGCCTCGCTCAGCTCCTCTCCCTGAAAACACAAACAAAAGCTTAGATTTTTCATTGCTCTCTTTTGGACAATATTTGACTTGAATCTGCTTTATAGAGCTAAGATACTTTTAAGGCACTGACTGAATTGCCTCCATTGTATAGAGTATCAAAAATGCCTTGTCATTCAAATTTCAATACCTAAAGCATAAATCTCATCAGCGTCACTGAGCTGATGAGCATGCAGCATGTTTCTACCGCAGTCTAATAAAGCTGCTGATTGGCTTTCTGACATTACACAAGAGGCATTCAGAATAGACTCTGTTACACACAGAGACGGGGCTCACGTGTGTGTGTGTGTGTGTGTGTGTGTGTCTGTGTTGTATTTTAGGAGGCTTGACAACAGTGTGTCACATAGTTGTAAATGAGTGTCATGGGGCTGGCCCATGCCTTCCTTTAAACCAGGGGTAACATGTGGTATCATGCTAAACTAGCTTTAGTATGTGCAGTAGGAGGGGACGGTTAGTGGGAACATTATCATTAGCATGTGGGCTTGCATCAATGAACACATGGTTTGTCATTTCATTTCAGTACTAGGAATCATGGTTAGAGATGTTCCGATACCATTTTCTACCTCCCGATACCGATTCCGATACTTGTGCTGTGGGTATCGGCCGATACCGAGTACCGATGACCGCATGACTGTGATATTATTATTATTATTATTATTATTGTGGTAAAGCGTGGCTCAGGTTTAACACTTTGTAAAACATGAATAACACAGCAAATGGAAGCCATTTATTTTTAAATAGAACAGTATAAAAATTTAAAAGTTTAAAATAAAGTGCAGTCACAATATTGTAAAATGCATCACTCACACTTCTCTGAGGCAGTAGCCCTTCATGCACCCCCAGTTGGAGAGTGTGTGCGAAGCATCCCAAACTTGGCACATCCATCTCGTCCATGGCTTTCTTCATGTTGCTAGCGTTGTCGTGCAAAACAACGTGAAGGTTGGACTTGGGGATTTTCCACTTCACTAGCATCCCCTCAATTGCTTCGGCAATTAATGTGCCAGTATGTGACCCTTGGAACTCGGTGGCGTGCAGCACCGCACTTCGAGGGATAAATGTTGACTCTCTGTCCACCCACTCAGCAAAGACATGAGGTACACGTCGGAGCGCCAAATGTCCATGGTAAAGCTGACTGCATGCTCGTCTTTCAGCATACACGAAATGTGTTCCCTAACTGTCTCATATAATTTGGGTAGCGCAATTTCGGAGATATATTTACAACCTGGCCAACAGTACCTTGGCTTCAAATGCTCCATTAAGCGGCGAAATCCCACATTTTCAACAACAGACGGGTTGGTAATCCAGTACAATAAACTCCAAAACTTTGTTGGTTATCGTTGTTGCTTTTTGGCTGTCTTTGGGGAATTTATCTCGTCGCTGGAAGGCAGTTTCCAGAGTTTACTGCTGCAGTTTGTCCATTTTCCCCGTAGCTTTTGTAAATTATTTGTGCTCTTTAGCGTGACGCGTCTTCAAATGTTTAATTAAGTTGCTGGTGTTGAAATGTGCAACACTCATGCCACCCTTCGAAATTGCTTCTTTGCATATGTTGCATGTCGCCGTCTTACTGGTGGGAACATCCACTAAAGTACTGCCGACATGATGCGCTAATGTTAGCTTGTTTTAAGGAGGCGTTAGGTGATTAATTCTTCTTCGCCCCTCTAAAACAGCAGCGCAACTATTTTAACAGCGGCGAAGAAGAACTGTGTCCGAGCTAACGGAGCTAACCAGTAAACAGATTCCTATTTCTAATCGTTTATGTGGTATCGGATCGGTGCCTGTACTCCAGTACTCGCCGATACCGATGCCAGCATTTTCGGCAGTATCGGAGGCATTTCCGATACTGGTATCGGAATCGGAACATCTCTTTGGATAAAAGCAACACATACATAATTCATTTCAAGTTATTTATTTTAGTTTCATTCACCTGTTCTCATTGCAAGCAGGGATCTGGGTCGAATTGGCAAACAGGAAGTGATAGAGTCTGGAGTAATTTATAGAAGGGAAGATCTGGAATGGCCCAAGTGTTAGCCAGTGCAGAGGGGTGTACAGAGTACATAGAGTTCAGTTTGGAGAAGCTTGGTCAGCATGTAACATTTAATTTTTGATGTTATTGTTAATATAGCGTGTATTCATGAAGCCATAAAGGTTGGGGAATGCTGAATTAACACAATGGGGTTTGATTGATTTTCAATTAACTGTGGTTTGTCTTGTAGGAGGGGCTTCTGCTATAAGGGAAAGAGGCCGGGGCTCCTCTGGGAGAGAACGACTTTGGCCTGGAAGAGTGCAGTTGCTAGGCCCAAATAGTCAGGGCCGTATTTAGTCTTTTTATTATTTTGTTTGATATTAGTTGGTGATGATAATTTCAATAGTTAGTATTTAGTTTTCATGTTTTGTTTATTTTTTTTTTTAAATTTTTCAATAAGTCATCCTGGCAATACTGCATTTCCTTGTGACTGCTGAGGAAATAAATCAAGCACCAGGTGAAGAACTCCTGAGTCCATTCCTCCTTTTTCCACTAGGGGGCTAAACATTACAAACAAATTGTAAAAAAACATAAAATGTAATTTCTTTTTGTTGAAATGGATTTTTTTCCTTCAGCAACCAGTATGGAGTTCCAGGTATCAGTATGGAAAGTTTTTCAATGATAGCCAGCCCTACTGCTGGATGTTTCAGATCATTTACCCACCTTGATCTTGAGGGACTTCTTCAGCTCTTTGATGACTGTCTCTCTGTCCTCCAGCTTCAAGCCGAGACCTTCGGCGTCTGTGATTTCAGCTCGGAGAGCCGCCCCTCGCAGGTCCACAGGTAGAGGGTTCTGATGGATGAAAAACAGTACCTTCAAAACCAAAACATCTAATCCTGCTGTCAAAAACCTGAACCTGCAGCAGCTGGGTTGCCTTACCTTGTTTTGAGGCCTCTCTGAGTCATATTCTCCCTCCTGCATGGCGGTGGCCATCTTGTTCATGGTTGCTATGACGATGCCACAGGACTGCCGCAGACAATCGTAGGGGTTGGCACCCTGGGATCCATAAATCTGAAAATGATGGTATGTTTGTCAACAACCAGAACAGTCAGACTATTGTTTTCATTCTTTTGTTCCTGTTTTATGTCCTTTTAGTTGTTCCCGTGTTCTGACAATAAATACCAGTGACAGTCACTGTCACTGGTAGTGACTGTCAGGCTACATAGGGTACAGACCACTTTGGGCTTGTTTTATTTGTTTCATAATGACATTTGAGTTTATGATTTTAACGTTTTTTTATTTGTATTTTGGGGTTTACATGACAGACTTGAGTTGAATTCCTGAATTAAAAATAATAAATCAATAAATTCATGTTACCCTAATAGCAATTTAAATTAAAACACTTTCTCAGTATAGTTTACCGCACTCAAAAAGCTTTTCTACACACCACTTCCTCAGCAGTAGCACTATTTGCTTTAACTATTGACTATTATTGAATTGTGATAATAATTACACTATGATAATCTGAGAATGTCAGCCACGACTCTACAATCCTTCAAACAAAACAGATATTAAACTATAGGTTTTGCTACAATATAAAGTAGGCTGTTTCAGAGGCTGAGCAACCTCTTTCATTGCCATTACTATAGTGATAATGGGAGATTGATCTATAAACAATTTATATATCTTCTAAGATCAAACTAATCAATGCATAGACTTTAAGCAACATTCTGTACAACTGATCCTAAATCAGCAGCCAGGAACTTGACCAGAGTCCAACAAGGAAAAAAAGTAGACTGGAGACCGGACTCAAGTACTACGGCCCTGCTTTTTAGTTTAGTTTAATATTATTCTGTGTACCTGCTCTCCGGCCTTGAACGCCACATCCTCCAGTTTGACGGCTGACAGCCCCTCCTGTTCACCGAGAGGAGCCATCATCTGAGCTCCAGCTGCTGCCACTTCCTGCAGCACGGCCACCACCCAGGTCAGGTGTTTCCGACAGTCGGAGAGGGTGTCGCACACCTGCACCACAAGGGTCAAGGGTAACTTATTACAACACAAATTATAATTTTATATATTATACTTTTTTCTAGTAAATAATCTAGAGTTCTATATTTGTAATCTTCATTTCTGCAAAAATAAAATAAACTAGAACGCCTCCTATCTGGCAAGACCAAAACCTCACGCCATAAACAGTTTTTTCCCCCCTCCTTAGTCAGCCCTCTGTCACTCGGTAACAGTTATCTGTTGCCAAGGTTACCTGTTGTCCGAAGTCGAGTGCTGCTGGGATGCCTGGCGCGTCGGTTCCGGGCATCCTGCGGCGGATCTTCTTGCAGAACTGTCGGATGTCGCTGCAGGACGTCTCCAGGTCCTTCAGCAGCACGGCGAGGTCGGCCTTCTCCTGGCCCGCATGCAGGAACGCCCGCAGACGACCCACCTCCACCGCCATGCAGTCCAAGGCACTCTGGGTAAACTGCACGTGGACACACAACAGGTAGGATGCTCAGCTGGTGGAGACGTCTCTGTTTAAGTAACTAGATATACTGCATTCACGTTCAGAGTTGAATTAACGCACAATGGTTGGACTCCAAAGAAAAAAACAACATTTACGTGCATAATCTTCAGGGAAGAAATGTGATGTAAACAGACAGACTAGGTATTTTTCTTTTTTTACTTTGGAAATGGTGGTACTCACTCTGATGTGATCAGCCAGCTGCATGGTGCAGTCCTCGTTCTGATCTGCCAGGTGGATGCTGTACAGGTGCTGAGAAAGAAAAAATCTGTCCATAGTCCCTGTGTTTGATACGGGCTGAATAACATCTTTTCAACATTGCCACTGTAATGTACTTATGTGCAATTGTATTTAAATGACATAAACCAAGATAAACACTTTGTCACTGTGTAGATTTGTAGCCTGAAAGTGTTATTTATATTCTTGGTAAGTGACTTAAAGGTTCTCTGTGGAGTTTTCTTGTAAACAGTTATGTTTATATGCTGTCCAGAACTCTGAATTATATTGTGTATTGTCTGTATCCTTAAAGTCAAACCTTTTCTTCCTCCATAAAACATTTGTTTTATGGAAACAAGATTTCTTGTTTTTTAATCCTGAATTGTTTGTATGCAATGTTTACTATCTGACTGTCATCTTTATGAAAAAACAAAACAAATACATGGGGACATGGACCTAAATACCATAATCATATTTCCTCTTTTGTGTTGTTACACTGGATATAACTGAAATGATAATCTATAACTGTGTGTGTGTGTACCTGATAGTATTTAATGGCCTTGGTGAGCGGCTCCACGTTGACCGTCTCGTCCAGCTGGTCTTTGTGCAGCAGGTCGATGAGGACATCCAGAGAACGCTCATGGACGCTCATCTCTGGGTACAAAGAGCCGATCTTCTTATAGACATCCACACTGCACTGAGCCAGAGCCCTAACACACACACACACACACACGTGAGACTTGTATACAACGTATATCAGTATAGAGTCACACAAAAGACAACATGAGAGAAACTACTGCAGTCATGATTATATTCAACAGAGATGCATTTCTTACAACTTGATATATAACATCCAGTCAAATATATGCAAAAATCCATATTGGCATAGTAGTATTCCTCCACAGCTCCTACAGGCACCATTCTGTGAAATCAGAACTAAAAAAAAGTTTGATATCTGTTCAAAATCCCTTTTTAAAATTGAACTTTTTAAAGGTGCATTCAACATTTTTAAAAATGAACGTGCATTTTCAGTTAGTTCTTGCAAATGTTCCTCGTTTCTAATGCTTCATTTTAAGTTGTGTGGTATAAAGGAGAAATCCATTCAATCCATTGTGTTCTTCATTTAAACTTAAGACAAAAAAAGTATAAAATGAGCTTGTAGAAGCAGCCTAAAATAGAAATTACTGGATGTGTAATAAGCTGAAGATTAAGTTTCACTCTGCAAATATGGGACGCACAATCACACACACAAGCTGCTCAGAAGGAGAGTTATATCCAAAAAAGAGAAGACTGATGCAATTGAGTTTACAGATTTGGATAAAATGAAACAATGCAAATTAAGCAGAGATAAGCTGAAACATACTGCTCATATTTATGCAGCGTGGCCTGCAGCAGACTGAGTGAGTAGACCAAACCGCCAGCGAAGCTGAGCTGCTCCCCGACGGCTCCCCTCAGCCCGGCTCGCTCCACACAGTTCTCATTCAGATCAAACTTCTCCTGGGCCTGTTTGCTGATCAGCTCCGCCTGCAGACACAAAACACACAGTTTAGCATCATACAGAAACACGAGAAATTAAAAAATATAGAGACAGAGTGCATTTATGTCCCGCCCCCACTGAGTGAAAGGTGCCTCCTCGTCGAGTCCGTCTGCTAGCAAACAACAGAAAACTGCTGCGTGGTTATAGTCACTACTAACAGGGTAGACTCACATTGCCAGACCTTCCTCCACAGCACTGCAGAGGAGGATCTGGTTGGTCCACACAGCTTTGGGAGGTAGAAGAAAAACATGCTCTGGTTTATTGGTCTTTCTTTAAACCAATCACAATCTTCTTGGGCGGCGCTAAGCGCCAGACACACTATATATTGGTGGAACATTTGTATGTTCAGAAGTTGTTTTAGTCGTCAACAGAAAACTCAGATTGGACAGATAGTCTAGCTAGCTGTCTGGATTTACCCTGCAGAGATCTGACCAGGACCAGGTTGGAAGATAGTCCATGTCTGTTTACATCCCAGGTAACCATAGTCCTCCGGGGAGATAGTCTAGCTAGCTGTCTGGATTTACCCTGCAGAGATCTGAGGACCAGGTAACCATAGTCCTCAGAAATCCACCAGAGGTTAGAACGCCAACAAAAAGACAGAGGAAGGGGACGGACATCTGGCCAAATTAAGGGACATCCGGCGGAATTTCCGGCGGCACCTGAACAATCCCGGAAGTGAACTTCGTAGATATAGTCAACCAACAGGGTAAATAACCCATGACTTAACTTTTTATAAGCTGGCGACCCAAACAGTGCATACAGATGTGGGGAATCAGCGGGGAGAATGGGAAGACTGGGGGATCCTGACTCTAAGATAATGACATGCCCAACCATCCCCTTAACAAGTCAGTTGTAGGTTAACCATAGTATGTCTGTGAATTAAGCTCACACACGTACCGTTGTTTTCCCCTCCGGTGGGTGTGGCTTTCAGAGCATGACAACGTGCTCTGTCTCTATTGTTTTGCAGCTCTTTTGAATGGCCCCATAACTCTCAAAGCTCACTTTAGCAGGATGGTAAAAACAATAAACTGTGTGGTGTCTACCTTGCAGATGAGTCTGGGTATGAGCAACAGCACCAGGATGCAGTCGTGGTCTCCGCCATGACGAAGGAAGGACTCGGGCATGAAGGAGGTCAGAAGGGAAACGTGTCTGTTGGCCTGACTCACCTCCATCTTCCTCAGCTCCATCTCAATGGCCTAAACACACAACACAGAGGCTCGTCTTTATTACACATTTGACAGGGAAAATAACAAATAATATAAGTTAATAGAATTTGTTGAAATTATGCCTATTTCTTGAGCCAGCTAGACTCAATTGGATTCAATAAAGCAAAATGTTATGCAATGTTCCTGTCCTAAACTCTGTCATATGACATGCATGCATTGGTTGCTACATTATCATGTCAGCTCTGAGAAGTACTCCTGATTCAGCCCAACAGCTCTTATAGTCTCTGACCTTGGCGTAGGCCTTGGTCTCTGCAAATTTAATCTTGAAATCAAACATCTCCGCCGGCGGCTGCTGCTGCAGCTCTGCTGAGGCTTCCTGCTGGCTCGTCAGCTCTCTGTTCACCTCCTGCAGCAAACACAAAGGAGGAAGAATCAGGACATGTCCTTAGATCCAACTCTGCTACATGCTCAGTGTGCTACAGCTGTGTACCTGCAGGTGAGCTGTGAGCTCGCGGTATTTCTTGATGGTCTGCTGGTAATCGGCTACGGTCTCCTGCTGCGCAGCTTCAACGTGTTTCTCAGACTCTCGGACCTTTGCAGTGCCCAGATCCAACATCTCCCTCAGCTCCAACTCCGTCTCTCTGGCGTTCTCCTGCAGCTCGTCGTTCATCTCATTTATAGCTTCCTGGAGGGTGGAGATAGCACACAGGGCCAGTCCCTTACTGGAATTCTTGACAATGACAACTACTGAAATAATACATTAATTCACATTGCATTTTTTGTATTATAGGTAACGGTTTGTGTTGTGTATGGAAATGTGTGCGTTTTTGTGTGAGCTGCTGGATAATCAAAAACGTTTAATGTTGCTTGTTTAAAAATGTCATTTCAATGGCTCCAACAAATTGTAGTGCAAGGACAGTTTAACAAAAGTTAACAACACAGTGAACACTCCACCTCATCGTGGGGATTAACTAAACTAACTGTACACACAACTTTACCTGAAAACAAACAATAAATGAGAATAATTAACAAGAGCAGGAAAAATAACTGTTGCTGGCTGCCACTCGCACATTTTACTATACTGCAAATCCCATTGATAGGGGTGAAACACTTAAACTATTATTTTAGTTTTATTTTAAAATTTAAAGCAACAATGGAAAAATTTGAAAACTCAGAGTATAGGGGGTTTAAAAGGCCAGGTGGTAGTGATTACTCGAGGAAGCAATTTTCTAACGCATATTTGTACACATGGGGTCTACTAGAATAGGTTTATATGCTTTGATGTTGAAAAAATACTTTATGTAATGTTTCCCACTGCTCTGAGCCCAGCCTGCTCTGATTGGTCGGCCGGCCCACTCTGTTGTGATTAGTCAACTAAATTCACACAAGCTGCTGGGCGGGCTGTGCTTGCTGGCAGCACTAATGGAAAGCGCATATGCAAAAACTGGGCTGGCTTTTTTCATCTAGTCGAGGCGTTTTTAGGCAGCTTTCTGTGGGAGAGAAAGCTCCATCTGAAGTGACATGTGTTTTTTTTTATACATCTATTACATACATAAAAAAACTATATATCACACTAAACAACAGATCAAATAGTAACTGAACTATGACTGCAGTGATAACAAGCACCAGAGGGCAGCACATACATATGAATGACTTTGGCCCATATCAATAATGAAATTTGTCAGCAAACTGTGGCACTTTTCTCTGACCTCAGTCCTACAGTGTAAATACACAAAGAGATGCTGAGCTGGAAAACCAGATTTGCTAAACTCACCAGCCAAAAAAAAAAACAATAGTAATCTGTGATAATCTGTGTAATGAGTGGCTGGTCAATGAACCCTGCCATATTAGATGAAGTTAAACTCAACTCAATGAGACGGATGGTTTTCACTCACCAGGTCAGTGACCGTCTCTCTCATCTCCCGGACTTTCTCCTCCAGGTCCAGGTTCCTCTCAGTCAGCATCTCCACCATCTCCTCCGCCCCCAGAGCTGCATCCACCTGAAACAAAGCACATCATCATTAGGGGTGGGGGGAAAAAAATCTAAAATCGTATGTATCATGATTTGTTTGGGATTTTTTCATATAGACCTTAGTGGTCCCCTAATACTGTATCTGAAGTCTCTTTTATATAGACCTTAGTGGTCCCCTAATACTGTATCTGAAGTCTCTTTATATAGACCTTAGTGGTCCCCTAATACTGTATCTGAAGTCTCTTTTATATAGACCTTAGTGGTCCCCTTAGTGGTCCCCTTACTGTATCTGAAGTCTCTTTTATATAGGCCTTAGATGCCCCCAAAATGGCCTTGACCAACTGCCACTTTGCTCCTTTGAAAGCCATGATGTCTCTCTCTCATGGGTGGGCCAAATTCTCTGGATGGGCAAAGCAGAGAAAGGGGAGGTAACCTTGCCCTTATGACCTCATAAGCAGCAAGATTCCAGATCGGCCCATCTGAGCTTTCATTTTCTCAAAGGCAGAGCAGGGTACCCAGGGTTCGGTTTACACCTATCACCATTTCTAGCCACTGGGGGGCCATAGGCAGGCTGGGGGAACTCATATTAATGTTAAAAAAACTCAAAAGTGACATTTTCATGCCATGGGACCTTTAAAGAAGGAATACAAATTGAATTGACACCCATGCATGGTGAAAGAATTGAATCTGGACAAAAGCATATCTTCCCAGCTCTAGTCATCGTCATCATCATCATCATCATCAGAAATGACAGTATTATTTGTCTCTTTGGCATTTTAGGTCACCATGGCAACATTAGCTTTAAAAGTGTACATTACCATAACTTTCTTAGGAAAGCTTCTTGTAAATATCTGGTCAGTACAGAGGTGGATTGTGGTGGCCTGCAGACTGATGATGTCCCTGCAGCAGCTCAGAAGCTCTGCCTGATGACAACACAGACCTGTTCTTTGAGCTCGTCGATGGTCTTTTCTGCCGCCGTCATCTCCTCCTGCAGTTTCTCTTTCTGGCTCCTCAGAGAGTCAAGCTCCACGTTCTTCTTCTCCATCTGCTTCTGCAACTTCACATGTTCCTGCTTCTCTGACGATGACAGGTCACGCATCCTGACACACAGGAAAATACAGCATTAAGATCTGGATCAATTGTATTTAAGAAAGTGATACTCAAACACTGGAAATCCACATACCCTCCTACAATACTACACTAGAAAAAAAGAAATGTGTTATTATTTCAACTTGGAAAGAACAAATTAACTCAATTTGAAAGCATACTGTATGGGGAGAAGTATTACAAGCATCTACAACAAGAGTTATAGATGATGTTGATAATATTTTGAAGCAACTGTCTTTTATATGTCAATGTGTGTCTGTCTGGTGTGAAAGGTATCAATGTGTGTATGTGTGTCTATATGCAAATAGGTGTGTTCTGGGACAAGATGGCCATTGGTGGAAGCAGCTACCAGCTACAGCCGTTGATTGGCTCGTCTTGGATGAAGGCTAGTACATTAAGAGCCAAGATGGTCTGGAAAGTGTATATTGTACATATTGGTTAATTTCTTTCTCTTCTCTTTCAACCTTTCTCTTCTGTATTTATTGTCAATTTTAATATGGCAAAACAACAAACTAATTATTGCCATTCATGATTTTTCTTCAGGGTGAAGAGTGTCAGCAGACCTACCTGACCAGGGCTTCCTTCAGTCTGCCATTCTGCTCTTCCAGCTGTTTCACATGGTAACTGGAGGCAGCGCCATCCGAACCTGTGAGAAACCCCAAAAACCACAAATGAGCTCTACCATATCCGGCGGTATATAACTCACTTTCTATTTTGGTTAAAGCGGTTGAAACAGACCAACAACAACTTCTGATTTGTGTGACTAAACAAACGAGAATTGATGTTTCTGCATGTTTTTGCCAAAAGAGACGATGGCGAGTTTTAATTAAATAAATAGGGCCGTTCCTATGAGTCACTGTTAGCTCCACTTGCTGCAGTTGTATAAAAAAAAAAAACAGTAGGAGGCATCAATAAATCAGCCACCATCACACAGCACTCAGGGGTCACTATGGTGGCGTGACACCATTTCAACAGTCTAATCATATTGCAGGCCAACATTTATTATTTCTGCTCCTGTGCTAGTTAATAGTTACCTAACAGCACAAGAACACATCCAGATTTTATGCAGCCTTGAAGTTTTAAATTTCAGGATTCCCGTGAGTGCACCTCAAACAGAAACATGATTATTTAATTTTCTTCCCTTTTTACAGAGAATTGTAGGCCTTTTTACCAGCTCACACATTTTAAGAATTTCTTGTTTAGCCCTTTACAATTAAAAAATATATATGCATTAAAGCAGAAAGAAAAGCCTGCGATGCCTTAATAAGTGTTTTTCAATCAAAGCAAGAGGTGACTGATGTAACATGTAATTATTAATGTTAGAAAAACTCATGTCAGTTTGCACATGAATGTGTTACACAGAGGCTTATGGTTATAATAAAACCTTCTCTTAGTCGGACCTTTCTCCTCAATCTCGTGCTTGAGGATCTCCAGGTCCATGGTGAGCTCATCCACTTTCTCTTTGAGCGAGTCCACCTCCAGCTGCAGGGACTCGGCTCTCTCCTCGGCCATCTCCTTATCCAGGGTGGCCATCTCGATCGCGTCCGCTGTGTCCGACATTTCCTCCATGTAATGCTCCTTCGCCTCCAGGGCTTCTTTTGCCTCCTACACACAGATTATAATGCATTGTACATATGTCTGTATAGTCTTAATACAGGCTGCATGTTATGTTGTCAGTTCTTTTAATTAACCCCCTTAGCATTCCGCCCCCTTTTTAAAGAGGGGTAGGGTTGGGGGCCAGAGGATGTTTAGGGGGTGATAGCAGGTACATCCACCAACCCATTCATTAAACAACCTCTCCATTCCTCCAACCATCCAACCATCCCTCCACCCATCCATCTACCATCTCTCCACCCACCCCTCCGCCCACCCATCCATCTACCCATTAACCATCCATCTACCCATCCCTCAACCCATCAACCATCCATCCCTCCACCCATCCATTTACCCATCCCTCCACCAATTAAACATCCCTCCACCCATTAACCACCCCTCCACCCATCCATCTACTCCATTGTTGCTTCCTACCCTCTTGGCCTCTTTGAGTTGTTTCTGCAGCTCGGCCTGCTGCTCCTGCATCTTGTTCTTCCACTCCTGCAGCTGCTCCAGCTGGATCTTGTGCTTCTCCAGCTCCTTCAGCTTGGCCTTATCCTCCGTCCGCTTCATCTTCAGCGTCTCCAGCTTCTCCTCCAGGTCCTTCACCTGAACACGCAACGCCTCCTCCTCCTGGATGAAAAGACATACAGGGAGGAGGAGGAGGACAGGAGGGTGGCAAAAGGATGAGAGGATGGAAAGGCAGATATTTGAAAATGGAGGATAGTGGGCGGAAATGGAGAGATTTTATTAGTAATCACACATTTAAAAAAGTAAAAGCACTGAAAGACATAAAAGGAGGCTGCATTACAGTGTTTAATTCTTTAAGGTTTCTCTAACCATTCCACTTTCATGATTCTTCAAGCAGTGGATCAGGTTTAAAGCTTTCACTGTAAGGGGATAGCACTTTCATCTTTATATGTGTTAGGGAGCTTTTATTTTGTTTGCCATGCAGTGACTCCACCTGTGGAGAGGAGGAAGTCAGCTCCACATGTGCCTTGTCAGGAAGAACACTCACAGCATGTGCTTGCGTATACTGTACACATTAACAAACACATACCACAAACAGCAGAACAACTGAATTTAAGCCTACAATAAAAACATCCAGCCTGTGAACAAACCCCACACACCAATTAAAGACTAGTCACACCTTTGACAGCTTGTTAAAAGGTTAGTGAGAGAGAAAACAACACTTCAATATCAAGTGCAAACCAAACATCACATGACTGCACCTGTGTTTCCATAGTGACCTCCTCCTGAGGGGAAGAAATATGAATAAAGCGGATTATGTTGACCTTAAAATTAACATTTGGACATTTTAATTATGCCTAACTGACCATATGCGGCAGATCTATTCACTAAAATGTTGCTTTGTTTTATTTCTCAGAAGCAGCAGACTGAAATTCATCAGCTGATATGAAGACACTTCCTCTTAATACCAAGTTAATGACATTTTTTTAAACTGCTGCACAGAACGTGGTGTGCCTCAGAGCTCAATCCTGGGCCACTGGTATGTTTCAGCATTCGGCAGTGCTTCAAATACATATTCACACCTATACAAATGACACCTCACTGTATCTCTAATATCTCCAGATGATTTTAGTCCTAGTTACACCTTTAATTCATTCATTTGATGGATGAGTCAAAATGATCTAAGAGACTTTTAAAAAGAAATCTTAAGATATTTGTTACCACACTGAGATTGATTTTAGCTAAGGTGCTTTTTTATTTGATTAAGAAGGAACTCAACCTTATATGGAGAAAAACACTAATTGCTAACTAACTAACTAACCAACCCACCCGTGTAGACTGGAAGGTATAAGTCTTATTGAACCCTAGGTGAGGTCTGTTGTACCCTGGCTGTGCTCCAAATCCATACTAATTCCATACAGTATGTACTATTTCCACTATTACAACATACTTTACCATTTTATACTAACAGGGAATTATACATTATCGCTGCCAATTACACTTAACAAGGAGAAGATTTTCGAAGATTTAATCATATTTTTCTGTTTTCAGAGATTTTATTTGGAGCCCATTGACCACCCACATTACATTTGTTTCCAGCGGTGAGCCGCTCCTCCATTTCTTTTGTGCATTGCATCTTGGGAGAACAGTGTGCATTAACAGCACACTAAAAACGTTTATTTATTATAAACTATATTTACTATTTAGTATCCATACTGTCTGTTTTAAGTGGACTTTCTACTGTGATCACACCACATCTTTAAAATAAAAATATTTATTTTAATAATTATCAACCCTGTAGTAGACTCTTGACCTGTGCCTCATTTAGCCTGCCTCATACCCTGTGCATGCTGGGATATATTCCAGCCACCTGTGACCACAAAGAGGATAATCTGATTAGAAAAGGAATGGATGGATTATATAACCATGGTTCTACATTATGAATTATAATCAAATCATAACCAAATGTTCATTGTTTTCATCAGACTGCAGGTTTTTCAGTTATGTTTATTTATGTTGTCTTATGTATCTTAAGACACAGGTTCAAGCTTCTGGCTCATTTCACTTTTTTTTAATGACACCAATACAAACTGACAGCTCAAAAAGTGTCAAAAAAAACTGTTTATCCAGAGGAGCTATAGCACAGAAAATGTCACATCTTATTTAACTCCCACACTCCGATGGCTTACGCACTAAGACGTTTTTGGTCTTGTTAGCAACAGACCCCCGTGTTACAAAACAACAGGGTCATGTGTCTGCCTTCTGAATCCTAATTACAGACATGTTATTATTGGTTTTTATAGAGCAAAATCATTCCTCATAGCTGGCATTAGTTACCTGCTTCCTAAATGCCTATCAATACTACTCTAAACTACAATAATGAAATGTAAGCAAGCACGACGTAAAGGATGGATGAGTACTTTCTCAGTGTTTGGTGATCGCCCCTTGTTCTACATTCATTGGCCAGCTGCCTTTCCCTGATACTACTACTACAGCATAATGTTTTAATGCTGATAACAAACCTTGGTGGGAACGGGTGCCGGAGCGTTTCCAGGGGAGTGGAGGGTAGGGATGACAGGAGCCGCCAGAGGGGTCTGGGCCGGAGTGCTGGGCTCGCTGCTGCTCATCTCCCCCGCAGAGGCCGAGGCCGAGCCGGATGCAGCCCCCTTTCCACCTGCAGGTCGGCTGGGCTGCTGGATAAACCAAGGGGAGGAAAGGATGAGGACAAAACATAATAGTGTTTACTGAAAAGATCCGACTGGGTATACACAGCTGTCCGGTGAGGTTTTAGAGGCCATAATGGAGGTCCCTGACTGAGCAGGTTTACATGCCTATATCATTTTGAGTCTTTTCAGGGTGTTTACACTAAACAAATCTGATTGTTTCTATGCCTGTATGATTGGAACCGTATCCAAGTGTCTGTTCATTTGTGTTTCTATTACTCCACAACTACAACTTGAGTTGCCTCAACAGTTGAGGATGAACACAGTTTAATTTCTGGCTGCCTGAAGTCAGATTTCCCTTTTATTTCAGTGTTGAACATTATTCAGCATCATATTTGTTTTACTGTTTAAGGACCATGTACCTTGCAAACATGGCAGGATATGATAAGAAACCTGAATCCAGATAGGATGTTTACATGTGCAAAATATGATCATTAAACTAATGTCCCTGTAAACAGACTCATTATAAAATACACTTGTTTTGCATTGTCTAACCTTATAAGAAACTAGCATTAATAAATGATTTTTGTGTTTAAGTTGTTACCTCTTAAACTACAACTAGTCAACTTTAATTAGGAGAGCTCACAGATATATACTATCAAACTATATCATTTATATGTATTTAGCAAACGGACCTAAACCCACATCACAACCATTAGTTTTAGGTACTATGTCTAATTTTCTTGTCATGTTGAGAAATTCTTCCCTTTTTGTTGTATTTGCAAACTGCACATTTTTTAGACCTCCATGATGGCCCAAGACCTGATTTAGGACACAAATACAAAATTGCAAAAGAAAAATGCTCAAAATTTAAAATACATAACACCAAAACGAGAAAGCAATTAATATACTGAAATAGCTGCTCTGGAACAAATTAAAACAACAACAAAGGACAAAACTGAAAAAAAGCAACAGTAACTACACCTGCTACAGCAGAGAGAAGAAAACCAAATGTTGAACACATGGATGGTGGAGACAGGAAACAGCATTTAAGGAGTCTAATTAGCTATAAAATAATGAAAATAAAATGGATTATGATTCCATGTCTGGTGATGTATTGTCCCTACTGTTCTGGCCACACACACACACACACACACACACACACACACACACACACACACACACACTTAAAATGGGAAGCCCTGGAGACTTTGGGGACTGGGCTCACCTTTGGCCTTCTGGCCGTAGTCTGAGGAGAAGAGGAAGGAAATAAAGAGAAGTAGAGGAAGTGGGAAAACGTCAAAAGGCAGGAGAGGAGGATAGAAGGAGAGGAGGGAAGGGAAGGAAACAAACAGCCAGGGTTAGTAATTCAAGGCAAAGTTCATATTAAACTGGAAAATCACAGGCAAATTGGTTGCATGAAACTAACAATAAAAAGCTCGGAAAAGTACAACAATGACGCCATTATCATGTAACATCCCCTACAGATCTCTTCTCTGTTGTTTTCCTTCTCATCTCTTGTGTCCTAGCTGGTCTCTAGGGCCTCGTCTCTTCCACCCACGTGACCAAAAACCTCGGTAACATGGACACTGTGACTGGTACAGCCACTGTGACCTAAATGACTGCATTGTGTCCTGGGGGACGCAGCAGATGAGGTTCATCCGAGCCCAATTCTGTCCTACTGCACTTGCTGGGATAATAGCTTGTTATCCTGCTACATTGCATGTTTCAGACATGCTACACAGAGAAATATCCACACTTTGTTCTTTTCTAATTCCTAAACAGTCTCAGTGTCTAGCAAACCTGGGTTACACTGCCAACACTATAACTATTTTTGGTTGAGTTAACTCATATTCAAAAGGTGATATGGTTTCTAGGTCAACCATAGGGCTCATAAAATCTTTCCAAATTAAAATTATATTAACTTCAACATGTAATGTGTGTAATTCCACAGTATAATCTCTCATGTCTCCATGTAATTATTACTAAAATAATTTTTCTATTAAATCTGAAAGAAATGATAGCACTAGGAATAGGTTTGTTTGGTTAGCCTGTTAAGTTGTATAATGAAATGTGATGGAAATTAATCTGAATTTGTGTTTTCATTCCTGACCTTGACAGAAAAATCTCACCGATTAAATGTCAACAAGGCGCAAATAAATCAGGTTCCCAACTCACCCGAGTATAAAGTAACTTCTTATGATATGAAACGAAGAAAAAGCCTCACATTTGGGAAGCTGAAACCTTCACAGCATTTTTTCTTGAAAAAGGGTGTTCAAATTATCACTAGTTTTGTATAATTATGAACACATTTTGGAAATACTTTCTTACTTTATCGTGTCCTAATTATTTCCTAGAAAGTTTCCTGGACAACACTACAGTAGTTTGGTACTATTGATGGGAAAACGGATGCAAAGGGCCGAAAGTCCTCCATTCAAACCAACGTAAATAATTATTCAGCGTTGGAAACTTTCTTCTTCCTGTATGTTAAATTGTTTGCTTTCTTCCAGACAATTTTGCAATTTATTGTAATTATTTATTAGAATTGTACCAATTAAATACGGTCTGTTTTAATTACTTCCAAATCCCATTTTTCTTTCCAGAAAATGTAGAAAGAAATTATTTTGATTATTTTTTAGCAAACAAAGCCATAAAAGCTTTGAAAAGATATTTAGGGAAGTAAATGTACTTTCATATTGAGGTGATTCATATACATTTTATCCACAAAGCTCTTAACTATATGGTGATCAAACCAACACAATGTAACCCAGGTGTGTGCACACACTTCTATCCTTTTGACTACATTCATGCAGAATGAGCTGTCCTTCACTCTCATCTACCTTTCACTTTACCTCCTCCTTTCCTTTTGCACACTGACTCTCTGTTTTTGCTTCAGCTTTGGCACGGGCATCGCTTTGGCTAGTTATCGTTCTTTATTGGATTAGAGCCGGACCATTCAGCAGAAATTAGCCCGAGCTAACAGCTGTACCAAATAAGAGCTGACAGCCCTCTTAAGCCATACTGGCATGCTGTAGGTATGAGAACAGGCTGTACTGAAATCACATCAGCCTGTTTGCTACATCTGCAACCAAGAGTGAAATCATTTGATTCTACCCCGATAGACAAAATATCATTGAGTTCGTAAACACGCTGTGGAAGGTTCTCTACATGATGAGACCAAATAAAAAAGAGAGAAGCTTGTGCTGCAGACAGAGATGTAACTGAAGTCGACTGAAATAAAAAAAAAAAAAGCTTTTGCACACACATGTATAGGTATGAAATCAAAAATCAGCGCTGAGGGGTAATAAACTGCCTTTTTTTTTTTTAAAGCACAAGCAAGCTTCAGGTACACTTTGACTTCTACAATGGGAATATAGATTATCAGTTGAGGAAAAGAAAAAGGGCAATTCCAACCAAAACGAGAAACTGAAACTTCCAAGCATAATCTTTACAGCAGCCTGCCAACAGAAAGAATGGATGGTAACAACAACAACATCCCAACAGATAAGGATAATATGGAGTTCTGTACCTTCCGGGGGTGCAGGAGTCTGTCTCATCATATTTGCAAGAGAAGGAGACACACACACACACAGTCACAGAGAAATACACACACACAAACACAAGAAGGGGATAAAACAGGTAGAGATGCTCGATCCACAGAGACCAAAACAGACAGACAGACAGACAGACAGACAGACAGACAGACAGACAGACAGACAGCTGAAGCTGAACCAACAGACGGGCAGCCACTCAGACCGGGAAGCTGCAGTGGTGCAAATGGCTGCAGTGAGTTTTTCCCAGGCTCCCCCTTCCTTCCTCTGTCCTCCTGCTATCCTCCTCCTTTATTCCCTCCTTCTCAGCTTCTTTCATAATCCGTATGCCAGAGCCCTCAGTCGCTGCTTCACTTTCCTTTTTGCTGCGAATAGGACTCGGACATCATGCTGCCGAGAGCCTCTGACTTGCTGTGTTAACAGGAGACGCCTCGCCTCCCCTAACCTTCCTCTACTCCCTCCTGTCTCATTTGCCCCCCCCTTCGCTCTGCTTATTGTGATTTGTCAGCCCAGCCTATGCCCTGCTCATGCATTACATCACTGTGTAGCTTCCTCCCTCTCCCCCTATCTCTTTCCCTCTCTCCCTCCCGATGCTTTCTGCTCCTCCACCCACTTACCACTACAGACAGACAGGGAGGGATGGGTGAGATGGTGTGTGACTGGGGACAGACAGGAGAGGATGAGAGACGGAAGAAGGCGAGCCTGTAAATGGAGGTGAGAGAGGAAAATGAGCAGCAACACTGATGCAAGCCTCTCTTGTCTCCTAGCAACACTTGCCGAGCACTCTTATGGGTGCATTAAAATTAGGCTAAAAAGACCCCTGGTCTTTAGTACAAATTAAAAAGATTCAAGCTATTTAAGGTATGCCTTTTTTATTTTAAAGGGGACACAGTACGCTTAATTTCCGGTTCATACTTGTATTCTGACGTTCTACCAGATCATGTTTACATGCTTTAATGATAAAAATTAGTCAGACGGGGGTGATACTATATTCTAATTATCCTGCATGTGACATAGGAAGCCAAGCCAAATTTGAATGTGTTGAATTCCCTGTTTTCTGATGTAAACAGCCTACAGAAAACTGACTGGATGTCTGGATATTTTACAGTTTGTGTGGTTGCCAGGCCCTCCAGATGTCCAAATGTGTATGCACTGAAAATGTTTTAAGGACATGTCCCCTTCCTCCTGGGACAAGGTACAGTGGGACTTGAAATTACCAAAAAATACCGAAGTACTTTTTCCACCACAGTCCATACCAAACAGTCATATTCATTCTATATTGGCTACATGCATTGGCATGCGTTGACAAATTGTTTGTACTCTGTTTACCCCTCTCTAAAAAGTTACTCTTCTTCAGTTCACACCCTATGCTTCAGAACACACTTTTTTTTATCCGGGTCTGTTATAAGTCCACCTTCAATCCGGTACACCTATTTTAATAAATTCAACACCTGAATCGCCACCAAGTCTTATTTCATTCTTGTTACTGCTGCTGGTCTCACAGTAAATCATCTCTCCAGCATTAACCTCCATATCGCAGACCAACAATCGTCACGGACATCAACATCCCATTCCTATCCAAAAAGACACGTGCAAAATCTCATTCAGGAACCTCAAATCCATAAATTCATCTGCTCGCTCAGATTCTCTCTCCAAATCAATATCTGCCTCCCCCATCAGTGTCTGATGATCCAACCCACCTTGTGGACTACTGGCTCCCATCATTATTAAAACGGTCTCCTTCACACACAGCCCCCTGGTACACTCCTGGACTTCACCAAATGAAGCCCTGCAAACGACTTTACAATAAAAACCAGTTTAACAGTTCACCTCCACGCATATACAGACTACCTTCCCCAATACAAAAACGCCTTAAACACCCGGTACTACTACCACTCACAGCTCCAACAACCCCAAGACTCTCTTCTCTACTATAAACAAACGTCTTAGCCCCCTACATTTCTAAAACCTTCAGTCTCTTTTCAATTATTTTTTTCAATCCAAAATCAACACCATTTACAACAACTTGACCATCATCAATTCCTGTCTTAGTTCTTGCATCAGTCAGCCCCATCCTCAAGAAACCTGGTCTAAACCCAGACACCGTGAGAACTTCCAACCCATATCCAACCTCACCTTCCTATCAAAAATCCTGGAATGTGTTACCCAAATTAAAACCCACTTCTCCTCCAATAGCCTGTTTGAACTATTTCAATCTGGATCACGTTCACAACACAGCATTGAAACAGCCCCCCTCAAAGTCACCAAGGAGCTCCTCCTCTCCTCTGGCCACGTCACCATTCTTATACTACCGGCAGCCTTCGACACCATCAACCACTCCATCCTCCTGTCCAGACTGGAAACCTGCTGCAACATCAGTGGCACCGCATTCTCCTGGCTCCTATGTCACCAACAGACAACAGTTCATACCCATCAACAACTGCCCCTCCTCTGTTGCTCCTCTTTCACACAGCGTCCCCCGAGGTTTGGGGCTTGGTCTTCTCCTTTTCATCCTTAACATTCTGCCACTCAGAAATATCATACGCAAACGTGGTCTTCACTTCCACGACTACGGCGATGATGTCCAGATCTACATTTCTACCAACTACAATAAATCCGACTTGATGCTCATCAGTCTCACGGTCAACAACTCCACCCCGTCTCCATCCCCACACATCCGTAACCTGGGAGTCATCTTCGACAGCAACCTCACTTTTGCAAACCACGTCAACCAAATAATCAGAACTGCCTTCTTTCACCTCAAAAACATTGCCATAGCTTTCCACAAACAATAGTATTACATTATCATCTGATACTTACTGGTTCTATTGTTTTTAATTGCTTTTAATATGCTTGTTTTATGTGCTGCTTTTACTGTAAAGGGTCGTTGAGTACCATGCTATATAAATAAAATGTATTTGTATTATTACTTCTAATAAAAGAGAACACAAGGACAATTAATCCCTGCCAAATGGATTCAAACATCCAGTATTAAAACAGTGAGCATTAAGACAAACAAAACTATAGTCTTGGGCTTTAGATGTTGAAGTGATTTTAGTAAAAAGAAGTCTTTAGTGTAAAAAGTGATTTAATAGGTCAGATCATTCTTCAAGTTATTTAAATAGCTTTCGTGATAACTTCCTCGGTTCCACTAATCTCCTCTGCACCAGCAGCTCAGCAGGACGAGAGAGGGATGTAAGAGGATTTATTCAACAGGGATACTCTGATTAGCTGTGAGCTTTAAACCTGAAATGAAAATGGGCAGTTAGTAATTTGAGACGGCTGTGATGGAACTCGATAAGGCTATAGCTAATACCTGTGAACGGGGATATGATAGTAAGTATTAAGAAATTGACAATAGAAGACAAGATTATTACAAGGAAGACAGAAAGAGAACTTGAGAGTTCTGGCTGCTGAACCAGAAAGAAAAACTGTTTACGTGTATCCATTACAGAGCAGAGGACAGAAATTTGTCCTGTTGAAATATTTAAACATCTTGCTCTGTAATCTGCTCACTTTCTCTCCAACACACAGACTAAGTGCTCTGAGGGGACATCCGCCACTGAAGTGATGAAATGAGACAGACAGACAGACAGAAGGGATGGGTAGAGATGTATCAAGTTCCTGCTTTCCCAGCACACACAGAGATGATCGTGCTCTGCAGCCTCCAGCAGAACAACAAGGGGATAAAATGACTGCCCAGAAAGCATTTACACAGCATCAGCCAACACGCTGGGCTTGCACTGACTGGGCAAAACTGGGACTGTTATTCACGTACTTGGAGAACATTGAGAGAGATGTGACACTCGAATACTTTGGTGTCAAGCTGAAGAAGTTTATCGCATATGACAGCGGTGCAAGCACAAAATGCTATTTGAAAGTTCTATCACTCGTCCCTCAGCATTCTTATTGTCAGCACCAAAAAAACGACAACTCCGCTGTCATGGGAAGTGACACTGTGAAATAAAAACAGACTTATCTATGACATAAAAAATTAATTCAAATAAAACTATGAAAATAAGAATACCATTTGATAAAAGTGAGTTAAGCTTTGTTAATTTGTTACATTATTTTACAATGTATTGGTGCCATTTATTTAACATTTAACATTTTATCTCTTTTAATTCTTTATGTCTCCATAAAAAAGACAGCAGGTCCCTGTTCTTTAAAATGTAATTACTGGATACTAAATTGATGTGTTTTTAAGGTAGTAAATATCATCAGGAGTTTGTATCTGTCTGTAACTGGGTTGCATCATCTCATTTCCCTGCATGTTCTGAAACTCCTTTGTGACATTTGACTAACCACATCCCTTAGATGTTAGATTTGGGAAGTGAAGAACATTCAGGCCTCTAAGATGAGACCAAGCTGAGCTGCTGAGGTTGAAAGTCCGCCTGCAGAACAGGAGACGATAAAGTAGAACCGCGCTGACAGGAAATCCATACGCTGCAGCAGCAGGTCTGTTCTGTGCAGGACGGGGAGGCGGCTGATTTCACCTCGGTCACAGCCTGACATTTACCAAGAAGAACGCCTGCGTGTATGACTCAGTGGAGGAGGATTGTTGAAGAGCACTGGACTGTCGGCATGGACCTCGTTTATCAGTCATGAGAGGCTCAACATAAAATGTTAAAGTCACAATATATTATATATTGTTTCATTATATTCTGATGGGGTCTCTTTCGATGTCCTGTACGTTCAGCTGGAACATGATGTCATTGTTGGACTTAATGCCCTCCTATACAGTGAGAAAAATAAGTATTTGAACACCCTGCTATTTTGCAAGTTCTCCCACTTAGAAATCATGGAGGGGTCTGAAATTGTCATCGTAGGTGCATGTCCACTGTGAGAGACATAATCTAAAAAAAAAATCCAGAAATCACAATGTAGGATTTTTTAACTATTTATTTGTATGATACAGCTGCAAATAAGTATTTGAACACCTGAGAAAATCAATGTTAATATTTGGTCCAGTAGCCTTTCTTTGCAATTACAGAGGTCAAATGTTTCCTGTAGTTCTTCACCAGGTTTGCACACACTGCAGAAGGGATTTTGGCCCACTCCTCCACACAGATCTTCTCTAGATCAGTCAGGTTTCTGGGCTGTCGCTGAGAAACACGGAGTTTGAGCTCCCTCCAAAGATTCTCTATTGGGTTTAGGTCTGGAGACTGGCTAGGCCACGCCAGAACCTTGATCTGCTTCTTACAGAGCCACTCCTTGGTTCTCCTGGCTGTGTGCTTCGGGTCATTGTCATGTTGGGAGACCCAACCTCGACCCATCTTCAATGCTCTAACTGAGGGAAGGAGGTTGTTCCACAAAATCTAGCAATACATGGCCCCGGTCATCCTCTCCTTAATACAGTGCAGTCGCCCTGTCCCATGTGCAGAAAAACACCCCCAAAGCATGGTGCTACCCCCCCATGCTACACAGTAGGGATGGTGGTCTTGGGATGGTCCTCATCATTCTTCTTCCTCCAAACACGGTTAGTGGAATTATGACCAAAAAGTTCTATTTTGGTCTCATCTGACCACATGACTTTCTCCCATGACTCCTCTGGATCATCCAAATGGTCATTGGCAAACTTAAGACGGGCCTTGACATGTGCTGGTTTAAGCAGGGGAACCTTCTGTGCCATGCATGATTTCAAACCATAACGTCTTAGTGTATTACCAACAGTAACCTTGGAAACGGTGGTCCCAGCTCTTTTCAGGTCATTGACCAGCTCCTCCCGTGTAGTTCTGGGCTGATTTCTCACCTTTCTTAGGATCATTGAGACCCCACGAGGTGAGATCTTGAATGGAGCCCCAGTCCGAGGGAGATTGACAGTCATGTTTAGCTTCTTCCATTTTCTAATGATTGCTCCAACAGTGGACCTTTTTTCACCAAGCTGCTTGGCAATTTCCCCGTAGCCCTTTCCAGCCTTGTGGAGGTGTACAATTTTGTCTCTAGTGTCTTTGGACAGCTCTTTGGTCTTGGCCATGTTAGTAGTTGGATTCTTACTGATTGTATGGGGTGGACAGGTGTCTTTATGCAGCTAACGACCTCAAACAGGTGCATCTAATTTAGGATAATAAATGGAGTGGAGGTGGACATTTTGAAGGCAGACTAATAAGTCTTTGAGGGTCAGAATTGTAGCTGATAGACAGGTGTTCAAATACTTATTTGCCGCTGTATCATACAAATAAATAGTTAAAAAAAATCATACATTGTGATTTCTGGATTTTTTTTTAGATTATGTCTCTTACAGTGGACATGCACCTACGATGACAATTTCAGACCCCTCCATGATTTCTAAGTGGGAGAACTTGCAAAATAGCAGGGTGTTCAAATACTTATTTTCCTCACTGTATAAATAGAAATATTCTTCTATTCTCTCAAATTAAAATGCTGCATAGACACAACTGTAAAAACTGCATTTTAGGGGTGAACTCTCACAAACGCACTACTCTACCATGTTGCCCGATTAGCTACTTACTACTTTATGGCATTCTTTGATAGCTAAAACAGATTAATAATAATAAAACTAGAAAATTCTCCAGACTATATCCTTATTTACCCAAACATTTAAGTACAATGATTTGTTTTAAATCACATGTAGAACGTTTTTTAACAGCTAAAATATGCACAAATACCTTTCCTTTTTTTAGTACAAAATGAAAGTCCTTCATCTTAGTTGACACAGATCCAGAGGAATATGATGGCACAAAGGCACACAACTTGGGCTGCAGCTAATTTCTTTATTTTTAAATATATAAAATAATTTTTACGATTAATTGACTCATCTATCAGTGTAAAAATATAAGTGATGTCTTCCAAAACACACAGATATTCAATTAACAACTATATAAACTAAGAAAAGTAGCAAATCTGAAAATGTTTAGAGGTAGGATATATTTTACATTTTTGCTTGATAAGTGACCTAAACAATCAATCTATTGTCAAAATGATGATTAAATTCCTGTGGATCGACTAATCCCTACCCTTAACCAGTACCATAGCGGTCACATCTGTCTAAATACATTATTTTACTTTTACAGATGTGACATTGCCGAGGCAACAAGTAAATGAAGCCTGGCCTTTCGATACAATCTCTCCACTGAATGTCACAGACAACGTTTGTATTGTACAAAGCTCATGCAGAATATTATGGGAGGAACTGACAGGCAGGTTCTCTCAAAACCTGATCATTGGATGGAATATGTGTAAGCTCCCACAAGTTACCCAGCAGTATATAAAGAAATTCAAATTAAAATGACACCTTTACCAGCTGCAACGTTAAAGTGACATACACATTAATGCATCAATAATTATAGTCCAATAATATAAAATATGTCATTCTGAAATGTTACATTCTGCATAACGGTACTTTAAGTATACTTTAATGCAAATACTTGTACCTTACCTGAAGTAAAAATTTGAATGCAGTGTTTTTTTCTACACTGTGATATTGCTACTTTATTTAAGTACAAGACCTAAGTGTTTCTTCTGCCACTGGCTGACTTATACACCAAGAAAAAAAACACTTTTGAAGAAGAATTGACTGTTTTCCTCGAGGTTCTCTGGATTTTGATTACAAAATCAAAATAAAAGGATTTGGTAAATTTCGGTAGCCGTCTAACAAAATGTCTAGAGCATGCTTTAAAATGCACAGAGAGAACATACAAACAGCGTGTGCCACAGAGCTGAAGCAAACAGAGCAGACAGAGACTCCTCCTCTCGCTCTTTTCACTCGCTGCCATTTAGGGCTGCACGATATGAGGAAAATATCTTGTTGCCAATATTTTGACTGATATTGCAATTGCAAAAAGATCCCCCCCCCCTCGCGATTAACTGTGCAGCTCTACATCCATTCACTCTCACATAAACACTGAACGGTTGGGTAACAAGACCACGGATGGCGGTGTGGTGAGCTGCAAGGGGATCATGGGTAAAATGAGGTATGGGGCCCGGTTGTCATGCAGCGGCGAGGCCATTCAGAGCCACGGCTACCACGATTACATCACCATCACATTAGCACAGTACCAAGATTATAGAAACATGCAACACCTTTTTAGGCTTCACTCCTCGCTGCGTGGTCGAAGGAAAGAAGGAAAGGAAGTGAGGAAGGGAAGGAAGCGTGGAGGTTAAAGGTCAAGAGTTTGCCAGAGGCGTGCTGGAGGTGACGGGGGCTGCAGTGAGACGGTGCTCTTCGTTGGTGAATCAAAGACTTCAATTAACTGTACACATATTGTAACATCTTCATTTCCCTTTCCCACGCGTTTCTTCATTCAGTTCATTTCCAAACAAACTGCACAAAGAAATCTTATTAAAAATGTGTCATGCACAACTGATGTGTCTCACCTATGCCTTCATTGCTTATTGTTTTCTCCTTTACAATATTAAACACATTTAGAGCTTAATTAAAAGAAAGTTTTTTTTAATTTGTTTATTACTCAGTGACAAATTTTTAAAAAATGTGAACCACAAGCTCCTATAAAGCATCGCTGCACAATAATAAATTAGGAGGGATAATGTTGGTGTAATAAAGTATTTATTATATTACATATGCAACTACCCAGGTCAAATGTATCCCTTGGGAATACAGACTGATTTGAAGAATAAAACACATATTAATTGTAATATCTGTTTTTAAGCATGACTTTTGACCTTTTCTCTTTTTATGATAATAGAGACTCAATGAGACCTTTGACCCTGTTAAACAATAATAAAAAGATGAAAGAGCATTAAACTTCAGGTCACTACTTCTGGATTAATTAATGAACTGAAGGTTCTGAAAATGTCAGGTGTAACATTATAAACATGTTGCCATTTAAACCTGAATCCAATAAGACCTGGCACATCAGGAGGGCAGAATTATCCCTGTTTGACTGAGATTTGAGTCAGGGGCGCATTTACAAGTCTGGATGTTAAATTCCCCAGTTTGTTTTAGTTCTGATACATAAAAATGAGATCAGCAAAATGGAATAGTTGATTAATTTATAGTGTTTGGACATGAAAGGTAGTTGTTGTCTGATGTTTAATCAGCATGTTAAATCCAAAGAAGCATCCTTCAGGTTTACTTTTGATCCTTTATCCTTCAGAAATTACAGTTTATTGGTGGTTTTCTACTCTCTCTTATGGACTTGTTATAGACTTTGGGTGACATAACATCATTTATTTTACAGATATTAGCGCGGTGATTACATGTGATGCTGTAAATCTCATAGAAGTTATGGAGTAATAGAAGTATAACATACAAATCCACTGTTGAACATACTGCAAAACTGGGAAAGTGGCATCATCTGAATGTCTGAAATATAAAATTAAAATAAAATAAAAATGAAAACATTTAAAATGTAGTTTGTAGAGAACATGACGAGTCATGTTCATCCGGAGCTTTGAGCAGCAAGACTAATTCTTGGGAATTATGGATTGGAATTTTTGTCCAAATTCTTGACCTAGATCCACAGGGCAATAATAGGTGAATAATATAATACAGCAATAATAAATACTTCCTACATTATTTTAATTTAAAAGGTTCAACTGATTTTAGGGGAACTCATGTATTTGTTTACTTTAATAAATAATCTGTCGAAGCATCCAAGTGTATTTATAGATAAACATGGCCCTCTGCTGGTCAGATATCATATACATATATATATATATATATATATATATATATATATACATATACACATATATATATATATATATATATATATATATATATATATATATATACACACATATATATATATACATATATATATATATATATATATATATATATATATATATATATATATATATATATATATATTTAAGAAGGTCTGACTTCGGTTTGGTTTGTATAATTTGGTAAACTCACTATTTCAGGGATCATACAAGATTATTAAATGAAAAAAAAATTTCAAAGGTTTTTATATGTTTAAAATCTGTAAATCATTTACTTTTAATCTCTAAGTGTATGTATATTACTCCTTTGTACTATAAACCACTACTCCTAAATTGCAGATTGTGAACTGGCTCACCAGTGTCATTTAATGCACATTTTAAGTAACTCTCTTTTAGACGGAATTATAACAGCATATTGAGCAAGAAATGCACTTGATCATGAAATTGCAAAAACATAAATGTCAATAAAAAATGTGTTTGATAAAGACTGAAACAGCAGCAACAGTCAACAGCAACACGCAGGGTTTTCTTTAGATAACACAGTGTGTCTGTTTGCGGGTGTGCACCCATGTGTGAGTCTGTCATTGTGATTGTGTAAAAGTGTAAAGGCGTGTGTTGCCATAACTGCTCCTAATTTCCTGCAGGGGAACTCTTAGTGTCACAGTGCAGCGGTATGCGACTCACCAGTTTAGTGGACTTGGGCGTCTCCAGGATCTCTGAGGAGAAGAAAAAAACAAAACAAAAAGAAAACAAAGAAAATGAGAGACGTACTTTAATATTATTATCAGTGTGTAATACTTTACAAGGTATAAAGTCCAACAAAGATCCTAGTGCAAACAGATTCAGGTCAACATGATTCATTGCTTTTTTCCAGATAGTCAACAACGATACTGTTAGTCAGATGTGGATAAGATGCATGAGCTACAACAAATACTAGGATACAAAGGTCTCTATGAGTTCTTTGGTACTTTCTCTGTAGTTTCTCTGTGGAAGTGTGATTAAAATACTGTTAGTAGCAAGTTAAATATGCCATAGGAGGAACTGGGGCAGGTAGGGCCAACGGCAAAGATCCAATGACTAACAATCCATGAAGAATTCTTCTTGATGGAAAAACTGACACATAGCTTGATATTATAAGAAGCTCAACTGGAAGAAAAATGGGAATAATTGACATTATATGGAAAATTGTGAATTCATGTTTTTGTTACTGCAATTGTTTGATGTTGCAAATCTTTTGCCAATAAAAATATAAGTGAGAAAAATCTTATAAGCTCAGACCGAGTAAGTGTTCTGTATCAATTTCAGCACGGTGCATGTCTGAACACTGAATGCCGTCAAACTGATGTAAAGACTGCAGCAAAGTATCTCGATATTCAAATCGTTTTCATAAACTAGGAAACCCAATGAGAGAGACAATGTTAAGTTGGAGAGGAGATTCTTCTCAGATCAGACGACAGAATCTATATTTCTCCAGCAGAAAACTACAGTAACAAACAGACCAGCACTGCCTCTCTTTATTATGATTTTTTATATGCCATCTACAGATAAATACACAAATATCCAGCAAAACATTTTACAGATCTACAGTAAGTAAATCAAATATTAGCCTACAGTATATTTGATTTATATTGGCTAAAAGAACTCAAATAGGAGTCACAATATAAAGTCTTATCATTTAGTGTGTGTAGTTTGGTCTCCCCAATAACGTAAATTATGAAATCGATGTAAGTATGTATTAGTGGATTAGAATGAGAAGCTTCACTCACGCTCATGATTGACATTAAGACTAAAAAACAAGCAAAATTAAAAAAAAAAACATCAGTGAGCAATCAGAAAACGGTCTTTGTCCTTGCTATTAGAATATTTGATCCATCTGCTCCCTCTCGCACACAACTGTCCAACTGAATAGATAGAAAGATAGATGGACTTTATTATTCCCAAACTGGAAATGAAATGTTACAGCAGCAAGTTACAAGGACACACACACACATCCTCACTCACACACATACAGAAAAATACAAGAAATATACTACATAATAATAAATAAGAAAAAGATTTTAAAAAATAAAGATAAAATAAGATAACAAAAGATCAAAATACCAGAACATCTACTGGAAAAAAATATACTCAGAGGAATGAAAAGAATAAACATGTATATACATATAAGTTCAATTTTATTTATAGTATCAATTCATAACAATTCATAAGAGTTATCTCGAGACACTTCCCAGATAGAGTAGGAGGACCCAACAGGTCTAGTAGTTCCCTCCAGAGCAAGCAACAGTGCAACAGTGGCAAGGAAAAGTGTAGAATTAAATATACAACCTGCATACATATTATACATAACAAAATAAAATGTGTATAATATTGAATATGAAGCCATATGGAACATAAATGTAAATATATATAACTTAAAAAGCTTTAACTTAAACTAAGAGATGAAGCCAGCAACGTTATGTGCTCATAGGCTTATGCTGCCATCCTAAGTAGCTCTGGAGAAGAGCATCAACTACATTTAAGTCTAAACATTAAAATTGATTTCAGATATCAGATTTTAGGACCATTTTCTATTTAAACGTTGGTGCAGTGAAGCCTTTACAGCAGCCAATGTGTCTCATTTCCAGGTAACGACATGTGAATCCACCACTGAGTCTCGTTTGGCCGGTTCCTGAAACAGTCTTTTACAACTTTAACTCCCACGCGCCAGGAAGTGGACGTTACCATACTGAATACAATGCACCAACCAGCACCCCTTATTTGATGCTGCAGCAGTGAGGCGTAACCATGGAAACAGAGTGTGATTCCATCCTCCAGAGGATAAAAAAAAACATATTGGTGACCAGATGTGGAAAGTATAGGCAAGTTCATGTCGGGTGTTTTAAGCAGAGAGGGTGCAAAATTGACTTTTTCCCCACTGGCCACATGGTTTGTAAAAGTTCAGCTGTTACCGGCAGCCACTTAATAGATAACCATTGGATTTTTGGTCTGGTGAGTGAAGCGAAGCTACCAGCCACTTACATATTTTACCAGGATTTGGCTGGTGGACAAGGCTCATTTTGTAAAAGAGACTTCAGATACAGTATTAAGGGACCACTAAGGTCTATATAAAAGAGACTTCAGATACAGTATTAGGGACCACTAAGGTCTATATAAAAGAGACTTCAGATACAGTATTAGGGACCACTAAGGTCTATATAAAGAGACTTCAGATACAGTATTAGGGGACCACTAAGGTCTATATAAAAGAGACTTCAGATACAGTATTAGGGGACCACTAAGGTCTATATAAAAAGAGACTTCAGATACAGTATTAGGGGACCACTAAGGTCTATATAAAAGAGACTTCAGATACAGTATTAGGGGACCACTAAGGTCTATATAAAAGAGACTTCAGATACAGTATTAGGGGACCACTAAGGTCTATATAAAAGAGACTTCAGATACAGTATTAGGGACCACTAAGGTCTATATAAAGAGACTTCAGATACAGTATTAGGGGACCACTAAGGTCTATATAAAAGAGACTTCAGATACAGTATTAAGGGACCACTAAGGTCTATATAAAAGAAGAGACTTCAGATACAGTATTAGGGGACCACTAAGGTCTATATAAAAGAGACTTCAGATACAGTATTAGGGGACCACTAAGGTCTATATAAAAGAGACTTCAGATACAGTATTAGGGACCACTAAGGTCTATATAAAAGAGACTTCAGATACAGTATTAGGGACCACTAAGGTCTATATAAAGAGACTTCAGATACAGTATTAGGGGACCACTAAGGTCTATATAAAAGAGACTTCAGATACAGTATTAGGGGACCATTAAGGTCTATATAAAAGAGACTTCAGATACAGTATTAGGGACCACTAAGGTCTATATAAAAGAGACTTCAGATACAGTATTAGGGGACCACTAAGGTCTATATAAAAGAGACTTCAGATACAGTATTAGGGGACCACTAAGGTCTATATAAAAGAGACTTCAGATACAGTATTAGGGGACCACTAAGGTCTATATAAAAGAGACTTCAGATACAGTATTAGGGGACCACTAAGGTCTATATAAAAGAGACTTCAGATACAGTATTAGGGGGACCACTAAGGTCTATATAAAAGAGACTTCAGATACAGTATTAGGGACCACTAAGGTCTATATAAAAGAGACTTCAGATACAGTATTAGGGACCACTAAGGTCTATATAAAGAGACTTCAGATACAGTATTAGGGGACCACTAAGGTCTATATAAAAAGAGACTTCAGATACAGTATTAAGGGACCACTAAGGTCTATATAAAAGAGACTTCAGATACAGTATTAGGGGACCACTAAGGTCTATATAAAAGAGACTTCAGATACAGTATTAGGGGACCACTAAGGTCTATATAAAAGAGACTTCAGATACAGTATTAGGGACCACTAAGGTCTATATAAAAGAGACTTCAGATACAGTATTAGGGACCACTAAGGTCTATATAAAGAGACTTCAGATACAGTATTAGGGGACCACTAAGGTCTATATAAAAGAGACTTCAGATACAGTATTAGGGGACCACTAAGGTCTATATAAAAAGAGACTTCAGATACAGTATTAGGGGACCACTAAGGTCTATATAAAAGAGACTTCAGATACAGTATTAGGGGACTACTAAGGTCTATATAAACGAGACTTCAGATACAGTATTAGGGACCACTAAGGTCTATATAAAAGACTTCAGATACAGTATTAGGGACCACTAAGGTCTATATAAAGAGACTTCAGATACAGTATTAGGGGACCACTAAGGTCTATATAAAAGAGACTTCAGATACAGTATTAGGGGACCACTAAGGTCTATATAAAAGAGACTTCAGATACAGTATTAGGGGACCACTAAGGTCTATATAAAAGAGACTTCAGATACAGTATTAGGGGACCACTAAGGTCTATATAAAAGAGACTTCAGATACAGTATTAGGGGACCACTAAGGTCTATATAAAAGAGACTTCAGATACAGTATTAGGGGACCACTAAGGTCTATATAAAAGAGACTTCAGATACAGTATTAGGGGACCACTAAGGTCTATATAAACGAGACTTCAGATACAGTATTAGGGGACTACTAAGGTCTATATAAACGAGACTTCAGATACAGTATTAGGGACCACTAAGGTCTATATAAAAGAGACTTCAGATACAGTATTAGGGACCACTAAGGTCTATATAAAGAGACTTCAGATACAGTATTAGGGGACCACTAAGGTCTATATAAAAGAGACTTCAGATACAGTATTAGGGGACCACTAAGGTCTATTTAAAAGAGACTTCAGATACAGTATTAGGGGACCACTAAGGTCTATATAAAGAGACTTCAGATACAGTATTAGGGGACCACTAAGGTCTATATAAACGAGACTTCAGATACAGTATTAGGGGACTACTAAGGTCTATATAAACGAGACTTCAGATACAGTATTAGGGACCACTAAGGTCTATATAAAAGAGACTTCAGATACAGTATTAGGGACCACTAAGGTCTATATAAAGAGACTTCAGATACAGTATTAGGGACCACTAAGGTCTATATAAAAGAGACTTCAGATACAGTATTAGGGGACCACTAAGGTCTATTTAAAAGAGACTTCAGATACAGTATTAGGGGACCACTAAGGTCTATATAAAGAGACTTCAGATACAGTATTAGGGGACCACTAAGGTCTATATAAAAGAGACTTCAGATACAGTATTAGGGGACCACTAAGGTCTATATAAAAGAGACTTCAGATACAGTATTAGGGGACCACTAAGGTCTATATAAAAGCATCCAAAGAGAGCACCATGTCATGGGACCTTTAACATGAAACCAGAGCCTGTAATGAGATATTTACTGAAGCACATTTATATTTTAGTCCTTTAGCAGAAACTCTAAACCACCAAGAGCTCCAGTGGGGGAGCAGGTGGGCTCACACTGCACATACAGTTTACACAGATACACAAATGCAGACATGACGGATGTGGTAGCTTATTGAAAAATAACCCCGAAACTGACAAAAAGGTTGACGAGGCTCTTCAGATGCACAAAGACTCGGCCTACTCTGCGTTTAAAAGGTGACACAACGTGGAAAAATGTTTCAGTCAAAGGACCATCATCAGCAAAACTTGCAGTAATTCTATAAAAAAGTAATATGAACAGCTATGACCAGACAGAAGAAAGGAGGTAAGGTGTACAAGGTGTTTTGTAGGGGTGTAACAACTAAGTGATTGATCTAGATCAATATCAATTAACTGATTTAATATTATCAATGCAAAGTGAAAATAAAAATATATTTCAGCAGTGGGTACATATTATCTTTGAAATGCACCTCTGTTGTGAAGTTCCCACTGTATATACACTACCGGTCAAAAGTTTGGGGTCATTTCTACATTTCCATACCACTCCATTATAGACAGAACACCTGCTAATTTGGGTGGGGGGGCTGATCTTTAATACAATATCTACATTGCCCATTACCAGAAACCATTCATCCAATGTTCCAAAGGCACATTCTGTGTACTAATCTATCATTTAAAAATAAAAAACTAGAAAAACATTGGAGAACCATTTTACTATTATGTAAGCACATAATGTAATCTGATTACTGCCCTGGTTAAAAAAACAATGCAGCTGATCTCAGCTGGCATTCTGTCTACAATGGAGTGCAATGGGAATTTCTATCTGACCCCAAACTTTTGACCGGAAGTGTATTATTTTATTAAAAAGGGGCACCCTGGTAGTTTACCTGGTAGAGCGTGCAACCCATGTACAAAGGCTCAATGCTTACCGCAGCGGTCGCAGGTTAGATTCCGACCTGCGGCCCTTTGCTGCTTGTCATTCCCCCTTTCCTGTCTTCAGCTGTCCTGTCAATTAAAAGGCTAAAATAATCATTAAAAAAAATAATTATTTAAAAAAAAAAATTTATATGATTTACTTTTTGTGTGATAATATAAATGGAACTGTTTGTGTCAAAATAAGCATATATTGTCTCATATCAATATCAAATCAAATTTGTACTGTGGCAGAGTTTTTGATATCAGCAAATATTGTATCGTTGTTCAAAGGATCAATGCAATATTGTAGTGTAAAAAGTGATTTCTAGAATTGAACATGAGTTATACCCCTAGTGTTTTGCCTCACCAGCTACCAGATGGGGCCTATTTTCTTTTTAAAAGGCTGGATTCAAGAGCTCAAACAGTATGATGAGGTGAGAAAACCTGCAGCCTGTCCTCAGCTGAACCACAGTGCCCTGCCCGCCCTCCATTAGCCGATACTGTTTTGTACTAATGTCACTAAAAGGTGCTCTGTTTACCTGTGTGCTCTCACATTGCAGAACTTCTTTGCTTTCAAATACCACTGCATGTTTAGTGTTCTGAGCATGCATGTCCCCTAGACAACTTCCCTTTCAGAAAGGTCAGGGTTGACATTATTACACTTTGTTTGAGCATACCTTTTTTTTCTTCTTTTTTATTAAACATCTAAAAACACAGACAGAACACTGAAAACCAATGTGGATAATGACCAAGGTTTTTACAAAACTGTAATTGTCTGTCTGTGTGTGTGTGTGTGTGTGTGTGTGTGTGTCCTAACCTCGTTTGGGAACCTTGCCTGTGCCGGGCTCAGGCGTCTCTGGAGATGTTGTGTCGGCCCCATCATCAACCAGCTGGATCTGAGACAGACATATAGCAAGGAGACAGTCAGTAATGTCTTCCAATGAATTTTACTGCTAACTATCAGAGCTGGCAAGAGAGAGAGAGCGACGATGGTTAAATGGGAGCCACAAACACAAAATTGGCTTGCTTATTGATGTTCATTTAAATATAGCACTCCCTCAAGTGAGTTGTAATTTTTTCCATCACCATAGCAACCTTTGCAACTGCAGTCAGAGTCAGACAGTCTTTTAAGCCAAACGGGAGACATAATGAAGAGGATTAGTAACACAACACCTAATCAATACTGAAGCTGGAGTGTGTGTGTCTGAACCTGTACAGCTGGGTCACAGGTAACATTTAAAAAAACTCATACTCATTAACTTGTGCAAAAACCACTCATGCAAATAGATTCATTCTTAAGTGTCAAGTGCAATTGATTTGACAGCAATTGATTTGACACACTGTCAAATCCACCATTCTCTTCGGTGCGAACAAAATTCAAGAGTAGTCTTTCTTCACAGTGGAAAAATCAATTAACAATTACGCATTCTGTTCTAATATGTTCGCTTCACAATTTACTGAAAGATTTGACAAGGGTTGTTTTTAGCATTTAGCACAAGAACTTCTATAATCTATTAGTTGCTGGGGATATTCTCACTCTCCAACAGCTGCAGGTCGCTGCCCATGTAAACACTCAATGATGGAACATCACTTGTAATAAAAGATTTCCTTGTCCTTCTAATAAGCAATCCAACTTATTTGAAATTCTTTTATTAGGATAACCCCTTTGAGGGGTCCTGGACAAGATACCACACAAACAAAACAAAAACATTGCACATATACAAACAAGATAAGCAAAACAAAACAGACACAAATAAAAATTTAAAAAAAAACACACAGAGCCTACAATTTCAACAGAATAAGTAATAGATCATAACATGATTATTCAGAATATAGCCAAAGCTGACTGTAAAATGTCAGTGAGATTAAGTGGTTCAGTAAAGAGACAAGAGTGAGGAATGAGATGAAATTAGAAGGGGGTTAAAGTCTGCATGTACAGTTAGTATGAAAGGCCAAGGCATGTTAAAACAGTCTGAAAGATGAAATGGAGCGAATGTTTACTGGTAAGATTTTCCAGTCAGAAGGTGCTTTAAACATAAAAGCTTTAGGTTTTTATTTATTTATTTTTAAAAATGTTTTTCCGTAGTTTGTATTTAACAGATCATACTTCATTTTTATCACAGTACTGCGATGACACAGCATTTATAGTTGTAGTAATACTTTCAAATTGTTTCTATCCCATCATACTGCTACAATGCAAAGTTATTTTTGTATTTTTTTCTTAAATGTGGGGGTTGAAACTTGCCCACAAATGGCGCAAAGCAGGTAAGTCTTATACAGCGATCTGGCTCCTCATCTACAAGTGGCATTCATCAAGCTAAAACAAGCACAACCTCATAGAAAAAAGTAAAAGAGGTTTAGGATTAGGAAAGAGTATGAAACCTTTTTGCATGAGTCCCTGTGGGATTTTGACCTCTTTTCCCCCATGTTGTTTGTCTCATGCATGCACACATACAAGTGTGCACATGGGTAATGCAAAACGATGGTTTTACATTATTCCACTGATTGACATGTGGCGGTAATGTGCCAAGAAACACTGTATTGTACCAGCAAGAAGACTGCAGGATTTAAAGTACTTCTTTGCAAATGTTTTATGAGGCAATGCATTTTGTTCCTGTATGTAAACATACCTTTTGTTTGCTGTGGAGAGCTTTACACCAACATGAGATATCTGCTATGTCAAACAATTAACACCTTCCACTATGAAAAAGTTAAGAATTCTTTATATGCCCATGAAATTTAAATCCTACACCTATTTCCCCCCCCTAAGGGATGTATTTGATTGTTCCCTCCAGGCCACCATAGATAATCAATGCAGAGATGGAAAGTAACAAAGTACAAATACTTTGTTGCTGTACTCAAATAGATTTTTCAGATACTTTTACTTTACTATTTATATTTGTGCCGACTTTTTACCTTTACTCTCTACATTTTAACACAAATATAAGTACTTTCTACTCCTTACATTTTACAAAATTGGCTCGTTACTTTAGAGTCAAATAATTTCAGTGAAGTTACCGTTATTATTTTTCGCATCATCAATACCAAATTAAATCTGGATTGAAATATACGTAAGGTATAATGTAGAGCGATGTGGTTGTTATAGCGAATACACCCCCGACAGGGTGATCAGGACACTGACGCGAAGCGGAGGGGTCTTGAATCAGCCTGAATTATTGTTATAATGTGCTGCAAACTGTGCCAACCGAAACACCACGAACTGTCAATTCAATTCAATTCAATTCAATTTTATTTATAGTATCAATTCATAACAAGAGTTATCTCGAGACACTTTACAGATAGAGTAGGTCTACAACAGACTCCATAATTTACAAGGACCCAACAGGTCTAGTAGTTTCCTCCAGAGCAAGCAACAGTGCGACAGTGGCGAGGAAAAACTTCCTTTTAGGCAGAAACCTGGGACAGACCCAGACCCAGACCCAGGCCCAGACCCAGGCTCTTGGTAGGCGGTGTCTGACGACCAGTTGGGGTTAAAATGAAGAGTGGCAATAACAGTCGCAGAAAATAGTACTAATAATAGTAGTAACTGCTGGCTTTTAATACTTTACCATCGAATTTGAAAAACAGAGTGGTAAATGCATTGTTTTGTTTTTATCAAAAGCGATTTGTTGTTTGTTTCAATAACTTTATTAAATTTACGTCAATGGTCAGTGTTCTTCTGCTAGCAATGACCATGCCTTGGATCTCTAGCATTTGGTCAAGTAACATTAAGGTTAGCAAGTGTTCACTTTATTTCAAAATAATCGAATATTAGCCAAGACAATATCTGCATGTATAGCTTTATATTAAAATCAGTGCTGTAGTAACATTAACGTTACTCAAGGCCATTCTTGTTTTCGAGACCACTAAAGTTAACGTTATTTGATCTTGTCTCACATAGACTTTATTTTGGGCTAATGTTAACATTAATGTCTCAAACCTCTCAGACATACAGTGAGGAAAATAAGTATTTGAACACCCTGCTATTTTGCAAGTTCTCCCACTTAGAAATCATGGAGGGGTCTGAAATTGTCATCGTAGGTGCATGTCCACTGTGAGAGACATAATCTAAAAAAAAAAAAAGATATCACAATGTATGATTTTTTTAAACTATTTATTTGTATGATACAGCAGCAAATAAGTATTTGAACACCTGTCTATCAGCTACAATTCTGACCCTCAAAGACTTATTAGTCTGCCTTCAAAATGTCCACCTCCACTCCATTTATTATCCTAGATTAGATGCACCTGTTTAAAGTCGTTAGCTGCATAAAGACACCTGTCCACCCCATACAATCAGTAAGAATCCAACTACTAACATGGCCAAGACCAAAGACCTGTCCAAAGACACTAGGGACAAAATTGTACACCTCCACAAGGCTGGAAAGGGCTACGGGGACATTGCCAAGCAGCTTGGTGGAAAAAAAGGTCCACTGTTGGAGCAATCATTAGAAAATGGAAGAAGCTAAACATGACTGTCAATCTCCCTCAGACTGGGGCTCCATTCAAGATCTCACCTCGTGGGGTCTCAATGATCCTTAGAAAGGTGAGAAATCAGCCCAGAACTACATGGGAGGAGCTGGTCAATGACCTGAAAAGAGATGGGACCACCGTTTCCAAGGTTACTGTTGGTAATACACTAAGACGTTATGGTTTGAAATCATGCATGGCACAGAAGGTTCCCCTGCTTAAACCAGCACATGTCAAGGCCCGTCTTAAATTTGCCAATGACCATTTGGATGATCCAGAGGAGTCATGGAAGAAAGTCATGTGGTCAGATGAGACCAAAATAGAACTTTTTGGTCATAATTCCACTAACCGTGTTTGGAGGAAGAAGAATGATGAGTACCATCCCAAGAACACCATCCCTACATGGGGGTGGTAGCATCATGCTTTGGGGGTGTCTTTCTGCACATGGGACAGGGCGGCTGCACTGTATTAAGGAGAGGAGGACCGGGGCCATGTATTGCGAGATTTTGGGGAACAACCTCCTTCCCTCAGTTAGAGCATTGAAGATGGGTCGAGGCTGGGTCTTCCAACATGACAATGACCCGAAGCACACAGCCAGGAGAACCAAGGAGTGGCTCTGTAAGAACCATATCAAGGTTCTGGCGTGACCTAGCCAGTCTCCAGACCTAAACCCAATAGAGAATCTTTGGAGGGAGCTCAAACTCTGTGTTTCTCAGCGACAGCCCAGAAACCTGACTGATCTAGAGAAGATCTGTGTGGAGGAGTGGGCCAAAATCCCTTCTGCAGTGTGTCAAACCTGGTGAAAAACTACAGGAAACATTTGACCTCTGTAATTGCAAACAAAGACTACTGTACCAAATATTAACATTGGTTTTCTCAGGTGTTCAAATACTTATTTGCAGCTGTATCATACAAATAAATAGTTAAAAAATCCTACATTGTGATTTCTGTTTTTTTTTTTTAGATTATGTCTCTCACAGTGGACATGCACCTATGATGACAATTTCAGACCCCTCCATGATTTCTAAGTGGGAGAACTGGAAAAATAGCAGGGTGTTCAAATACTTATTTTCCTCACTGTAAGTTAGACAACTCATGTTTGAATTCTCACAGAATCACAACTGAATTCATATCTTGCTACTCAGTCAGAATCTTATTGACCTGGAGTCCCAGTGTCTGTCTCAATATTCATATATGGGATGTTTTAGGCCTATTGGCAGACATTATTTAAAATGTAGCCAATGACATATAATTTTTACATATATTTTTTTTAATGTCCACTGAAGTTCCTGAGCTTGCTCTCTAGTAACATCTGTCTGGTCCAGGTAGTTTTGCAAAAAAATGGTTGCCATTCGCAAGGCTACTTTATACTTTAAGTACATTTCCAAGCCTGTACTTTGTTACTTTTACTTGAGTAAAGAATTTCAGTACTTCTACTTTTACCAGAGTATTTTTTAATCAAAGTATCTGTACTTCTACTTAAGTAGAGGAAGTCAGTACTTTTGCCATCTCCGAATCTATGATTACAGTAATTTGCAGGGGCACTTTGCAGTATTTTTCTTGAAGAAGAAAATAAAACAGTTTTTCATGAGAAAACAAGGAAGCACACAGCCTGGAGCAACAGAAAAATGCTGGCACCATGCAGACAGCAGAGGAAAATATCAACCCCCACACAAACCCACTGCTTTAAATAAAAACAAAATCTTAAACATTTCACAAAGTAAGGAACTGAACAATTATAGATGGAGGATGTACTGGTAGGGCACTAGAGGGTGGAGACAATAGCGTCTTCCTCTACTTTAGGTTTCTAGCAATCCACATTAATCACTTAGGAAAGTAAACCTTACATCTACTAATATTTCTGTCGTTACCTGTGATTGTCTCACAAATATCCCACGGTTCTCCTCGCAGGTGAAGTAGCGTTTGCCCTGCACGGTGCCATCGTTCTTGCCCTTGGCCTCGTCCAGGATGACTCCCACCCATTTTCCTGAGGCAAACAGAGTGTTTCCGATGTAGGCCACAGTGCCCTGCTGCCCCTTCCCAATCACCTCCACCAGGGAGCCCACTTTGACGGGACGCCCGCCCCCGTCAGAGCTCATCCTGCTGCTGCCGCTGCTGGTGGTCTGGGTGGGAAAAGAAAAACACACACACACACACACACACAGGAAATGATGTTCACATTAACATTATTAAAGGCAATTTAATTTGTACCTTTTAATGGACATTCATATTAAACATTAGTGTAGTTCACTACTCATATGGACTTTCTTCTTCTCAGTCAGTAAAAACAGTTGTATAATGTCTTCTGTGGCTCTAGAGGAGAGTCTGAGATAATAACCCTGTGATAAGAAGAGGAGTTTGAAAGACCTCAGTATTTACCAGGCAGGAAACTAAAGACACTATCAAGTTGCATTGTGGGTAACGTAGGATCTAGTGGTTTTAAAGCTTGAAGAATACTTGGGATTTAAAGTGAGGACATCCAGCAACACTAAATTTAACCACAAATCACATAAAAATATGTCTCTTTGACACTTAAAACCATAAATGGAATTTAAGGTCCTCAAAAGAATGCTTGAAAGCACTCAATTGGAAGTCGCTTTGGATAAAAGCGTCATGTTGTGATTATCACAGCCACCCTGTGACGTAATAAATAAGGAAATGAGCCTTGAGCAAAAAGAAAAGCTTTAATGAACTTGCATCAGGTTCAATCACTGCGTCATTAGCTACATCCTTGCCAAAAAGACATACATTTCTTCAGATGCATCACAAACTGTTGGCGCACATCTGTCTTAAATGGGTCACAGGGGTGCTCTGCTGTGAGAAAGAATTAAGAGTCTACTAAAAGTAGTTTTAGCGTCATTCTGACCCACTGAGCTGTTCAGGCCTTGTCACAATCACCTGAGATTTCAGAAAACAAATAATATAATAATCAAATAATCCTGCTTAACCCAATTTACAGTGTGATGTCCTAGAAATGATGGTGACTCAGCAGAACAGACAGGAGCAGATATGATTAGTCTGGGAGAGAACATGCTCTCCTTGAGCTTACTGGAAACATGCACTGTCTTTGTGCTGCTGTTTAAATTGGAAGTTAAACAAACAGCAACACAGCAAAACCGACAGACCAAAGCAACATAAAGGCATTTTAATCTAAATTGCTAATCTGTCTCATTAAATGCAGTTTCTGGAGCCATGTTAGACAGATCTTGTATGATGTAAGCAACTGTATTTCTGACTCCACTTTTAACAAGTCTCCATTGCTCAATTCGCATAACACCATTGGCCAATATTGGTTAGTAAGCAATGTCAATCCAATAGAGTCCGACCGATATACAGTGAGGAAAATTAGTATTTGAACACCCTGCTATTTTTCCAGTTCTCCCACTTTGAAATCATGGAGGGGTCTGAAATTGTCATCGTAGGTGCATGTCCACTGTGAGAGACATAATCTAAAACAAAATAAAAAAAATCCAGAAATTACAATGTATGATTTTTTAACTATTTATTTGTATGATACAGCTGCAAATAGGTATTTGAACACCTGAGAAAATCAATGTTAATATTTGGTACAGTAGCCTTTGTTTGCAGTTCCAGAGGTCAAACGTTTCCTGTAGTTTTTCACCAGGTTTGCACACACTGCAGAAGGGATTTTGGCCCACTCCTCCACACAGATCTTCTCTAGATCAGTCAGGTTTCTGGGCTGTCACTGAGAAACACGGAGTATGAGCTTCCTCCTAAGATTCTCTATTGGGTTTAGGTCTGGAGACTGGCTAGGCCACGCAAGAACCTTGATCTGCTTCTTCCAGAGCCCCTCCTTGGTTATCCTGGCTGTGTGCTTCGGGTGATTGTCATGTTGGAAGACCCAGCCTCGACCCATCTTCAATGCTCTAACTGAGGGAAGGAGGTTGTTCCCCAAAATCTTGCAATACATGGCCCCGGTCATTCTCCTTAATACAGTGCAGTCGCCCTGTCCCATGTGCAGAAAAACACCCCCAAAGCATGATGCTACCACCCCCATGCTTCACAGTAGGGATGGTGTTCTTGGGATGGTACTCATCATTCTTCTTCCTCCAAACACTGTTAGTGGAATTATGACCAAAAAGTTCTATTTTGGTCTCATCTGACCACATGACTTTCTCACATGACTCCTCTGGATCATCCAAATGGTCATTGGCAAACTTAAGTCGGGCCTTGACATGTGTTGGTTTAAGCAGGGGAACCTTCCGTGCCATGACATCTTAGTGTATTACCAACAGTAACCTTGGAAACGGTGGTCCCAGCTCTTGGAAACGGTGGTCCCAGCTCTTTTCAGGTCATTGACCAGCTCCTCCCGTGCAGTTCTGGGCTGTTTTCTCACCTTTCTTAGGATCACTGAGAACCCAGAAGGTGAGATCTTGCATGGAGCCCCAGTCACCATTCACACACATTCGTACACTGTGGCCGAGGCTGCCGTACAAGGTGCCACCTGCTCATCAGATAAACACTCACACACATTCACACTCCAATGTGCAGCATCGGGGGCAACTCGGGGTTCAGTGTCTTGCCCAAGGACACTTCGACATGGGACTGCAGGGCCAGGGATTGAACCACCAACCTTCCAATTGGCAGGCAACCGCTCTACCACTGAGCCACAGCCGGACCTTTTGGACCTTTTTTCACCAAGCTTCTTAGCAATTTCCCCGTAGCCCTTTCCAGTCTTGTGGAGGTGTACAATTTTGTCTCTAGTGTCTTTGGACAGCTCTTTGGTCTTGGCCATGTTAGTAGTTTGATTCTTACTGTTTGTATGGGGTGGACAGGTGGACATTTTGAAGGCAGACTAACAGGTCTTTGAGGGTCAGAATTGTAGCTGATTGACAGGTGTTCAAATTCTTATTTGCAACTGAATCATACAAATAAATAGTTATAAAATCATACATTGTGATTTCTGGATTTTTAACTTTGTTAGATTATGTCTCTCACAGTGGACATGCACCTACGATGACAATTTCAGACCCCTCCATGATTTCTAAGTGGGAGAACTTTTAAAATAGCAGGGTGTTCAAATACTTATTTTCCTCACTGTATCTACCGACCGATATTATCGGCCGATATTAGGCATTTCCTGAACTAATCGGTATCGGCATTTAAAATGGCCAATAAAAAAATAAACAATAAAATATATATATATATATATATCTATATTCATTCATCAGAATCATTTATAATGACAAATGATTCTGATAAATTAATATTTAAATAAATAAAATAAAATCGGGCGGTCAACCATGTTATGAGTGTTGCAGTAGCATACTTTGTCCCGAGGGTGCTCTACAACATCCCTGTTGGCAACACTGATGTTTTTTTTGTTAATGTGTTTTTGTTCCAAGGACTAAGTTTCATATCTTAAGTTTGTATTTTTATATATTTTATTAATCAGAACTCATAAACTCATAAATAACTGCAAATAACTAATGTTAGGGAAATCTGTTTACGTTTTGTTATGCATTTCTGGACTTTTTTTTTTTTTAAATATACATTGGTCGATATATCGGAATATCGGATTTTTAAATAACCAAATATTTGTATTGGTATCGGCCTTATAAATTCCTGGTTTTATCGGTCGGGCTCTACAATCCAATACACTTTTTGTCAAATTCAGTGAATATCTCCTCATGGTCACCTAGCTCTTTATTGTCTGCGCTGAAAAACCATCTGGTGTTCCGATAGCCCTGGCTGTATAAATGCAAAACAAACAGAAAAAAGCGCATGAGCCAAACAACACTGTGGCAGCCAATCAGCAACAGGCGGCGCGCTGGTTGCAAGTCATAATCAAGAAGAAGAGATGGCAGGGAAACCACAAAAGAAAAAAATAACTGAAGATTAAAAATTAAAACATAAGTTGCATGACCGAGAAAGGAGGAAGAGCCTTGTTAACATCGGTGAGGCGTTTCAGTGCTGCAGAAACCTCCGTGATGTTAAAGGAATGACAACCGATGACAAGGTTGCTCCTGACCTGTTGGACAAGTGAGTAATAATGTTAACTTTGCTGTTTCACTTCAATAGGTCAGTTTCACCTCGTCCGTTTGCTGTTGTTAGTGATGGCTGCTCCCAACTGGCTGGCTTCACAGCAGACGTTTACTAATCCACAACCTATAGCTAACATCGATTCTGCCATATTTCGTTTAGTCTTCGTTTAGCAGAAACACAGCAGAAGGAGTCGATATAGCAGCACATGCTCATCCATGAATCTGGGGGGTGGAGCTTTCTGAAGAAGGGTGGGGGTGTATGTTTGGCAGTTGAGTTTAAAATGCACCTTTAAGTAAAAGATCTGAGAACTTATTCCACCACTGACTACCTTAAACATATCTTTTTATAATATCGATCAATTTATCAGCACAATAATACTTAAAAAGAGGGCAGCGGTACTTCCTGCTTGATCATGTGTTGGTCAATGAATACAAGTAGCACTGTTCACACCTGTTGGGAAGCCAGTGAGGGATCACATCTTTTGGGGCAGTGGAGACAGCAGTGACATGGGAAGCAATATGAGGGGTTTGGCCATTCCAGATCAGAAAGGAGAAAAGGTAAAAACATGAAAATGTAGTCAAAACACATATTTACAGGCCTTAATGGTCAGGCAGCCATATTACACAAGGTGAGGGCATTTGATCTAAGCTAAGTATAGGTTGGAATGTGGTCATATAAAGAGTGTATTGTTTCAGTGCTTTAAAACATAAGCTTAAAAGATGGTGAAATACTTCACAGATTAGCATTAGGTTTTGTATCAGTAGAAACCCGGTAGTATGTGGCCGTGCTTCCCTCCCTCATGTACCCGAGACGATTCTTCTTCTTCTTGTTTGGGAAAAAAAAAACCTCTGATGACGCAAAAATCGTCGTTTTGCGTCATCTGAGGCATTTTTGCCCAGAGGCTATGAACTACAGCCAGCTAGTTCTGCACGTTTTCACTCTCACTGTCGCTGTCCAATGCGAATCGAGTGTCAGCCATCTTGAAGCTAAGCTAAACAGGTTCTCTCTTTTCAGCAGCAAACCTTTAGAACAATTATGTACATTCAAACTACTGCATCGGGATCCATTGGTACAGATCGGAAAATTTGCAGGAAACTTTATTACAGACACTACGGAGTTGAGTATTCCGGTGTCGCTCGATGCTGCTAGCCGGGTAAGGGGACATCAAAAGCAGTGTGTGTAAAAGCCGAAACAAGGGCAGGAGTTTGAAAAAGGTGGTAAGCCAACGCTAGACAGCCACCTGTCCCATCCATCCTGCTTGCAAGAGTCCGATCATTAGACAACAAACTGCTGTTGTCTAATGTCCACGAGTCTTACCTGCTCTGGCGGGTAAGACTCGTGGACGGGGTGTGTTAACATGGACACGGACCGGTGCAGACATGGGGTGCTTTTATCTAACTACTGCTAACCAGCACTAAATGTAGCCTGTTTTGCATGTCATTTTTTATATATTTTAACACCACTCGACCCACGGCGAAACATTGTTTCGTGTATATGGTTGAAATGGCAATAAAACACACTTGAATTAACTTGAATGCCTCACTGCCAATGTCTTTAACCGGTAGGAATGGCTTGGGAGTGGACTCGTAGGGAAGTGCATTCTGGGAGTTGTTGTCTTTCATCTACATGAACCAAAGATACATTTTCTGGCGTTTCTCGGTTTACAAGCCACCAATTTCTAAAATGAATTCACATTTCTACTAAATAAATGACTCAATTTAAATATATATAGTCATCTTTCCAGCAGTGAAATATTCCTTTAAGAGGCATATTTAACCATTTACATTTCTAAACCATAACTGCTGAAAAATGGATTTCCTGGCCATAATACCGACTTTATAGAAAAGAAAAATGTATCATTTTGTTGGCAACAGCATGAAACATTATCAAGAAGAGAAGAAATGATCAGCTGGTAGCTTTGTACCGTTTACATATAACACCAGACATCACTCTACAGATGCAGATGATGTTCTTTTACTAACATCACCGTTAAAATATTCAACAACAAATCCTGAATTCCCATGATTGCTTAAAGTATAATTAACATAGCTTATAATTCATGACAAAAATGGAGAGGCATTTTACCCGGTAATGTGCAGTAAATGCGTCCTTGAATCAAACATTTCCTACATCACAGTCAAGACCCTCCTATCTTTTATTCACGCTGTAACATCTATTCCAATCCATCAAATCACTTCAGATTCATAACAGAGGCAGGACTCTTTGGTTTACACTGCTTCAGGGAGAATACACATACACCTGTCAACAATCTGTAATTAGAGCTGGGAGAATATGGAGAAAATCTAATAGCATGATACTTTTGACCAAATACATTGATGAAATCAATGTCACCAATAATGTGGATACCATGACTAGGTAGGTAAAGGCAAATCATAAAACAGTAAGTAAGTCCAAAGTCCAGAAAATGGATATAATAAATCACTTTATTGTAATGCAGCTTTTAAAACCAGGAAAAGACAACGTGTGTGTCATATCACAATATCCAAAATCTAAGACGATATCTAGTCTCATATATTGATGTTGATATATCAATATATTGCCCAGCCCTATCTGTAATACAACATTCATTGAGAATTATAAACCTCTCTTTAAAGTCAAAAAATGGGCTGCTTTGCTCCGGCTATCAGTGTGTATGAAGGCTTGGTGTTGTTCAGTCATTACTCCGACCTGTTTGCCATGTGCTGGAGGCAGACACGACCCAAGGAGGGCATGCTAAATTATTTACTGCCATTCTACTCTTAAAACACACCGACTGTAATGCTAAAGGAAGATGAAAACAGCAATAGAGCCTCATGTGCTGCACTGTTACACTGGGTATTGGTATCGGACGGTTAATGGGGGTCCAAGCCCGAGGGGCTGGGAACAGATCCAGCGGCGCTGTGGAACCCTATTGGTTTCCTAAGGTTTCTTATTATTCTTCTCCACCTAAAACTGATACTACAGCCTAAACCGTCCATGTTGGGGGGCTGCCGTTTTAGGACTGGTCCATATCTCTGCAGGGACGTGGGACTAACAAATTCAGCCACTTCCACCGCTAGGTGGCGCTATAGCAGAAAGGAAACATGTTTGGCCTCACAACTTCCAAACCGTAAATTGCACATTAAAATATCCCCGCGTTCCCTGAATTCAGCTGAATCTCTTATATAGGCTACGCCCATTTCCGCCTAGACTTTTATGCGTGAAAAGAAAAATCACGATTTATCGTAAACCTACTTTTTTGAACTCCTCCTAGACCGTGCGACCGCTCTGCACGAAACTTGGTACATAGCATCGGCAGACTGACCTGACAAAAAGTTATCAATAGAGTTTTTATCAGATGAAAACAATCTTCTTTGTTATGACCCTCTGAAGTTATGACGTTTTATTTTTGAAGATTGGCCACTTCGGGGAGCTACAAGTACAAAAAGGAGAAATCTCATCAACGGCTCGTCCGATTTTTACAACATTTTGAGGGTACCATCTAGTGCCACTCCTGAGGCAACACCTACAGTGGGGTACTAATTTGTCAAAGTGGGCGTTACCTATGGGACCCAGGTTTGGATTGACCCCTTACACTAATGTGAGCAACTTCACATTTACATTGTAGATGTACAATGGTTAATGGACTGCACATACCAAAAATTACACGTGTACAACGCAATAATGACGTAAAACGTGCTTATAACTCCCACATACCACATTAGAACATCCCCTCGTACCTTGAATTGAGTTAAATCTGATGATATAGGCCTCGCCCATTTCCCCTAAAAAGTATTTTGCAATATCGCACAACGCTTTGCTACATTAAACTATACGCATTTCACAACCAAACTAATTTTGTAGCTAGCCACAAACACAAACTTTAGCATATCTTAGCCAAATTAATAGGTATCAGAACAAAACTTGGTATTATTGTTCAACATCCCACCCCGAGGCAGTGTACCAAATTTGGTGAAGATTGGCTATTAGGGGGCACTATAATGGACGTAGACGCGTTTTGGCAAGTAACTCAATGCATTTCTTCTCTATTGCAGGAAATGCTATGATCACAAATCTTGGGAGTATTGTTCAACATGCCAATCCGAGGCTCTACACCAGATTTGGTGATGATCTGCCTGTTATTGTTTGGTTTTAACAAAAAAGCAAGCTACCAGAAATGCTCCAATGCACACTATTTCAACAGATCGTCACCTTGTTATACAGGTTGAATTAGAAACTAATAAGGAAATGGTTTTCTGAGATCTGAAGGAAGGAAAAGAGCAGCTGACAGGTACTGTATGAGCACTGATGTCATCCCTCCTGGTGACTGGAAAGCTGCCTGACTCAGAGACGGGTGACAAACAGGAAGTCCACCGGGGCTCATGGGTTGTGTCCAGTGTCTAATGATAACAAAAAGCCTTTGTGGTCCTACCTGCCTGTCATATATCGTCTCCTACTTTACAGAGTTGAGTCATCCCAGAAGTCTGAACCGTAACATCACAGCAGCAATGTTGAACCCGGAGGGGCATCGGAGCCCAAACAAAGAGGCGTCAATTTAGACAGAGGATTGCAGCGCTGAAATTGATTAGAAACCCCTTCTATTCAAAGTAGAAACCGACACGGAGCTGATGACAGAGTGAAACTAATTGAAGAAACGTCACAAAAACAATGGCGCAGAGATTAGGACTAACTTAAACACAGCCTGGCCCATTCATCTTACTGGGAGGTATAAACACCTTATACACACTCACCCGGGTATATGTGCTCCTCCTAGTCTGTGACATGTTTCCTGGTCGCCACAAAACCGCCTGTCTCGACTGAAGGTGTGTTATTGGGCAGACTGTCAGGCAGACAGAAGGGGGTCTACAGGAGAAGGGTGGGGAGGGGGGTTCGGTGATGCTGCTGGAGCGTCTCGCTTTCTCTCTGTCTCTTTTATAGAATCACACCACTCTACTGATCAGCCTGAGCTCTCCAAACTCCCCGTCCCTCCTCTGTGCCACTGCCAGAGGAAAGCCAGCAGGAGCGTTTTGGCTCCGTCATAAAGTTTCTGAGGGGCAGGTGGTGGAATGATCCGTCCCTCCAATGAATGGACCGGAGGAAAAACAGCAGAGCAAAGAATGGGGAAAAACGTCCAGGCTTGGTCTGATGTGAGTGCATCAGCTGAGAGGCAGCACTGCGCTGCGCTAGTGTCTGCGCCGGCTTCTGCAGGAGGGAGGGGGGGTGGTTTAGGCCCAGACTGAGGTGCAGGGTCCTAAAGCCTGCAAATACATCTCTCAGAAGCTTCTCAAAATAAACTTGACAGTCATTCCCCACGCATGTCCTTTTGGAGGTTTGGAGTTGTTTTGGACTTCTTTGAGACAGATCTGGCTAATCAAAGAGTCTTGATAAGAAAAATCATTAAAGTACAAAATGCAATAATCTCTAAGTTAACTGAGTTATGAATGATCACTCAAGTCAACCAAAACACCTCCTTTTGGACCATCACTGCAGCAAAGAAATATTGTTACATAGCCCGGATGGCTCTTTGTCACTGCAAAACAAAAACACAGGCAGTAAGCATTTCCCAACTGTGGTGGGCAGGGGGGGTTAACCAGTTCCCCTCAATCTGATTCCGCTTCATTGTGGCCGAACACAAAAGGCCCAGGTGATACACTGTAATGCAGCACACTGTAAGCAAAAGCCAGCAGATTGCATTAAGGGCCCCGCCTGATGCCGTGGCCCGTCACACAGCGAGGATTAGTTCTCCTTTTCAGCTTTTATCAGCTAACTGCAGGGCTGGGGCTTTTTTGACTCTGTCCTCTCTATTTCTGTGTTGTCATCTTTTTGCAATGGATGGGAATGCCGCAGGGTATCTGTGCAAGAGCTTTCAGCTTAGAGGCGGATGAGAGATGTGGTAAGAGTATGCTTTTCAGCATCAGAACAAAAAGAGACCCAGCCTTCAGGAGGGGAGATGTGTCTCCTATACCGAATAATGCAACGCTCATAGAGCTTCAGTAACCAAACATGGACCCGGACAGCAACATACAACTGAAAGTACTGCCTTTAGTCTCAGTAAAATCCCTACACATACAGCAGGGATGTACTGATTGAGGGAGTCTATACGTACAAACATACATAAAACTCTACAATTGCATTTAAAGTCTGGAAAACAGCTTAAATATACAAAATTCAGCCTCTTCCAAGATTTCAGACGAGGAAGAATTATTCACTTGAGGATGTTTAGGGATAAGCCTCTGCAGTCTCTTTGCACCCTTTTATGCAAATGACGAAAAGCAAGACCAAAAGAAGGGGTGTTGGGGATACGTGGGAAGTAGAGGGGGAACCGAAGAAATAAGAAGGAGACAAGCAGCAGACAGCCAAAATTCAAAGAACCCCCTTCTTACAGAAGATGAGGACAATAGCAGAGAAAGAGGCGTTCCCAGCTCAGCCAGACGCTGTCTGCTGCTGCGACCCTTTCCAGAGAGCGGCGCACATGAAGGTTGCAGGAACAGAGGTGACACTCCGGGATTTTAGCGTTACGACCACGCTGCCCCTCCACCGGGCTGCAGGTCCAGGAGGAACAAATAAACACCACTAATGAAGGTAAAGAGGAGCAAGCTGCCATTGATTAAGACTAATATGATCGAAGTTTGGCATGTTACATACATAGATAGATAGATAGATAGATAGATAGATAGATAGATAGATAGATAGATAGATAGATAGATAGATAGATAGATAGATAGATAGATAGATAGATAGATAGATAGATAGATAGATGAATCATGGGCTGAAATGCAAACTGCTCTGTCAGCTATCAAGGTATCATAATGTCACCAAGGTAAAGAATTCTTAAGGACGTCACATAACCCAGTTTAATTTAGGGCTAAAAAAATAAAAATTTATTCTGATTAAATTAATCTGTTTTTGTTTTTTTTCCTTTTATAGGTTTTTTTAAAGTTTGCTTTCAGATCTAAAAGTGCTGTCTTCAGATGTGTTACTTACTATGACTTGCAGCCAGAAAACCAAATTAATTTGTGTATAAAGATATGAAATAGATCAACTTAATGTAAGTAGTAATCAGCAAATACTTGTTTTCCTTTAAACTAGTTTCATTTATTATGAGGATACTACAGTTACTAAATTGAATCCATACTAACGGCAGACGTTTTTAAATCAGTGCCACTTTGCGCTGCCTCATAATTGTAATGTTGCGACTGTTTTCTCTGAATTACATCATGTTCTGTATGTGTAATTTTTTCCTAAAATACCATATACAATTGGGCAGCAACTAATGATTAAACATTATTTTCCTGATTAACTGATTAATTGTTTGGTCTATAGAATGTCAGGAAATTGTGAAAAATGTCCATCCATGGTGGGTTTTTTTTTAATCAAGGTGATTTCTTGTTTTGTCAGTCCAAAACCCAAAGATATTGCTGATAAGTTGAATTTTATATAAAATAGAAAAGCAGGAAATCCATATATTTAAAAGGCCATTTTTTGCATGAAAAACAATTATATTATCAAAATAGTTGTTGATTGCACTACAAACCTAGCAAATAGACATTTGAGTAGCTGAAACCTGAGTTTTTTTGGAATTTGTGCCAAAATAAAAATGACTAGCAGTTACCTACCAACTCTCTAAACTGCTGCTGTAACGTTTTCTCTTAATCAACTAAAGGATTTATCGTTTCAGCTCTAAAATACGCTACACTATAACACGTAACCCACATACATCTGATATTTGCAACACTTATATAGTAATTTATCAATAAATTGGTTAACCAATCAACAGATACATTATTCTGAAACTATTTTAAAAGTCAAGAAATTTACTAAACATTCACTCAAATGTAATAAATGATAGTTTATTACTGTAAATGAAATATATTTGGGGGTTGAACTGCTGTTAGACAAACCAGCAAGAACAGGGAGGACATTTGTATAGTTCAATGGTTTATTAGTTGAAATCCTAATCAGTAGATGCATTGATAATGAAAATAGCTCAGCTAATTATACTGTATGTTGGCTTTAATTGTCAACCACATGCATGTATGCTAATGATATACAGCCCGGTCTCAACACTAACACGCAGACAGGAAAAAATAGATCATCCATAGAAAACCAGGGCAGAGCCTGTTCATTCCTGTACTTTACCTCAATACAGGCGTAGATTTCAGTGAGAGGAAGGGGGGGGGCATATTTTAAAAATAAACGTTCAGGGGGCTCAAAACATGTACGGAAACCAGTAACTGTGTCTACTACACCTGTCTCATGGCAGATATGTTGACATGTCATAGTAGGATAACCACAGGTGTATTCAAAACCATTAATGAGGGCTGCATTCCACTTAGGAGAGGCCCTGGTACTGTGCATGGTGACTCACCGAAATAGCTCCCTGGGACACTTGATGGAATTGAGGTATCATTAAGGTAATTTCAGCTGTGCTTTTCCTACTATGACAAATTGTGTGACACTGGGAGCCTCTAAACACCCACACAGGTGACTTCAGTTATTCTGGCTGATTACACCTCTCTTCATTAGTATACAAATCTTTTCTACCAATAACAATGATAAAACGTGTCATTTGTCCCGCCCTAACAGGAGCAAAAAAAAGCTAACAAGGGACTCAGGAAGATGCCAATCAATCAGTGTAACCACGCCCACAGTCCTGGGAAGATGTCCAATCAGCCAGGTTAACTGAAAACACCTCAAATTAAAGATGTGATTTATGTACATTTAACCTTTGGAGCTTCTGGCTTTAACAAGGTCTCATTCTCAAATAGATCTGTTGTTGAGATGTACAAGATTCCTAAAAAATAAAATAAAAATTCACAAAATGTGATGTTTTGAATATGAAGAAAGTCTTCAACAATGCAGGAGAATAATAATCTCCTTTACATAAATAAAGACCTTTGCATTATACATTGTTGCAGAAAAAGCACAAGTAGGCTATCGCAACAATTGTTGCAGAATAATTCACCAGACTGCAGGAAATTAAGTGTTTGACCTTTAATATGTTATGTTATGAAACAAAACCTACGCCCCTAATTGCTTCAATGTGTATCTAATCGGCATGAAAGTGCTTAATTTTAACAGCATGGTCAACATAAAAAATCCTTGCAAAATATAAATTAAAAACATCCATGGTTAATATAGGAGCTAAACATGTCATGTGGTGTCATCTAGTTAGTTCAGAGCCGATAAACCACTGCTGCACAGATATCCCACACGGAGCAAATCAATGTTATTTCAGTCATTTGTTTTACATAATGAGCAACTATTCATCCAAAAAACATCAAAATAATCCTAAAATTTTTTCCTGGGAACAGCGTGGGTGTGGCTGCAGCCTGACATGACATGCCAGGTTCTCCCGACCACATTGAAATGAGAAATCAGGAGGAAAATATCTGGATTTGAGATTTTTTTTTAAATCAAAACGAGAAACAAAAGCCAATTAGAGACTGGATATCCTGACCCACGCTGCCTCAATAATTACCAGCCAAAACTCATTATCCATTTAAAATAATCTCGACTCCACTATTAGTCATATATATATATGACTAATAGTCGTTTAAATGTGTAAATGTCGTATTTTAACGTCCCTTTCCTGGCTGATATTTGGTGCTGTCAGCAGCCAGCGGGACACTCCCTGACCATTTGCTTTGCTAGCAGGAGTAGCCGTTAGCTTCGGGTGGCTTTCTCAAACAAAAACAGTTAAACTGAGCAAAACACACACGTATGTATTTCCAAATATGTGTGTAAATGTGCTTTCAATTAATCTCTCATTGACCAAATGACATGCGAGTGCTTAACCGTACCTGTTTGTGTCCTCAAATCCGGCTAACCGCTCAGCCTCGCCCCTGACAAGGCTACATCCATCCTCGGAGGAGTGAAGGCACACATTGGTCCTGAGCTGTCCGAGCTGCTGCCTGACCCGGCCCGCTTCACACAATCAAGGCAGGCCGCTGATATTTTTTACACTGGCTCAGACTGTAAAGATGTGAAGTATATAATTCACTTGTAAATAGATTACAGCTGACAAATTTTAAACAGAGATAGACAATGTCGTGGAAATAATGTTTTTATTAAACAGAATTTAGAACATTTAGGGCAAAAAAATTATTTTGACATTAGTTATAAACAAAATGAACAGTGGAAATGAATAGATAATTCTACTAGAGCATTTGTGTCTCCACATTTGTTTAATGTAAGTTTGGGGTTTTAATTATATTTAAACAGATTTTTACAATGATTATTATTTTTTTAGTGTATTCTGTGTTTCACTTCATCGCCTGGCAATAAGACAAATGTATTCTTAGGGACAGTAAAGCTTAAACATGATGTTCTTTAAATCACAAACTTGATTCAAAACAGACATTTTCATTAGATGTGATTAAAACCCACCTGAGAACCTCACTAGCATCAGTCTCAAATGGTGTAGCATCCTGTATGCAAAACAAACCACAGGGCAGAACCATAGTATTACCCAAGGCATCATTATCAGGTTCAGTTCCCAACAGGATCCTCACCCCGGGGCCACAAACTTCCTTTAACTCTCATAAAGAAGAGACTTGTTCTTCATGTTTGGCTGAACAGGTATTTGACTCTCTTTTAAGGCTTACAGCTGCACAGACATTTATAACGCTGCAGGCCTCCAATTCAGAGTGAAAAGTAGTTCCCCCCGCCCCCATACACATCCTTATTCTGGTATGAAGAAATCTGATAATAGGTGATCACCTGTATAGATTGCTCTAGAGATATAACACAGCTCCCGAGCAACGAAAAGGAAGTGAAGGGGTATATTTTTAGATGAAAAGGGGAAATTACTCATGCATATCAAATACTATGTCAGAGGGAAATGAAATACTGTTAAAAAAAACAAGTGCATGATCTCCCTCTTTCAGGTCACATTTTTGGCTTATAGGAAAAGAATGTGAAGTATGCTATTAGTAGTGGTAGTAGTATTGAAATTCTAAAGTCAGACTTAAAAACTTATCTCAAGGTTCAGCATCTCACTTTCTATTGCAACATAATATAACATGGTTTTGGTAAAATGACCTCCTTGATGCATAACGGTACAAGGGATGCACCTATCCAACTTTTTTTTCCTGTTAATTTAATAACAATGCTCTCTTTTTCAAAATGAAAAATATGTACACCTCACTGCTATTGGAATCCTTTTTAGGAGGGATTACTGTGGCACTAAAAGATGAGATGACTGAATAAAAATCAATAACAGAAACACTGAATTTTATAATGTAATTCATTTGGATCAGTCATGTCATGATCCACTTAGTGAGATTAGTGGTATGAGGCTTGATGCCAATCCCGTGTTTCATCCTTAATGGTACTACAAAATAAAATAATGAATACTACAAAATTGCAGGAGCATGCTCGGATCTATATCTTTATTATAAGTATCATTCAATATCAATATCATTCACAAAGGAAATCCTTTACTAAATTAAATAAATTACTTTCAAGAAGTTCAACACAGACCCTTTAACAGCTTGACAGTGGACATAGTAGATGACTTCTATCAACTATTAAAAAAAGAATAATTAATGATCAATCTGTTCTGTGAGTGTGTGTGTGTGTGAGATGGTAACAAGAGAAATCATGCCTACTCTTTTACAGCAGGTGTTGTTCCTCATTTTAATACTGGCATCTGACCAGCTGTCCTGAGTGTATTGTAATGCATGCTGGGAAAACATTAGCATATAAACTAGAGGAACAAACAGTACTCTCACCATGAAATGTTACAGTCTCACTTCAAGACCACTCAGTCATTTTTCCCCATCTCTCTGTAAATCGAGTCTGTACTCGAACAGACTGAAGTTTGTGATTTTGGCAACGAGCTCAGGAATAACAAACTCTCGTATCTTCTCGTAGCCCATGTGCTCGTACAGCTTCTGAGCGTCTGTCTGCACCACAGAGGTGTACAAGACCACCGCTGCATAACCCCTGTCACGAGTAAAATCAGCTACCGTCCGACACAACGCCTTAGCGATGCCCATTCCACGGTGACTGCGGCGTATAGACATGCGTTTCAGCTCCAAGCAGCCAGGCGCGTCCTGATTAGGAAGGCAACCCACCATGCCAACCACCCGACCATCAACGTCAGCCACCCAAAAACCAGAGTCCTTCTGCTTCAGGTAGACCTCGCTGATCTTGCTGACGTCCTTCCTGAGCGAGGTGTCGATGTAGCTGTTGAACATGTAGATGACAAACTGCCGGGCCCCGGCTAGGAACAGAGTGACGGCCAGGATGGGCAGCAGGAAGGACTTGGAGCTGGTCATGAGAGCGCAGAACAGGCACATGAGCACCATCTGGGTCAGCGGCTGTTTCAGGAGGTGCATGAAGGTTGAAGGCACATGCTCGCTCATCCCAAGGGTGAAGATCTCCTTCACTGCCTCTGCATCGTCATCCCGATACTTCCCGGATCTGAAAACCAGCCATGTCTCAGCCCTGCTTTGGAAATCAACAAGAGGGCAAAATATGAGAGATGACAATACTACAAATGACTAGAATATAATCACTTTGCAATCATATATTACTTTTGTTTTGTTGCCTCTTTTTTTCAAAACTAGTGCACTCTATAAAACAACCATAGTGACTTTTCAAGTAAAAACATAAACTATTTGCTGGCATATTCTTCATTTGAGTTATGATGAATTTCATTATTTCCATGTTTAGGTTGTTAGTTCAACTACTATGAAATTGAAAATATCACGTTGGGCTCTATGGGCTTGTAATGAATGTATCAGAGTTGGTAAGTACACAGTACTTTAGAAGTACTGCTAAGAAGTAACGGTACTGGCACTTTCATAAAGCTGTGAAACTTGAGACTTCTTTCGCCTACTTAAATACTGACTTAATACTGCGTTAACGTCCTTTATGAGACTTTACTTTATGTATGCATATCAATGAGCCGCAAACAACACGCGAGTCAGATTTCATTTTATTTCTCAAGCCAGGATATGTTAGAAATGCTAACTTTACTAACCATTGACTATCTTCATCACTAGCTAGTCATTCAACATTAAATAACATTAATATCCAAAGCGTAAACACTAGTTGTGTTGCGTTTAAAGAAAAGTCTTTGATTCAACTGATTAGCTAACAGCAGCTAGCATCAATGCTATCATCACAAAGTTGCCACGGATTTGGATTAGCTGTGTAAGAATAGATGAGATAAACAAACTTACGACTTACGTGTAATATTGAATGCTTTTTGTCAGCAGAGTCTGGATGCCAGACGTCAAGTATTGTCTGATTTAATGTCTCCCAGCTACTTTAATTTACAGTCACTGGTCTCCCATCTACTTCTCCAATCTCAACATCGGATTTGCTGCATTCATGGATAACCGCCAGAATGGGAAAATTAACCATCCCTCAATTCTCGTGATATAAAACTATGTATTTTTGCCATATGGGTGTTGAGACCACCGTCGCTGTCAAACATACGTCCTCGATATATTCCATGTGGAATGACAACTGAAGCTGAAGTATTTCCTCACTGGGCTGTTCATATCTTTACTAAAGAATGAGATAATTACGGTGTCACATGAAGGCAGCCTGCATCACTTCCTGTTTTGATGCGGTTTGGCTGCCCCTTGCAGACCAATAGCCTTAATAGTTTAGTTTAAAAGAGAAATACAGTGAGGAAAATAAGTATTTGAACACCCTGCTATTTGGCAAGTTCTCCCACTTAGAAATCATGGAGGGGTCTAAAATTGTCATCGTAGGTGCATGTCCACTGTGAGAGACATAATCTAAAAAAAATAAAATCCAGAAATCACAATGTATGATTTTTTAACTATTTATTTGTATGATACAGCTGCAAATAAGTATTTGAACACCTGAGAAAACCAATGTTAATATTTGGTACAGTAGTCTTTGTTTGCAGTTCCAGAGGTCAAACGTTTCCTGTAGTTTTTCACCAGGTTTGACACACTGCAGAAGGGATTTTGGCCCACTCCTCCACACAGATCTTCTCTAGATCAGTCAGGTTTCTGGGCTGTTGCTGAGAAACACGGAGTTTGAGCTCCCTCCAAAGATTCTCTATTGGGTTTAGGTCTGGAGACTGGCTAGGTCACGCCAGAACCTTGATATGCTAGTGTAGTATGATAGTCCCAGCTCTTTTCAGGTCATGGACCAGTTCCTCCCGTGTAGGTCTGGGCTGATTTCTCACCTTTCTTAGAATCATTGAGACCCCACGAGGTGAGATCTTGCATGGAGCCCCAGTCCGAGGGAGATTGACAGTCATGTTTAGCTTCTTCCATTTTCCAACAGTGGACCTTTTTTCACCAAGCTGCTTGGACATGTCCCCGTAGCCCTTTCCAGCCTTGTGGAGGTGTACAATTTTGTCTCTAGTGTCTTTGGACAGCTCTTTGGTCTTGGCCATGTTAGTAGTTGGATTCTTACTGATTGTATGGGGTGGACAGGTGTCTTTATGCAGATAACAACCTCAAACAGGTGCATCTAATTTAGGATAATAAATGGAGTGGAGGTGGACATTTTGAAGGCAGACTAACAGGTCTTTGAGGGTCAGAATTCTAGCTGATAGATAGGTGTTCAAATACTTATTTGCAACTAAATCATACAAATAAATAGTTATAAAATCATACATTGTGATTTCTGGATTTTTAACTTTGTTAGATTATGTCTCTCACAGTGGACATGCACCTACGATGACAATTTCAGACCCCTCCATGATTTCTAAGTGGGAGAACTTGCAAAATAGCAGCGTGTTCAAATAGTAATTTTCCTCACTGTATATTCAAACAGACAAAAACTTGCTGCCATTAAAGGTTAAACTAGAACTTATCACAACAACACAGCTTATATCAGTTTACACTAGAGCACCAATGCGGTATAACAAATGTGAGATAATTCACACAATATGAAGACTGAAAAAATAATTTATTGTCTCTTCAAAACACAATTTGACTAGAGTTCATACATCAAATGATTGTAAAGATTTTCCCTTTTATGGTGTAAATGTCCCACTAACTTGATAGTCAAAAGATATAAAAGCATTATTTCTCCTTTAGACATTTTAGTTTTGTTTGTACAAAACATTTACGTTACATACACTTTCCTGCCCAGCTGACTGAGCAGAAACAAAAGCAGCTTATTCTTTAATTTTTTGCTCCAGTTTTGGTCTCCCTCCCCTCTAGCCCAGCTTGATGTCCCCTGCAAACATGGTGATCAGCAGTATGATGGTGAACCCGGTGAGCAGCCCTGCGTTCTGGATCAGGAAGAAGATGATCTTGGTGGAAGTCCGCTTCTGTTCCCGTAATATGCTGTCCATCTCTGGAAACTGAGATGAAGAAAGACAATCAGATATTAAAAATACAATGGCCTCATTGTTCAACACTCTACATAATGGGTAAATAACAACATATAAACAAGAAGTGTGAATGTAACTTAGTACATTTACTCAAGTACCGTACTTATGTCCAAATGTTGAGGTACTTGTACTTTACTTGAGTCTTTTCTTTTCATGTCACTTTCTACTTCTACTGCCCTACATATCAGACAGAATTATTGTACTTTTTACTCCACTACATTCACCTGACAGCTTTAGTTACTAGTTACTTTACAAATACACAAATACGTTTTTATTATAAATGGAACTACCCAACTTTATACAGGCCTTATACAAGAAGTTGTTTCCAGTTTCTAAAATGTGAGGATTTTTCTGCATTTAGTACATTTACTTTTAATACTTTAATTACATTTTCCTGATGACACATACTTTCACTTAAGTAACATTTTCAATGCAGGACTTTTACTGTAACAGAGGATTTTTACAGTGTGGTATTAGTCTTTTTACTTAAGCAAAGATACAAATACTTCTTCCACCAAATTAAAAAGGTGCTCTAAGCGATGTTGGGTGACGTTACTTACAGTGTGTTCAGGGGACAGGCAGCTAGCAGATAGTGAGGAGATGTTTTTTACAGTGTGTTCTGGGGACAGGCAGCTAGCAGATAGTGAGGAGATGTTTTTTACAGTGTGTTCAGGGGACAGGCAGCTAGCAGATAGTGAGGAGATGTTTTTACAGTGTGTTCTGGGGACAGGCAGCTAGCAGATAGTGAGGAGATGTTTTTTACAGTGTGTTCTGGGGACAGGCAGCTAGCAGATAGTGAGGAGATGTTTTTTACAGTGTTTTCAGGCAGCTAGCAGATAGTGAGGAGATGTTTTTACAGTGTGTTCAGGGGACAGGCAGCTAGCAGATGGTGAGGAGATGTTTTTTACAGTGTGTTCAGGGGACAGGCAGCTAGCAGATAGTGAGGAGATGTTTTTTACAGTGTGTTCAGGGACAGGCAGCTAGCAGATAGTGAGGAGATGTTTTTTACAGTGTTTTCAGGCAGCTAGCAGATAGTGAGGAGATTTTTTTTACAGTGTGTTCTGGGGACAGGCAGCTAGCAGATAGTGAGGAGATGTTTTTTTACAGTGTGTTAGGGGACAGGCAGCTAGCAGATAGTGAGGAGATATTTTTTACAGTGTGTTCATGGGTTGCTTGCGGTTTATAGAATGCACCTTGTTCTCTACCGTACTATTTCACTTTAAATACGGATATTTATACTTTATACTCTCTCCCATCTGTATGTATCTAGTATCTAGATATTTATATTTTTCATTTTTTTTAGACGTTATATATTTATATTGATCGCACACCCATACAAGTATTTAAGCATTTCTTTATTTAAATTCATATAAATATTAACTCGACTTTTCCACAGTGTTTTTAATTGTTTCTGTGCTGTATTCTTTTAAGCTGTGAACTTTGCACGCAATTTCATTCTACAGTGTACTGTGGTATGACAATAAAGAAATCTTGAATAGAAATATGTAACTTTTAATAACAGGGGCCCTGTGTTAACTTTGTCTTTTTCTGTTTAAATGTACTCATGCTTGAGAAATGTAACAGTTCATAACATTTCTGTCCCTTTTTTAACAACAAAAGGATGTATTTTTGATCAATCTTAAACCAGCATTGATTGATTTTTGGCCACTTGGGGGCAGCACAACAAGCTGTAAACTAACATTACCCTCGAAAGTTTATTTGACAAATATGTTAGCAAACAGTTGCCCATTTACACAGCTAACAGGCACAGAGCAACATAAGCATTTTGAGTTTCTGGCCATCAAATGAATGTAATTCCAATATTTCTGCTAAACACTGAGCTGAGAGATGCTAAAACACTGTAGAGTTAAGGGGAACTGCAAGGTTGGGGAATAATCTCTTGTGGGTTTGTCACTATAAGTGACACATATACATGTGTGTTGTCATTTGATCCATTGTTAATATAAAAATGTATTCATTATAGCAGCTTTAAAGATTTACATCTTCAGTAGGAATCACAGGCTTTGTTCGACAAAGAGGGTAGGGAAGTCAGAAAGTGTAAAGAGATGGACTATCACATTGTTTTGGTCTTTTCATAGAGCAATGTAGAGCATCCCCAGGTGATGGAATCTAACTCACCATGTCGGCCAGTGCGATGTACAGGAACATTCCTCCTGCGATGGCAAAGATTGCGTTGGGGGCAAAGTTGCTCCCGAGCAGGATTCCAAACACAAGGCCGACGTAACACGACACTGCCGACAGCAGGTTGAAGAAAATGGCTTGAGGGACGCTCATACCAGCATTCAGCAGGATAACAAAGTCACCTGCAGACAGAACAAAATATGAAAAGAATTTTTTTGTTACTTGGTATGCTATACAGATAAGTACAAAGAATGTTCTGTGTAGCATTATATTTAGGTTACCAGAAGAATAAAATCATCTGTACAATGAAATGTAATGTATTACAACAGTGTTGTATTGTTTTATTTCTAATACTGTCCACCTAATTTACATATAAAGAAGCGTAAAACTAGCAGAAACAACACAGCATAATGCTTACACAAGTGTATTCCGGTTCGCTGCTCAAGTGGTAAGCGGCCGTGGACAAATAGAGTGTTTTGAAGATAATTTTTTGGGCATTTTGGCCTTTAATGGACAGGACAGTTGCAGACATGACAGTGGGGGGAGAGAGGGGGCAGACATGCAGCAAAGGGCCACAGGTCAGATTTAATCCCTGGGCCCTGCGTTAAGGACTGAGCCTTGGTACATGGGGCGCACGCTCTGCCAGGTGAGCTACAAGGGCACCCCAAGTGTTTTGCATTTTAGTTTATTCAGTGTTTGGAGTTAAAACACATTGAAGAAGAATTTTGGTGCAATTCTGCAGCAAATCAGTAGAGGTCGATAAATATCTTATCAATAAATACCATTCCTAATGGCCCTTTCAGCATGAGTGAACAAATATAACCTGCTTTAAGTCCCTTAAAATCTGATAATTTACCTTTACATTGCTTTAAAATTTTATTCCACCCTGTCTCTCAGAATCGTATATTATTATTATTATTATTATATATATGCCTGTTATAGCTCACTGAAGCCATTTGATGTTTACACTGATTTAAATATTCAAAACCTGAGACCTTTTATGAATGCACCATGCCATCAAATTGAGCTATTGCAGATGTCTTTGGTATCTTTGGGAGTAGAAAGATCTGCATAAACTTTGGGATCTCCGTCAGAATTTAAAATAAATTCTTTGGATTTAGGCAATGTTAGACTGCACACAGCACAAGTTGGTAAAAGACTGACTCACCCAGCTCGTGGGGAAACTCCTCACATACGATGGCGGTGGACGTGCTAAACCCCGCCAGCACCGACACCGTGAAGGACGCGCCGATAGCCAGACCATCTATGAAGTTGTGCAACGCGTCGCTCAGAGTTATCATCCACGCCACCGTCTTGATGCTGGAGACGCGTTGCCCACGCAGCCAGTGGCACATCACATCCGACACCTGGATGTCCTAGAAGAGTGATATGTCAGATTCAAGACACACGAGTAGTGCCCTTGGTTGATTACACCAAAGAAGATTGATGTGTAAAATAACATATGTGGATTCAGTGAGCCACAAAGATAACACAATGATGTGTTTGGACTCCAAAGTTCAAATCATCCAGAAAATTAAGGACAAAGGACAAAACATTTTGCTTTTGCCATCTGATCAATACCTCCTTCTGGCATTTTATCATCAACACTATAAACTAGAAAGCAAAAAGAAATGGTTTGATTTTAAATTTAAATTTGATTAATTTAATCCCTTCATGTGTAATATGTCCAAATTACTGCAGTGGCAAAAGCGTCTTTTAAACAAGAAAAAGAGTCTACTGTCATACTAGCAGCTCTGGGGCTGAATTAGGTTAATCAGTGTTTTAAGCAAAATGTTAACAACACCGGAGACCTGATTTGTTTAGGTCCTACCTCCGGACCAATGGACTATCCTGAGCCTTGTCTGTCACTTTCACAGCAATCCCTCCAAAGCACCAAAGTGAAAACAGGCCGAGTGACAGACATTGCCATCCCAAGGGCCAAGTTGCTAGCATGGCTAGCATAAATAAGGACTTTGAAGTAATCATACTTTAATGCTTTAATCAACAAAGCATGTCCATCTTGGATCCACAAAATGTAAAAGATATTGATTAATCAAACTACAGGAAATATTTTCCTTCAATTTTTCAATGGAATTCTTCCATTACAAATAAAATGGCACAAGTGTTTTTAATGGGAAACCTGAGTACAGTCGGACATAAACGGAGCCTTTGGGCCTTGGCTGAAGGTACTCTGCAGTGACAAAACAACCCTTTTAATGGCCACGGCCAAACAAGGAGTCTTTGTGTTCAAGTCTGACAATTCCAGCATTTACCAGGAGGGGAAGGATCTGAGGCCTTCATCCCCTCCGTGACACTGGCATTTCTGTTTGTTTAGTATGTTGATCCCTTTAAAGCCAGACTTCTCCATATGACACAAGAGATGTCACTGGTTAGCATGAACAGCAGCTCTAATCACCCCGTGGCACTGATAACAGCTCAATAAATGACTCTTTACAACTAAACACCCGAGCTTATAGAAAACAATTCGCAACCATAACAACTGATAAGTAATGCATTTATATATATATATGATGCTTTTCTGTCAGGTGTGTCTGTGATAGAGGACCGAGGTGACATACAATCTCTATCAAACACACAATTACTTAAGATAACATTTCAAGGGCGCCCAGATAGCTCAGATGTTAGAGCAGGCACCAATATAAAGAGGTTTACTCCTCGGCGCAGCGGGCCCGGGTCCGACTCTGACCTGCAGCCCTTTGCTGCATGTCATTCCCCCCCTCTCTCCCCTTTCCTGTCTTCTGCTGTCTGGTTGAATGAAGGCCTAAGAATAATCTTTAAAAACAAAAAGATTACATCACAAGGCAAACCCACTCATTAGATAAAATGTTAAATTGCTAAATGCTAAATTGCTGTGTGGGTTAATATGACGTGTGCAGACAGAGTTAATCAATCCCAAGAAGTTGCTTTCAAAGTAAAATAAAAGAATAATTCCCTGATCTGTACGGTTTTATTCAGCCACGAGGGTGGGTGCTGCTACCTGGGGAGGTGTCACGTGTGCATGCGGAGGTTCTGGGATCGGGCTGCTCTTGTCTGTGGCGATGGTGCTGATGCTGGTCAAAACGATAGAGTCCTTTTTCTCCAGTAAGTCTCCGTTGTGGAGGGAGTTTTCTTGATGTGGCTCTGCAGGAGTGAAGTGGCTGTGTCCATGCTAAGGACAAGAGAGACAGTCAGATGACGAACAGCAGTATTCAGGGTTAATGATTGAATGGTAGACTGAGGAGATATTTGAAATGTTATAAGTCCCATATTATAAAAAGTGAGATTTCCTTGTTTTTTTTTATAATAACGCAGGTTGAAGTGCCAAATAAATACTGTGAAAGTATCAAAACGCTCAGACAGACAGTATGAAAAGAATAATGTGTTTTTGAACATTAAAGCATGTAAACATATTCTAGTAGAAACATGAAATCCAGTTCAGTTTAACATGAAATCCAGTTCACTTTAAATCTGGGATACCTTATCACTGCAAATATTACAGACAATTATTCAAAGCCAAAGTTAACTGACCATTGGCCTTAACTTCATATTTATTGTAAAGCATATTTCCCAAAATGTCAAACTATTCATTTAAAAGCTTGACTTTCATAATCTAGATTTATTCTTTTGACTCTGACATTTGTTTTTAGCTTTCACCAAAACAAAAGTTTTCTGGTTTTTCATCCTTTTCTCTGATTTTAATACCTCTGTGTTAGTAAAGTTATTATTAGGATTCTGTGCCATCATCTAAATCTTATATTGGGTCTCTGTAAATTAAAGAGTGTGGTCTAGACCTGCTCTGTATGAAAAGTGTTATGAGACTGTCAGGAGACTTGAAGTTTACAATCTGTGACCCTTTTGTAAAATGATTAAAACAGTAATAAATCATGTAAGTGACTCCCATAAAGTCAGCTAATAAACACGTTGATTCACTGGCAGTTTTACAACTGGAATAACTGATGGGTCACACTGTACTTGGAGGTATCTACATAAGAGTGACATGACATTGTCATGGATGTGTCATAAACATTATGACATTATGCTTCTTTTAGTAGGTGTCATTTGGTTTTGTCATGACAAGTTAGGGTTGGGGTTAGGGATCATGTGTCATGCCTGTGCCTGTGACATGTGTTCATGACAGTGTCACGTCACTTTTATGTAGATACCTTCAAGTAAAGTGTTACCGAAAAGTGCTTTGCATCTAATAAAGCCACATACTGCATTGTCATCTTACCTCATTCTCCACCCTGAGAGCCATTTTTAACATCTTCTCCATAAAGTAGAGGATATAAAACCCTCCAAATATTCCAACCGCATTCCCCACATAGTTATCCACTTTGGGATCAAAACCCAGAGCCTGTGGATAGACAGGGGAATGTTAGTAGCATGTTAGGATACAATACTTCCCTTTATGAAGCCTTTCAAAAGGTGAATTTACCTACAAACCTCTGGTATGAGCTGCAGCACAGCATTGGAGAACAGGGTCCCGATGGCGAGGCTGATGAAGTAGGTCAGCACTTTGGGGAAATAATCCTTCTTGGTGAAGGGAATCAGGAGGAGGCCGAGCAGAGACGCCAGGTTGATCACCGTGACCGCCAGAAACCCATAACCCCACACTGGCAGGGCAGAAATCAAGGACAACACTTTCTAATCACATTATAGTGCTACATCTTCTTCCTGACATGTTGAATGCTTTAGGCTTACTGTTATGGTTTCTCTAAATCCTTTTTTGTGGAAGAGACATTTTACATTTTTGATCTTCTGAGATCCTTTTTTCTCTATTTATTAACCCTTATGTTGTCCTCCCAAGTCAAAACTGAAAATACACAATTTTTTAACGCTTTTTTGTTCTTTTTAACGTGTTTGAGATACTTTTTTCATCACTTTTTTTCAACATTTTCTTCATTTTTGTAACATCAGTATCCTGTACACATCACTAACACCAATATATTACCACTAGTTTTGCCCTATTTTCTTTTTCAAATTCATGGTCAAGAAACCTCATTTATATGAAATTATATCATTTTTTTGTCTTTCGTCAAAGTTTTTTTGGGGGAAATAAAACAACCAAAATTAAATAAAGTAGTGAACTGGTCCTTTGTTTAACTTGTAAGAAGCGTTATATGGAACCATCCATGTAATATTGGACAATTTGGATAAAAGAATTCATAATATAATTTCTAATGTAGATACTTATAAAAACGGGCCAAATTTGACCCGAGGACAACAGGAGGGTTACACTGGCTTTTCTAACAATTCTCTGTTCAAGAAACACACTTGTTGGTGCTGCTGGGTGAACTGTGATACGCTGTCACTTTTACAGAATTATTCCCCCAGGAATGTGTGTGAAAATAACTAATGATAATAAAATTATAATCTGTTTCTAACTCAATTAAAACTGTATTCAAACTAAAAACATGGCCAACAGGGCTACAGTTCTGCCATTGCTCACTCCTCAGCCTTTTTTTTTTTAGCAAACTTCTTCTATTTGTTGGTTGGTAGTGTCATTTCCACAATGCCATTTGAGTGAAACCATCAAAATGTAGCTACTGTAAATATTAGCATGGGAATTAGCGTGTTTGTGCAGGTATGTGGCTGTGATTATTAAATAAGCCTCTTAACTATTGAGCAAGTACAGACTAAGCTGACTTTTTCCACACCACAACTCACGGTCAACATGGTTTCCTTTTGTGACAGAAACAAAAAAATAGGATCTAATGTATCCCTTAATTACAACATTAAAGTATTTATTTGCAGAGGAGAGATTCTGCTCACAAGAAGAAGAAACAGCATGCATCATGAACAACAGTCACAGTTGGTTGGGACTGTGTCAACAGCACCGAGGACGGTGAATCTGAGAGGTCAGCGGCTCAATCCAGGACATTGTGTGTGTGTGTGTGTGTGTGTGTGTGTGTGTGTTACAGCAGATATCATAATTGGAGACAAATACGTTAGATTGGGGGATAAAGAATGATGATCCCAGACAAAGGTCCTGATGTGCACAAGCAGACACACACACACACACACACACACACACACACAAACACACACATTCAATTCAATTCAGACACTTTATAATAAAAAGAGAGAGTTATGATAAGAGATGGAGAGAAGAGAAGCCTCTGTCAGCTCTGAGGTCAGAATCATACCCTGCATCAGATGAAACTTCAGCCAATCAGTGTTCAGATTAGGGTTGCACAATAAATCACTTTTTATCATCAACTTGCACAATAAACACGTCTTGAAAGGCGGCGCCACATCGCAAAAGACACTTACAATTTTTGGAGTGATTTGAATGACAGTATCAAAGAAAACGCACCTTTTATGTTCAATGCAATGTTCAATTTGTTCAATAAAATAATGTTGAAAAATCATGTCCTTTTATTTGTTTTAAATTCAACAATCAATATGCTGTATTTTAGCAGAATACTGAAAGGAGCAGTAATGCAGGACTCAGTAGACTTTATTTATCATTAGTAATATTGTTATTGCGATATTCAACAACGTCATCGGATATTTTCCTTATATCGTGCAGCAGTCCTAGTCCAGATAAGTACCCCCATTCTCTGGTTTTTAAGGGTTTACAAGCAAAACGAAATTGCAACCAAGGAGTGTCCTCCATCCACAGTGACTGTGTAATACTGTCTGCCAGATTCAAGGCAACAGACCTCGTGAACCGGGAATAATGTGGGCTGCAGGGGGTCTCAACACACAAACCAGCTGTTGTGATGGAGCAACTCACCAGAGTAGTCGAGGGGCGGCAGAGCTTTGGGGGTGGTGTAGGGGCAGGAGGGCAGCAGCACCTGGGTCAACACAGCGGGGCAGATCCTCCCCAGATGTCCCACACTCAACCTGCTGACATTACTCAACCCAAAGTGGGACAAGATCTGCTCCGATGAGGAACACTGAGGGGCAAAAAGAACATATTAAACATCTTATTGTTAAATTGCTTTTAGATCTCTTTTGGCTCTAAAGTCCTTCCTGTGATGTTTGTAATGCTCCTAATGTCTCACGTCTGTCTTCTTTAAGATGTATTTTTCAGTTTTGTATGACAAAAGGCTATATTGTATATTAAATATATGTGCATTATACGCACATTTTTGTAATTGGCAGGGGATAAAAGGCCATTTATTATGAAGTTAGCCTTATACTGTAAAGGTAAAACAGTACTTATAAGACTTATACACTTACATCTAAGTTTTATTCAATACATAAAGGCTTTCCAACATATTGTGTGCATTATTGCATTGATTACATAAAAAGCTAAAGCTAAGCTTGTTTTGGCATCAAAACAAAGGAATAATGGAAACAAAATGGCATTAAATATAAAGTCATTAGGATGTATTTGATTTTTAAAAAGCCCAATCGTTTAACTAGAAATGGCTACAGATAACTAATCAGTCAGATGTTAGACAGAAGTGTTGGCATTTATTACAGTATGTATTAATATACAAGGACAACAATAATATAGCCTAATAATAATATAATATAGCACTTCTAAGCAATGTTACAAAGTGTTTCACAACAAGATGAAATACAATAAAACGATATTAGAAAGTGTATACAACTAATAAGTTCGACATTTATTTTCCTAAATAAGTCTTAATAAGTTGAATAAAATAACTTATGTGCTCACCTCCTGGTCTGCCAGTGGATTTCCTTCATTTATTGCCTCAGATCTTCTGCTAGACATTAACAGCAGCAAATCCTCCAGATGCTCCGGTGAAATTGAATTATTTCGACCATAATATCGTAAAATATTCTCTAGAAATACATGTCCATCCCGGTCAACCACATGTATACTCTGAGACTTTGGGATTAAAACTAAAAGGCACGTAATAAAACAGCTTAAGTTCAACATCTCTGTTTTTAGGGTTGTTTCTGTTCAGTGGAAGAAAAAAAGATATCTGCAACTTCTGCTCCTTTTTACTCAGAAGTCATGACATCCGTGGAGTCAGAACGCAGTCCAGAATCAGATCCATGGCACGGTCGGAACACACATCAGGTTTCTCCTTCAACTACTGCACTTTTCTTTCAGTCTGGACTGGTGAACTTATTAGGAGTGCCAGTTGTTGTAGCGTGCTCAGTGATCGATCAGGACTATCGGAGGGAGATCAGGTTCAAAGATCAGCTGCACAGCCATGAAGGAAAAACATGGAGGGGACAGGCCGCGTGCACTCAATGTTTCAATGCGTTCTTTTGTGACCGACTTTCTCACTTGGTATGCAACGTGCACACACACACACACACACACACACACTGACTCTCACACACGCACGCGCACACGCACACACTCACGCGCGCACTTCTGTCTTGTGTGTGTGCTGTTAATTGGGGGACAACATGCAGAGTGGGTAACTCAGTGGGACTCAGTTCACATCTGCATCTGTGGCTCCGTTAGATCAATTATGAAACAGCTGGAGAGAAAAACTAATCCTAAACATGTTAGAGAAGGTCGGTGTCGCCCCCTGGAGGCAGCTGGGGATCAAAGCATGAAAGGGCGACGCAAAGGCTCCAACTCCAGCTAACCATGTAGGAAGCATTAATAACCTGTGTACAATACCTTTCATGCATTAGACCACTTTATTTAACCCTCCTGCTGTGACCCGTTTACAAAAGCTTTCTATATCACAACTATGGCAATAGAATGTTGGAAACACTGACAAATGTTGGGGGAAACTACCAAAAACGCAGGAAAAAAATCCACATAAAAAAATCGGAAAAAAAGCGAAAAATATAAAAAATAAACTTTACAAAAACACCAAAAAAAGTGACAAAAAATTGAATTAAACCGACAAAAACATCGAGAAAAGTGTAGAAAAAGAACAAGAAAATGTTGAACTTTAGACCAAAAAACAAAACAAAGTTTCAGACAACACAGGGGTTAAAGCTGTTACTTTGAACAATAAGTTCATATTTTGCCCATAAAGTAATTTACTACTTTACCCATTCAATATTTATTCCTTCATCCCCTCTGTTCGTCTCCATATGCTCTTGTATAGTTTCATTTTATTTTAGATGTATATACCTTTTATTATGTATTTCTTTTACTCTCTCTCTCCACTCATTACTGCCTCTGCTGGGATCAATAAAGGTTTATCAAAATCAGAAACACTTTATTGATACCCAGGGGGAAATACTACTGTTGCTCCCATTCTAGAATATAAATATATATAAACAGCGTATTATAGGAAAATAGAAATAAAAAATAGGTATGTAACTATTATACTACAATATACAGTATATAAAAAATAGAAATATGAAATGTGTAAAAATATGCACACTACAGTATAACTTAACCTATTTTTGTACTATTTGCATTTGTATACAATCTACAGACACTTGACTTCTATATACATTTATTTATGTATTTGGCATTTTTTACATTGTACAGACATATGTTGATGGTCATTGTTGCTTTTTAAATACTGTGTGTATATAAATATATATATTTATCTACGTGTATGAACATAATAGAGATCTATGTTTAGTTTTTTTCTCCCATAATAAGATCCATCATCTTTCATTAGACTTCCCCTGTCTGATAAAAGTATATAGCTCATTATTTTTGGTTAACTATAGTTTTTGTGTACATATTGTATCATCTCCCGCATTCATTTTAGTTTGTAGTTTTAGTTGAACTTTAGTTTATTGAAATTTTTTAATTTCCTTTTCAAAGTTTTTATGCTTTTTGTATCTTTATCTGGTCTGTCTCTTGTGCGGATGTAACACATTCACCCTTGAGTATAATAACAATAAATTGTTACCTGATATTATTTAAAAAAGTATATGCTTTTGTCATATTTCTTTTAGTATTGAACTGCTGTTGATACATTTAGACCGAAAATACTGATCAACAGAAAATACTTTAATGTCAAAAACAAAGCTCTTCAAATATAAATCAGTATGAATACAAAACACATTCTGAACAGTGCTGCAAGTAATAGAACCCATCCATGATGGATCTGGAAGTTATCTGAGAGATGTGCAAAGAAGCAAAACATGCAAAAGGATATTAGTTTTCAGTGCACAACCACCTGTACACTTAAACCCAGTTCAGATTACATGTTGGCTGCCTCCAAAAGAAAACTACTGATCAGTGCAACAAGTGAGACAGTACTGCCATTTTGTTTAACTTCATTATTCATCTATTTAAATAGCTAAAGACATCTAAGATGTGGTTCATTCAGAGATCTAGAACCAGGCTCATGTTGGCCAGTTCCCCTTTAGCAAACATGTATTTGTCTTTGCACATTTCATTCCTTTGTCTGATGGTTTTATTTGTGAAGGAAAGCTTCACATTAAGGCCCATTATGTGCCACGGCGCCCCTGCTGGTGATTTAATACAGTAAGAGCTGCTAAAACCACTCCCAAATCATTTCTGCCATTTTCTGAGGTTTTACTGCTCTGCTAAATTTTTTTTACTTTTTTTCTCTTCTGTTTGGCAAGAAAAGTTTCAAGATTTAGAAAATTGGCACAAATTACCAACTTCCATCCAAAAATATCTTTCTGATACTGAAAAAGGGTCAAACCTAAGTCATAGTATCTCAGACAGACAGGGACAGGACACCCCACGCTGCCGGCTGGCTGGTCTCAGGTCAGTATACGTCCCTTAAAGATGTGATGGTGAGCAATCCGGAGAGTTCGGTGATGCTGGTGTTACGCCACGCATCAAAACGGACCGTCCTGTTTCTAGTAAGCATCAGGAAGCCGTTGGAGCTGAAGCGTCCGGGGATGTTTCCCACATCGAGCCAGACGAAAGGAGCCACAGAGGCAGAGTGGAGGGTGACACTGTAGCCGCTCTTATCCTGCTGCACCGTTGCCTGCAGGGAAAGACACACTGTGTGTGTGTACATGAGCCTGAACGGGACGCCATCAGAAGCTTGTTAGGTGCCTAATTTAGTCTACTTAAATCTGTAGTGCATAGTCTCTGTCTCCCCCATGAGGAATACTAAGTAATGACAACAACACTGTCTGTGCATCCACATGACGCAAAGCTTCAGTGATCGCAGTGACCCTCCTATACAGTTGCCAGTAGCACACCATTTAGGTTGAGTAAATTAAAACCAACAATTCTTACTTCTACTACGTTACCAAGCCCATTACTAACCTGTTCAAGAGCACTTAGGTGACATCCGTGTCTGACCTCTGTCCCTTATCTTTTTTCAGCGCTACTCCAACTAGGAAAAGCCTCACCAGTGGTTATCTGTGTTTGTCTTCAACGTTTTGGGATTTTAGTCCTTCTGCTGAGCGTGTAGGTCTTTTTCTCAGCAGTACAATCACTGACTGAAACATTTCAATGGCGCTTCTTTGGGTTTTCAGCCATGCCTTCCCCTGTTGCAGCAGTCCTCTTCGTCACAGATGAACCCTGGTGTTTCCTTTTTTTCATCACTCGAGCTTCTGCGCGTGAATGTCGCTGGACTACAGCATTTAGTAAAGATAGCCATACTGGAGGATTTACTAGCTTTGTCTCAACTCATTTGGCAATGGCTTTAATGTAACAGACATTCAGTAACATAAAATAGTTGCGCACTAAAGCTTTAAATTATTTAATTTAATTTATACTCTTTATTGATCCCCTGTGGGGAAATTACAATTTACACACTGTTGTTATTACACACAGGCCTGAAATACACACACATGCACTAATGGAGAGATGTCAGAGTGAGTGGGCTGCCAGTGCTGGACCAGCGCCCTGAATGGCTGAGAGGGGTTTGGTGCCTTGCTCAAGAGCACCTTGGCAGTGCCCAGGAGGTGAACTGGCAGTCCACACTGTACTTTGGTCCTCCGGTTCCCAACCCGATTCCCTACGGACTAAGCTACTGCCACAGCACAGTTTAAGTGTGTTTAAAGTAACAACGCGCTCCTCTGTGGCCTTGGGCTTCCCTCCCTGTCTATATCTCTACTGTCATTATCAAAATAAAGGCACCAAAGATTAACAGACTTACCCATCACTACTTCCATGCATTGCATGCATTTAAATATGTGTATAAATAAATACCAGCAGTACATTTTTAAACTCGTGTCTTACTGTGATGTTGGGTCTCTGGAGTCCCTGAGCGTCTCTGGGTGAGCACAGAAAGTGGTGGTTGGTGGGACCCTGCTGGCCGCCGCTGTCTTCCAGGTGGAAGGCGAGCAGGCAGGAGAGGCGGGTGCAGCGTCCACATCCTGCCAGCAGGGCCGTGATTGGCCGTTTTAAAATGGGCACTGCGCTGCCACCAGGGACCGGGAGCAGGTCTGACTTCAGTGTGCACACCGGATCCAGATCCGACCAGGAGTACACAGACACCTGATTCACAGGAGAATAAAACCGTTTCTGCTTGTATGCCAGAACAATAACCACACATTTAAATACTCCACAAACTTCATTCATAAAATGAATAACAACAACAATTGGCTTAGATGTTTTGTTTAGTGTTAATTACTCAGCTTCTGTGTCTAGGATTAACATTCAAATGTCAACATGTCCCAAAAGCAAACAATCACATATTAGATCACATATAGACAGAAATCCTGACCAGACAGTACTGGTCTTAAAAACCTGGTAGTGTTCAATGTGTATTTCTATTTTAATGAAATTGTGCACTGAAAACTTCATAAGTATGGTTAGCATACACTACACAGGGAGGGAATGAGTAAAGTAATGAATTAAACAGATTTTTTATCACTTCTTACTGTTCTGCAATCCTGTTTTTTTATTAATGCATTGTATTGTTATTTTTCTTATTCTAGTTTTCTTGTGTGTACATCATTATGTTTAAACTGTAAGCACTTGTGTTGTTACACTGAATACGCTTTCAGTGGTTAGTTTGGAAGGGAAACATCATTTTATTTTTTTAAAACATTCAGCTCTTATTCTTTTGGAGTTTGAATGCACTCATTGTAAGTCAAAAAAGTGTCTGCACAACAGATGTAATGTAGAGCTACACCATGCAACAGGAAACATACCACGACCCTGAGCGTCAGCTGGTGACTCAGGTCTGAGACGGCGTAGATCAACAGCGTGTCGGCATCCTCGAAGCCGACCGGCAGGACGGCGGCAAAGAAGTTCTGTGCAAAATAATGCAGCATTTTCCATTTCCCACCAAACTCTGCACACAAAGACACACATAGAAATGATTTATGATTATTATGCAACAGTGACCTCTAATCCCAAGGACGTTTACAGCTGTTAAACAACATCATACAGATCATAAATATTAGGACTGGGACAAAATGCTTTGTCCCGATTTGATTCTTTTCACGATTTCAGAAGAATGCACATCACATGTCAGTCAGTCTGACATTTAATTTGTAAAGAAGAACATAACATGGATTTTCTGCATTTTCTGCCTGTTTTTGCTAGAAATAGATATGACGTAGTTGCCTTCAATGGTACCTTATAAACAGAATTATTTAGGTGAATCACTGGTAAAAATAAATAAATAATAAAATATTGATTCCAGGGAAAAGAACCGATTTTAAAAAGTCGTCACAAAATAAATCAAGATACATACGATATTCGTTTTTTCCCCCCCCCACCCCTAATACTTTGCAATTATACAGTATTTGCATTATTTTTGCATACTTTTCTCAATGCAGGAGTCCAAAATATAAACAATTTTGACATGAAAATGATGAACATGATCAATATAAAATGTATCTGTGGAGTGTGCGTTTACTCGCCGATGGATGACCAGGAAGGCGCCTGCCAAACATCATTAAGCTGCCAGTAGAGAGCACCCATAGTGCCACCTTTGCCCCCGATGATCTCACTCTGACTCCGCCGATAAAACTCGGTCTGTGTCTTCACACACTGAGCCTGCATGACCTGGACATGAAACATGACCATTACTACATTTGAACAGAGTTTACATGATGGCTTTGGTGGTTTCCAGGTAGGAGACCTCAGACATCGTGAGGCGACGGGTGGTTGTGGGATGTACCTGAGTGATGTAGAGAGTATCTGTAAATCTTTTCAACGGCTCTGTGGAGTTGGGCAGGTGGAAGTGTACCGCAGCCTGCAGTAACATCTGCTGGTTCCCATCCTCATGGTGTTGACGGTGGGAGCTGAAGTTACTGTTGTAGCTCCAGTCTTCTTTTACAGAAACCTGGAACATCGCAAAACAGAGGTCAACTTTATACCACCTCAACAAATAAAATCAAAATAAAACAAAGTGCTTCTAAGTTCTGTGGGTGTGATGGACAAAGTCAGAATCTACCTCTTAACCTTAAGGTTTTTTATAATTCCGTTGCAATTTTCATTTTATAACTTTACCATAACCATTTAATCTGATTTAGTTTTATTTTATTTAAGGTAATAATCTCGAAGATTTTCATTTAAATTTGGGGTTGCGCAATTTGAGGCAAATATGGCATCAGCAATCAGTTGTTGAATATCGTGATAACAATATTACGTGCAATAAATAAAGATTTAAGTTTACTCAGTTCTGCTGCTTTCGGCATTCTGCTAAGATACAAAACTTGTTTTAAGATTTTTTTTTGGGCTTCTCTGCCTTTAATTTTTTGACACAACAGTTAGGTGAGAAAGGGAAGAGAGAGGGGGAAGACATGCAGGAAATCGGCACATGTCGGATTTTAACCCTGGACCTCTGCGTCGAGTGTAAATCTCTTAGTAGATGTGCGCCCGCTCTACCACTGACCCAACCTGAAAACTACTTGTTGATTTGTTGAAGGAATTCTTTTTCTTCTCCAACATTCTTCTTTTGAAAAAAAAACACTAAAAAGAATGACAGTTACATTTTAAAGTGAAGGTTTCTACTGATATTTTCTTTCAACTAACACAAACAAATCTCTGAGTATCATTTGCAATATGACACAGCCTTTTGTGATATATGTACATAGCACCAGTTGATATTACAATGACAATTTAAAAAAATAATCGATTATTAACTTATCAGAATTGAACATCGAATTGTTCTAGAGAGAATCGCGATGCATTTAAGAATCGATTATTTTCCCCACCTATAGTTTGCATTGCTTTTGTTTTACTGTGTATCAAGTATCATCAGGTATCAACAATTATCATTATTATAAATATTAGGAGTTGTCTGGAGTTGTCTTTTTTGTGATAATAGATTAAAGTACCCCATAAGGTTTTTCTCAAAGCAATGCATTCTAAGAAATTTGACTGTGGTTGCATCTTTGGTCCTCAATCAGTTAAATAGGAAAAATAAATCATCCCCAAAAAGATCCTAACAAAGTACTCCAGAGAATATTTAAGAGGATACCTCAGATTTCAGACACAGAACTACCGATGAAATAATCAAGAAAACAACAACCCTGACTGGAAAGGTTTATCAGTCACCGGCTGCAGAGTGGAGAAGGAAGGCCAGGACTGGAAGCCGTATTCTGAGGCGAAACGGGTCCGGGGGAAAGTCCTCCAATCCCAGCAGTCCAGAGTGTAGCTGTAGAAGTGTGTGTCTCCATAGTGAGGGTCGTAGGGGTTGGCTGCCACCCAACCCTCCTGCTCCGATTCAGCCCCGTTTGTGGGACTGGAGACCAGGAACGGGCGACTCTGGTCCTCCTGCAGCAGATCATAAAACGCTTACTTCTTAGGGAGGAACACGGACAATTAGGGATGTAACCATACACTAAACTCATGATTCATAATTTTAAGCTATGAAAGGATTTCTCATGATTTTTTTTAACAGAATGAGCTACAGAAAATATGTGAAAAATATTTCTAAGTAAATAGGAAAAGAAATCTCTTCAGATAAATAAACTAAGAAGACATAGTGATGCGTGAAGTCAAACAAGTGAAATCTAAAGTAGATTACGCCCTGGGCCGTTGAAAACCAATTTATGATGCATCGTTACATCCCTACTGACAATAAATCATCTAATACATATTACACTTCCAATCATCTGTAATCTTTTTAAAACTTTTCTGAAACATGACATATGATTTGACTCTGACCTCCTGAACTATCGCCCTGATGTTGTTCACATACAGCGTGACGTAGTCTTTCAGGTATATAGGCCTCTGGGAAACTGGGATGCCGAACCAGTCTGTGGCCAGAGCAGCTTCATTTTCATTGTTCCCACTCCAAACTATTATGGAAGGGTGAGACTTGAGGCGCCGAACCTGATGAGTACAAACACAAGACGAATAATTAAACGGCCTTAAAATGCTGCAACTCTTGTTATTTCTCCCTTTGGTTAATTTGCCATGTAAAATGTGTTTTGTTTTAACTTACTGTGGATAGAATAACTAAATGCAGAGTAACACTTTTCTTAATATTTCCATGTGGTTCTATATAGTCTCCACATATGACATCTTCTTAAATACAATAAAATACATAAATAAATACCCGGCTCACCTGTTGGATGACTTCTTCTCTCACTGTCTGTATGAAGTCGTCCTCAGTGGGATACATAGCACAGGCAAACATGAAGTCCTGCCATACCTAAAGACACATATCTCAATACTTATCTGTCCTACAATATGCTCATGAATCATAGATTTCTCAAAAGCATACAGAAATGTATTCATCTGTAACAACCCATACAATGATTAAGCAATATGTTATAGTTTCATAGAGATTCATAGAGATCATATTATTTTGTACATACATATAGGTAAATATTGATATACAGAAACCAGTAGTTACCATGATTCCCATCTCATCACAGATGCTGTAGAAGATATCCTCTTCATACACTCCTCCTCCCCAGACCCTGAGGGCGTTCATGTTGGCATCCACAGCTGACTGCAACAAGTTCCTCAAGCTGCCGGACAAACAGAGAGCAAGCAGCTCCAGCTCAGGGCTCGATATATTGTTTTATTATCGTCGTCTCAATAGCAACTGCCGCAATAAACACATCGTGGAAGGCTGCGACCCTCAGAGAGTTTTTGTGTTAGTTGAAAAAAAATATCAGCATAAAACTACACAAACTGTCATTCTTTTTTAGTGGTGCCTTTTATATTCAATTCAATGTTCAATGTGTTTAAACAAAGAATGTTGTGAATGATTTCCTTTTATTTGTTTTAAATTCAACAAACAATTTGTTGTATTTTAGCAGAATACTGAAAGCAGCAGTAAGGCTGAACGGAGTACAGTTTAATATCTGTTTATTTATTGCACTTAATGCCATTATCGCAATATTATGTCAGAAACAAATCTGTACAAAGCCACAGAGGAGGCCAACTGTCTCTATAAGAATATTATGATAATCAGTGATCAGTATTCTCCTCACTAGGCTGGAATTACAAGAATCGGGCTGTTGAGTGTATAAAAATACTGCGCTCAGACCTTAGATTGAGAGTATGCATTGGAGAGTGCCCAGATTAAGCCCATCTTTTTTACATTTCTCCATCACATCTTTTATTGATTAATCCAAGACTGCTGCTGTTGTATTGTGTTCTGAGTATTGCATGTACAAGAAACATGTTTGTACTTTTAGGTTTTGTGTTGTTTTGTTGTACTGTTTTTTCATCTTGTGCTCCTTACTGCATATCAAGTTTCTCATATGGGATAATAAAGTGACTAAACTGAACTGAGCTGCCAAGGTGCAAGCAGCCGCCTTTTCAAACTGAACTCACACGGCAGGGGAGACTTGGTCCTGGAAGGAGTGGGCTGGGATCCAGTTGGAGCCTTTGAGGAAAATTGCTTTCCCATTGACGCGGAAATAAAAGCTCAAGCCTGGAGAGCCAACAACTGGCTCCTGGACAAGTTCTACTGTGCGGAAATATATCTGCAGGAGACATCAAACACTGAAACTCTACGACTTTAAAGACAAAAAAAGACATGTCTATGAATTCAGATTCATCTCTGTGGCACATGTGGAGCAATAACAATATTTCCAGCTTGTGTTCTGACAGTAGAAGACACACCAGTTACAAGTTACAGGTTCAATTTCAAGTTTGATTTCCTAAATAGAGAACCTTTAAAACTAATTATCATTCATGTTGCTGTTTTATTGATTCTTTATAGATATGCATATAGTAGGTTGTGCCTGTATTTACTGTCTGACTTTTACTATGAGCGATAAACTGGTCTAGACATCATCACCAACAGTGTGTTTTTATCCTCAGATGTTTAGAACTTTTTGTGTGTTATGTCATGTGCAACATTGAGATTTACCAAACCAATAAATAAATCATTCTGGTGGAGAAGTGTTGGAAACCACACCAGAATTTTAAATACACTGGCAGGAGCATAAAAGAAACTCCTCTCTGTTTCACTATTGCAGCCCCACCTTGGGTTTTACATTTGAAAGACCTTCAGAAATAAATCTTAACATTAAAAACCTTGGCCATTGTTGTCTTCCTGCGTGACAATTTGTGCCGCATAAATCAATAATTAATCATTACTTTCTAGGCATCATGAGTAGATCTCATCTCCGGTTGGCTGTCAAATTATGCAGCTAAAAATGAAGAAAGCAGCTCCGTATTGCTCATATTATCTGTCATGTTTTCAGTGTGAAGAGGGGGAGATATGTTGGGCTATTGATGTCAGCAAACTAGGAACTTCAAGGTGATTCTTCTGTTGCACTTATTTTACAGTACACTATCCTGGATATAGTTATCAGCTAAGGAACATATGAGGGTTAAGGAAAGACTCAGGAGCAGCACATCTCATTTCACATAGGTGAAGAATGGTCCAGGGACTTTGCTGACTTACACAGAAGCATTTAATGAACACTCAATTGAGGAGACTGTAGGATTACCAGTACAATGTAGGTGCCATCCCAACGTCTATAGTTCCTGTCCTCCTGAAGGTCTATTTAAATTCATGCTGGAGGCGTTATGTTTAGCTGAACCTTAAAAGGTAAACAAAGATATTGAGGGTGCCCAAATATCTCAGCATAGACAACATTTTTGTCCATATCTACAATTTTCTACCTCCGGGATTGCTCCGGTGCCGCCGGAAATTTGCCGGGGGTCATTCTTTTGGCTAGATGTCCGTCACCTTCCTCTGTCTTTGTGTTGGCGTTCTAACCTCTGGTGGATTTCTGAGGACTATGGTTACCTGGTCCTCAGATCTCTGCAGGGTAAATCCAGACAGCTAGCTAGACTGTCTGTCCAATCTGAGGACTATGGTTACCTGGTCCTCAGATCTCTGCAGGGGGTCCAGACAGCTAGCTAGACTATCTGTCCAATCTGAGGACTATGGTTACCTGGTCCTCCTCTCTGTCTTTGTATCTGTCCAATGAGGACTATGGTTACCTGGTCCTCAATCTCTCTGGTGACAGCTAGCTAGATTTCCAATCTGAGGACTATGGTTACCTGGTCCTCAGATCTCTGCAGGAAATCCAGACAGCTAGCTAGACTATCTGTCCAATCTGAGGACTAAAAACAACCTCTGAACATACACACGTTCCACCAAAACAAGTTCCTCCCGGTCCTCAGACCATGGCTCTGCAGGGTGACCAAGGTTTTGATGTTAAGATGTATTTCTAAAGGTCTAAAAAATGTAAAACACAAGGTGGAGTTGCAACAGTGAAAAGTGAAGAGAGAGAGAGTTTCTTTCATGCTCCTGCCAGTGTATTTAAAATTCTTCACCAACATGGTTTATTTAATTGTTTGGTAAATCTCGAGTTTTACAAACTCATCAGAGGATAAAACACTGTTAGTGATGATTTCTAGACCAGAGCACATTTTTCTCCAATCCATTAATGCTGTGTGGAGTAGCCAGACTACTTTCTCTATGGCCTTGGCATACAGCTGCCACGCCTCCCGTCATCTATGGAGGCACACAGTTGAAATATTCCTCTGCCTGGAAAGGGTATGAGGTTATGCTGGACACTGACCTGAATCAGACCATGGTCTCAACTTCCATAGCATGAGTTCATAAGATGGAAATTCCACAACAATGATGAGAATTCAATTCAACTCTGACCTTAGACTCTGCCTTTTGGATCAAAAATCCTTTCTGTAGGACTCGGACAGTGAGATGGTAAAAGGGTTGGTCACCGTGTCCGTTGGGCCACCACAGCTTCACCTGGCTGCTCTGGAAGAAAAGAAGAAACCGCTCTCAAGACTTGTGCACAAAGAAATGGAGTTTTTTAAGACTCAACGTGATTCAGAGATACTAAAAAGAGTCATAACACACTCAAATCAGTGCTCCTTTCTACTTCTACTCTGCTACATTTCAAAGAGAAATATTGTACTTTTTACTCCACTACATTCATCTGACAGCTCTGGTTACTAGTTACTTTACACATTAAGATTTTTTACACAAGCATGTAGTTTAATATGTTTTATTATATATTCAACTACCCAACAATATATAGACCTACAAGTCCAGCTGAAAGGGTTAGCTGATTACACAATCAATGACAGAACTGTTTGGATTGTTTCCAGTTTCTAAAATGTGAGTACTTTTACTTTTAATAGTACATTTTTTCTGATGATACTTACACACTTTTACTCAAGTAACATTTTCAATGCAGGACGTTTACTTGTAACAGAGATTTTTACAGTGTGGTATTAGTACTTTTACTTAAGTGAAGGATCTGAATACTTCTTACAACAACAATGTACAACATACATTTCTTAAGTTAAAGGTAACCAATATTTTAACAAATCTACTTCACTGTACTAGGTCATTGAAAGGAAACTTTTAAACTGAAAATCTAAAAAGCATTTGAGTGGACTTCAGGGAGTACCGTGTTGATGTGTAAGGTGAAGCTGTTCTTGGTCTCTCCTGGGAGAAACTGGGTCTGGAACATCTGCTCTGAGTCCAGCTCCGGGATGGAGAGCATGATTTGGCCATTTGTTGTCTGAACCGCATCAACGAGAAGCTCAACCTGGACTCTCCAATGAGAAAGGCTGATATCTAGACAGACAAACACTTTTAATTAGTCCACCAAGTAATGCTGGCAGAAAATGGAAAGACGCAATAACTTTTAATTTGTTCTGGAAATGTGACAAAGTACTTGTCAGTATACGACTCTGGGAGGGAATAATATAAGATTTCTAAACAAAATGCCCATCTATATTCAGCTGCCAGTTTATTAGGTACACCTAGTTAAAACTAAAGAAGTTTACTATAACCACCCTGCAATAAATCCTTCATAAAAGGTTGTAATGTTCAGTTTTTGTTGAAACTGTTTTACAGAGGCGTGATTTAACTTTATGGTCATTGTGGTGCTGTCAAAATGGTATTACATTATACCGGTGCTTGTCAAAGTCTGGACCAAGGTCTGCACCCGCATCATACAGCAAGTCTATCAGGACCCAGCCCTTGTGTTAGAAATACAATATATTATGAACTGTAACGTTTTCTATTTTGAAATAAATTTTCTGTTTCTGTTCTTCCAATAGATTATTAGGGACGTTGACTATACGCAAAAAAAACTAAAAATGTACATAAAAAACCTAAAACAAAACCCGCTGACAATAGTCCAGAAACAAACTGACCAAAACATTGAAAGATCTGGGAAAAATGGTCAAAAAAATCATGAAGCTTGAAGAAAAATAAAAAGTATCGTTGGGTACCAGAACTGAATTCCATGTAACGGTAACAAATCTGTCGGAAAATGTTCTTCCAATCATTCCAGACCTCTGACCTGGAATTCAAATTCAGATGCTGACCTTTGAATGATGCGTTTAAAAAGCTCCGTTATAATAATAGTTGTTTCTATTATTTTGTCCAGTCTATTTATATCAATGAGGGTAGACTATATAACAGAAACTCTTATTCAACAGATAAATAATCAAAGAGTTTTTAACAGATTTTATTTTGATTCTGTTTATGCCTTAAAGCAGAGATCGTCAACAGGGGGTCCTCAGAGTTACTGCAGGGGGAGAAAAAAAGTTTCATTCTTTGAAAGCCTGAAAAAAGAAAAAAAAAAAACACTGATGATAGGTTTACTGGCCTAAAAGTAAGGAAGTCACTAAGATCCCCAGTGTGCCACATGTACAGTATGTTTTACATTAAAATATCCATCCATTCTTATCCGTTTATCCGGTATGGGGTCGTGGGGGCAGCAGCTGGTTGATGTGGCTCGGGAAAGGGAGGTTTGGGGTTTTTAAGATTATTTTTGGGCATTTTGAGCCTTTATTTTATACAGGACAGCTGAAGACATGAACGGGGGGGAGAGAGAGGGGGAAGGGCATGCATCAAAGGGCCACAGGGCGGAGTCGAACCTGCGGCCGCTGCGTGGAGGAGTAAACCTCTATATATGGACACCTGCCTATCAGGTGATGGTACAAATTATTAGGCTATTTTAATAGCTTATTATTCTATGCACTAGAAATGTATGTATAAAGGCTTTAGGCCACCCTAACCCTTATTTTAGGCCCAGTTTAAGACTTGATTTTATACAATATACATGTATGTAGACGGGGGTCCCTGCTCTGTCTCTCTTTCAGTTAAGGGATCCTTGGCTTAAAAAACATTGAAGACCCCTGCCTTAAAGCATCTCCGTTATGTTAAACAGTGTTCCCTATTTTTCGTAGTTTTACCAAACAAAAGGCTGGTGATAAAGAATAGATGAGACGTACTGTGCAGAGGAACAGAGTAAACCTGGATGAGCTGCAGGACATCAAACGCCTCCAGGTGAACTCCCTTCCACAGTCCCATCGTGGGGAACGACGGCCCCCAATCCCAACTGAAAGAGCTTTGCTCCTTCACCAAAAACAGACAGGTGGAATTTTAGATGACTGTTAAAATGGAAGCGCTCCTAAACTACCTGAGCTTTCTGGAGGGCTTCTAAGTTGCCATGTACTGTGGAGAAATGTAGACAATGTGCTCATTGTTTTGTCACATATAGATATGTTTATTTGGTTAACAGCTGTTCATTTTAATATTATTGTGTAGTAAAACTTTTAAGCAAAACAATCTCAAGAAATTCTTCACAATGAAAATCAGAATTGCTAAGAGAAAAACAATAGGCAGCACAGGTAAAGGTGGATGTCCAAAAATAAAAATAAAAAGACATTTTATCCATACAATGTCTTCAGTGTTCTGAAAAAAATGTAAAACTTTGAATATACTATAAAATGATTATATTAAGAGTGTAATCTCTATTCAGTATGATGATTTACTGGCTGTACATCAAGCCCTTTGTCTCTAAATTCACCATCAAGTTACATTCTAAATTTAGATCATCCTAATCTTTCAGCATCAAACCCTTCCTCTCCCCAACAGGCTCGTTGGCTACAGAATAGTTTTAAATGATCTGTTGGAGAAAAACGATTTCACGGTTTTTACTCAGATTGTTTATTTTTTCAGGACTTCAAATGAGAGGTCAAATGTGGCAGGACGTACTTACTTTTCTGATGAAATTAACGTGACATTCCCCCTTCTGGACATGAGGAGGACATTCCGGAGGAACTCTGTAGGCAGAGTGAGCTTTCCTCCGCTCAGATGCATAAACAACTGGAGACACCAAGCTAACTTTCAGCACATTATCGCCGTCCTTCAGCAAGTCTCCGACTGGGAAGTCCTACACACCAAAAAACAGATTCCAAAGAAAACAAACAAGTAAAGAAAATGTGTACAGTGCATTGTGAACTGCTTATTTTCCAGTGAACATACATATCTACGGAACATGTTGTCCGTCTCCCCGACAACCATTCCATTGAGCCAAATTGATGCTACAGTGTCGACACCGTCAAAAACAAGCAGCACCTTCTGTTTGGCCCTGTGAATGCAGAGAAGACAGGTTAGTCAGGAACAGGATACTATATATATATATATATATATATATATAGAGTATATACAGTATATAAGTCTTTATACTGACCTCAGCTGGGTAGAGCCAGGAAATGTGGTCGTGTAAGTCCAGTTGTCAAAAGCAATCCAGCGATAAGACACATCGTTAAACCTGAAATATGGATCCTGCAAGAAAAGTAAACAGTGTTTTTTGGTATGATGTGTTTTACTATATATAAATACAGGTTTTAACTGACACCTGTTGCTGATGATGTAGCATGTGTTGACATGTTAAGGCCAAAAAAGGGTAGTAACCAAAATATACAAATATACATGTATTTGATTGTTTTATTACTTGGTTAATAACTTAATTCTATGGTCTGTAAATTTTATTTCAATGTGATGTGTTTCAAAGCCTTCTCTCTCTCTCTCTCTATATATATATATATAAACACTGAATCCTTTTTTGGAGAAGTAAAATACTGGGATCTAAAGAAAGGTCCATGTTGTATTGTAGTTAAATGGCTTTCACTTAACAGGAAGGGCCTGAAAAAAAAGTAACGATAAGTAACTTTAGCTGTCAGATAAATGTAGTGGAGCAGAAGTATAAAGGTGTTTAGAATGGAAATACTCGGCGAAGAGTAAACTAATACTATGAATGGCATAAAGTACGACATTGACCCACTGAAATGTAGTGTATATAGTAACATAAAACGGGAATACTCAAGTAAATTACCTCAAATTTGTATTTTAGTACAGTACTTGAGCAGTCTAAATGTACTTTTTACCACTGCATATTGTATAAACCGAGAGAGGTATGTACAACAGGGACTATAACTGTCAAACAAATATAGTATAGTTGTAATGAAACATAATACCATACTCAAGTATCTCAAAAAAAGGAAATAATCAAGTAAAGGACCTCAAAATTGTACTCAAGTACAGTACTAGAGTAAATGCTGATAATGAATACTTTATTACATTCCACCATTGCAGTAAAACAGCAGCAGGTCCCTTAATAAGCTCGTGCTGTAGCCTTACAGAACAGAATAAAGTCAAGGGAATACTCCTTTAAATGACTACGGTGTAGTTCTATTTGGACACAAAGCAGTACCGTTACGTACCTGGATGTATCCGTGCAGCTGCAGAGCTGAGTGAACACACCCCGGCACCTGTGCAGGAAGCGATACTGAACCATTGAAGTTCGAAAGCCTCCATTTACCGTTCAGACTTAATGTTTCTGAACAAACCCCGGAGAGAACTCCGAGAAACAAAGCCAACAAAAGGCCAAAAACACACATACGGTTCCCACGCGGAGTCATGGCAGCGTTTGGCTGGTTGTCTTCGGCATGGTAAGCCGATGGAGTACCACAGGCAGTATAAGAAAGGGGAATACTCTTGAAAAGTACTATCTGGGACTTGTTGTTGTTGTTGTTTCCTTGTTTGTCACGTGACCCCCCCTCGTGGCAGTCATGTGATCGGAGTCGGCGCGAAAAGGGCAAGGGTAGCTAGATCATTTCGGGTTTAAATCAAATCTGGCAAACATTTACAATAAAAAAATAATAATATTCTTATATTACATGTTAAATATCATAAATTATTTTAAGTTCAAAGTTGGTTTTGTTTAGAAATTACAAATAAATGATTAAAAAAAAGAAAGTTAAGATGAATTTGAATTCTTTGTAAAGGTTTGCAGTGAACTTTAATATGGTTTGGTACTCTGTTTCTGTAACATTGAACAAACACTTCATATTCAGTTATTGACATGGTAATCCAAGTTTTTGGAAAACCCAAATTGAATAATTTTGTAAAAACACCATATTTGATCACCATGAAAGAAAAATTCATTATTTATTAAACTGCCCTAATGTAACTGAAAATTAAAAAAAACTACTGAGATCTTTTACTTAAATGAAAGTAGCTATGGCATTCAAAATGTTACCAAAAAGTACAAAAGTATTTGCATCAAAATATAAAGTACCAAAACTAAAAAAAAACTAAAACAAAAAGTAATCATTGTGCAATTGCCCATTTTAGAATATATTATTGGATAATTATTATTGATGCAATAATAACCATCTTTTTAATTTAGCAGCTGGTACAACTGGGACAATTTTGATTATTTTATATACGGCTCGGTAGCCTAATTTATAATGCATCATCAACCACTGATTTATATTTTTGAAGTTTTCTACCCAGCCTACGTGGGGCGCACTCTCCTACTGGGTGAGCTAGAGGTCGCCCCAATATTTTTTGCATTGTTTACCTAAATCTTCAAAGTTATTAGCTTATTAATAAATGTGGTGGGGTAAAAAGTACTAGCCTGGGAACCACACGATTCTGCAAGCTCAGGTTTCATTTGCCCTTTCTAAATTAGCGTGGTGATGCCAGGTTAAGTACATCTGCACCTCAAATTCCCTTCAGGATGAATAAAGTATCTATTGAGCCAAATTATAGTCAAGTATACAGTAGCATAAAATGAAATACTCAAGCACCTCAAAATTGACCTTAAGTACAGTATTTGAGTAAATTTACTTTCCAACAGTTTGCCTTTATATTTGTATCATTGGTCCATTTACCTGCCAATTTGTTGTCACTGACATTTACATGTATTGCATGGAAAGATGTAAATTAGATTTATTAGTCAATAATCTAGTTATTGGCAAATATTCAAACCAGCATAGGACTGAAAAAAATTACAAACATTCCCTAAAACATTCAATGCTTTATTCAATAAGACAGCTGATGGTGCTTCCCCTTTGTTTTACAGGCACAAGAGGTTTATCAGATGATGATTCAACATTTGGCACGTAAGACTAAAATGTGATTTGGCTGAGACATCAAAGACATTAGCGTCAGTCGGCCAACAACGCAACTTCTGGATTTACATTTCCACTTTAAATGAAAAACAAAAAAAGTACCACCCCGATTCGTTGTATGGTTTTAAGTAACTTTATTGAAGGAAAAACTAAAAAGAAACAGAGCCGCAAGTTGATTATCAACCATTAGCTTTGCATCAATATTTTAGGGCTACAAGAAGACAGTGTTCGAGTGGGCATAAAACTAATCATCTACTGGCTTCTAAATAAACAAAGAAATAGAAAGCCATTGAGGGGAACCACATTTTCCAGCTGTTCAGCCTTACAATCCACTTAATTTGCAGAAACATATCAGATATAATAACCTACCCATATTAACATGCATAAAATACAACATTGAAGTTCTTATATTTTGTTTCCTTAACATTGATATATACTGCTGTGCTTCTCTGTACACACACTTTGATAGTGGAATAAGATACACTTCTTTCCTTAGGTAATAGATTCCTATACTAAAGATTGGAAGAACACACTAACATCACACCAATCCAGTCCAGGAGCCCCCCCCCCCCATTTCAGATTTGACCACTTTCAAAATAAAAATAAACAACGCAGTAGAATTTTACCAATTTGAAACTTTCAAATTCTGAACAGGTATGGCAAAAGGCCGCTTTTCTATAAGTGCTCTGAAATTCAGTTTACACAAAAGTACATATCAACCGCACAGGACCAAGCCAGTTAAACAACTGGATCATTATGGGGTTGATAGTGTTCAGGAGACCAGTCGCATCAGATTCTACTAAGTGTGTGCAGAGTAAATGACTAACATCACCAACTCTTACTGGTGCATGCTCAAGCCGAGTGTTCAGAACCATGGTGATGTTTTTTTTTGGTTTTTTTTAATATAATTTATTTTTTTTACTCCGTACAAAATGAGAGTCCAAAACTTCACAGAAACTGGCACATGTCCTAGAGAGAAAACACTATCTTCTTATGAGCGCGCAGGTGGAAAAAGGAGAGGATAAAATGCTCTGATTAACCAAAAAAAAAAAAAATATACAAGAAAAGAAAAGTGAAAAACAAACACAGAATCCCGGATTGTTGTTTTGTTTGAACCAGCAACAACATTTTCCACCAGCTCTCCAAATGATGCCATCACATAGCGTATTTGTGTGTCCAGTCTTTTGCCATTCTGGTGTATCTGCAAAGGAAAATAAAACAGTGAACACATTAACAGCGCACACTTCCCCTTCCTTTTCCATGGCAACCCTTTTATTTCAGGATTTATTAAGAGCACATGCACATTGCTTTTTAAAATATGACGGAAAACTTAGCATCCTTACAAAACGTGAGTATGTGCATAAAAAAACACTGGAAACTTTGTACAAACTAAACTTATAAATATGATCTCTGTGAAATGACGTTACATGCCAATATGACAAACTAGGTTGTAATTTTTTTTTAAACCGTTTTCATGCTGGAGTTAGTAGCTATGTTTACATGCATGGAAAATTCTGGTTCTCTGCTACAACACCATCTCAATAATTAAGCTCATACCCAGATTATAATAAACACTTTGTGTAGAGCTGCAAACAGTTAAGATAAACTATTAGTTGGTCCACAGGAAATTAAATCAGCAACCCCTTTGATTCATCAATTCAGTTAAAGGTCCCATGACATGCTGCTCTTTGGATGCTTTTATATAGACCTTAGTGGTCCCTAATACTGTATCTGAAGTCTCTTTATATAGACCTTAGTGGTCCCTAATACTGTATCTGAAGTCTCTTTATATAGACCTTAGTGGTCCCTAATACTGTATCTGAAGTCTCTTTATATAGACCTTAGTGGTCCCTAATACTGTATCTGAAGTCTCTTTATATAGACCTTAGTGGTCCCCTAATACTGTATCTGAAGTCTCTTTATATAGACCTTAGTGGTCCCCTAATACTATATCTGAAGTCTCTTTTATATAGACCTTAGTGGTCCCTAATACTGTATCTGAAGTCTCTTTATATAGACCTTAGTGGTCCCTAATACTGTATCTGAAGTCTTTTATATAGACCTTAGTGGTCCCTAATACTGTATCTGAAGTCTCTTTCCCAAAATGTCGCCTTGGTGCAGGATCCCAGCCACTAGAGCCAGTCCCCCAATGAGCTTTCTAGATGTGAGAGGTTTTCCTTTTATTTTTATTGTATTATTGACTGTATTAGTATTAGCTCCTCTTATTTCTTTCCCATTTACTGCTCAAGTTTTCTAACCGTCTGGTCCGGTGTACCTGATATGATGTAAAGATCTACCAACATGTTCTTAAAGTAATGACAAAACAACAACAATCACCAAAGTGCATATTTACACAGTAAATGGCCTTTTGCCACGTTACATGATTGAATGGTGATGCAGCCACCAGTGCCACTGTTGAAAACACCACTTTTGGTGTGTTGAAACTTAAGGGTTCATAATCTGCTTGACAGCAACCTCGTCATTCAAAAGGCACCAAACCCAAATTATCCTCATCGTTTGTCTGCTAGGCTTCAGTTTCAGACATCAATGCACTTCTGTTTGGCAGCGACCTGTTGCAGTTTTCCCTCAAATGCACCACGCAACAATAACTGAAAAATAAAAAAGGCCACAATGGATCGTCCAGCTCAATACACAAGTTGATTTTCCCAATCATAAAAATAAAAGAAATTAAATATGAACGGCACATTGGAAAAAGGTCAGAAATTACGTAAAATACAAATTATTCGTACTTCGGTGTAGTCTATGATGATGCATGGTTTTTGCTTCCGTATCTGTGAGAGCGTACTTATGAGTATATTTTCATGCAAAAAAAAAATAAACAAATACAAATAAAACCTTATTAAAGCTGCTGCAGGACTTGTGAACACTACTGGATTTTCATTTCTTTGCCATGTATAAGCAGTAATCCACAACTCTCTAGAGACTATTTTGTCGGTGGGCAGGACCCCAATGAGCTGGCGGAGAGAGTCTGTCAACTTATTTACAGCGACAGGCTCCATCTGCAGGGTATTAATGTGCACGTAAAAGGTTGATTCCAAGGTCTGAGCTGAGAATGACCAAGCTAGCTAGATACTCTAAATGTACACATAACCAGAGATTAGTACCATCACAGTTATGTCAGTGAGACCAGCGCAACACAAACGCAACAGACCAAACCCATAACACCAGCCAAGATGCAGAACTGCCTCTGGATCTTACCCTAAAGCATGGCATACTTGGTTGTCCACTCCTGAGCTAGTTTATTGTACCTGACAGAGTGAAACTCCATTACATACCAGACTCAGGTCATACTCATTTCAATCAATGGTGTGCTTATTGTGGATAATATATCATAAAATATACAAGCCCGTTGCCAGTTTATTAGGTACACTTAGCTGAAACAAATGCAGATTACAATATTCAGATGTTGAAACTGTTACAGAGGGGGGTTGTGTCAACTTCAAGGTCTATTTGGAAGCTGCGGTTTGTGGTGCTGTTACGTTATGTTGCATTATGCTGACAGCTGCTTCACTTATTTTGTGCACCCCATTTATAGCAGTGAGGGTATGTTAAATAACAGAAACATCTCTCCCTACAAAGCCCAGTTCAGACAATGATTTGCAACAGGACGTAACCGTTTTAGAACGTCGCAGGGAAAAGTGTGAGCGGTCTGAACCGGCCCGTCTCTGCTCGACTCCAGCCAGCTGACGACGTCGCTGCGACTCGGCTGGTAGAGTCTCCAGAGGCTGGTTTTAGAATGTAAGGGGCGCCAACTGGTTCAACAGCCAATGGTGAATAAAGTCAGCTACAAACTAAAAAAATAAAATGATCCATAATGTATTTTATTTCTATGTTACAGTCAACTGGTCACAACGGCAGAGTTTTGGACGGAGGCTCAACAGCCGCCTGTGAGCTGGAGAGTGACTGAAAAAGGGGGAAAAGCATTTGAACAAAGCAAAGAATCAGAAAAATCAAACGCTGTTTTCTCTGATTCATCACTAGAAATGCAGCTGTAGCAAGCATCTCATCATCACTAACGTTATCCACATTCATATTTAGACGCAACAAATGATGTATCTGGCTCCAAAAAAAGCCCAAAAGTCTGAGGTTAGAACAGAAGCATAGTAATTCGTTGCTATGAAGATGAAACACCTTCCCGCCTTGTCTCATTGGTGTAAACCGGCAGGTTTCACAATGCTGCAGACTGGCTCGTAGCAAGTATCAATCATCTTCGCTCTGAACTGGGCTTAATGTAACAGCACCCCAAACTGCAACCTCCAAAATTATCATAAAGTTGAATCAACAACACACAAAAAACCTGATGATTTCCTGCAGGTTTGTGTATTAAGTCTGCATTTGTTTAGGCTAGCTGAGCTTAATAAACCAGACGGTGAGTGTATATTGCAGAGCTGTGTTCATTTTAGGAGAGAAAACAGTTCAATTCATATTAAGAGAAAAGTTAAAAACACAAAGAATATATATACACATACCTTTGACTATCTGTTTTGTAGATTCGTGCGATCTCTGGCACTAGTGGGTCATCAGGGTTTGGGTCACATAGGAGTGAGCAAATGGAGAGAAGAACTACAACAAACAGAAAATATACAGGTCAGCCAATGTTTCTAATGAGCAAATTGAATACCAAATACACATTTTAGTCCATCTACAAGTCACTTTAGCCTCAGCTCTGGGACACAAAAACCTAGAATGTGTGATGTCTACAAATAAGACATGATAACAAGACCCTGGTTGTTGGTCAAAGCAACTCGACACATTTAATAGCACATATCTTATTAACCAAGTCAAAAAGTATTCATTTGCAAAGTGTCCACAATCATATTTAGCACAAATGCCAACATTTAATATAAATAAAACATGTTAATGGCCAAAATGACACATGTTATACAGTTTAAATGCAATCCACTTTCATGTTATTTTGTTTAACTTTCCCAACTCTGGGGTATTTGGCCATTTTGTGGGTTAACATTGCACACTCAGTTGTCATCAAACAGATGTCAAGATTGTTGTCATGTACACGGTGTTCTTTCATGACTGTACATACCTTTGGAAATAGTAAGTGCAGGAGACCACTGTGATCTGAGAATATCCAGACAGATACTGCCATTACTGTTAATATTTGGGTGGTAAATTCTTGTCGTAAAAGCAACCTGAAAAAAAACAAATAAAAACAAATGACAGTGAGGACAAGTAAAATAAGGCTGCGTCACACATCAGATTAATGTTATGCAATGCAAATTCCCCGACACGGGGCAGTGACGTTTGACTATCCACTTCTGGAAAGACAGGTATTACTTCATGAGGTTTGGCAACAGTCAAACCTGTTAATGATGCCAACCGGCTGGGACTGGCTTTTATTCCAGAAGGAATGTTTACTAGGTTAACCTTTACAAAAGTATCATGTATAAAAACAGGTGTGATTGTTTACATGTGTATATGTACAATGTTTGACCCCATTTGAATACTGCAGGTGGGTGGCTTAATAGATGGAAGACAATATATCTTTAATTATCTCCTATGTATCAAAGCAAGAAAAAAAAAGACTGTTTCAGGCATGATTCAGCATACCTTGGGTGGTTTGAAGGGGTAGTCTGTTGGAAAATGAATTGTCAAGAAGAAAACACCTCCCTGATATGGACTGTCACTCTGAAAGCAAGAATTCCATTTACATATTTCAGTAAAGAATAACTTGAAACCTGTTCACAGCTTCCCATTATCAAGTCAAATGTCAACCTTTAATCTCATGAATACATTTAAGCACAGGGACAACCTCAGTAACACATTCAAAACAGCATGCTGTTTTGAAGTACAAAAGGAGAGTAATTATATCATAAAGTATGTACTTACAGGTCCCATGATTGTGGCTTGCCAGTGAAACACTACGGAGAACAGAAAGTAAAAGTTAGGGAACGAGGAAAAGGTCACAGGTATGTGATCCGACAGAAACTAGGCTTCCAAAAACGGCCTTTGCAGCAGTAACGCTGTTTCTTTTATAGAACATCTTCATACTCCACACTGTTTTGAGTATGTAGCCATGGAGGTCACGTAGTACTTTACTCTAGTGTCAATTGGGCTTTTAGGGTGGAGGTATTCATGACCAATACAACAAGTTCTTAGCAGTAGACCTAGATCCATCTGTGCTTTTTAAATTTATTTTAAAAAAACACGCAAAACAATTTCTCTTACATTCTAATTTTTTGAACAGTTTTTAACCCCAATCCTTAAATGTAGCTTGTTCTATTGTTCATTTAATGTTTTGCGGTTTCCTTCACCTCCAAACTATCAATTGATGTGAGAATTGACAAACAGTCATTTTTAAAGCAAAAACAGGCTTCTCAAATGTGAAGCTTGTATGTTTTACTCAGTCTTATATGACAATAAACTGACTATTTTGGACTGTCAAAATGTCACTTTGGTCTGTGGGTAATTATAACTATAAATAATTTTCTGGAATTTTAGATACAAGGTGGTTCTTTCAAGTAAATGGTAGATTGGCAATCAATAATAAACGTAAGTTAGTTGCAGCCCTAAAAACTTGGACCCACTCTGAGACACTTACTGTCATCACCCACTGGGCCGGCTGAGCACTGTGCTGGAGGGTCACGAGCCAGGTCATTAAGCTCCTGTGATGAAAACAAGTTGTGAACATCAAATAAATTAGACCACAGTGATCTTCACAGACAAAACAATGAGACGTCACCTAAAATTGATGTGCCAGGCTGAGTAGCACTCAACAGCCATACTGGGAAAAGGAGATAGTACATAAGAAGTCAAGTGCTTAATTTATTCCACAACCCTCTCTCAGACAGTGTTATCTCCTGCCACATGCTTGCACCAGTTCAGGGAAACGGGGCCGCCTTGTTATAGTCTCCCGAGTTAACAGCAAGACACCCCCAAGCATATATGAGCCTTTACTGTTAATTTTAGGTCTACAGTTACTCTAGATCGAGGTCACTGCCCCACCCTGGCCTTCTGACACGCACCATTTCACAAGTATGTTTATGGATTCCTTGGAAGAAGAGCCTAGTAAACAGGAGGGTGAAGCAATAAAGCTACAGTAACACTTAAGGTGTTACACTGCTCCATTATACTGTTGCCAATTTCCTCCATTTAACTGCCAGAACATACCCTGCGATTAGCACAGAACAAGTATCTCAAATACCCAAGGAACTCTCTCACTTATTCACTCAAAGCCGTTAGCATTCAAGATATATTTGATTGTTAAGAGTCATTATCAATAACTAACCATTAAATTGCTAATATGTAATAATGCTCACGAGGGTCAGCTCTCTATGTTTTCTTCTATTGTCAAGAGGTGGCGCTAATCGCGGACCTTTAACACTTACTGGTTAGTCTTATGAACGTTAGCATGTATACTTTGTTTAGCTAGCTAAGATTAGCCAGTAATGTCTCCTTGGAGACGTCCTACATTTGCGTGGAGATAAAGCCCGGTTAGTAAGAAATGATACTCGTGAAAGTGGACAAAAACACAGACAGGGAGCTGCGGTGTTGGTATGTGATAACAAACGGTACATTACAGCCTCTCTGATAACCGTGGTCATGATTTATGTGGTGGACTCGTCCCGTTTGGTCATGTACCGTGATGTAGCAGCTATCTTGGACCAAACAGGCGCTGGAGTGGAGCTATATGCAGCTCCAGGACACAGCCATAAACAGTTTGGAGACTAATAAGGAATATATAATATTTATAGAAAAACAACTGTTTTATTTTGTTGAAGCATTTTTCACTCAAATGTAAAAACACTTATGGGTTATAGTGTGAAATACCAGCTCCATTAACTTCAGTATTGGCACCAATACAACATTTAAATGACGTCTGACTGTTCTTTCTTCTTTCCTTGTACATACCAAAGAAGTGTATCATGAACACAGCTTTGATTGCCAACTCAGATTCACTGAGTGATATGAGTCATGGGTTTTGGGGACACGGCAGTATCGCTGCTATTATAAAACTGTTAGACACAACACCAGTGTGAGGGTCCAGTGAAGGCGTCGCAGATACATAGATATAGCGGTCAGTCATGTTAGTGTTTAGTTGCGTAAAGGTATGAAGCGTTGGGCAATACGCGTTAATGCGGCCTTTTCACTTTTGACTAACACACTGAACATGACCTAAACTGCTAACGTTAGCTCGTGTCTGCCAAGACTAAAAAGCTGTCAATTTATTCAACCCTAAACACAACATATTATTGTAACACAGACTTTACACTTCCCCGAACATGTTTCACCGCCATGTTTCACAGGATACAGTGTCAAGAACGGCAATGTGGGAGGCTAATGTCGCTAAATAACGGTAACGACGCTATCTTACCTTGTGGATCCTTTTCAGAGCCATCCTCTCTTGATGTTGTCTTTGATTAGAAGGTTTTCCGATCCAAGCAGTGAGGGGCAACCGTGATATGCCAGGGTGATTCCGCTATCTCTTAAATAATTGACGCTGGGCCAACTCGACGGCCTTTTTTCGGGAGCTAGCGTAGTTAGCTAGCGAGCTAAAACTACGTATGCGCGGAGTTGGTAACAAAGATAGCTGCCTATTTTATGCAGCTTCTTTTCGCCTAACAACTGTCCTTCGACTACCCTCACTTCCCCGTAGTTTCGACGTCTTGTATTGGATTATTTGAGTCCCCGGTTGAGGCTGGTTAAGTGCGTTTGCCAGGTGAAGTAACCCGGACGACAAAGCTCCTCTGCGTTCGGTTGCTGCCGTTAGCCAACTAGCGGCTGGCGACATGTATGTGAAGCTTTATAAAGAGAAGGCGGTCCAGTTGGCAGCTGAGTTTTTTTTTCTCCAACTTTATTGTGTAAATTCACACATACATGTGAGAAAAACATAATCATTTATAAAACAGGTCCAGCATTATAACGTTACTCAATAAAGATAACAAGACAGTCCTGTGTACACTTTAAATAAGGCGATACATTCCCATATTATCAGGACATACGATAGATGTACTATAGATTTGTAAAGAAAAATTAATAATTAAATAAATTAAAACAACGGTTATAAAAAATACATAAAAGTTAACTGAAGGGTAGACGATATAATTACATTTGTCTAAATATCAACCCTGTATCCCGGCCGAGACTAAAATACTGATTTGATTTATTTAATTGATGCAAAGCTAATGGTTGATAATCCACTTGTGGCTCTGTTTCTTTTAGTTTTCCCATCACAGTGGTACTTTTTTTGTTTTTATTTAAAATGAATATGTAAATATTAGTTGAATAGAAAAGTTCCATTGTTAGCATATTGATGCAGATCTCTTAGAAGTCGCAGCAAAATTATATTTAATCTTGTATAGAGTTTATGTGCAATGTGGAACAGAGCCACCATTAATATTATTTATAGCTGCTTCAGTTGGTTAATCAATGAGTCAACAACGAATTCAACTATTAAATTATATCCAATGTTTGAGTAATTTCTTAAGCAAAAATGCCAAACGTTCACTGATTCTAGCTTCTCAAACATGATCTGAATTTCTTTTTCTTGTATGATTGTAAACTAAATATCTTTTGGATTTTCAACGGTTGGCCCGATAAAACAAGTCCTTTGAATTCGTCACCATTGGCTCCAGGAAACTGTGAGGAACATTTTTCATTTTACTGTCAAAACACTTAATTGATATAGAGAATAGTTGTTAGTTGTAGCCCTAGTTTAGATTATACACCATACACTCAGTTGCCAGTTAATCATGTACACCTAGCTAAAACTAATGCAGTCTAATACTGTCAGATCCTACCTTCTTAATGATTCTAATGTTCAGTTTGGTTGAAACTGTTATAGAGCTGTGTTGAATGAACTGTATGTTACTTTTGGAGGCTGCAGTTGGTGATGCTGTTAAATTGTATATTGACAGGCATTTCTATTATTTTGTCCACCCCATTTAGATCAGTGAGGGTAGGCTAAATAAAAGAAACACTATTATTTTGGCTTGTGTGCACAGTATACACGTGTAACATCCCAGCATAGGTACACAGTGTACACGTGTAACATCCCAGCATAGGTACACAGTGTACACGTGTAACATCCCAACATCCCATACACGTGCAACATCTCAGCAGGTACACAGTATACACGTGTAACATCCCAGCATAGGTACACAGTATACACGTGTAACATCTCAGCATAGGTACACAGTATACACGTGTAACATCCCAGCATAGGTACACAGTATACACGTGTAACATCCCAGCATAGGTACACAGTATACACGTGTAACATCTCAGCATAGGTACACAGTATACACGTGTAACATCCCAGCATAGGTACACGGTATACACGTGTAACATCCCAGCATAGGTACACTGTATACACGTGTAACATCCCAGCATAGGTACACTGTATACACGTGTAACATCCCAGCATAGGTACACTGTATACACGTGTAACATCCCAGCATAGGTACACTGTATACACGTGTAACATCCCAGCATAGGTACACGGTATACACGTGTAACATCCCAGCATAGGTACACGGTATACACGTGTAACATCCCAGCATAGGTACACAGTATACACGTGTAACATCCCAGCATAGGTACACGGTATACACGTGTAACATCCCAGCATAGGTACACAGTATACACGTGTAACATCCCAGCATAGGTACACGGTATACACGTGTAACATCCCAGCATAGGTACACGGTATACACGTGTAACATCCCAGCATAAGTACTCGGTATACAGGGCACAGAGAGGAATGGGAGTTAATAGTCTGGCAATGATATGGGTCACATTAAATGTGAATATTTCAGTTTCAGTCAAGGTTGGCAAAGGGATTTTTTTTTTAAACTTACTGTAATTTCAATGTTTAAAGAAATTTAAAATGGTTACATTTAAACATTTTTTTTAAAGAAGTGGAAAACGTTTGGTATCGATAAAAGATTTATATGTTCATTGATAAATATCAACATTGGTAAAGATAATAAAAAGAAAATAATTAGTATGTTACTATGTGTTAGGTAGGACATATATATACACACCTTACTGTAGATACCTGTGAAATAACAGTGATGCAGAATGCTTTATTATCTCACAATCAACATGTCAGACAAAGAGAATTCTGTTTAAAATGTATAAACCTGGCACACAATGTTAGGCTCACCTGTCATGATTTAAGAAAAAAAAACTACAGTAAAATAATACTATTAATACTGGGAGACGGATTACCTTTGCAGAACAAAAGGCGGATTCATGAATAACAGACAAATGTTGAAACTTTTTGATGCTGAAGCTTTCACAAAAAATCAATGCATACAAAACAAATGAATCAAATGCTATTTCATTTCACTAAGTAAACATCTTTATTTGTAACCTGCTAGAATTTGGTAAATATTGAAACAAGATAATTGCTTTATAGTTACACACTAGGAATTATAATAAATATCTTTTTTTATAATTTCTTTACAGTTGTACAATAAGGGTATCATTTTAACCCAACACAATTTAGTCTCTATAGTCATTCAGATGCATGTTATTTGCTAAACTGAAGCACATTCAATACAATGTCTGGTAAAAGACATTTTATGATTGGTTCACAGAGAGAAGGCAAATCTGTTTATTTCCCTATTATGGGGCGTGGGGTGGGGGATTCGGGGGTGTCACCCTTTCACGCTGTCAAGGCACTGATGCAGGGCAATCAGTTGCTGTTGTCTGTGCTTGTGCAAGAGAAGGATGCCTCGGAGGACAGCCGAGGTGTCTTTGACACAGTTTCAACCTCTCTGAGCCCCTCCAGGTCCCAGTCTGAATATGTGTTGTTTCCTTTATGATTCGGAGGATCGTCAATGCAGTCTAAGAGTCCTGAGTTTTTATTGCATGATTTGACAGACGGGCTATCGACAAGGCTCACACCAGATGCCTCATGTTTTTTGATTGATTCTGGTGAATCAAAGCTGTTCCATGATTCAGATGTCCCTTCACAGCTGTCATGTTTATCACCATCGGCATTCTGTGCCACTCTAGGAGAGAAAGTACCGATGTCTTCAAGTTCTGCTCTATTAGAGTCCAATTGGCTCTCCACCGTGTACTCATTTAAAGATGATGGCAACGGTGAGTCCTTGCCACTCTCCTCCCCTTTGTTGTCCATGTTAAGTGGAGACTTTTTACCCAGCGGCACATGGGAACTAAAATTACCCCCTGAAGAGCAGCTGGACACTGGGCTGACAAATCCAACAAAGTCTCCACTAGAGCTGAAACAAAGACCTTGGACCGCTTCCTTGTTATTTTCAGTGGGTTTGTCTTTATCTTCGCACCCACAATCTCCATCCTCAAAGCTTTTAGTTTCCTCCCGCTCCTCTGTGGGATCAGGAGTTATGGCATCGCTCTGAGTTTCTTGGGACGTGCCGTTGTCCTGGTTCTGATCTCCCTCTTGTGCAGCCAGATTGGGGCCCGTGTCTCTCTGAATTGGAGTTGGAGCAGCCGGAGTGTCGCCTGAAGCTGGGCTCTGACCGGTCAGGGTGGGTCGGACCGTTTGGTGGCACATAGGGCAGGTCTCCTGCACATACAGCCATTTGCGGAGGCAGTTGCCATGGAAGAAATGTCCGCAGTATGTAATCACAGCAGAGCTCATTTCCTGTGAGGAAAGACATTTTTTATTTTATTCTATATTCAGAAATGAACATTTTTAACACATTTCAATGAACAAACAATTACAAACAATACACTGAGACATGGAACACGTCCCAGAGCCAAAACACAGAGAGGAAAGCTTGGAGGGAGGGAGACAAAACAACACATACCGAAACAGACACAGACAAACACATACATGAACAGACACACACACACACACACACACACACACACACACACACACACAGAGACACACACACACAAGACAAGGAACAAATCACATGCGCAGGTTAAGGTAAAGTGTCCAGGGTCTTTTCCTGCACCCCGTGGATGCGCGAGGAGAGACATAATTGACTGAAAACATTACCTATAGACCAGTGTTTCAGATAATACGATTACATATTAATACGATTACATATTATTTATGGTTTTTTTACTAAACCATGGCTGATGGCCAAATCTACATATATATAGTATATTGTTGTTATTGTCCTTTTATGTTGTTCAATTATAAGTTTTATCATAGCATTCTTCTATTATATATACATTTTAGTACTGTATTACTACAGTGTGCAGCATACTTTATTATATTATTAAAACTTTACAGGTGTGTAATTGAGATGAAAAGTTTGAAGATGGGTGTGGGTTGAGCAAGGGGCGCCCCAGAAGTAGAGGGGCAGGTAGTCGGATGGTCATAGTCTCTAGTTTTAGTTGTATTTTTCGGTTTAATTACATTTAAAGCATTGTTCATCTGTTTCCTTACCTCGCAGCCTGTCTCTGTGCTGCTGTAATGTGGATTTGAATGACAGGGATCACAGCTTCTCTGCAGCTGTTTTCTGTTACTAGCAAGATTCTGTAGCTGCTTTCTTGACAATTAACTATTTGGTATCCACAACAAGGGAGATAAAAACATTAACCTGTTTTAACATTAAATGTGACATCCATGCACTGTCTGAACAGTGCGATGAGAGGTGGAGCTAAACTTGAAAGACAGGAACAACATGCTTAATGTTAACAGTCTGCCACATGAATTTAGAGCTGGGCAATACTTAACCAAAATTACAAAAGGAGTGATGAGATTTTTGGTATGACTATATGGTTACAATTTGGACAACTGGACAACTCAGACAGTAAGAAAACCTAACCTAAAAAAAATGTATATTACAAAACAATCAATCAATCTGACAAATATGGGTGATATAATTATGACACTAAAACTACAACGATCTTAAAGGTGCGATATATAATATATTTACTCTATTTAATCAAAACATTTTACCACAATGTGTCTTCAGATATAAAAGAAGCATGCTAAGTTGAAATAATATGTCTTCTAACAACAATGCTACAGCCAGTATTTTCTCCTTTTGAAATTTCCATTCCGTGACAAAATATCTGTTTGTGTTTGGTGTTGGTATCAACTGCCTATTTGGACAGCTGGTCGGGTTGCCAGATATATACCCATAGCATAAATATATATATATATATATATATATATATATACACACACACACACACACACACACACACACACACAGTCTATGTATATACCTGTAAAAACACAAACTAAGCATGCTACAGCTGTAGTGCAGCCATGGAAGCAGCAAACAAACGAAGGGGATCAACGGAGATAGATTCATTCTACCCACACTACAAAAAAAAACAAAAAACAACAACAACAACTTTCTAACAGTTGCATAACCAGAGACAAGGTAAAACACGGGTAAATAGACACATTGGAGACAGCTTCGAACCTAAAAGGACTCCAAGTTGACAAATTTCCTCCTAAACAGGAAAGCATTGAGCTTAATTCATTTATATCACGTCTAATGTCGGGATTGTCATTTTCATTCATTTCAACATTCATGTCCTCTCACTAAGTTATATAGAGTGCTCAAGTTAGTTACTAAAAAAAAGTTTTTTAGACAGCCAGTGAAGTGATCCTTACTGGTGCTCCTGACATGCTAATACACGCCGTTATGTAATTGTGGGTAATGTTACCATCGCCAGCTTCAAGGTTATGATATACAGTAAGATGATTCCTAATAACCTTCAACATAAGTGTAATGTCTGGCAATGCGAGACTAGCATCATGCTAACACTGACATTGTGTGACGTGTGGCTTAGCGTTCTCAACCTGGCGCTGGGGAGGAGGGGCCGGGGGAATGCCACTAACCTGAAAGCAGATGGAACAGACGTCGTTGTGCTGCTGCAGCTGTCGAGCCGTGGATCTGGGGAGGGAGTTGATCTTCTTTGCCGCTTCCTGTCGGAGCAGGAAGCTCCTCCAGCCAGACTGAGCTCGGAGCCAAACGTTGAAGTAAGAGTGGATGATAATGACGGAGGCACCCATCCAGCTCCACTCACCGAACAGAGACTCCCAGGTGCCGTACGCCACCACGCAGAGCGCCACCACAAACTCCAGCACCCTGCTGACGGCGTTCACCCAGTAGATCACCTCGTCCAGGCTCTCGATTGGGTCGCTGCGGAACAGCTCCACCATGAACAGGGAGTAGATCAGCATAGTGCCCGTAACCTGGACAAACATCACACACTTTCATTTAGAATGTTACAAATAACCTACGTTATGTGACTAACAATGTTTAATAGAAGGATTTTTTTGTTTTACTTTACAGGGGCTTTATGGAGAACTTGTATGTGATGCTAACATCTTTCATATTATTGTAATAGCATACTGTACGTTTTTCATTTGTAGGGTGTTCATTGCTACTGCCACAGTGTCTTATTTGATACGACCACACACACACACACACACACACACACACACACACACACATTATTGATCCCCAAGGGGAAGCATAAATACCATGGTTATTATCAATATAATACAATATACATACAAATAAATGAAACACTGGCTCTTTTATTGAATGAAATGCCACTGATTGAGTATTTGAAGTACCACTATGTCAATCAAAATGCTCACATTCAAGAAGTTGCCATTAATTAAACAGACAAGTTGTCAACCATAGCTGATGGAATACGTCTGACAAGTGGGAAGCTTTGTCAGAAATTAAAAAATAAAAATGACAATAATGTCAAATTGTTGTCAAAATAAAAATGTGGGCAATTCAAAACATCAAGCATGTGACTAAACGTATTAAATGCCATAGTTACTTTATCAGTTGCAGGTTTGATAGTTATTTGACTTAAATAAGTTGTAATGGAAGTTTAATTTAATGTCATTATTATATTCCGCCAAACAAAGTCTTAATCGTTCAACGCTTCAAACACATGTTCAACTAAGAGTAATCCAGCTTCCTGTCTTCAACATTTCAAAAGAAAGAAGTATAAAGCCCTACCTGAAGGGAGGTCAGCATGCAGCTAGACACCAGTATAAGGAGCCAGAAGTCCATGTGGAAGAACTGGGAGATTTTATAAGCCATAAAGACAGGGAAAACCAGAAGAAGCAGACACATGCTGAGGCCACGGAAGTGTTTCCACACACTCCTAGCACAGGAGAAAGGAAAAGAACAACCCAAATTCTTCAGAAAACTTCTGAAAAAAATATATTTTGTACTTGCCGCATTTTTCAGTCCTGAATCTCGCCACTAGAAATGATTTTCACTGTTGTTGCTTTTACCTGTTGCGGGACGCCCCCAGGGCCAGAATAACTGGATCTGTTATTTCGATCATTGACTGCAGGGTTGAAGTCACCACGATGAAGAGGATGATGCTGAGGAGGAAGGTGCGCTGCAGTGCCTGCATATCTAACAGGCCCGTCTGGAGAGCAAGCAGGAGCAGAGTGACGCCCTCGGTCACACCTCTGAAGACAAGGAGGGTAAAGAATTAGAAACTGGACTTTAACTTCATGTTATTGTTTTTTTTCTATATGGTTTCACCACTTCAAACACAACTCTCTTCATGGAAGTTAATGAACTAAAAAACAAAAAGCCTCCTGCAAACTTTTTTCATTTTTGTCTGCACCAAACCCCAAACTGTGCACCAGTTTCATCACTTTATCCTATTACGTTTTTACACTGTTTTACCCTCTGGAACATCTGTGTACCCACATTATATATATATATATATTTTTAAACTGAATCAATTTACATTTGTTACTCGATTAAGCTTCTTAACTGTGAGCGTCTTTTTTTTGTCTCATGTGATATTAAATCTGATATTGAGTATCTTTGAGTTTTGGACTGTTGGTTAAACGAAACAAATAATTTGAAGATGGGAAATTGTGAGGGGCATTTTCACAATTTTATGACATTTCATGAACAAAACAATCTATATATCATTGAAGTAATCAGCAATAATAAATTAATTGGTATCAATGATTACAGTGACAGCAATGCTGCCGTTTGGTAAATAAACTAAATATAAATAAATATTGGCTGGAATTTTCCAAGAAACCTATCTCTGGGCACAGTTTAATTACCCCCCCAGTGGTAACTGACCATAAACATATAAACGTTCTACAATAAAAAGGACAATAACTCCCAAATAGTGAAGAAACTAACAGACATACATATACATATACTAAATTTATTGTTTTGGTTCACTCAATGCTCTCAAAGTGTTGTTTCCGGGTACAGCAGGCAGCGGTTTTCAACAAATAAGCTCTAAAACCCACTGTAAGCTACCTGCTCAACACCACACAGCAGACAGAGACAGGCAGAGACTAGCTGGGGAACATCTTGGAACATTAGAAGAAGGAGTTAAGAAGTTAATTTGTGACGTGGTATAACACTGGAGACAACATCTCACCTGTGCATGACGTTGTCATTCTGAACCCCTGCATAACCTCCCAGGTAGAACTTGCATAGGTTGAGCAGTCCGAGAGCGAGATAGGACACCACAAAGGTCAGACCCAGAAGAGAATACGGTGTGGCACAGCATTCAGAGACACTGTAGGGTTCAATAAATGTAGCAAAGAAAACCCCAAATTATAAACCAAATACAACCTGTGTAACGCTGAATACTCCTCCACATAATCACATCCCACCTGGTGAGCAGGAAGAACATGATTCCCTGATGGCCTGCAGAGACGTGGCCAGACATGGTGTCTGAGCACAGCTGGACGATGAACAGAACAAACCAAAAGACACTGAAGAGCACTGGGACGGCAAACTGGTTCCACAGAGAGATTCCCACAGCCAGAAGTCTGTACAGTTCTATCACCTGGGGGACAGGAAACCAGTGAGGGGACGAACACAACGCAGTCAAAAAAAAGTCATTACAGATATTCAAAAAGTAAGAGCAGCATATTGAATACAATATGTTGCTAAAACACACAAATCTTTTTAAAAAAACAACAACATTTCTGAGTAATAAAATAAACTCATAGAAAACAAATAAGTATAAAAAAATAACATTGATTTATTTATACTTTAAAAGCCACAACATATTTGATAGCTGCATTTAATAGATATTTCTACAAGTGTAGTATAAGAAGATGGAGATTTCTAAACAGTTAGAAAAGTAGGAATAAAATGGAAAAATAAATTAACAATTGAGAATAATGCTACTCTACAACAGACAATAACTTTGTTGATTGATGTGTTTTTTTGGAAACTCTTTTCAAATATTCAGGGCATAGGCATCTACAACAGGATGCATGGTGAAAATGTTTTAATATAAATACATCTCAGCATAAGAGTACCTCCAGCTGCAGCAACTCTGAATAGGCAGCCTTTGCGAGGCGATATGGCACAAAGACATGCGAGAGGAGGAACACGGTGATTCCCGCTCCAGTCAGTCCCATGGACAAAGTGTTGACAGTTAACAGAGTGGTGTGATGCGCAGCGCAGAGTCTGGCCAGCAAGGGGAGCATGTGAGCAGAGAACAACCACACCTTTCTGGTCTTCAACAGGAAAGCACACAGCGTGCTGAGAATGATCTGACCTGAACAGAAAATAACATTAGGACGATTATAAAGCTTCGGTTTGAGTAGACTGCATGACATGCAACCTTCAAAAACAAAATAGTCTATGAATATGAATCTAAATCAGCCTAAATGCTTCGTTTTTACATAAATTTTGTTTTGGGACTCACTAGTCATTGCAGAGACAAATCTGTTGAAGGCCAGAGAGTCGAGGTACACTGCTCCTTCAAAACCGTACTGCAGCTCCTCACGAACATAATCCCTGTAAAATAAACAGAACAAAAAAAAATGTAATTATTATAATATATGGTATGTCTCTTGTAATGTACTGTACTATTTGATGGTTGCTTTTAGCAGACAGGTCATTAAAATTACACACAGCAACACAAAATTATCTGAGGTGTTGTCTTACGCTGCATTTTGATAACATTATCTTGTTTTTTAGTACTTGTCCTTACTCAGAGGTACTTTGACTGTATTATCAGCACTGGGTATATAAATAACATTAATAGATGAATGAAATACTTAAATAATTTAATACATCAATAAATACATAAAGTCAATGCACACATTTTTGAGAAGAAACTATTTTTAATCAAAATTAAGTCATTTGTTTGTTGCTGTCCAAATAAGTCAGTTCAGGTGTCTTTATAGCAACAAGCCTGAAGCCTTTAAAGAAACCACTGGCTGTTCTCACAGTACAACTCATGAAACAGTACTCTGTCTTCTAACATGAAATATCAGGCTGAAAGAAACACAGAGGGGGGGTACTGCAGCCAAGGTTTGTCAGGATCAAAAACTGATCCTGGTACAACAAATCTGGGAAGCCCAGTAGTAGTAGTGGTAGTAGTAGCAGCAGCAGTATTAGTAGTAGTGGTAGTAGTAGAAGTGGTAGGGCATCTCACTTAGAAATCTGATGCCCCATGTACAGGAGCATGGCAGCGAGGATGTGGAGGTAGAGCATCACAATGTGTCTCAATGGCAGAACCAACACCACCACATTTATCAGATGACCTGGAAGGAAAATGGAAAACGCTCGCATTATGTTTTCTGTTTGATGAAGCCAAGGGAGTGAAGTACTAGTAGACACTCTTTGAAAAGTAGAAACCATACACACTAGAAAGGCACACACAGTGGAATTACATCCAACTCTTGCAATCAGATCTACTATATTTTTCAATTCAATTATTGAATGTCTTAATAACAATATTGGCAATGTTGAATTGACTTATCAGGCTGACTAAGCTGTCAATTACACAACTTAAATTTTGTCCACCAGTTTTTTAAGGCTTTGGCTTTAACTAAGGATTTTGTATTATTATTAATTAATATGCAGTTTTATCAACATGGTAAATGTACTGTAAAATATTCCACAGCCCCAGGTGACGTCCTACAATTATCTCCTGCTAATAGTTGCTGATTCATTTTCGAATAACTAATCGATTAATTGTCTAATAGTTGCAGCTCTAGTCATGGCTAAGTCAAGTAAAATTCCACATAATCAGTCTGTAGTTTGATTTAACGATATGTTCTGTGCATGTGGGTACAATTTCTATTATTTTATCATATGCATACTTACCAATGTAGTACATGTTCCAGATGACATACTTGTATTTGAAAAGCATGTCTTCATTTTTGGCTTTGATGTGCTCCGTTAAACCTTCTATGTCACATTTATACAGCAGGTCCAGCACCAGAATACTCGGCACCCTGAGGGCAACGTTGGCCAACTCTTCCAGACGAGGCATCTTTAAAAAACTACTTTTTGGGGGGTGTGAGCAGAGTGCGTGTGTGTCACATGCTGTTAGCTAACCGTCTCACTGCCTGGCTCGTCTTCTTGTCATCTGTAAAAACACATACAACTTCATGTTAGGCGCTCCTCCATGAGCAACCAGGCCGTTATTTAGCGGTGAATTCCCGCTGTAGCGTCAAATGTAGGCCACTAGCCAACGCAAGAGGTATGCGGAAGTTAGCTTGAGAATTAAGACATCGCAATCACAATGATTTCAATTAGCTAGTGTGTATAAAGTGACAGTAGTTCGCTTACTTTGCACGGTGACAGACATCAAAGCCGAATAGCCATTTGCTAGCTAGTTGTTGCTGCTGCTGTCGGTTAGCTTTCACAGAGACAAGCAACATGTTTTCATAGCACCAAAGGCAAAAATATGTAACTTTTTCTGGAACTTCCGCTTGTCAAAGATAGGTAGAAACAGCCGCAAATAATTTTTTTTAATTAAATAGCGGAAATTATACGATAAGAGGGTAAGTAAAGACACTTCAATGCAATGTTTTGATTCCATTCGCTTGCGTGGCCATTTCCAGTGTACACGTCATGTCGAAATGCACCAATCAGGTTTAGGTATTCTCGATTTCAAAATAAAAGTCATGGTTTTGGATACTTTTGTTTCTACTCCTACTCTTACTACTGCTAATAATATGCATTTTTAGGATGCACGTGTTAGCAACATGTTGTAACTTAGACTTTTACTTTAATATCACTATATTGTTACTTTATATTTTGCCTTCATATACTTTTACTTACTGTTTTACTACCTGTTTCCATAGGCTATTTTTTTATTTTATTCGTCATTACACAGTCCTCAAAGCACTGCACAACTGCTGTCTCCACACAAATTCTCTCATAATATAATATAATCCTGTTATTCCAAACAAAGACATTTTAAAGGGAAATTCCCAGAACAAGAGTTTGACTGACTTTTTAGGATAATGACATTTGGCTACAAAGTGCAGATGCACTGTTATCATTGCAATTTATCAGAAAAAGAGATGGCTAATATAAAGAAAGTACATTTCCTGACTGTGTGGGTGGGAAGTTGCCTGGCTCTCTACTCTCTCTTGTTATCTGCATGTAGAAAGGAAGTTGGTTCTCATGTAGTTCATGTTTGATTCAAACAAAGATATCATCACCTAAAAGTCAGTATTTTACACTTCTTTTAAATTCTTAAACTTTAGAAATTCTTACCATACCCTCTTTAGTTGATGAAGTTTATATAATGGCCCTAGCAAAGGAATATATATATATATATATATATTCCTCCCAAAAGTCCAGACACTAGGCCTACAGTATTGCACATAATTTATTTGATTGGTATGAGAGCTGTGACGTTAATGTGGTCATGTGATTGATATTTCATTGCCTCAACTGAACTGAATTGAAATTAAATCATTTGTTCTGCCTCTTTTATTTTTAGGTATAATTACTGACATTAAATTGGTTTGGAGAAGCAGTTTGAAATGTTTCCATTTCTAAACTCTATGGCAGTGGATGAATTCAGACTTGTAGGAGACTTGTTGCTGAAGAGAAGATCATTCAAATGCTGTCAGAGAGACTGACAGCTGAGCCAAACCTGGAAACACAAACAAAGACAGCCTCACTGTATAGACTGTTTGGTTTACATGCTTACAGACCATCTGGGAACACGCCACATAGCCTACAGCTTAGAGAGTAAACTCCTTGTTTCTTTTAATGCCGTCTTGCATTGCAACATTATTCATTTACCAGATGTTGATGGCCAAGTGAGCAAAAGCTGATTTACTGCAAGCTCATGACAGCACGACTTAAATACAACACAGATGTGATGGTTTGCTGACAATCTAAAAAATATGTGGTTTGGATGGAAGTAGACAAGCAGGGGGTGATGTGTTTCTGGATTGTGTGTTTGTCCAATTTAAAGTAATCTGTGCTAATTTATTTGTTGCTGTAATAAATCTCAGCTTGCCTCTCCAATCCAATCCAACAGTTTGATACGGATACATACACAATCACTGAGGGTTTATTGACTGTCTGGTTTTTATATTGTAATTTGGACGGTTTACATCGTCGCAGCTGTTTTACATTTGATGTTTTCCAGGAGGTGTAGCACACAGTTATTCTAAAGAAATTTACCAGCAGGTGCTGCAGGTCATGATTTGGGAGCACAACACGCTGGAGAAGATGTTGAGTTATAGAGAAAAGAAGTTTCCCAGAGAGTCGGTGCAGCGAGGTGGAAGAGGACGTCAATCGGGAAAGATAAAACATCATGTCCAAACGCAGAGTGGAGAGAGAAGATTTGCAGCTTGGCAGTGAACTAAAATAGCAAATAAAATTGAAACTATTCCTGTGAAATAAATGTGTGTGGAAATTGGGTTTTAAAAGCTAGGAGGTCAATGGTATTAATCTGTAGCTCCAACAACATAGGACAAATACCTAAGAAATGCATCATCAAAATGCATGAATGCACTGCCATTGCCGAGAAGATTTCAGCCTTTTGTGTAGCAAACAGTGATCTTCCACAAACAAAATCTAGTTCAAGTTCAAGTTCAAGACCTTTATTTGTCCCCGAGGGGCGAAGAAAGAAGCAAAGAAATTGACATACAGTACATGACAAAGACAACAACATCAATTAAAAATACAGACCAAATGGGGAAATAAACACCACAACATTAAAAGTTTAAGTCCCAGTGTGCCTTATGTACAGACATTACCTATTCTTTCCAGAGTTAAGCAGAGAGATAGCAGTAAGGAAAGACTTTCAGTGAGAGTTGATGAGGTACCGTCTCTTAATTTATTATCTATATAAAATGTTAAAGGATTTGGGATGGCACAATTAATGTAGAAAGAGGTCAGCTTATCTAGAATAGAGACGAAGATTCAAAGTCCCTTATGCAAATTGATTACAGTTACTAAAATGTTGTAGCTGGTAAAGGTGGAGCTTATTCTCATTACCATATGTACTTTATCTGCTGGGTAGTTTGTAAATTATTTCAAGTTAAAGTTTTATTTGGGTAAATGCTACTTTCCATTGTGTTATGAGAGAAAAAATAGATTAGAAGATTAAACAAATGTGGTGTAAATTGTGCAGAAATGTTAACTGTTCTTGTAAATATTTGAATGTGATAGTTAAGTAAATGGGTCACTGTTGAACACACAACCCACATTATGTAAACCGCAGTCATTCAAGTCTTTTTGAATCCCATTTTTTCCTGAGAGCTGGACTTTTTGGGAGGGAGGGAGGGAGGGAGGGTGAGGGGGAGGTCGGATTAAGGAGGAGGGATGTGGAAGGAGGTCTGGCTCTCTGTCATCTCCACATAAAGTGGCCTGGAATGTTATTTTCCCCCTCACTCTGCAGCAGCAAACAAAGAGGACGATGGAAAGGTCATTGTGCACGTTGGCTGCAGTAATTTTTCTGGGAGGATTTTTAGACACAGCGCTGACAGACAATACCACAACTGAGATTAATTCATTATTCAACAACATCTCCACTACTACGGCTGAGTCTGTCACTGTGCAGCCGCAGGATCACAGCAGCGACCGACCGACTCCAACAGCAGCACAGAGAAGGTTATCCACCGCCGCTGGCAGAGCCAAACAGCTGGACACCAAAAACATCAGCCAAGACAGCGAAGAAGAAAGCAACAATAATGAAGAAGAAACAGATGACAGCAAGAAAGAAGATAAGAAAACAGAACTGGGTAAGACAACAATCTTTTTTAGTTTTACTAAAACTAAGGTAGGTAGATACCAGGGAATTAAGTGCCCATTCATTAAAGATGACATTCAGAGACCCTTTGCTCCTGATTTACATCGGCTCAGCTTTTATAAACCTGTAAAACAATAAACAGGTAACATCATGTAATCAAATAAGTGAAAATAAGCATTACTTTATATAATATTGTTACTCTAATGCTCCAGAGTAACCCAGAGCTATGTTACATATCTCTGGGTTACTCTCTTTTTATTTTTATTTTTTTTACAATAGCTTTCTTGAATGATTGATGAGTTGTTGGGACCAATAAATATTTTGCAACTAATTGACTACTTGTTAAAGCTGTGTAGAGGATTAGCTAATGAAAAGGTCTGTACATAAGTGAAATCAAATATTACCTTATATATCTTTGTAACTGTTTGCACATTTAAATACAAACGTGGTTTATGTTTGATTTGAGATGGAACAGGCTGCATAACTTGTCAGAAAACAGTGTCAAAATGCCCTCACAACCTACTAAAGCCCAAGGGGACGTCTACAAATTTGCTTGTTGTGTCGGTCCAACAGTCCAAAACTCAAATATATTACATTTACTATCATAGTAGACTAAGAAGATCTGGAAATATTTTTTACTGGAAAAAACTGGAGATAGGGATTTCTTTGCAAAAATGACTGATTAAGCGCCTAAGAGCTCTGGTTTCTGGTTCTGTTATTGCTTGTTCCCAAAGCCATGAAATACTCTGCAGCTGTAGCTCTGCTGGACGTTTAACTTTACTCTCTCTTGCCCCTCAACTTTGTCTCAAGTTACATTCAAACCCTCCACGGATTCACGTATCTGCAGTTTCCTGTGCACAGGGCCTCCAAACTTCCACTGAACTGACGTGGGATGATATGAGATATTCCAATAACCGCTGGGACCACTAATTACATCAGCCATGTGTTTGCTTACTCTGGAACAAGAGGGAGAGTTTTTTAACCCCCGAGCAGTCTATCCCAAAGCTGTTTCTTTTAAGGTTTGCATCTCCAGACACAAACCTGCAGGAAATTTGATCTCCTTTTCTTTCCAGACTGTCCTCCTCTCGGCCTGGAGTCCCTGCGGGTTGATGACAGCCAGATTCAGGCCTCTTCCTACCAGCGGACGGGTCTGGGTCCCCACAGGGGCAGGCTGAATATCCAGGTGGGTCTAGATCTCAAAAAAGTAAGGCAAGGCAAGGCAAGGCAGCTTTATTTGTATAACACATTTCAACAACAGGGCAATTCAAAGTGCTTTACACAAAAACAGTTAAAAAACAGTTACAAAATAAAAACAGATAAAACATAGAAGAAACAGTTAAATAAAAACAGATAAAACAAAAGATTAAAAGTTACAGTGCAGCATAAGAAATTAAACATTAAAGAAATGAACAACCATTTAGAGAAAGGCATCATCAAAAAGAAAGGTCTTCAGCCTTGATTTAAAAGAACTGGGAGTAGCAGCGGATCTGCAGGTTTCTGGGAGTTTATTCCTGATATGAGGAGCATAGAAACTGAACGCTGCTTTGAAATCAATTCTTTGAGCACAGGAAGCCAGTGTAACGACTTCAGAACTGGAGTGATGTGATCCAGTCTCTTGGTCTTAGTGAGGACTCGAGCAGCAGCGTTCTGAATCAGCTGCAGCTGTCTGATTGATTTTTTAGGGAGACCTGTAAAGACCCATTACAGTAGTCAAGTCTACTGAAGATGAAAGCATGGACAAGTTTTTCCAAATCCTGTTGACACATAAGTCCTTTAACCCTTGATATATTCTTAAGGTGATAGTAGGCTGACTTTGTAATTGTCTTAATGTGGCTGTTAAAATTCAGGTCTGAGTCCATGACTACACCAAGATTTCTGGCTTTGTCTGTTGTTCTTAATATTGTTGTTTGAAGCTGAGCGCAGACTTTTAATCGTTCCTCTTTTGCTCCAAAAACAACCACCTCAGTTTTTCCTTCATTTAATTTCAGACAGTTCTGGCACATCCAGCCATTAATTTGTTCAATGTAATTAGTCAGTTTTTTAATTGGACTATAGTCCCCTGGCGATAAGGTTATGTATGTGTGTCGTCCGCATAACTATGGTAACTTATTTTGTTGTTTTCCATAATCTGAGCCAGTGGAAGCATGTAGATGTTAAACAGAAGAGGCCCCAGAATGGAGCCTTGGGGAACTTCGCACATCATATTTGTATGCTCAGATGTATATTACCTATTGACACAAAGTAATCCCTATTTTGTAAGTAGGATTCAAACCAGTTTAGTACTGAGCCAGAAAGACCAACCCAGTTCTCCAATCGGTCTAGTAATATGTCATGGTCGAACGTGTCAAATGAAGCACTGAGATCAAGTAATACTAGGACTGAAATTTTGCCATTATCTGTGTTAAGGTGGATGTCATTAAAGAGCAGTCTCAGTGCTGTGGTTGTGGTCGGAAACCCAACTGGAAGGTATCAAAACTGTTGTTCAGTGACAAGAAAGTGTTGAGTTGTTGAAAAAACGCTTTTTCAATGATTTTTCTTAAAAACGGAAGGTTTGATATTGGGCTATAGTTGCTCATGAGTGATGTGTCTAGGTTGTTCTTTTTTAAGAGTGGCTTGATTACTGCAGTTTTCAGGGTCTGTGGGAAGATACCTGAAAGTAAAGACATGTTCACAATCTGTAGAAGATCAGAAGCCAAACAATTGGAAACATTTTTGAAAACACCCGTTGGTAGAATATCAAGGCAACAGGAGGAGGTTTTCAGATGTTGTATAATGTCCTCCAGGTTTTTATGGTTGATCGTATGAAATTCTGTCATACTGGAACTAGTTTTGCTTGAACACTGTGACAACACATATCCTGTACTTGATATGGAGGCACTGACTGTTTGTCTAATCTTCAGAATTTTGTCTTTGAAGAAGGAGGCAAAATCATTGCAGGCCTTGGTAGATAAAAGTTCAGATGCTACTGGTACTGGAGGGTTTGTTAACCTATCGACAGTAGCAAACAAAGCATGTGAATTATTATTGTTTCTAGCGATAATGTCAGAGAAGAAGGACCTCCTTGCATTCCTCAGTTCCAAATTATAAATGCGAAGTCTCTCTTTATAGGTGTTATAATGGACCAGGAGATTTGTTTTTTGCCACCTTCGTTCAGCACACTGTACACTGAGCTTCTCACAAGAAGAAATAGAAAAAGTAGATGAGCAGGAAACAAGAACTCACTTCACTTACTGAGGCTGTGGAGGGACCTTTTGTTTTTTGGAAAGATCTTTCTGAGGTCTAAAGGATGATCAAAAAGCCATGAATACCATTATACCACAGCTGTAACTAAGGTTTATTTTCATTATTTGACAAATACTTTGTCGATCAATCATGATCAACAATATTAAATTGAAAAAGTTCCCAAATCCCAAAGTAATATTTTTGAAATTGCACTTCTGTCCAAAAAACATTTCAAAACCCAAAGACATTGTACTATCATGTATGACAAAGAAAATAAACAAATTTGCACATTTGAGTTTTAATCATCACATTTTTGGCATTTTTGCGTGAACAATAGAAACTCCAGCCATGCGAGCATGAGGCTGTACTTAGGCACAATGATGCTTTGAGCTAAATCCTAACGTCAGCATGCAAATATGCTCACAATGACAATGTTAACATGCTGATGTTTCATGTGCTAACATTTGCTAATTCGAACACAAAGTAAATATAAGGCTGATGGGAATGTAAACAGTTCTGTATTTGGTCATAAACCAAAGTATTGGACTTAATAAACTTTTGACCTTATGGTGGCGCTAGAGGAAAATCAGTGGCTCAGCCCAGTCATTAGGATTCATCCTCTGGGGACCGTGAATGTCGCTACAAAATATAAAAACAATCCATCCCATAATGGCTAAAATAGTCTTAGTCTTCATCTCTTTAAAAGTACAAGTGGGTCCTATATTATGTTTTGGATTATAAAGATGCACAAATGAACATCACTAAATAGTATGTTCTTACACATTTACTTCATATTTCTTAAACTAATGGACTATAAATGTCCCGCAATCTCCATCTCTTTTCCCCTTTGCTTTTATTGGCAAGTAATATTAACACTATAATAAAACTAGAGACTGGATTTGCAGTTGAAAGCGCTCTTTTTGAGTTTCATGGAAATTCAGTAAAACACAGAGCCAGGCAGCAGTGCTATTCCACATCCCAGCCACCCCCTTCATGTTCTGCAGTATGAAAGCAATTATTTTACAATCAGAGTCAACACAAAATGTAATGCAATGCTTCACATTGAGGCAGAGCCGGAGTTTAACGTATTCTGCAGTTGTAAAAATAAAAAAAATGTAATGTGTTTTTAGTCTGGCATTGAGGATGGGGACCTGTACGACGGAGCCTGGTGTGCTGAGTATAAGGACCAGCACCAGTGGTTGGAGGTTGATGCCATCCACCTCACCCTGTTCACTGGAGTCATCCTGCAGGGCCGGGAACTCCATCTGGAGGTCAGGTAGTATCAGGATTCAAATCTGAAGAGGTTTGGTTCCAAAATGGAATTTAAAACTGCTGCTAAAACACACGCAAAAAAGACTGGTCAAACAAGTCAGAGTACATACATGTTCTTTCAATGCATTGAAGTCTGAATATTAAAAATCTATTTCTTTTCGTCTTGGTCTTTGTTACAGTTGGGACTGGGTCCACACCTACAAAGTCCAGCTGAGCAATGACTCTGTGACCTGGACTGCCTGCATGAATGGGACAAAAGAAGCTGTAAGAACTCCTCTTCTTTTTTTAAATTCTCTGATATTATGGAATGTAGCTACCGTGACCAGTGGACCTTGAACTGATGGAAAACAGATTTTGAAGAGTTTGTGCCAAAGTGAAATATGTACCCTGAACAAAACAGTCAACTAACAAATAAAGTAGTAAGAAACTGAAACTTGTGGTTGGCATGGTAACTGTTTGACTACATAACATTATATACATTAGAAATACTTGCTGCATATGTTAGTTGTCAAATAAGACCTCAGCTTTTACAACATCAAAATGTGTAATCAATCCTAAAATACACATTGACAAAGGCTGCAACATGCAGGTGGAAATAACGATAAATTGAAGCTTTGATCTAAACTGACTGGTTTGCAGTTTTTTGGATGTCTGATCTCTTTCCAAAGAGCTAGAGATATAAAGAAAAAGATATTTCCTCTTTATTTTAAGGTTATTACTTAAGCCAAGGAGGTTATGATCTCAAGCCTGTTTGTTTGTGTTGTTGTCAGTTAGTATTCCAAATAGCTTTTGGGTCAAAAAAACAGCACCGTCTTGAACATTTTCACTCTTACAAGCTACTGCACTTGAATGAAAATATATCCCATGATTGTCTCCCAGTGTGTGTATTCTGGTGTAAATCCAGGTGCAGATTACTACAACTCTACAGCCATGCTAGCGACTCTGTGCTCAGGCACAGTGGTGCCTTGAGCTAAATGCTAACATCAGAATGTAAATAGTTAGTTAGTTTAGCATGTTAGCATGCTAATATCAGAAAATTAGCACTAAACACAAAGTACAGCTGAAGCTGATAAGGATGTCATTAGTTTTGCAACTCAAAAACTAAATTGGACAAATGAAATTTTTGACCCAATGGTGGTGCTAGAGGAAAAATCTGGTGATCACCAAAGTCAGTAGGATTCATCCTCTGTGGAACCGTGAATCTCGGCACCAAATTTCATGGCAATCCAAGTTGTTGCAATATTTTAGTCTGGAACAAAGTGGTGGACAAACCACCGCAAAGAATGTCTAATTCTTATTCTATATTAACATAACAATGATGCACATCTGCAGGATATGCTAAATGTTCAAACCTGTGTGACGTTGCATTAAATTGTACAGATATTTGAAGGAAACCAGGATCCAGAGACTCCAGTGCTTGGACTCCTTCCTGTTCCTACTGTTGCCCGTTTCATCCGCATCAACCCTCAGACCTGGTACTCCAACGGCACCATCTGCCTCAGGGCTGAGATACTCGGCTGCCGTGTCGACGGTAAGCTGCAGTATAGAGCTATAGAGCATGTGACTGAACCAGATGGACTTCTCAAGTCCTGGACTCAGACTTGAATCGCCGTTCTCCTGACTTGTGACTCGACTTGGACTCGAGGATTTATTAAATCGGACTCGAGCATTTATGAAATTAGACTTGGAAGTTGGATGAAGTTTCTGACAATTTTAGATGTAAAAGGCAGTGATGAAGTACTCAAGTCTAAGTCCAGGACCTAAGTCGCTATTTTTTGGACTTGTGACTTGACTCTGACTCAAACTCAGGTAATGGTGACTCGTCTCTGACTCTTATTTGGTGACCCAGCTACAACACTGGGGACTCAAGACTTGAGACTTGACTTGATTCTACAGTTGGTGACTTGACTACAACAATGGACTGAACACAGTGACTTATATATGAAAATACATTGAAATTATAAGTTTCTAAAGGGCTAGGGTGTCTGTCTGTCTGCCTGTCTGTCAAAAAAAGGAAGTAAATGTGCTCTTTCCTCATAGATCCAACAGACATTTACTCCTCAGAGCAAGAACCAGGATCAAAAGACGCTCTGGACTTCAGACAACACAACTACAAAGAGATGAGAAAGGTGAATGCGAAGAACGGCTGCAGAGCCACACCCATGCATGATGAGTAACTTTGGTTTCCCGTAAAGCTAATGCGAGTCAGTTTTTTCTCAGACCCCTAACAGTTGGCAGATTTCAGAGTTCAGATTTATCCCTTTGAAGACTTTTAGTCCAACTTGTCTCCTTAACCCTGAAGCTCATGAAGTCTGTGACGGAGGAGTGTCCCAACATCACCCGCATCTACACCATCGGGAAAAGCTACATGGGCCTAAAACTGTACGTCATGGAGATCTCAGATAACCCGGGCAAACATGAACTAGGTAAGAACTTTTCTCAACTCTTCTTCTATGAGTTGAGACCTTAAAAGTGGGACGTTTCTGGGCCAGAGTTCATCATGTTTCTTGGGTTACCCAGAGTTCAGCAGCAGAGGGGCCCAGTTCAACATCCTCCAGTATTTATACAGACTTTAGCAGCCGCAGCAACACACAGGGAGGCTGGGCTGTGGAGAAGGCTTCTCTTGTATAAACAAACTGATAATCATTTTAAATTAGAGATTATGCTCTCTCCACCAAACAAGACAGATTTTTTGTGCAATATTGTCTTCAGATGCAGTATTTTGTAGCCACTCCCAGCTGTGAAAGAAGTTTAAATGTTCAGTGTTCAGCTTTTCTTTTGTTCTTCTTAGGCAAACTGTTTCACTCCCAAAGAGGGAATAATAGGACAGCTGATTTATATTCCAGTGGTTTCCTGGTTAAATCAACACTGATGCCAAATATAAGAAGAGGAGTCCTTTTTATTTTGTGTTGATGTGCAGAGTTTGGGCCTTTGGTAGTTTCAGCTTTAGGAATGTCTGCCATCAAGTCTGGCCAAGCAATATGATTATTTAATTTGGATTTATTTACAAAACATAAAACACTACAAACAAACAGTAATACATTTTCAGACATAAATGAAAAACAACAACAGTATATATAATATTATATTTCTATATATATTTCTTTCTATAGATATTTCTATATATAGATATTTCTATAATATTATATAACTATAAATATTCCTCTTCAGATACTCTTAAAATATTACACAAAATACATAAGCACTGAATCCAGAAAAGTTAAATCTTAAAGCATCTTTGTATACATATAAATATACACAAAAAAAGTACAAAAATAATTACAAAACATGGTTACAGTCTTAGGGCCCTTAGATGTTGCTTTACTTGTTTTTTAAAGCTTGATTTATTGTGCGCAGTATCAATCTCAACCGTGCGTGAGTTCCATGCAACCATCCCTCGATATACTACTATTATTGATAAAGTTCTGTCACACAGTTGCCTAACACAATACAAACAGGATGAAAGTTTTATCTGGGAGATTGAATGTGCTCCTGATATGCCCTCAACTTTGATCTACTGAATAAAATCTAAAATGTCAGTTGCTTCATGTTAAGTATGACCTGTTACTGTAAGTTGATGTTGGCCCAGACACATTCCTTCACAATTACTGCTTGGCTAGTAACTGTCTTAATTTCCCTCTTGGCAGGGGAGCCGGAGTTTCGCTACGTGGCCGGAATGCACGGGAACGAGGCTCTTGGCCGAGAGCTTGTCCTCAATCTCATGCAGTACTTGTGCAGAGAATACAAGAAGGGCAACCAACGCGTTGTTCGGCTGGTGACTGAGACTCGAATCCACCTCATGCCCTCCATGAACCCTGATGGATACGAAGAAGCTTATAAGAAGGTGGGAGAAGTAAAAATGACTTTGTGGAGGATAGTCGCGTTTTCTTGTCGTTTGCCGAGCATGTGTTTAAAGAGAGAGGGCATATCTGCTTCCTTTGTATTTGTACCCTGTCCATCACTTGTTGGACTGCAGGTTGAGTTTGGTGGATAATAAGATTGTTATCATTTTCCTGGCATTTCAAACTAATACAGATTAGCTTGAAGAAGAGACTCCCACTCTAACGGTTAGACATCTCAGGTATGTCTGATTTGACAAAAATGGTTGAGTTGCCAATTTGTGCACACTGTTGTAGCAATTATTTTCGTCTTTTATTTACCTATATCCTGTTGAAAAATAATATATGGGGTAGGATTCTTCTAATCTGGTAAACCAATTGAATATCAGTTAAGGAAAGGAAGTTAAATTGTATAGAAGAGGCACAGAGAAAAAAAAAATAAGATGGAAGTTGAAGTCCCCATTTGATAGCCTTACTAACAGTGATAGTTAATGTCTGCTGTCTAAATGTCACAGTTTCTGATGGACTTCTCTACTGCAGGGGTCTGAACTGGCCGGCTGGGCAGATGGACGACACAGCTATGAAGGAATAGACTTGAATCATAACTTTCCAGACCTGAACAACATCATGTGGGACGCCCAAGAGACGGCAGCAGATCCATCTAAAGTTGCCAACCATTACATCCCTATCCCAGAGTACTACACTCAAGAAGACGCCATGGTAAGGACATGTAAAGAATGTAACAATCAATAGGCATCGCTGAACAAGTTGAAGAATTTAGAGCTACTTTGTGATGGATTTAAAAATGCATTGCTTTGGCACCATCTGGTTGTAATATTATTATGACATTGTGGTAAACAGCAATGTGTGTTGGTAAAGAAACTAGAATCATATAAAAATACAACTTTCCTGTGAAAAAACAACAAACAAAACTTCACCAAGCACACTATTACTAAAGACCTAACTCTGCTACTTAAAAAAGGGTTGCATGTGTTGGCGCATTAATGTAGGTAACACTGAACAGCAGGTTTTAAAGGTTGGTGGGTGGCCAGTTTTAAGAAGAAGAAAATAAGGCTTCCACTGTAGTGGTATGCAAGACTCAGATCGAACCATTTCAGAGCCAAGAGAGCTGGCTAAAGCCTGAATGGTGTCACTTAATGTTCGGTAATAGAACCAGATGTACAGTAAAAAAATCACCACATCTAAAAGTATTATTTTTATGTTTATGTTTGACTTGTAGATCTTTCCTGGAAATGATCTTACAATTCTACATAAATGGAAATACATAGAAGGTGGTTTAGGCAGTGACCATTACAATGACTGAACAGACAAAGAAAAGAACACTACCTACAAAAACTTAAAGCTAATCAACAGAAGTAAAATAATTGTCTGTGCTGTTTGAGTAACAAATGAAGTCTGAGAAACCAAAACTAAAATCATCACAATAAGTCCACATAGTACTATAGTGAATGTAACTGTATTAAACACATATCTTTTATTATTACAGCTGAACTTTAAACACATTTAAAGACAACTAAATTTACAATTAAATTGTTTTGCTCAGATGTCCATGAACCTACTGTATGTTTTGTTTTTTTGTAACCTGTACTGTATAATATTTTTGTGTTTTTACCTTTAAAAATAAATAGCCTAACAAAACGTATAACTTTGCTGAAGAAACAAATGTTCATTTTTCTGAATGTAGGAAGAGTTAAGGTTACTATCTGGGTTAATTTATGAGAATCTTTCCCATCATTCAGTGTCTAAAAACCGACATGAAGCTAATGCAGATCATGCGCCCCTCCCAGGTTGCGCCAGAGACCCGAGCCGTCATCAGCTGGATGCAGGACATTCCCTTTGTGCTCAGTGCGAACCTCCACGGGGGAGAACTGGTGGTTACTTATCCCTTTGACTGCACCCGCGACTGGGCCCCTCAGGAGGACACCCCCACGGCGGACAACGCTTTCTTCCGCTGGCTGGCCAGCGTCTACGCCTCGACTAACCTGGTGATGTCCAACCCCAACCGCCGCCTCTGCCACTACGAGGACTTCCAGGTACACAACAACATCATCAACGGCGGAGCCTGGCACACCGTCCCCGGCAGTGAGTCCTCTCTTTGAATGTTGAAAGCTATCAGGTAGTAACTTAAAAAAATGTTACTATCTGTAGACAAACTTCTTAATTTAAACGAGTGTCCCTCAAATCTCGCATTTAACTCTTCTGTCTTTATTTTCTTTGAAAGCTTAGAAAAAGGCCTTGTAACTCTTAAACATCCATCAGGCAGGTGAGTACAAGGCAACAAGAGACCCAAATGCAGACAATCTAGGCCAGTGCTGTAATGTAACTAAGTACATTTACTCAAGAACTGTACCAAAGTACACATTTGAGGTACTTGTACTTTGCTTGAGTCTTTTCTTTTCATGCTACTTTCTACTTCTACTCGGCTACCTTTCAGAGAGAAATATTGTTCTTTTTACTCCACTTCATTAATCCAACAGCTTTAGTTGTTTTACAAATTAAGATTTTTGTACACAAAACACATGCAGTTTATAGAAAACAATGTTTTATTATAAATGAAACTAGACCCAACAATTTAACGGCCTACAAGTCCAGCTGAAATTATTATACAATTAAACACTTAGTTGATAGTAACAGTTTTGATCGTTTCCAGTTTCTAAAATGTGAGGATTTTTACTTTTACTTTTAATACTTTAAGTAGATTTTCCTGATGACATACTTTTACTTAAGTTCCATTTTCAATGCAGGACTTTTACTAACAGTGTTGTTGTTTTTTTACAGTGTGGTACTAGTTTTTTTTATTTAAGTAAAGGATCTGAATACTTCTTACACCACTGATCTAAGCAGACAGTTCAGTAATTTAGTGTTAAGTAAAGATACAAAAACATACTGGTGTAGCAAGTCCAAATAGAAGTCCACAGCCAAACAGGAATGGGGCGGGAGGCCGGTACATGTTCCAGGTTTCAGGCTAGAGGGTTCAGGGTTCAGGTGGCTGGAACACAAGGGCACAAAGCAACATTGACAATCTGACACTGACTGGGGAAAAGGAGGCTAGTGTGTGGAAGTGGGAACGGCTGAACCGAGAGACAAAAGTTTTTTTTTTCTTTTCTTGCTGACTTTCCTATGTACACTGTTTACTTGTATGTATATTCTGCAGGTATGAATGACTTTAGTTACATGCACACCAACTGCTTTGAGGTGACGGTGGAGTTGTCCTGTGATAAGTTCCCTCATGTCAGTGAGCTTCCCATCGAGTGGGAGAACAACAAGGAGTCTCTGCTGGTTTACATGGAGCAGGTTAGTCTGTGACTTCAGCTGCAGCAGCTTTGAAATCCAGCAATGGTTTCTGCCTTCATTTTCTCTGCAGGGCCTCACAGTGTAGCATTTCTTCTTCTTTAGGTTCACAGAGGCATTAAGGGTGTGATCAGGGACAAGCTGACCAGACAAGGGATAGCAGATGCTGTAATCAAGGTGGAGGACCACGACCACGACATCCGATCAGGTCAGACACTTCATTTCATGTTTCATAGTTATCAGTTAGCTTTCCTTTCTAATGACCAGGGTGTAATGCAGAAAACGTCTGGAACATTGATGTCAAAGAGGTTGGGAACCACTGCACTAGTCTGTCCACCACCGTCCATCACGGTTGGGGGCTTCTTGACAGGCATTCTGGGAAATGTCTTTTGTTATGCATTTTTCTGCATAACAAAAGACTTAATTAAATGTGATACAAAATTGGGCTGTAGAGATAACAAAATCCATCTTTGTTTTAGTCTCCACCTTGTTTTTATTTCCTCAGCCACTGACGGGGACTACTGGCGTCTCCTGAACCCAGGGGAGTACAAGGTGGTGGTTTGGGCTGAGGGTTACTTCCCGTCTGTACGTCACAGCCATGTTGGAATGGAGCCACATCCCACCATTTGTGACTTCACCCTGACCAAAACGCCCATTCAGAGGCTGAAGGAGATCCGGGCCAAGGGAGGGAAGATCCCCCAGGACCTTCAGCTGCGTCTTCGTGCTCTGAGGTTCCGCAAGCTTCGCGCCAGCACCAGGACCATCAACCAGCGCAGAGAGAGTCAGCGGCTGCAGCAGGCCAGGAGAGCATGAGAGGAGATGAGACGAGGGACTAAAGAAGCCCCACAGATACGCTGGATGGATTCAAAAAGTTCAGTTATAAACGGAGAAATAGGGAATACTGACATGTTCCTATCAGAGAGGATACTAATAAAGGGTCAGTTGCCTCAATTTATTAAAATATATTTTTCTGCATAGCCCCAGTGATATCAAGACAAGCAGACAGTTTAATATGGTGAAATATCTGCCTCTGAGATTTGTATGTGCCGATCACAACTTTAAAATATTCAATAAAAAAAAAAAAAAAACCCACAGCGATGTATTTGGGTGTACTGACCCTTTAAGGCAGATTAAACCAAGACAGTCACACAAACGCAGGGGTTTTATACAAAAACAAAGACACGTGTGTAACCTCTAAAATGTTACACAAGTTGAAGAACTCTATGGACATCTCCACATTTATAGACAGGCATCGTTGAATGATAAAGCTGTTGTGTTTGTTGAAGACTGAGTTGAGGATTTAAGTGTCAGCTGGTCTGATATGTGACAATGTTTCTGTTTTTGTTTGACTAAAGTCCAACAGGACCAAAAAATCTCAAATAAAGATTACTTTTTGCGTTGTCTATGTTCTAGTGTGCATCTAGAATGGATAAAAACAATGATTTTATTACTTTATTTTATTTAATCTAAAATGAGTTTCTTATTTTCCTTGTGAAATACAGGAGAGTTTTCCATGTTCATAATTTACTGAAAGTATTCAAATTAAACAATATAGGCAGGGAACATCACGCTTTGGTAGAACTGCTCAAAGCCAATGGACATACAATTTATGTTTTTGTCTTTTGGAGGTAAAAAGGCCATTGCTTGAGTGTCAAAAAACAAAGTAACACAGCATTCTGGGATGGGAGAAAAACATGCTCTGGTGTATTGGCATTTCTTTAAACCAATCGGAATCGTCTTGGGCGGCACTAAACTGTGCCTCTGCAAAACAGCCTCGGGAAGGAACTTGTTTTGGTGGAACGTGTACGTTCAAAAGTTGTTTTAGTCGTGCAACAGAAAACGCTGATTGGACAGATAGTCTAGCTAGCTGTCTGGATTTACCCTGCAGAGATCTGAGGACCAGGTAACCATAGTCCTCAGATTGGACAGATAGTCTAGCTAGCTGTCTGGATTTACCCTGCAGAGATCTGAGGACCAGGTAACCATAGTCCTCAGAAATCCACCGGAGGTTAGAACACCAACACAAAGGAAGATGACGGTAACGGACATCTAGCCAAAAAGAGAGACATCCGGTGGAATTTCCTGCAGCACCGGAGCAATCCCAGAAGTGAAACATCGTGGATATAGACTAGTAAACATGAACATTTACGTGATAATCCTGTGGAGTATGATGTAAAACAGACGCTGGCAGCTTAAAAAAGACGCCAAGTGTGAACCTAGCTTTAAATCTATCACTGCCAGGACTGTATTGTACCTCTTTACATACTTTATTTCCTACCAAAAATATTTTGCGCACTTGACTTAAAAAAACAAGCCAAAGGGAGTACAATATTGAAAAAAGTTTGAGAACCGCTGTGTGAGAGCAATGGTTGTCTAACTTTATTAGCTTGTCACCACTTACAACACAGCAGTTTACTTGGGGACCCTAGTCACAGGTTCTATGCGTCAACCTGATGAGACCACCAAACTCTTGTTATGAATTGATACTATAAAAATTGAAAATTGAGTTTGACCATGTAATTCTTCCTTTTCAGTTTGTTTTATTTGAATATGTATTAGAGGTCTGAAGAGGTGACGTTATCTAAAAAAATCCTTATTAGGGGCCATAGGTTGGGAACCACTAGTTGAGGTTGACTGCCATCTAGTGGTCGGTTCTCAACACTACACGTGTGGAGTTTAACACTGAAGAACAGAAAAACAACACCACAGTAACAGTAAGCAGTGCAAAAGAAGCTAACCTTTTTATTTCAGTGATAATAAGTACCATTTTAGTATCTTGTTGGGATTACTTGCTGTGTATAGCCATTAAGGAAACAACAGTACGAGCAATTAAAGTTTTCGTCTCTTGTCCACCCTTTCGTCCAGCTGTGGTCAGTTGAGGTGACAGGTAACACTAGAATTACTAAGAACATTCAATAATTAATCCACAACAGAATACAGGTTAAAACCCAGAACAGGACTGAAAAACGATAAAAGAGCAAAGTCATAAAAATAAACCCGGTTTTTAGTTGCTATAGCTACGTATACCCGGCAGATAAGACACTTCTCTCCGAAGACCATGTGAAATAAAAGCAGTATTTAATACAAAGCATGGCCTGTCCTTTAACATTCAGCTCAGTCAATTTAATATATAAATGTGAATTGAAATCATTCTAGAGTTTTAACTTAGCTACCTCTAAATTGGTATGGGGGGGTGTCCCTGAATTGACTGAACTGGAAGTGAAATCTCTCCATACTGAAATAAACATTTTTAGCAGCTTAGCTAGCTAAACGAGGAACAAAGTGTCAAAAAGCATTCTTCCTCATTATGAATAGAACCAAGTTGTGAGTGGTGAATTAGCTACAAAAGTAATTAGCTACATCTGTGTTTAGGCATATTTTCACTTCAAATCCAATTTCTCAATCACCAATTTTTTTGTTTTCAAACGTTTTCTTACCATTTCTGGCGCTGAGTTAGTTAGCTAACGCTAGCTAGCTGAGAAGAATGAGCACAAAGTTAAAACAGTGGGAAACAGCTAGTTGGGCACCTAACGGCAACAAAGCCCAACTGCTAGCACCTCTAAAGCTCGCTTATTAACACATTATGTCTGGTCTGTTTCATGTTCATTATTTTTACGGTGTGTGGTTTCATCCGTAAAAAATAGAAATGCAAAATAAATCGCCGTTCGCGGACTAGCTAGCTAGCTAGTTTTGTCTTTGTTTGGTTGCTAGGCAACCAGCGCAGATTCCAGAGTTGTGGTCCATGCCAATAAATAGTCTGGTCCATAACCCACGTCAAACGGCACAATTTTGTTTTTACACTATTGTTTTATACTCATTAAAGAAACGAAATATAATATATTAATTAATTATCTTAGGAGGTACTGGTGGGCAACTTTTTTTTGCCCTTGGCAGTTTGCAGTTTCTGGGCTAAGCTGACGTAAGCGGCTGCTAGATGTAGCGTTAGCTTCATATTTAACCGACAACAATGAGACAAGTAGCAATCCACTCATCTAACTTTTTGCAGGAAAGTGAATAAGCGTATTTCCAAACATGGCAATCCATTCTTTTGCAAATTAAGCTTTTTTGTATCACATGTAAAGATTTGTTTTAAAATACATATTAGCAGATGTTCCCCTTTAGCAAAACATTATTTTGGCATCTGACAGCTGCACACAGAGCATTACCCTGGCATAAATAAGAAAGGAGAATCTTAATAACGGCTGGTATGCATAGTAATATACGCTAATGTCAGTCTTTTTAATTATTATTATTTTTTTTTTTTACACATAATATCTATTCTGCAGTTAGTCAGTATGCACTGTAACCAGTTTACATTAAGGTGTGCTTGGGTCCTACAGCAGCTATGCCACACTGGTTGAAAACACAAAAGCATTGTCTAAGCAATCCAATCAGTTCTTCGAGAAGAAATAAACCGGTCACCTTTATGACATTGTAAAAGTGAGAAACTGGATGTAATGCAATTGGGGAAAGAAAAATCAAACACTGAAGTGGATCAACACATTCTTCAAAAACCAACAAAATGAGGTACAGGACAAGTCCAATGGTTCTTGGCAACAATTTCACCCTATAAACGGTTAAATGAACAATGCTGAGGCAACTTCTTCTCCCAACAATTGTTCAAAAAGTCAACAATCTGTTAAATTAAAGAATGAGGCTGGCAATATTCTATATTGTTCTTAGTATCAATAACTCCCATGGACCACCAAAACCAGCTATGAATTGATTCTATAACAAGTATTGTCTGTGTGGCTAAAAATTGATTTCTCATATATTCCACTGTGCTATAGAGCTCCATTGTTTGTCAAACAGTAAAAACACATCAGTGAACCGCTCAGTTGAACTGGCTACATGTTCTTTTTTTATAATAAACAAGGGCGCTGCAGTTTTTGTATCAATCCCATATACACCATCCTGCTGCCGTGAATACCCAAACACTAATTGTGTATTGCTCCACAGCTTAAAGTAGTCCTCAACAACTTCACTATTTGCTCCTGCTTAAGTAATGTTTGCTGAAACTACAGTGGTCAGCTGTTTCAGGATATTACTGAGCCTTTTGGTAAAATGAAACTATTTATTGTTCAGCTGGTCTTAAATATTTACGTCTTCAGTAAGAACCAATGGGCTTCACGCTGAGTTTCACAGACAAGGTAGGGAAGTCTTGACGTACAGACTACTGTGCTCCATGCAACAACAACAAAAATACAGAATAATGCCAGCCGTATCTTTTAAGGAGGAAATATGTACTTGTGAATAGTATTTCATTTGTAAAATGTGAAAATCTTGCAAAAGCGGTTTGCACAGAAAGTGGCTGGACTTTTCTATTGTCCAGACAGCATGACATTTCCATTCACAGGCTAAAAACACACGTACTGTGAAGGGAAATGAGAAGTAATTCCAAGGTAGCTAGTGTTTAACGCTGGCAGAAAGGGAATCACATAGATTCAAATGAATCAAACACCGTGAACAAGTATAATACACCAATAAAACCACTAAAAAGCTAAACCACTAAAGACCATGAAGGCGGAATCAAAGAGAAACAGGTGGGTAAAGGCGTTAACAATGAGGTCCTTGAAGTCGGAGGTCAAAGTTCAGATTGTATGAGCAGAGAAGCAGCACCTGTGAAGAAGGCATGAGCAGAGCGGAGCAGCTGAGGAAGCCGGGTCAAAACCATCGCCGACAGCGCACACGGCAGACACAAGCGCCTGGTTCTTGTTGGATTCAAATCGGTCTCGTTTGCATCCCTAGTGTTTTTGTCCCGAGACGGCAACATCTGGATGTCCAGTCTCAAAATAAGTCAAAGTTTTCTACTTATTTAGTGACTAAAATGAATCTTTTGTATGAAAAAGAGCCACAGTTTGTTTTTCACTGATGCATCCCTTGAGCTTCAAGGTTTGGGATTTTTAAGCTGCTCCTCAGTCTGGATAAGAGTCTGCTTTCAGCCCTTTTTTTTGTCTTTGAAGTGCAGGGCTCGAGAGGCTTAAGGTTACAATCCACTACTGCAGTCTGGTCAAGGCTGAAGACTTCTTAATTTTCTTTTTTTTCAGTTCCACTCAAACAAACTCAGTCAGTTTCACAGCTGCAGACCTGGGTTTAGAAGTACTTCAAATGGGTTTTTAAGGTCTATCCCTTTTAGGTACCAGATGGGTGGAGTTTCCATACAGATTGTCTGTCTGGCAGAGGGTAAAGAGAAATCACAAGATTCCATTTATACTGCATGTCAGACTATTTGAAATACCTGCATGCAGTAAAGCCCACCCACCTGATCCATTGGAGCACTTTAAAACAAATGCTTGGAAATGTTATTCAGGCTTCCTAAAGATTCAGATGTTTTTGAAACACTGAATTGCCTCCAATGGTTTTGACATCATTTATACCAAAGGATACAATGTAGATATAATAGGCTGAGAGTTAAAATCACTGAAAATATGTTGTTGTACAAAGAGTAGCTGGGACATTCTTATCTTCTATATTCCTAGATCTGTGCAGGAACCCAGATTAGCACTTCTTTACCCAGGTCTGCCATGCATTGTTCTTTGACAGCACCAGTTGCTAAAACTTGGGCTGGTAAAGGGCGACGCGTCCACTGAGGCAGCCCGAGGCCAGCTGGCAGTGTGTCGGGGAGAACTTGGTGGTGAGCACTACATCGCTGTGCGAGTAGATGGAGCGGATCTCCCTGAGGCAGCTGGTCTGGACGGGCAGGCAATCCACCAGCTCGCCGCAGTTCTCGTCGAAGGCCAGCAGGCGGACGCCGTACCCATACGGGGAGCAGATGAGTCGTCCATCCGGGCTGAAACACAACTCCTTGATGTAGCCCCTGCCAACGTTGGCCTCCTCGATGTAGTGGGTGAGGCGGAGGGAACAGCGCGGGGAGACCAGCGGGCGGGTGGGCGCGCTCTCCTGGAACTCATATACACACGTCCACTGGAGAGAAAGAAGAAGGAGACAGGGTAGGGTTAGATGTAGTCAGTGTCCCATACTAGAGCCTGAAACCTTTAATCATGGTGGTGCCGTCACTGGAAAGACACTTGACGTTGGACATTAGTGGCTTTCTGCTAAGCATCCAACAGCAGAACTGCACTGAAACAGCAAACTGTAAATAAATTGTATTAAAAAAGGGGTTCGGTCTTATGTTGCTTTTCTTTGTGGTCTTATCTGAACATGAACGTGGACATACAAGGTACGGCAGTAGGATGAACTCACACCACCTTGCAGGTTTAGTGTAGAGCTGGGCCATATGGGCCATATGGAGATTAAATATCATGATTTTTATTTTAACCAAATACTTTGATATCGAAGGTTGACTTTTGGTGCTATTACAAAAAAGAGATTTTTGATGAATAATCATCAGTAATGTGGATATAATGACTAACAGAACGGAGGGTGTGGCCTTGACCAATTGCCATTTTGCTTGTTTGAAAGCCATGATGTCTCTCTCTTCTCTCTCATTGGTGGGCCAAATTCTCTGGGCGGGCAAAGCAGATAAAGGGGAGGTAACCTTTCCCCTTATGACCTCATAAGGGGCAAGATTCCAGATTGGTCCATCTGAGCTTTCATTTTCTCAAAGGCAGAGCAGGATACCCAGGGCTCGGTTTACACCTATCACCATTTCTAGCCACTAGGGGACCATAGGCAGGCTGGGGGAACTCATATTAATGTTAAAATCTTCATAAAAGTGACATTTTTATGCCATGGGACCTTTAATGTACGTGTCAAAAAGTACACTATTCATCAGATGGTGATGCAATTCTTGTAGTCACTGATGGCTGTCTAAAATCACGTCATGGATCTCATTAAAAGGTATCTTACTTTGCATTCAGATCTCTAAAATGTGAATGAAGACATGCAGCGAGCCAAGTCAATAAACCAAATGTAGGATCATGTGTCAAACAGGATTAGAGAGAACAGGCGTCTCTCACCTCCTGGTCGTCCATGTTGCTGGAGCAGCGGATGAGCGTGGCCCAGCCTTTGGGATGGAGCTGCAGGGAGGTGATGCAGTTCCCTCTGTCCCTCTCTCCGGGGATCTCTGGAGTCAAAACCTCCAGGCTGTTCCTGGGAGAAAGACCTGCCAGAACAAAGTTTAGTGATAACTTTATACATCTTTACTACTTTGGCGGAACCTCAGATGACAACCGTTACTCAGATTTGCAGCGTGATTGTGTGCGGACCTTCTCTAGGGGGGTGGATCTTGCTGGAGTCGTTTCCCTGGCGAGGAGTTCCAGCTGACCTGGACGCTGACGTGCCTCCATCTACGGAATCACAACAGGGTCAAAAATTGTTCCCTTTAATCAGAAACAACAGTAACGTTCTAATACGTTTTAATCACCATTTTGTCGTTAATTATAATGACAAATGGCAAAAGGTGACCCTAAAACTGCTTCATGCATTTGTGCAATGGCTAAAAAACTATCTGTACTGTAATATGTTATATAATATGCATAACAATAATTACTCAAGGCACCTTTAAATATAATTTGGGCTTTTCAGGATCACAATGTATTACTTAGTACTGCTGTTCTGACTGGAAAAACCTTTATTTTCAACAATACCAAGACATTGTTATTGAGTTCATTTATTTCTTATTTTAAGTATTCATTTTTTCAGGAAAGAAGCATTAGAGATAAAGCAAAAATACTACAAATTACTTTATTTGAGTTTGGGTAAATATGATTTCTTAAATAAATATGAAAGATTTTGTATATTTATGTATGCATATCTGTTTCTATGTGTTTATGTATTTGTGTGTTTTGTTATGTTTCTACATTTAAAAAAAATTACTCAAACATCAAAATTACAGATGGGTTAAAAATAAATAAATAAACAAGCAATACACGGCACTAAAAATTACAGCACATTAATTATTAACTTCATTCAAATTAAAGTCTTCATCAACTAATTGACAAATCAAACAATTGTTTTAGCTCTAATGAAATACTATGAATAAGAATACTATGGAGACAAAGAGAAATCTTGAGTCAGATGAAGCCTGGCTTTTGTTGTCCCCGTGTCCAGGGAGACTGGGGTCTGACCTGAGCTGAGGGGCGTCCGTCGCGCTCGCAGCATGCGGTAGCTGCCCACCTCCAGGGACTGGGTGAGGTCCAGGTCGTGAAGGATGAGCAGATACCCTGAGGAGGTGGAGATGAGCATCTTGGAACAGTCGGGTGTGAGACGCATCCTCATTAGGTAACGGGTGTGGAAGAACTTTTTGTGCGGGCAGCCGTCCTCTGTAAACCTGCAGGGGAAGGACCATCACCAAAGGCTCGACAGAAGGCTTTCTTAAATAATTCAATATCATATGTAGTTAAGGAGTTTTGCTCAAGACGGGGAGGCAAAAACAGGCAGTTTTTAGTCAGACTGGATTACAAAGCAAACTTCGGTTCCTCATTTCGGCTCCACTTAATGTTTTGACTGAAATATTTCCCTCTGTTGCTCCGAAACGTAAAAATGTCACACTTTCTCTGTTTCTCCGTTACCTAGCTACCGTAAATGTAGGCTACTTTCAAAATGCCATATTTTCCCTCTGGGCTCTGGTTAGCATACCAACTCAACATTTATTTTGTTACTTGTTAATAGTGAAATTGTTATTTATTGTTTAATTATTGTATTGTGACTTAGGTTAACTTATTATATATTTAAGTACTTTCAAACGTTAATATGTTGTTGAATTTAAATAATTTTCAATAAAAAAAGAAACTATAATCTTTGATGTCCTGTTTCAGTTTTTCAAGAATCGGTTTAGGAATCGGAAAAATCCAAACATACCCAACCATATTTATGATAGCATAAAGACAACATTATGTAAACAGTACATATTCAAACATTTTAAAACATTTGCTCAATCGCTCATCATCTCAATCATCTCACATTCACCTTTAACTATTCATAATTTTCACCATATTTTATTTAAAATAAATGCACACAGTACACACTTTGCTGTCCACACACACACACACACACACACACCTGTTGGTGTCCCACGTGATGACGTTGCCGTCGAAGCCAGACGTGACGAGGAGCCGAGTGTTGGTGTCGTACTCGATGTTCTTCACCCAGCTGGCGTGGCCGTGCAACGAGCACACCTTTGAGTTCAGCTTGCGGAGATCCCATAGTGCAATTGTGGTGTCATCAGAGCAGGTGGCAAACAAACGATTGTCCAAAAACCTGCCGGGCGCAGACAGTCAGGGGAACATTTTCATTTATCCCTCTCTGCATCTGAACCTAGACAGCAGCTGGTTTTTACCGCCCGCTGTACTTGGACCAATAAACAGGATTAAAGCGATCATGTTGCCTTCATGAATCTTGTTGGGGTGGGTAAAAAAAAATCCCAAAAAATCTCAAATGTTATATATTGTGATTTTTTTGCAACGATTTTTTAAAATTGACTCTTTTTCCTACAATCAATATTTTTTAATTTACTTTTTTTTAAACTATTGATTAACCTTAATATTTTCTATTTGTATTGTAGCGCTAACGTTGACTACATCATATCTGTTTTCAGAAAAAAAGAGCAAAAGCAGAAAATGCAGAAAATCCATGTAACATTCTTCTTTACATATGAAATATGTCAGACTGACTGACTGACATGTGATTTGCATTCTTCTTAGAAAATTTGTTTTTAGGAATGTCTCATGATTTACTGTCTCTAGATGTTTTTGTTAAAGGAGAGAAAATATAAAAAACTCAATACTATCAAACTGCATTAAAATGAAAATCGCAATAGAAATCGAATGGTGAAAGAACTGAATCGGGACAACAGGATATCGTCCGTGTGAGTGCAACTACGTGAATCACTAGCTCAGGACTTCAAAGTTCTTTGGTACTCAACACAAAACGTCAGAAAATAAAAGTCTTGAATCCAAAGTTTGTCTGGTTACTAAGAATTTCAAAACATAAAATAGAAAAACTTGGGATCTTTACTTTTTTTTTTTACAAATTCCCTGTGCAGTTCCGTGTAGGTCAAAAGACTGTCCAGTGGCTTCTGGCTATTTCGCAGCATACTATTTCTTTTAAAGTAAATCTAGCAGCCAATCAAATGACATTATTCTAGATCACTGGTCAACTCCAATTTCTACATTCCGTTTGCAACACAGGTTTTCTCAGGTCTTACAAAATAAACTCAAAATATTATAATTTCCATAGAAATGGCAGTCCGAGCCCTACTTGTTATGAGTCACTGCTTTGAGTTTCAACTCCCTTGGTCCCTTTTGTAAAGCAGAATGTCGCCTGCTTACTTTACAAAACCCTCCTTGGATGATTTAAGATTGGAGAAATGCACCTTATGTTGTTGACGCAGTCCTCGTGGGCCTCCGTCAGGGTTTTGATGTGTCTGGATGAGATGGGATCAAACAGCAGGACCTCCGTCTGCTCGCAGGCCACAGTCAGCACAGACCTGAGCACAGCAGACAAATCAGAGACGCTTGGAAACGAAAAACCAGTTGATGTCTTCGGCCATGATGCAAAAGACTTTTCTGACCGATAAAATAAAATAGGTTTCTCAGAAAATATCAAGTCAATTGGCAAAAGAAATGAAGTGAATAAACTGATATCTACCTTTCATTACATCCCTGACTGTGATGCATTGTGTACCAAAATATTATTATTAAAACTGTGTCATAACATGAGATACATTTTCTCATTTAGGCCCCAAGATGTAGAGGCTGAGACACGTTCATCCCTGGGGCAGGAAGAACATGTGGATGTCACAATGAGCCCACAAACAAAGTTGATCCAGACTGAACAGGTTGACCTGGTTTCCCTGCAGGATTTACTTCCTACATCTGCTGTCTGGCCACCCAGACGCTTAAATCCTGCGTTGTCATTAGTTGTGCTTACCGGGAGCGTTTAGCTTTCACTTTCTAGGTTTTCCTTTGAGAAATTTAAGAACTTTAAATTGTAACATTTTGCTCGTCAGTTAGATTTTCATATTGTCAATTATAACTAAATATGTATTGTTTCGACATGAATGGGATTGATTTGGCATGTTGAAGTGATCCTTGGATGTAACGTTAAGGTGTACAGAGAGATGGAAGCAGGGACATGGCGACTGCCTTAGGGCGTCAAATGTGTTGGGGGCGCCATGTCACCCTAAGGTCTACTTCCCATTAATAACAGAATTAGAATGATAAACAAAACCAGACGTTTATTAAACATGATCATCCTATGGCGCCCCTTCTGTCACACGTTTACTTGTCAACCGGAATAGTAGATTGAATTGATGGTTATTGTTGATCATTCCCTAATTGGGGGAAAATTTCGAACTAATGATTTAGTTGTGAGTCTGTTAGGAGGTCTGAGATCTACCTATCAGCAGAGCAATCACGTAACGCACAGCGGACTATGGTGCAGGGGATCATTTTCTGGAATATTGTGACTTTATTCTTATAAAAGCCTATTGCATTTTATAAAACCCCACTTTATTTTTCTCAAAATGTCACGACTCCTCCAAATCTCAGGGAACACAGATGAGATATATTTTTTTTTTAGTTTTAAAATCTTGCTCAAACACATCGGAAATATTACAGTCCAGGGGGTTATTAATTCATTAAAATGAATTAATGTATTATTCAGTTGAATAATTGCCAAATGCACATTTAAGGAGGTTACTTCCCCAACAAAAGATGAAAAGGGAAGAGTTAATTATGCTAGGCTACATGTGTACCGCCTCAGATATAATAAGAAAAGTCAATCTAAAGGAGAATAAATAGATGAAAGCAATACAGAATGCCCGAGAGTCTTACTGCAATATATTCCATTATGCTTTTTGGATTGTAATCTATGTTTCCCTTTAAATAAATATATTTTCAGCATAAATTGATTCAGAAAAAGGTTAAAATAAAAGATCCATAAAAATTCACCAGAATATATTTAGTAGTAGTAGTAGTAGTAGTAGTAGTAGTATTTAATGCTGGCCTTTGGGTTTCCAGACCAGTTATGATTAGACCAAATGTTGGTGCCATTTAACGTACATGCAATCTAGAAACTAAAATGAACATACATTGCTACTCTATGCTGACACAGAGCTGTGGAGATCTGGCAAAGCAAGACTTGGGAGGAGTGGGGGGCTAGGGCATCCAAAGGGCTAGAACCGGCCCTGGATGGAAGCATATGTGATGATGCAAAACAAGCCCTTTCCAGGCAGCGTGCCCCCTGAAAGCGGGGAACCATGAGAACTCGAACTCTGGGGTAAGGCCTAAAATATCGAGGCCAATGTGTTGTCTTACCCATCCGGGGAGTACTCCAGGTTGAACACCGCTCCATGGGTCTGAGTGCTCAGGTTGACAGACTCCGCAGCCGGATTCATAGAGCAGTATAAATTGGTCATTGTCCTGAAGTTTTCCCTAGCTGGGTCCACAAACACCCCTCGTCTTATAGTCCTGCTTTGAAGCCAGGAAAACAGGCTATTCCCCCTGCGGATGTCGGTGCTGGAGACCTCGCCGCTCCCTATCTGCGGCACGGCGGCCGGTTCGGAGCGGGGCTCTCGCTCCTCCGACGCCGGAGACCTCGCGTGCGCTCCGGCCTGTTCCCGCAGCGCTCCGGCCTGTTCCCGCTGCTCCCCGGCGGTGAGGGAGAAACCCTCGGTGCGATGTCATCTTCCACGTCCGAGTCGTCGATGTCAGGGTCCTCCTCTCTGTCGGAGGTGCTGCCGCTGTTGGGCCTGTCCTGCGACCCTTCAGCGTCCTCGCTGTCGCTCTGGTGCTCCGCGCTCATTGTAGCTTCTTCAGCCTCCACACAGCCGTCTGTGTTTCGGGGCGCAGCGTCTCGGCTCTCCGGCGAAAAGTTGATTGGCTCCGTTCACCTACCGAGCATAAAACCGTGTCTATTTCCATCCGGTTACGTTGCCATGGCGGTGGTTATTAGCTACATAGGTTATGTTCATGGCAGATTAATATATTTTGTCGGACAGTGCCGTGTCTACGCGCCGCGCGTCATCACAAACACGGTTAGCTTAAATGTGACCGGAAATGTCCAGATTTAGCCTTCAAAATAAACTTACAAATTAGTTTTTCTCCCATCTGTATATTCATTTTTCTACGTTTGCGTGTTAAATACAAACAAAACACATTACAATTATTTATTTATTTATTTGCAATTGAACTTTATTTATAGTGTGTAAATCAAATTAGATATCAAAATATAATTTCTCATAAAAAAAATATTTTAAGATGAAGCACCCAGACGGAAGTTATGTTTTTATTCTAACTAGCTTGACAGTTTTCTCCTCACCAAAACAAATGCGAAAATAAAAAGAAATGACGAATTTCCGCTTCCTTGTCCACTTTGAGAAGCAGTCGTAGGCTGGTTGCTACCATCTGCTGGTTAAATACTGCAAGTCATTTTGTGTATTACTTTATGATAATCCATGAAGGCGCTAATTTACCAACAAAAACATTGGTAATGTAATAATGTATATCAGGAAGTATTGTCTTATTTTTGAGAGTTTTGAGGGTGTTTTATTACCAAAAAATTAAAGAAACTATAAAATAGGCACAAAAAATGTTCTAGGCCCATAAAAGAGGTCAGCTTTAGTCAGCAGGACTAAACTAAGGCTATGATAACTTAACAAAGACTGAAGGATGTGAACACTCAAATATTCTTTGAAGTGTTGCTGCAGTTGACAAAATGTTGCATTACTGCCTCCTTCTGGATATAATCCTATTCAATCTCTTTAAAAAAAATTAAAAGCCATGTAATTAATTCAGTAGAAGAAGAAGCCTTTTGGATGAAAGGCGAAACGGCTTTATGAATTTCTAGTAAGTCAAGTTGTCTTTGCTTATCAAAGAGAAATGGCCTGGATGACTGAGAACCTCCACACATCTAACACTATTAATCCAGTAGCTTTCATCATACCAGATATACATTTTCTACCTTCCACACTGTCTCTATACTCTAATATACTGTTTACACTGACCTCTACTTGCTCTTTTTTCTGTAATTGATAGATCGTAACTTATCTCTGGTGTATATTATCAGCATGTTACTAGAATCTGCTCCATTGTCTCTTCTTCATGACACTGATCACAATGATTTGTTAGTTCTGTTCCCTTTATGAAAAGTGTACTGTTAACATTTCTATGTCTAATTTTCAATCTCCTTATAGTTAGTTCTTTTCTCTTACTTCCTTTGTACATCTAGCCATACCCACGCTACTTTATTTTGAAGTCTCCCTTTAGTACTGTTGCCATTTCTTTTTCTCCACAACATCCTTCTCCCCTCTGAATGTGAAGGTTTGACTTTCAACACTGTTTTGATCACTTCTTTTGCCAATTTGTATGTTTTTCATTTCCAGGGATACTTGAACATGCTGGGACCCACATGTTTGTGATATTTATCTCTCCACTAGCTATTTCTGAACTGGTGACCAAGAGTTTAAAAAGTAGATCCTGAAGATTAGAACTACTGGTTTTACCCGTCTTAATGCTTGTCAGTGAGTGAGTATTTTGGTTGATCTACCCTTTCAGCTGATTCAACATCAGCACTGCAAACAGTTTGACAGCCTACAAGCCCGTACAATAAATGAAACTCCCATTTCTATCCAAATTGCAGTGCAACTTTAATAATCACCTTTAGGCTACAGTTGACATGTACACCTGATATTCAACATACCATGAAATCATAACAAGTAAGCAATTACAGTGAAATGTAACCCAATCATCAGCTCTGTCACCTTGTACATATATGTGTGTGTGTGTGTATCTAGTCTCCAAGGGTAGAAGCTCCTCCTGAGCCTCTCAGTGCACATCTGAATTCAAAGGAAAGGTGACATGCCAGGACAATAAAATCACAGCTGCTACTAAGTAGTTGCACAAAAAGCCTGCTGCCCAGAGGGCACTTTTGCATGCATGTGAGACAAAATTACAGTTTGTTGTACAGTTACTGTTGATGCTTCCATGCCTCAACACTGTGCCTTGTCTGTGTGTGTGTGTGTACATGTGTGTGTTTTACCTGGTTTGAGCAGGTGGTGAGACGCGGAGGGCAAACGAGGCAGCAGGGACTGGCTGCTGCGACGCCCCCCATTTACATACTTTTGCGCACGCGTAACACATGCGTTCACGCATTATTGACCAGTTGAGAGCGTCGGGCCATGAGCTCTGTGCAGACATGTTAAAGGAAATCATGTGCCAGGTAAATACATTTTCTACTTTAAAGGTTCGGCTGTGTGCTTAAGAGGATGCTACTGTGACGCATGGGTGTAAGGTTTTCAGGCTAAAGTTATTACACAGAATAAATACATTGCTCAGTGTGATTATAAATAGTTTACAACTCTCTATCAACTTTTGAATTAGTTTAATTTTTATCAAATTAAAGCCATCATTAAAGTTATACAACAATTGTCCTGGCTTCAAAGCAGGACTATAAGATGAGGGGTGTTTGTGGACAAATATAAAGAAATCAAAGTTTAGGCATCATTTAAAGGTGAATTCCTGTCGATTTCAATAGTGTAGCTCTTTTTTTTTTTTTCATGTGCAGTGCTGTCAGTAGCGAGACAAACTAAACCAATCGGTGCTGTCTACACCGAGTTATTCTCCTGCTAGAGTTAGCACCCAACAGGCTTAAACAGGGCATGTTTTAAATGTGTTTTTAGCCTCTAAACATGTTCAGAATGTCATTACCAGTGCCTACCCATGTGCAGTGAATCCTTCTGAGGGGACACAGGGAATTTGACTGCAGTAGATGTGACAGAAAGGCATAAACGTAGTGTTGATTCAGCCAGTGCACATATTTCTGTTTATTTCTTGTTTTCCGGTGAAGTCCACACTAGTGGATTATAACAACTTTTATGCCTTTCTGTCACATCTACTGCAGTCAGATTCACTGTGTTCACTCAGAAGGAATCACTGCACATGGCTTGGCACTGGTAATGACATTTTGAACATGTTAAGAGGCTAAAAATAAGTTTAAAACTTTCCCTGTTTAAGCCTGTTGGGTGCTAACTCTAGCAGGATAACTCAGAGTAGACTGCACCAATTGTTTTTATTTGTCTCTAAATTTCTTGCTAAAACAGAGCTACATGTTGAAATCAACCGTAATTCTCCTTTAATTTTTATTTCATTTTCTATATTGTCTTTGATATGCAGTAGTTTACTTCTGTTAATCCAACTTTTAATTAACATTTGAGAACTCCAGATAAGGTGATATTTTGATGGCAATGAATTTAAAGACCTATGGAATTAACATTTTACAAAACATTGTACTTTAATGAAAGGCTTAAATTCCCATTTACCAACACTTCTAGTGTGGAAGGTCTGAGCAACAACTCAACATTAGATCAATATAGCAGTGGCATGCTTAGGGGAGTGGGATGGGGGGGAGCTGAGTACTGAAATACCCTTTGATAACAAGAATGCCTTTGTCACTTTTAAGCTTCAGCTCTGATCTAATGGCAGACATGGGACGGTAAACTCCCTGCAGTCAGCCAAATTGTCCCTTTAATTTTCACCTCCTGCCCTACCAGTGCCCTGAAATACCTCTGTGACGATCAGTACTCTGTAGTGTCTCATGTTTGCCCCATCCAGGAGTGCTCTCCATATGCCGCCCACCTCTATGATGCTGAGGACCCGTACACACCCGTCAGAGAGCTACCTGGCCTTTGCTTCGGCTACTGCTCAGAGTTTCATGGCAAATGTGGCCATGTGGTGAAATATTTAACTGGGAACCAGCTGCTGTGGGACACGTCTGGGCGTGATGTGTCCACATTCTGCAGCATGGTCGACTTGTCCGACCAGGACTACTGTTACCCCAACGTTTTGAAGAGCCCTGACCTAAACAGCAACCTGGGGCAGGTGGCGGAGGACCCCCGAGGGTGTCTCCAGGTGTGCCTCACAGAGGTGGCCAACAACCTCAGGAACCCCGTGTTAATGCTTCACAGCGGCGACGGCACACATCGCATGTTCGTCGCCGAGCAGGTGGGCTTTGTGTGGGTTTACCTGCGCGACGGCAGCCGGCTGGAGCAGCCCTTCCTGGATATGAGCGGGGAGGTGATGACCACGCCCTGGCTGGGGGATGAGAGGGGCTTCCTGGGCATGGCCTTCCACCCAAAGTACCGGAACAATGGACGCTTCTTCATCTACTACTCCATCCAGGTCAACAGTGAGCTGGAGAAAGTTAGAGTCAGTGAGATGAAGGTGTCTGCCCACGATATGAACGTGGCGGATCTTTACTCAGAGAGGTACCGGAGGAAACGTTTCCATTTTGCTCTTTTAATTGCACCAAAGTATGGCTTATGATGTAAAGTTCTGCACCTACTGCAACTATCCTTTCGTTTGAAAAGACATATAGGACTATACCGTCATACAACCCCCTGGGCTGAAAGTGCACTTTACCTTTTCTTTTTCTTAGTTTATTACACTCAACTTTGCAATGTGCAACACTTAAAAGAAAGCCTATACAAAGTACAGAAAAATATCATAAGATATTATGAATTAAATACACAGTCCCTGATTTTGTTATTGTTCCCCCCAAATCCCCAAATGTGCTATAATGCCTGGACATTTATTTCTCCTAATCTTAAAGTTTGCTATTGTGGCCAGAAATTGGTAGTTTATTATAATCCCCAAAATACCCATATTCAAAATAGGGTACAATACTTGTACTATGTCATTTGGTATAACCCATACTCTTAGTTATAGTGCCCCTCAAATTCCATATTGGTACCAAAGAGAGCATATTATATATTTGCATTTTTGGTTTGTTTAGGCTTAGGGGCCCCCGGGGTGAATAAGGGGCGTTCAGCAGATACTACTTCACATTTTGGGTATATAAACTTATTTGCTAAGTATCATTCGTCTGTGTGGCAAACATGAAGCTACTGCCAATGGTGGGTTAGCTTAGCTTAGCATAAAGGCTAAAAACAGGGGGAAACAGTTAGCCTGGCTCTCCTCAAAAGTGACTAAACTTGCTGGTCAGCACCACTAAAGCTCACTAATGAACATGTTATATCACCTTTGTTTAATCCATACAACCATTGGAAGAAATGGCTAGTTCTAGTCGTACTGAGATTATGTTCCAGGCCAAGGAAAAGCCTGTAAAACCAACACTTGTCATTTTTACTGGTAATAAAATAGACGATAAGTATGGGTTATGTGATGAGTCAAATAGAGGTAAAGCCCGGATGAATCATGACCTAATGGCATAAATCATGTCAACTATATATTTATCTCTGAACAACCCCTTTAACTTGCATTCTTTTTAATTCAGGGTTATTCTAGAGATTGATGAGCCAGCCGCAAACTCACAATGGAGGCCAGCTGCTGTTTGGTCTCGATGGATATCTGTACATCTTCACTGGAGATGGTGGAAAAGCTGGAGATCCATTTGGGAAGTATGGCAACGCACAAAACAAGTAAGGTGCTTCAGGTTTCTTCAAGTGGGAGGAAAGTCTCTGAACTGTTGCTAAATCCTACTTTTTCCTACCCAGGAGTGCTCTGTTGGGAAAAGTTCTTCGCATTGATGTAGATGTAAGTGACTCCAGAGGGAAGCAGTACAGGATCCCCTCTGATAACCCATTCCTCCATGAACAAGATGCCCGGCCAGAGGTGTAAGCATATGGGGTCAGAAACATGTGGCGATGCTCCGTGGACCGTGGGGACCCGGTCAGCCGATACGGCAGGGGCAGGATATTCTGTGGAGACGTGGGCCAAAACCGCTATGAGGAAATTGACATTATTGTGAAAGGAGGAAACTACGGATGGAGAGCCAAAGAGGGCTTTGAGTGCTATGATGTGAAAATGTGCCACAACTCCACCTTGAGTGAGTTTTTTTTTCTGTTCATGAGAAACTAAAAATCAAGAGCTATTTTGATACCCTCACCACCTGTTATTTCCGCCATAGCGCGCCGCTTTCAATCTAATTTTGATGCTTCAGATTTGAGTTAATTCAGTGCATCTTTCTCTGCCACGACAGATGACATCCTCCCTGTATTTGCATACAGCCATCATGTTGGGAAGTCTGTGACAGGGGGATATGTGTACAGAGGATGTGAATCACCCAATCTGAACGGCCTGTACATATTTGGAGACTTTATGAGTGGGTAAGGTTTTGTTGATCTCAGCCAAATACTTTACTCCAACTGCTGTGGGGGAAAAAGAGTAAAGGAGCAGCATGTTTTCTTAGCTTTAGTGCATTTGTGAATGCATTCAAGTCACATCACCTGAGTCGCCAGGCTCAAAGTTTTGTTTTATTTACAATTTGAATTGGGTTCTAGCATCTGTAATGATCCCCTGATATTTAACCACACCATAAACATTTTGCATGTCCTAATAACTTGATTTCATACATTCATATCCAGTTTGACAAAATGTCAACAAACTTAAAAAGCATTTGATTTCACAAATAATGAGGATCCCCCCCCTCCCCGCTTTCTACTGTTTCCAATTCTGTGGTTGGCTGGCTGTAGCTTCATATTTAGAATAAATCACATCACTTGTCTGCTGTACACCTTTCTAATTGGCTATATTAACCTTAATACATAACCTGGACTATGGTCATAACATCTACATCTTACATCTTACAACTTATTCCCTGTTGCATAACGTTCTTAATCCAATTCAGTAAGTGGCATCAAGCTCCTCATCTAAAACTCAGCAAGAAGGGAATAGGCGTATTGTTGAAAAGTATAGGCCTAAAGTATAGGAATAATAACTATTATTATTCCTCTTTCCTATCCTATAGTAAAAGTGTTTTCAGTCTGGTTGTTGTAGTGATTTTCGTTCCCCATAATGGTCCACAGTCTTTTTCAGTGGCTTTATCTTAAGGAGAATACAATTCAGAGACAACCTGTTAATTCCTGTCTTAAAATGTGATAAATGGGTTATAACAATGGAAGTGAATCCTGTTCAATCTTGCAGGCGAATCATGGCGTTAGAGGAAGATAAGACAACAGAAAGCTGGAAGGAGAGGAGTGTGTGCATGGGTGAAACCAAGACATGCTCATTTCCTGGATTCATCAACCATCACCACAAGTTCATCATCTCGTTTGCTGAAGATGAAGCAGGTAACATTCATCCTCACCGCGTTTAGGTATGCGCCAATTTCACAGTACTCATGCGCTGTTTTCTGTGTTTTATTTTTTAATTTTTTAGGGGAACTATATTTTTTAGCCACTGCGTACCCCAGTACCATGTCTCCTTTTGGAACGGTTTTCAAATTCATGGACCCCTCCAGGTGTAGTATCAGACACAGCTTACATTAAACCATAATGTGCTCTTGATCACTAATTACGTGTTATCAGATTTACCATAAAAAACATGTTGCCAACTAGGAAAACATCATTCACATCATCTATTATACATAATGTTGTAATTTTGTTTCCTGTAGGCTGTGCAATGTCTGACGATGTGTGCATCAAATTAAAGGCTTTTCCAGCGTTGTCTTTCAAATTAAAGGCTTTTCCAGCGTTGTCTTTCAAATTAAAGGCTTTTCCAGCATTCTTTGGTGAAGTCCAAGAACCCAAATTTGCTTGACTTAGTCACATAAATGCCATGATTTCATTTAAGTCATTTAATCTTTACAACATCAGTCATTTTGGAAGTTTGGGGCAGGTGTGATGATTCATTTGGTGCTAGATTTTATTGTTAACAAATCCATACGTTTATACTATTATACTAAATGCATTTCAAGTTTTTTTGTATTCTCACAATGACAAATTTAAGGTATGTGAAACATCTCTACAACACAGACAAAACCTCCCATGGACATTCTGTATTGACAACAGTCTTTTTAAAATCTGCAAAATTGTCTATTATGTTTTGTGCTAAAACTAACAAAGAGCCATTTATTAACCCAACATTACCCATTTAACGTCTGCAGGAGAGCTCCTCCAGGGAAATGTAAGCAGAAGCCGCTGCCTGTCAAAGTGAGGGGGAAAAAGATTCCTTTTGTGCCCAGGGAAGGTAAGTCACTTCAGGTTACCTCTTGCATTTCCATAGTGTGTTCACACCAGAGAGGCCATGTCACATAAAAACTATATAAGTGAAGCCTCTGAAATTATACCATGAAGTGAAATACATCCATGGTGTTTTTTTTTTTTTTTTTTTTTTTTTAAGAGTAGAAAATAGTTTTGCTATACTGTAATTAAGGTGCACTGAATGCAAGCAACACACACAGCATATGATCAAGTGATTTAAATTGATGTTAGAGGTTAGAAGACTTGTTCTGGCAAGCCAAACATTTGCCTACATCTACTGTTTACTAGTTTGGTCCTCAGCAGAGCTTGTTTTTTTTCTCCCTACTTCATGTCTACATGTTGCCAAATTGTATAAATACATTGAGGTCATATATAAAACTAGAAAAAGCAGTCTCCTATTTTACATCAAACATACTTAAAATAGAAAGAGACAAAAGCATTTTAAACATTCAGGTCTGTTTTTGAATCCAAGCTTATAAAATGCAACATATGTGGAGTTGTGTAAAACTTTGAAAATGGATACTTCCTGACATCTGGGCCATTTCAGGGACCGTGCTGGACACAAATGAAAAACCTACGAGACCTCCACCAAGAACATTCAAACTCACTACCAAACCAACGACGACGAGGAGCCGACTCAAACCTACGACGACCACGACGACCACGACGACCAGCGCTGCCGTGAAGCCCAACTGGAAATCACTTGATAAGAAAGCGAAGAAGACGAATAAGTTGCAACCATGGAAGAAAAACAAAATGCAGAACAAGCAGCCAGCTAATGCACAGACAAAGAAGAACACTTTGAGACAGAAATCTAAGGCACAATCAAAAAAGAGCACTGAAGTAAAGCCAAAGACCAATCACACTTCCACAGCTGATTTCCAAGGTAACGCTCTAAAGAAACCCAACAGCCTGAAAGACAACACAATCCACACAAGGAAGAGCTCCCCAAGGAAAGCTGCGCAGAAGCCCGTCGGACACAAGAAAAACAGCATAAAGATGAAAGAATCTGCAAAGCAATATCACGCCTTCATGAACAAAACTCAGACAAACGTGAATGTGAAGAGGAACAGAACAATGCAAAACTAACTTCAAATAAAAAGAAAGCAGGTCAAAAATGCCCGAGTCATTATTTTGTATGTTTTTGTTTTCAATACAGTGTTAACAGTTAACTTTCATTGTTAACTGGCATGTTTTAAAGGAATAGTTTGACATTTTGGGAAATGTGCTTATTGGCTTTCCTGCCATGAGTTAGATTAGAGCAGGGATCTTCAACGGGGGTCCAGGACCCCCGGGACCCGTAGGGGATCGTCCGAGTCAATGAATGGGGGGCCTCCAAATCATTGTTCATTTTTGAAAGAATTTTCAAAAATTTAAAAGAAAGTCATAACATGAATCCAGCATATTATTAGCAAATATAATTCCCCACCGATGATAGGCTTACTGGCCATCCTCACATAGTTAATTAATCCACTGTGCCACATGTATGTGTTAACATTTTTTTTAAAATCATGCCAATTTTTTAATAAGTATTCTATGCAAAAAGGCTATAAATGAAAGTTTTAGGCCGCCCTATATGTTATTGTAGGCCTAGTTTAAGAGGCAACTTCATTTGAGACAGTATATGTAGTAGGGGGTCCATGCTCGTCTCTCTTTCAGTGAAGGGGTCCATGGCCAAGACCCCTGGACAAGAGAATTGATTTCACTCTCCTTGAGGACATTTGTATCAATCTTCTCATTTAACTTTCAGCAAGATCGTGAATACAAGTATTTCCTAAAATGTTGCAGTATTCTTTTCAAAGTACAAAGCACAACTGTTGCATACAGTTATGCATGTAACAACACTGTTTCCTTTTTATTTTTGACTGTCGTAAAATCAACGTCTGTATGTAAACCACATCAAATTAGTTAGAAGTGCTGAAAAAAGCAGAAAACTGAAAATAAAACAACCAACTTTGAACTATACCATAGCCCGGTGTTGTTAAAATGCTCTAATTTTACAACCCATAAAAAATAAACATAAGAATGTGTCTGTGTGTGTGTGTGTGTGTGTGTCTGTAATTAAACTCCCCACCACTGATCATAGCTGAAACCACTGTGAGCGTGGCGTGGCTCACATACTGACTGCTGGACATGTAAAGATATCCTGATTGCAACGTGCAGTCATGCACACTGGAGTTTTCTCTGTGGCCAATCTTTTTCCCCCCGACGTTCTTCCACTCAATTTTCCTTTTCCTTTTCCTTCAGTTATACATCTGGGTTTGCAGAATATTCTTGGGTCTTCACCGGTTAAATCTTAACCGGTCCAATCAGCATTCTGAGATCAGACCTTTAGGGGGGATCAGCCACTATTAACACTACGATGGAACTAAACCGGACACTTTATAAGTCCCAGTAATAATGACACAATGTTCTAACATTCAGCTTTTTTGTTGCTTACCATTCAATTTGGGTTCTAATGACCAACTTCTTCTCTGGGGACTACCAACGTCAAACTGCACTCCTGTTGCCACATTGGAAAAATAGAATCATATCAAGGGCCAGATGTATAGATTATTGACATGCTTTAATTTAAGAGAAAAGTCTTTTTATTGTATGTCTTTTAAATAGAATAGTTTATTTGTCTTTGCTTTACAGACCACAAAATACAGTATTGTTGTCTGGAAAGCAATGACAAATTATTCTATTTAAAAGACATACAATAATTAAAAGTCTTCTCATTTACAGTTTTGTCAATAAAAGTCAGGAAAAAAGTTACTTAGCCATCATGGAAAAATCACCAAAAACATTGTCCTGAACAAACCCGCCATGTTGAAATAGTTTTTTGCTACCTCCATCTTCTTTTGAAACTAATTTGTCTTCTGGCAAACAGCCACATGCCGAGAATCAAAAGCAACACACCTTTGATGTTCTGTGTGTGTGTGTGGTGTTAGGTCTATACACTAAGGTCTATATAAAAGAGACTTCAGATACAGTATTAGGGGACCACTAAGGTCTATATAAAGAGACTTCAGATACAGTATTAGGGGACCACTAAGGTCTATATAAAAGAGACTTCAGATACAGTATTAGGGGACCACTAAGGTCTATATAAAGAGACTTCAGATACAGTATTAGGGGACCACTAAGGTCTATATAAAGAGACTTCAGATACAGTATTAGGGGACCACTAAGGTCTATATAAAAGAGACTTCAGATACAGTATTAGGGGACCACTAAGGTCTATATAAAAGAGACTTCAGATACAGTATTAGGGACCACTAAGGTCTATATAAAAGCATCCAAAGAGCAGCAGTCATGGGACCTTTAACAACATATTCTATCATGGCCATTGACAGTATTAGAAGCAAAACCTAAATAAGCTTATTCTCTGAACTATCTATGCCTTCACTCTCTCAGATAAAAACAGGTCCAGTTTGAGACGACACCAGAGTGATCTTGCTTCAACGTGGACACAAGTGAAGACCTCTGTCAGCTTTGTGAGAAATGTGGCACCATTCCACAACTTACTGTGTAGAAATCTCTAACAAAAACACTAAAAATAATGTCTGTTTGGGTCTATTTTGATTTAAGAGTAATCAAAACAGTAACTATATAAAAGGATTATAGTACAAATGAAATGAATGCTCCACATTTTGTAATGTATCCTTTATTATCCTTTATTTTTAAGAAAAATCCAAAAAGTAGATATTAATGAAATGTATTGAAATTATTTGATTTGAAAAACACTATCCATTGAAAAATGTCCTAATTAACAACATACATGCTATTAAGAAAAGGCAGATTAGTGCAGATTAGTGTACTATGCTGTTAAGACATGGGCAGCCAATGTATGCCATGGGTGGGTGTCTTTAAAAGACAACGTGTTGACAACACAGTGTCTCTCTGTTGATGACACTTCTTTTGATGCTGATCTTCTTATTAATCGACTCAAATCATTGTCACTGCTACAATATGAACTGGAATCTTAGACATAAATAGCAAAGAGGTTTGTTTCTATAAAATATATTCAGAAATGTCTTCCTCCCCTCTACAGGCTTGTGTGCTGGTTTAGTAACGCCATGTTGCTCCCTACTGGTCATGTTATGAACTAAAACTGGGTCTCACTGGGACCTCTGATGATAAAACTGTTACATTCATGGGACTTGTAAGAAAATTTGGGTTAAAAAGACCAAAACTAATCAAAAATACTGACAGCGAAGCACATATTGTGCATTAATAAAAAGGTCACAAGTCACTGAGCCTCTGTTGGTCACATGACATGACACTAAGGAGGCTGGGAAACATTTACCCTGACAAGTGATACAGAACAAGGTCACGTCTTTAGAAATTAGGATTCAAATATGTACCGCATGAAGCGATGTCAAGTGTTTTTTAGGCTACATTTGTTTTCACATACAGCAAACATCTCCTCAGAACACACTGTAAAAAACATCTCCTCACTATCCGCTAGCTGCCTGTCCCCTGAACACACTGTAAAAAACATCTCCTCACTATCCGCTAGCTGCCTGTCCTCAGAACACACTGTAAAAAACATCTCCTCACTATCCGCTAGCTGCCTGTCCCCAGAACACACTGTAAAAAACATCTCCTCACTATCCGCTAGCTGCCTGTCCCCAGAACACACTGTAAAAAACATCTCCTCACTATCTGCTAGCTGCCTGTCCCCTGAACACACTGTAAAAAACATCTCCTCACTATCTGCTAGCTGTCTGTCCCCAGAACACACTGTAAAAACATCTCCTCACTATCTGCTAGCTGCCTGTCCCCAGAACACACTGTAAAAAACATCTCCTCACTATCTGCTAGCTGCCTGTCCCCAGAACACACTGTAAAAAACATCTCCTCACTATCTGCTAGCTGCCTGTCCCCAGAACACACTGTAAAAACATTTCCTCACTATCTGCTAGCTGCCTGTCCCCTGAACACACTGTAAAAAACATCTCCTCACTATCTGCTAGCTGTCTGTCCCCAGAACACACTGTAAAAAACATCTCCTCACTATCTGCTAGCTGCCTGTCCCCAGAACACACTGTAAAAAACATATTCTCACTATCTGCTAGCTGCCTGTCCCCTGAACACACTGTAAAAACATCTCCTCACTATCTGCTAGCTGCCTGTCCCCTGAACACACTGTAAAAACATCTCCTCACTATCTGCTAGCTGCCTGTCCCCTGAACACACTGTAAAAAACATCTCCTCACTATCTGCTAGCTGCCTGTCCCCTGAACACACTGTAAAAACATCTCCTCACTATCTGCTAGCTGCCTGTCCCCTGAACACACTGTAAAAACATCTCCTCACTATCTGCTAGCTGCCTGTCCCCAGAACACACTGTAAAAAACATCTCCTCACTATCTGCTAGCTGCCTGTCCCCATAACACACTGTAAAAAACATCTCCTCACTATCTGCTAGCTGCCTGTCCCCAGAACACACTGTAAAAAATCTCCTCACTATCTGCTAGCTGCCTGTCCCCAGAACACACTGTAAAAACATCTCCTCACTATCTGCTAGCTGCCTGTCCCCTGAACACACTGTAAAAAACATCTCCTCACTATCTGCTAGCTGTCTGTCCCCAGAACACACTGTAAAAAAACATCTCCTCACTATCTGCTAGCTGCCTGTCCCCAGAACACACTGTAAAAACATCTCCTCACTATCTGCTAGCTGCCTGTCCCCAGAACACACTGTAAAAAAACATCTCCTCACTATCTGCTAGCTGCCTGTCCCCAGAACACACTGTAAAAACATCTCCTCACTATCTAATAGCTGCCTGTCCCCTGAACACACTGTAAAAAACATCTCCTCACTATCTGCTAGCTGTCTGTCCCCAGAACACACTGTAAAACATCTCCTCACTATCTGCTAGCTGCCTGTCCCCATAACACACTGTAAAAAACATCTCCTCACTATCTGCTAGCTGCCTGTCCCCAGAACACACTGTAAAAACATCTCCTCACTATCTAATAGCTGCCTGTCCCCAGAACACACTGTAAAAAACATCTCCTCACTATCTGCTAGCTGCCTGTCACCAGAACACACTGTAAAAACCATCAGTTATTATTTTGTGCTACTTGTATATCTTAAATTAGTTTTGCCCTTTGGAATATAAAGTTGTGAAAATGTTAACACTTTTAAATGGGAGGGCAGTTCATTCATGCAATTATTAGCAATCAGAGAGTTTACATCTCAAATGCTCTGCTGCTTTTTAAACACCAGACGTTGTTGTTGCCCAGCGAAGGTGTTCAGCCCTTTATTCCAGGAATAATTGCACATGTTAAGTTTTATATAAATTGACTTTAGGCAGGTTAACTTATCTCTTTAACAGCAGCGTGTACTTCCAGGATATAATTACCAATGAAATCAATGTTACTGTTACACAACAACTGACATAGATTATTCATACATACAATCTTTTATATTTTAAACTGCATGTTATCTCAACAGATTGGTCCCTCTGTGAATCACAGCCCCATTTAAAAAAAAGAAAACAGTGATATTTTGTGTTTGCAATTTTAGTCTTTTATTCCTTTATTGTATATATACACTACTAAGGATGTTAGTGTATTCTTTAGTGTGAACTAGCACAGTGATTGTGGTAATACTTGTCCCTCTCTGACTCCCTCCATCACCGGCTGATCTTGTACACCACGTCCCCGACCTGCAGGATGCCCGTCTTCTTCACCGTGTGCAGCTGTCCAAACAACGGAGACGCTTTGTAGATGTGCTTCTCGGATGGCTTGCACAGACGATAGCTGCGAAACAACCATCGTCAGAGTAAGAAGGCATTTAGGTGTGAAATCGGACAGAAAACGAGGCCACTAAGATTCATGTGAATATTTTTCAGTTCTTAAAAGGATATTTGAATCAATTTGACTAACCAAACTCTCATTGAGATAACAGAAACCACATTCAAACTGACTAGAAAAAAGTGAAAACTGCATCCCAAAAGTAAAATTACCAGTCTACATCCAAAATAATACAAAACTCAAAGAAGCTACAATTTTATTTTATGTATTTTTTCTATGCTCCTGTTGTGGTATTTAACCCTCCAATGTAGCACAAGAACACTTTATGCTTCACAGTTAATGTTTTCCATCAGATCGTTATAGATTTGGACATTTCTGACAGCACTTGAAGGCAGCTTCATTTCACAGAGAAAGAGAACAGAGATGTATGCTGCACGGTGTGGATGCTACAGTCCTCTATAGAGGTTTCTGAAATCGTTGGGAAACATATTTACAGGTAAGAAGGATATATACATGTTTATAGCCCCCCTGAACGGTTACCTCTTTTGGGGAGTGGCTTGTCAACGTTTTTGAGGAGGACAAATCTAACTCTTCTAAATATTTGGGGGACATATCCCCTGCAATCCCCCCCCCCCCCCAGAAATCTACGCCTATGTGCATATCAATCTGTGAAAACAAATGTGATGCAGAGTTGCCAGATTTACTTGACATTAAAAAAGCGCAATGAGATCCTCGAATCGGTCACAAAACTAGCCCAATTTTCAACTTTGACTCCTGAGAGATTTTTGTCTGTCCAACATTTGTATGCATGAAACAACAATTGTTGTAAAGTGGGATGCTGCTAATACTATGCTTAATACCACCAAAATGTAAAAAAAAAAAAAAAAAAAAAAAGTAAATAATACTATAAAGTTCTAGTTGGGGTACAAACTGTACCTTTTCAGTGTGTCCAGAGGCTCTTTTCTGGTGATTACACCCGTTTCCGGGTCAACGGTGGTGAAAACACATCTGGAGACAGCAAAGCCATGATGATATGCAGTATATTAGTTACAGGTTGCTTTTACCCTATTCACCGTAAGTGTCCTCAGAATATATGTAGTTTTGCAATACATTAGCTTCAAAGGTTTTCACAGAATGAGTTTTTTCTCAGACCCTGAGCCAGAAAGCTCCACTTCGTAACACTTACATAGACGTCACCGTTTCATTCCTATCTACACTCAGAAAGTTTTTACAGAGGAGTGTGTTCATATATCAGTCATAGCCTGATGCATACAACATGTTATTCCTAAAAACATGACGAAAATTGATTTTTTTAATAGCTGTAGTAGACAGTATTTTTCAAATATGTGGAATGTTGTCAATATGTCAACAAAATGAATAAAACATTTATCCAATTTTCACATTTCTGTTCTGGAAATAAATACAAATTAGCATATATTTAATAAGATAATGCGTCTGTTGTTGTTGTTGATAAATGAAGGCATTCTGTCTCTGGTTAAAATCTGTGTGAAGCATAATCAAGTGTGTTACCGTCCACATGACATTATACGCTGCAGTCTCACGCTGCCAATCTGGATCTCTTCCCATGAATCCTAAAAAAACAAGCAGTTGGGTTTTTGAGTTGGAGATAAAATTAGCACACGCTGCTCACACTGAAAAGGGCGAGGGATGAGTCACTCACAGGAGGGAAAACCAAACCTCATGGGCTGTAGTGTAGAGACACATAGGATCTGTTATCTTCAGATCCAATCATTAAATGACTGCTTTGATATGTTTTTCTTTGTTTATGTAACCAGGATTTCTGATTTTGTAGTTAAACACAGGGAATCAGCAGGGAAAAGGAAATCAGAGCAATACTGTGCAGATGTGAACAACACACCTCATCGAATGCTTCACAGTCACTTATGACAATGCTTGGGCGGAAACGCTCCACTGTGACCTCCTTCTCTAACTTGCTGCTGAGATCCTTGACAGAGGACTCGGACAGCAGCATCACAGGTCCGAAATCTGGGTAGGCCACCTGCTGGATAGAAGGGTAAACACCACATAAGCATGTTATGAACCGCATACTAGTCTCGCGTTGCCAGACCCTCCTCCACAGCGCTGTACAAGAGGGTCTGGCTAGTCCACACAGCATTCCAGGGTGGGAGAGGAACGTACTCTGGTTTATTGGCATTTCTTTAAACCAATCACAATCATCTTGGGCGGAGCTAAGCGCCGGACAGAGCCACGGTGTCGCTGCAAAATAATCTCAGGAAGGAACTTGTTTTAGTGGAACATGTGTACGTTCAGAAGTTGTTTTAGTCATTAACAGGAAACTCAGATAGTCTGCTTTCTGGATTTACCCCATTAGGACCAGGTAACCATAGTCCTCAGATTGGACAGATAGTCTAGCTAGCTGTCTGGATTTACCCTGCAGAGATATACACCGGAGGTTAAAATTTCAACATAAAGGAAGTGGAAGGAGATGGACTTCCGGCCGAAAAGAGTGAAATCCAGTGGAATTTCCAGGGGCAATGGATCAATCCCGGAAGTAAAACGTGGATATAGACTAACTGCATATTCAGTTCAATTAAGTTGCTAGCCTGACGCATACTCCAAAAACGTTTTTAAGCTTCTGTGACATTAAATATGTGCTGTAGTGTTTCTCCCGTTGGCCCATATACTGTGGCCCACAGCGTGGACTAGCCAGACCCTCCTCCACAGCGCTGTGAAGGAAGGTCTGGCAATGCGAGACTATGAATATAGTAACACTTTATGGTGAAGCTGACATCAAGGTGATTAATATTTATCTTTAAGTAGAGGCATTCAGTTAAAGCCTCAAGATGTGGAAATAAGAGGCAACACGGACTCCAGCGCAGAGTCCTGTTTACCTCACACTGTGGGAAAAGAGGATACTGCTCCGCCGGCCTCCTCGCCTTCATCTGGGGCTCAAAGTGCACCAAGCGAAAGGTTTTCTCTTCACCCAGAAAACGAGTGAGCCAGCGAGACGATTCGTCACCGCAATCCCGTCCCTGGACGTCAGCTTCAAACACTCTGCAGCACAAAGAACAACGAGAGGCTCAAAAACTGACTTGGTACAATTCAATAATGCAAAAGACAAATAAACAATGTAGACCTGTTTTAAAATTAAAATATATATATATATATTTATGATTTGTGTTACCAACATCTAGAGTATCTATGATGGCCTTCTTTTTGGGATTAATATACAATGTCTTGGCATAGTTATATAGATACAGTTTTAGATATTTTTCAAGCAAAGATGCAGAACATTCACTACTTTTCTGAGTTTTATATGATTGTAAAGTGAATATTTTAGGGGTGGAGATGTCACTGTGGGAAAATATAACAGGCAACTATTTTGTGCCCTTTATACAAAACATTTGTAAAATAATCTATAGAATTATGAATAATGGAATTTCTTAGCAGATTTTAAATTTTATATATTTAAAAATATATACAGTATATGCTGTATACTGTTTTTAAAAGTATGTAACGTCTTTAGTTGTTCATTATTGAAATCGGTGTTACCCATTCACAAACTTGTCCTTTTTTATGAATATTTACCACCACCATCAATTCCAAGTATTCTTTTTGGCTTGACATTTTAAATCTTCATTTGCATGAACTGTGGCAGACGCTCCATATTCATGCTCCATCTTGATACACGTTAGCCGGTGAGGGACATACAGGTCGTACTGCTCTGCCTTTTGCGTTTTCATTGTCACCAGATACACTCACAGGTGCTGCTAACGCTGCTAATGGGTAGAGGAATAGAAGGAAACACATGTATTCAAAATCCAAATTTCAAGAACGGGAGTATTCTTCTTCCTTGCCCAGAAACAGAAAAGGGAGATTGAAAAGACCAAGAGACCGGCTTTTTGAAGTGTGAAGGCCACCGTAGCTGTAGTACTACTTTGAACTGCGTGGCGAGAGAGAGTTGACTGCGATATACAATTACAATACAACTTTTAGGCTTTTGACCCGTTTTGTTAACCCTTTAATCAAACAGACAAATGTTTCCGGTCTCTCTACACTGACAACTATCACAGAAACATCAAACAAGTTCTGGATTTAGTCAGAGAAGGTGCTAAAGTAAAGCCCTGACCTGCAGTTCCTGACGGGGTTGTCGGGCTGCGTGATGGGGAACCGCAGCTCCTCCATGTTGGGACTGTTGAGACAAACATGGCCGCCTTCGCAGGTCAGAGACACCAACACCAGGCGGGGCTGCTGTCGGCCCGTCACCATGTGGCCGTCCTCCGTCACCACCAGCCAGTGTCTGCAATCAAACCAAACATTTCCTTTAAAACAAGTCTTGTGCAACAAAATGAATACTATTACAAATGTTTGCGGTTCCACAATAGCACATTAGTGAAATATTATGCATGAGTTAAAATATAAAATGCATTTTAAAATAGCCAATTAAGGCGCATATAGTTTGGATTATTTGATAAGCTGTTCAGAGTTCAGAGACCTTCTTTTAGGTCTTACCAGCCACAACTACTGCAGACCCCTGAGTGGGTGTGGAAGACCTTCAATCTATAAAAATGAGTCTGATATAATATGTTAATAATTAATCAATAGTTAAAGAGTCCTTCTTGACTACCTGATTGGAGGACTACAGTAAATTATGATGAGTAACTAGAGAACAGCTCGGGATATGCTATATTAATAAACCATTAGGTTATGATTACTTCATAAATATATGTGAATTGAGCATACTGTGAACTTTATTCACGAGTCGTTGTGTTGCTTAACTCTGAATGACCTGCTGAGCGGCCCAAAATGACTCGTTCATTGATAATAACTTACCGTCCTTTGTCTACCGTATTGAAAAGTGATACATATATCCGATAAATCGGAAAGCCTCTGTATACAGTGAGGAAAATAAGTATTTGAACACCCTGCTATTTTGCAAGTTCTCCCACTTAGAAATCATGGAGGGGTCTGAAATTGTCATCGTAGGTGCATGTCCACTGTGAGAGACATAATCCAAAACAAAAATATGCAGAAATCACAATATATGATTTTTTAACTATTTATTTGCATGATACAGCTGCAAATAAGTATTTGAACACCTGTCAATAAGCTACAATTCTGACCCTCAAAGACCTGTTAGTCTGCCTTCAAAATGTCCATCTCCAATTAGATGCACCTGTTTGAGGTCGTTAGCTGCATAAAGACACCTGTCCACCCCATACAATCAGTAAGAATCCAACTACTAACATGGCCAAGACCAAAGAGCTGTCCAAAGACACTAGAGACAAAATTGTACACCTCCACAAGGCTGGAAAGGTTATGAATAGACTTCTTCTTAACGAGGGCTACTTGGGGAATACCTGCAGAACAGGGACAGGAAGTAGTTCTTTTGGAGATTATGGTCAACTAGTGGGTGTTGGGAAGCCAATGTGAAGAGGATAAGATGGGAGTGATGGGAGTGGTCCTGCTGCTGGACCTGCTCTACGTCTTGTTTAGGCAGAGAGAAAGGGGATAGCTGTAGTCTAGCCGGGATGATCTAAACCGTGAATGGTCATCTCTCGCTCACATTCTGAGACAACAGCTTTACATTTGGCAATGTTTCTTAATTGCAAGAAACCTGTGCGGGTCAATGATTTGATATGTTGCAAGAAACCTGTGCGGGTCAATGATTTGATATGTTGCAAGAAACCTGTATGGGTCAATGATTTGATATGTTGCAAGAAACCTGTACGGGTCAATGATTTGATATGTTGATCGAACATACGTCATGATCAAACTGAGTTTAGACTGTACCGCTGGAGAAAAGGACCCCAAACCCTGAGCAACCTTGAAAGCTGTGTTATCTGAAGCTACGATAAGGACCCCTGTCTTTATCTGCATGAGCTGTAAAAAGTTGTTTGCCATCCAGTCCTTAATGGAAGTCAGACAATTGTGCAAAACAGTCAGTTTAAGAGAAGGCAAATAACAAAAGTACAAAAACTTTATTACTGTAGGCTACTCAAGTAGATTTTTCTGATATTTTTACTTTACTAATTTATTTTGTGGCGAATTTTTACTTTTACTCCTTACATTTTAACACAAATATCTGTACTTTCTACTCCTTACATTTAAAAAAAAAACAGAGAAAAGAAAAAGACTAGCTCCCCGGAGGACAGTTGAGATTGTGTGTGTGCGTCTTTGAGAACTGTAAGCTGTATAAATTATGTTGCCAATTCATTTAAGCCTGTTGTTGTATTGGTCTACAGTTCTGGCACATTTAAAGTAAGTTAGCTAGTGATTTTGTTGTTTGTGTTCTCCACCTGTTAGCTTGATTGTAATAAAGCATCAACAGAGAGAAGTTGTCTCCATCTGTGTGTTAACAGACACACCTGGGGCCAAGGTGGAACCAGAATCAGCTTTAAATCCAGTCCTCATCTAGTCCTCACTAACAAGTTTACAATCATTATCACCATACATTGCACCTGATGCACCACTGACTCCACAGATTAGGTGGCATTCTTCATTAGTGTCAGTTTAGCCATTAATATTTAATCCTTTATTTTATTTCCAGAAGCCATATTTGAGCGCACACACATACATGTAGATTCACTTAAATGTCGAGGGGAAGATTAAAAAAGAGAAACTGAATCTGTGAATTCTCACAGAATCACAATTAAATTCATATCTTGCTACTCAGTCAGAATCTTATTAACCTGGAGTCCCAGTCTCTGTCACAATATTAATATATGTGATGTTTTAATCCTATTGGCAGAAATCTATTTAAATGTAGCCAATGGCATATAAAGAATAAAGGATAAAGAGCCTTTTCTCCATGTCCACTGTAGTTCTCTCTAGGAACATCTGTCTGGTCCAGGGAGCTTTGTCATTCACAAGGCTACTTTTACTTTTATACTTTAAGTACATTGCCAAGCCTCTAGCTACTTTGTTACTTTTACTTGAGTAAAGAAGTTACATCAGTACTTATACTTTAACCAGAGTATTTTTTAACAAAAGTATCTGTACTTTAATACTACTTGAGTATGGGAAATTAGTACTTTTGCCATCTGTTTGTCAGTCTTAGGCTTAAAGATATACTGATAATACTCCTCTGATCTTAGGGGTTTTCCACCTGACAAACCCCACTTTAACCCCTGAGTGTTACCAACAAGTAGCCTAACAAGTGTCAATAAAAGTTAGCGTGTAAAAAGTACAATATTTCCCTCTTAGAACAATTATATACCTCAGAATTGTACAGTAAGTTAAGTGAGTGCACTTCCAACCACTGCTCAGTGCCGTTAATGACCGTGTGTGTGTGTGTGTGTGTGTGTGTTGTATTCAACATTCACCGATCCTGCAGTTCTCCAAACTTCAACCCGGCTTTCTGGCACTCCGCCAGCGCCACCGACACCGCTTTGCCAGACTTGAGAGGGTGGATGAGGAGCTGCGACACTACGCCTACACGGACCACTCGTTCTGGCTTCCGCAGGTATTTATATCCGAGCCCGAGTCCCAGCAGAGCGAGGCCGGCTCCGCCGACCAGGACAGCGGCTTTCTTATTTTGGGCTACCGCGCTCACAGCCAGCTCTTTCAGCTCTTTCAGCTCCATGTTGGATCCTCGCACACTTTCTTGGACATTGAACTTTCGTTAAAGTGACAGGCGCCTTCACGTGTTACGTTCACTGACGCTCGATCCGCAGCAACTCGCCTCTGCACCTGGACCTCTGGACCTTTAAAAGAGGTCAACTAAACAGGACTAAACTCAGACTAGGATAACTTAAAGGGGCCTTACTCGAAATACTGAAAAAGGACAACAGGGCTGGGATTGCCTCCACACGGCCCTCACACCCTACATTTCCATCCACTTGTCAATCGAGTTATCTGTAGTTCGGTAAAAAAAACAACTCATGCGAGTAAAGCTGGTGAAAGTGTGTTTCCATCCAGCGGTTTTAAAGTGAATAAAAACCTGTGCGTAATGACGTCACATGATGTTTCCAATCGGTACATTGAATTAATTTGAGACATTTTAAGGTGTTTCCATTCATGTTCGCACTGAATCGCACAACATTCAAGCAAATAACTTTTTCGAGACCAAATGGATCACGCCATCCACCAACAAATGATCAATATTGCACAAGTTGTAATAGTGCTTATGTGCCAGCTGATAGCAACATATCAAGCTATGATTAGAAAACAACAACGCTATCAACACATTGCTATGACGATGCAGATCAGAATCAGAATCAGAATCAGAAATACTTTATTGATCCCCGAAGGGAAACTCTGTGTTGCAGTTGCACAAATAGTAAAAATATCAGAGTAGAAATATAAATAAAGAAATATAAGGAGTGTGGATATGTAAGGTATTTACATAATTAACATAATTAAGGAATTACAATGATAAAGTAATAATAATAATAATAATAATTTTAGCAGTTGAGTATTGCACACATTTCAGGCCAGTGTTATTGCACAAAACAGATAATACAGATAATATTGTCCAGTTTCAACCTCTCTAAGTGTTTTGCATGTAAATGGCCAGTGGTGTGGGAAGCGCTCCAGGCGGTTCTGGGACATCATGGTTCAGAGACACTTCACAGAAACCCTTTGGTTGAAGCATTTTCGGATGACCAAGATGGCATTTCTTAGATTTTTGCTATCTAAAATAGGCGTTATATTTTGCTCGTATTTTGCTAATTGTTTCCTGGTTCGTCCACTTCCATCTGTCTTGGTTGACACCGGCCACGTGTGCCAACAGAGCGGAAATATTGGGCGGAAATGAACTAAAACTTCTTCGTTTTGTGGCGGGTTGCAACCATTAAATGACCTAAAACTTTATCACAATTCATTATTTATTTGGCAAATAACGTTTCCATCAGCGTTTATCGCATAAGCCGTATATCGATCAAGATAAAATCCCATAGACGTATTTCCTTTGAGTCGAAATTCAATCAAATTTTACTGTTTCCATAAGGCATTTTTCATAAGATATCACCTAATTTGGATTAAAAACATGTGGATGGAACCATAGCTACAGGCGTTCCCCAATAGAGAGCCAAAGTCACGCCCTTCTACTTGCGGTCCATGGGACCTTAACTTGAAAAACAAATGAACAGGAGTGAACAGAGAGAGGCAAATGATTACTAGATCTAATCACTGTGACGTCACACTAACACAAAAAGGACGTCTCTGCTGTGCTCAGTGGTGATTTTAGACCCTTTTTAGGGGGCTTAATCCCCCCCCAAATTTCATTTTAGCCCCCTTAAAAACTTTAAATCATTTTTTCTTTCTTGCCTTGTGTGCGTATGTGTGTGTGTGTGCATGTGTTCATGTCTTTATCTGATGCTTGTCTGATTGTTGGTCATGCTTGCTGTGGTTGCGATGTTTCTATTGTAAATTTTAGCTTGAAAGTACTTTTTACCAAATGTATTGTAATTGTTATATTGTTATGTAAATATGTCATTTTAATTTCTTTTAGGGGGACTTCTACCGTCTGTCCAGGGACTGCAGATGAAAAATAGCCTTTTGGCTAACTCTGGCATATTGACAGAAATGTGTATTAACATGCACTGTCCCTGTAATAAATAAATAAATGTAGGCATTGTTATCCAGTGAAATTACAGATTTAGCAGTGGGTTATTGTAAACAAACATCGCTAATGTGTCTATATGTGAAACACCTACATTTCTGCACTCATAAAACGGCACATACAGGTACGTAACAAAACGTCAGAGCCGCTTTCTAGAGGATACAAAACAGAAGATCCTATACTGTAGATGTCAACGTAATTTGACGTGTGTTTGGATCATAATTTTGACACAAGTGTATGCATTTATTTCTTGTAGACATGTCTCATATTTATTTTGTGACCTTGCCTGAAACTGAACCAAAATAAGGTTGGACACCGTCATGACTCATGTTCTCTCAGTGGTCCCCCGTCCCAGTGGATCTATGACCCAACACACTGGCCACGTATTCTGCTGTATCCCCGATTCCAGTCTTTGTGCTAAGCTAAGCGTACTAAATGCTAGCTATTCAGCATACAGACATGAGAACTATTGATCGGTTGTTCTTTACACTTTAAATATCTATGTGATGAATGAAGGTCTCACTGCTTGGGCCTTTATTAAAGAAATTTGCCTTGCCAGAACTTAAATCGGCATATTGGTGGTTAATTCTGCTTAATTTAGTCAAATTAATAATAACACATTACAAATACACAAGTACACTTTAACTCACACATTGGCATAAATATGTGACAGACACTTTTGGGATTTAACCTGCCCAGATTGTTTCTAAAAGTAACGTAATGCCATCGCTGACCTTCTCACTAACTATTTCTGTCTTTGACATAGATACTCCGGTCTATGGCCAAAGTAGAAAACAGCAGATGCTCCAGCTACAGGGGGTCAATACAGGGATTTGTCAAATGGATACCCCTTCTGTTCCTTTTCTGTGCACATCTAATGGCAGAAGGCAGATTCACAGGCACAAGGCCAGGCCTTACAAGCTGGTTTGATGTTGCAGTGGCAAGCAAATAGGAGAAACAGTCCTAATGGTTCTACTCTCAGAAACTCACACTTGGATGTTATAATTCTGTTCTTGGTGGATACACCACTTTGATTAGTGGTTATAAATGTATAGCTCCATTCACTCTTTTGATGCTCATTCCTGTCTCACTTGTAATGGAGTCATAGTGGTTCCCAACCTGGGGATCAGGTCCCCCACAACATGTCTATACAGTACATCTGAGGGGTTGCATGATGATTGAAAGAAAGAAAAGAAAGGTTAGAATTTTATTCTGAAAAGGTCAACATAAATTGGGATTGCAGATATATACTGTATATATTTCTTTCTGATTTCCTATCATGTTAATATAATCATGATTTTACAACTTCGGCCGTCTAAAATGATTCAATGTGCAAGGTACACAAATCATTCTTTGGCTGTAAGCCAAGATGTTATAATGCATAATCTCTACATACAGTATTTTATTCTTTTGGCCTGACCAAGTAAGGCAGCATCAGGACTCCACACAGAAACATAGAAACAACTGGATGTGGGATGTCCAAACAGTATTACTTACAGGGAAAATAAAGCCAAGCATAGCCAGTGGAAAAAAAGGAAGGTTGTACATTATACAGGGGTAGACAAAATACCAGAACCACAGTTACAATTAAAAGGCAGTATCCTTCAATCTACCAATGTCTTGCCTCTTTGTACCTCTAAAATTGCAATTTAAGACAAAAGATTTAAGAGCTTATAGATTTTGTCAATTGGTATTCAAGTAAACATAACTGCCTTGTAAAGCACAGAAAACATTCACGTAACAGCTCAATTGATTGATTCTTCATGTATGTTGAATTATGTTTGCTTGTAGACAAATTTGAACCAGTTTTCATTTCCTCTATATGTTTAACCAAATGACATTGTTCTTTCCAGGAAAGTACATTTTTTATGGAATTATTTGGATATGATGACACATCTCCCAATATAACTGAAGTGGTGTTCTGGTGTCCTAATTAAAATGCTATTTTGTCCACCCCCTGCTCAATGAACCAACTGATGAACGAATGTACATACTGTACTGCTACAAACCATGACATAATTATACAATACTCGGCATACTCGGCTCGTGACTAACCTGCTGTAGGTTGTCCGGAACTGGATTTCAGTCAGAATTCCCAGGGGGACACCATCTGGGCCAAACGGTCATTTCTATACATTCAGCATGCTCTTCTCACACAGCACAGCGGGATTTAGAAATAGCATGGAGATGGTAAAACCACTTGACTACATCTTATACTGTGGTATATTGTAAAAATGTGACAAAATTATTATACATTGTACAGAGAAATTTTCCGGTGAACAGGACGTCCAGTAAAGCAACATTCAAACTCAAAAAGAGGCTGTTTTTGAATAAAATATCCACGTTTTAATGTTTTCTATGGATGTTCTTCTCTATAGTTGAGCAAACAGACAAATTACTATTCTCAACTGTGCATACATCTCTTGGCAAGTTAAGATAAAAAAAACAATTATTCAAAATGTTCAAGTACTCTGTGTGTGTGTTCAAGTAGTACTTTTGAAAAGCATCTTCTTTTTCAAGCGAGAAACAGAGAAACCTGTCAATGCCTGTGCAACATGACATGGTTCTACTTTAAAACTAATACAGTACTTGCATAAAATATACAGTAGGCTGTTGAGTTCAGGGTCCCTTATTGTTAAAAGCAAGTCAAAAGCATACAGTAAAGCATCATCATTCATTATCATGTGATCATGTGCACACAGTACTTTTGTATTTCAGTAAGGTTCAGTCCAAGTATCGCCCTTCTTTTCATGTCCACTGTATGGGGTGTTATTTCACCCCACAATGCAACAACGGAAGAAAGTCAAAAGGAAAAGATCCACCTTCAGATATTTAGAATAGCATCAATCTGTGATGTTGTATATAACAGTTATCACTGAACAAAAATCATGTTCATTTTTCAAGGCCCACATTTCTGTCATTGGAAACCGACTTGTGTATTGTTTCTTCAGGTGGGGGCAGTGGAGGAATCTAACTCATTTATTTAAATATTGTAACTAAGTACAGTCCTGGCTCGTACTCAGTGAGCATTACTAGCTTATGCCTTATTACACCTTAACGCCAATATATTTTAAAGGGCTATATTGTACTGTTGCACTTGTTGTACTCCATCACATTTATCTAGGACCTTAGTCTACTAATACAAACTTTGCAATAAAAACATAAGCTTATAAAATATAATGGATTGCTAAAGAGGCTTGTGACTCCTTGTCAAAAAGCAGTCTAGTTCAGGCCTTTTGTCACATTTGAGATGTATATGAGTTGTTAGCACTTCCATCAAAGAGACGTCTTTTTCTTCTTTCCATGCCCCATTAATCATCTCCCATCATATTTACTGTATGTTGTGACCCTTTTGAGGGGACTCGGACCTAATGCTTGGAACCACTGGACTACACTACTGTACTGTATGTGAAGTAGTTCAAACTAGCTGTACCTTGACCAGCTACAACAGTAAAATACTAAAAGTGATAACATTCTCAAAACATTTTAACACTCATAGGAACCATTTACCTGCAGAATGATTACTATTACTTTTGATGTTTTCAGTGTATTTCACAGGCAATAAAAGATTTTGAATGCATGACTTTTACTTGTCACGTGATGTAATTTCATAGAAAAAAGAAAAAATGCATCATTAAACACCAAAAATGGGTCCAGAAATACAAAGAATAGTATCTGAGGGTGGATTTTTTTTATCAATCAGAGAGACTGTCTATTGTGACATGATTATCTGTGATTGACAACCATGAGTCGTTATCCATTGTCCAAACACAGAAAAGCGCCTCCCATCTGCCACTCCAAACTGCTCCTAAAAATAGTTTGCATCTACAGTTTGATCCAGATGTGATTTAGACAGCTCTGCACACTTCATGTCTGATATTGTTTGATAGTTTGTGAAGCTTCATTGTCCATCAGATCAAAAAAGCAAATTGAAGAGAAATATAGTAGATTCACGCCCCAAAATACCTCCCAGCGCCTCCAAAGCTCACCAATTAAAATGTCTTATCGTATCTTATATCAGCACACACACAAACAACATCTAAAAAATGACAATTTGTGGTTCATATTAAAGTAATAGTTATAGATTTTTGGGAAATATGCTTATTTGTTTTATTGCTAAGAGTTAGATAAGAAGATTGACATCATCCTGTCTGTATGCTAACTATGAACCTTGAGATAGGAGCCAAATAGCTTAGCTTAGCATAAAGACTGAACGGGGGCAAAGCTAGCAAGCTAGCCTAGCTCTATCCAGAGGGGAAAAAAATCTGTCCAAAAGAACACAGTAACATGTAAATAATAACTTTGAACAGAGCCATGCTAGCTGTTTAACATGGTTGTTTATGCTAAGCTAAGCTAACCAGCTGCCTGGCTCCAGGTAACTAGCTAACACGTTACATATTTATGGTCAAACTTCTAATCTGTAGCTTTAACGTACAGACATAAAAATGGAATTGATCTTCTCAATTGGGTGAGGGGAAGAAGCATATTTTCCAAAAATGTTGAACTATTCCTTTAACAGCGTGACCTCACAAGAACCTGGGTGACTGGTGTGTACCTACTCTGGTTCCTGAAGGACTGATAGAAGCACATTGGAAACACCATCAGACAGATAAGTACCTGCTCTGAGTGACTTCTGGGCCCCGCAGAGCCAAATGGCCCCTAATGGAACCAAGCATCGAAGAAACAGAAACACCCTAGAGTACAGTAGCGATGCAGAGAGGACCAGGTTGGCGAACAGACAGTTTCTGTTGATTGTCAGAGTTGTTGATTCAGCCTGGAGGTCATTTTTAAAGCAGTGTAGAGTGTTTGTAGTGTTTCAACAAATCCAGTGAAGTATGTTTCAGTGCCGGTGAGTGTCCACTCACTCATCTTCTTTGTTAATGCAGTTATGGATACGTCATTGTGATTTTTTGACCTTTTCCACTTGTGCAGTTACATAATGCAGCAGCGTTTGGGACTGATGCACCAGCAGTTTGGGCAGAGAGCTCTGAAATCCTAATAACAGAGGCAGCTACAACGGACATGAGTCATACTGAGTAAGTGTGTGTGTGTGTCTGTGTGTGTGTATATGTGTGTGTGTGTGTGTGTGTGTGTGTGTGTGTGTGTGTGTCTGTGTGTGCTAGCTGTTTAACACTGTTAAACAGAACAGAGAATTCAGAGAAACTGCAATAAAACTGTGTGTGTGTCAGTTTTATTGCAGTTCTTACAATCACAATTTGTTTAAATAAGGTTTTAGGGCAACAGGAGGCAACTTAAAGGCAGGGTTGGTAACTATTTCCAATGTAGACTTTTTAATATATTTTTTTAAATGGTTTTTACACCCCAACAGCAATAAATAACTAATGGGCTCTGAAAAAGAAGCAAGAGAGATCTGTCATCTGTAACCCACCAATCACTGCCTCGAGGTCCGCTTGGAAAGAACCAATGAAATGGTTCCTTGCCCAGCTGTGCGTACTCCACCCCTCCCGTGTACGAACCTGAGCTCAAAGCGCGTCATTGCATCTTTGTGTGTGGGTCGGAGCCCCGGGGAGCTGCTACTTTCAAATCTTGCTAGCTTTTCGACTTTACCAACCCTGCCTTGAAATGAAACTTGAAAGTCATGACGGTCTGAATTGGTGCTGCATCAGTCACAAATACTATGAAGGAAAACATCTAAAAAACTCTACCAACTTTAAGAAATAACCCCTGAGTTTTATCAGCAGCTCTGAGATTACCAAAAACACAAAATCTGAATTTACTGCAGAGCTGTTGTGTAAGAGGCGTTCATATTTTTTTTCATCTTTCCACCTTATTGTGCAGTTGCTCAACTGACTCGACGTGAACCTGTTCTGCCGCTCTGCTGTCACCTAAGAGTTGTGTACACTCTACACCTCATTTACTGCAGCGTGTAGTGACCGAGATGACTTCCTACTGTTAAGACCTCAAGCCAAAACTTGCTTGCGGCACTTTCTCAAACACATATTTGAGTAAGACTTTGCTGTTTACAGTATTTATGGGCTTTTTCCCTTTTGCGTGTCCCACTGTTTACTGGGATTCTAGCACCACATACATCTTCTGTACCTGCAGTCATATCTTTTGCTGTACAGACGCACTGGGCTCTACTGAAATTTGCTGTATTGAAAGGCTAGACAGAGCTGCGTCTCTTAAACACCCTGAATGGAGAGAGAATGTGTAGGCCCGATGTTATGGAGCTTATGCTCGAACACTGATGTGGACTGCAAACGCAGCCTGTGGATCCGGGCTCCATGTAGTGAGGACAGTTGCTGTTCTGCTGCATGTAGGCGTCCGAGAAGGTGAGCTCCTGAGGGATCATGGTGGGTGTGGAGCCCCGCAGCTTCTCCTTGCTCCTGTACCACAAGCAGGAGCATATAGTCTGGAAATGCAGCACCTCTGTGTAGACACCTTTCAAATCTTTTGCCTTCGTAGAGTTGTCTGCTACAGGTGTGGAAGAGGTCGAGGCTGAGATTGGTAGCAGACGAGCCACCTCTCCTCTGGGCTTGCCAACGGACGTCAGGGCCCTCTGCTTGGCGTCCCTTCGCTCCTCCTCGGTGTTCATGGTCAGGAAGCGAAGCACCACCAGGTTCAGGAAGGCTCCGACCACCGTCAGGCCCGTCAAAATGTAGACGAAGCAGAATGCCACGTAGCGGGGGTCGTTCTGCAGCGCGTCGTCCCTCTGCAGAGCCACGTAGTCTCCGAACCCGATGGTGGTGAGCGTGATGAAGCAGTAGTAAAAGGCGTGGAGGAAGCTCCATCCCTCGCAGTGGGAGAACGCCATGGCCCCCACGCACAGCGTGCTCATGCAAGAGAAGAAGCCCACCGTCACCATGTTTGCCATGGAGACCTCGGTGTGGTGCATTCCCAGGCACTTCTTGGCTTGGTGCAGCAGGTACCTGACGAACGTGTTGATCCGCTCACCCAGGCTCTGGAACATGACCAGGGTGAGGGGGATCCCCAGGAGGGCGTAGAACATGCAGAAGACTTTCCCTGAGTCGGTGCTGGGTGCTGCATGGCCGTAACCTGAAGGAGAAGACATCACAGGTTTACACAGACTCACACACTGTGCACGGGGTGTTGTCTGAGAAGCTGTGATGTCGTGACTGAGGCAGTTTCCCATCAAGCTCCTGTCATAAAATGATTATTTTATTAGGTTGTCCCACACAGAGTCTCAATAAATCTTCCCATTGATGGGAAACCCAATCACACTCTTCAGCTTGGCTTTAATGTTAACAGCTACTTAGTTATAACTCCCATGTTGTTGTCAGCTGAGACATTAGACACACTGGAAATCATTCACTTTCTTTCTTTTTTCTTTTAAGATCTTTTTTTTAAAATCTAGACTGGGTAAGCCCCTCCCACTCTGCCGGCAATTTGATTTTGCCATGCAGCTCAGTCTGGAAACCTGCACATTTAATTCTCCTGCTTCAAATTTTGCGGGAACCAATCACAAACTGGCTTATTTACCTGGCGTGATGTCTAGCAACCAAGCAGCTTCTTGTTTACATTCAAAATAGCAATCAAGCACCGGACTTCTGTTTACCCATTTACATCATTTCAACTATGCCTCATGTGCAGAGAAAATACAACGGTCAATCTCAAACCTATTGAGCTTGGCTTGGTCTGGTGATAGCCAGACTACCTCTATCACCAGGACAGCATGAAAGGGGAGAGAGATGGGGGAGACATGCAGGAAACCAGCCGGGGCCTCTGCATCGAGGAGTAAACCTCTTTATATGGGCGCATGCTCTACCCACTGATCTACCCGGGCACCCGATTGTCTTTTTTCCTTCTTGTTGGCTTTTTAGCGACGTGAGAAGTTGTTTCCATTGTCCAATTACACACAAATGACATTTTAAAGTTGGTTGTAAAATAATTCCGGAGTCAGTATTCTTAGATTTGACTATTGAAATTAAGGAATTTAGTCTTTGTCCCACTAGAATTACATTCCTGGTACTGTTTATGTATTTATTTATTTAACCAATAAAGCCTCATTGGGATATAATTATTCCATTCTATTTCTTTTATTATATTTTGTTCTTTTTTCTGACACCTACTATTCGTGGGTGTCGTAGTAAAGAAAGGCAGTAAAAAACAACCACACAGACACACATTAGACAGATTAAACAAAATATACCACAAAATCAAAATAAAACCGAAATGTGATTCTAAAATCATGAATACAATCTGTAATACAGTCATGAACAAGATTTCATCCTAGAAACAGGCTCAACAGGCACCTTAGAAAGTGCCCATATTATGATAAAAAAATCCCTTTTTTTGGGATTTGGGTTGTTATTTTGTGTCTCTGGTGCCTCAACACACATACAAACTTGGAAAAATAACTATCCATGCTGTTTTGAGTGAGATCCGGTTTCTGAACGTCCTCTGCCTTCAGTCTCCGGGTGAGCTGTTCAACATCTGCACAGCTCTCTACATCACTAGCCGAGACGAGGTGGTTAACCGTAGCATGCTAGCACTAGCATGCTAGCTCGTTCTCAATGGCTAAAAACTGCTACAACACCCACTAGCTGACCATAATCTCCAAAAGAACTACTTCCTGTCCCTGGTCTTCAGGTATTCCACAAGTGGCCCTTGTCTAGAAGAAGTCTCCCAGCTGGTCCTGCCTTGGACTGACCAAAGCTGGAGAAAGAGTTATCTAGCTGATGGGATCTTACCGAGCTACTGAGCATGTGCAACAACCAACAAAGATAGTATAGAAGCGAGATGTCTCACTCTGGAGCTAAAACAGAGACCTAAACACACAGGGTGAAAAGGCATCTGCAGCAATGTGCAGTACAACAAAAATATGGTGTTTTATGAAAACAAAACCATGTAAACCTATTCTGGTACAACCTCAAAATACAGTTATGAACCTGAAAATGAGCAGAATATGGGCACTTTAAACAACCCAAGAGCTGTCTAAAACCATGTTAAATAACTAAAACTGATCCAAAACAATTACGTAATGAGACTCAACCATTGTGGACAGGTCTTTAAAAGAGGAAGTAGACCTTCATGTAAAGAGATCAAATCTACAGACGTGTTTTAACCGTAACATGGATGTAGAAACGTGAAAAAAAACACATTTTTAGTTTCTAGTCAAACGCGTTAGGCTTGTTGGTTTGCCTGGCATGGGGGTAATGTAGCCTCCATGTCATTACCACTGGAGTCACAGAGCTGAGCGTCTGAATTTCTCCCTTAACCATCTGGATGAAAAAATATTCTGTTTGCTGCTCGAGAAAAATATTTGTGCCCTGCTTCTGTTTCCTAACCAGAAAGCTTGAAATTCCATCTATCTTCCTTTTAGGACAGGAACATATTTGAAATTGGAAAATAATATCAATTTGGACAAATGTAGGCAAAATATTGTCATTTCTTGGCACCATCTTTGTGCCCAAAATGTAGGCCTGTGTAGTATGTGATACATGTTTTGCAATACATATTTTTTAAAATAAAAAAACTGTGTAAAAAGTATAGATTGTACACAAGAACAAACAAACCAGTAAGTCTTTATACAGTCCCTGCTTCACTGCCCTGCACTGAGCATATTTCAATGCAATGGCTTTAATTAAAAGCTTTTAATGTGTTGATTAAGAAACTTCCGCTCACCTATTGTCGTAATCACAGTGATGGCGAAGTAAAAGGACCCAGAAAACTTCCACTGGATTCCTGCTTTGTGAGGTTTGAGCTGTAAGACGACGTGCTCCATCTCCTCGAAGTTCTCTTTGGTCAAGTTGTATTTGCGCATGAGTTCGTACTTTCTGGCGTCGAGCTTCCTCTTGTGACTCTTCTCCTGCTTGGACTCCAGCGTCTCGAAGACGGCCGCCCCGACCACCAGGTAGGTGAGGATGCTGATGATGAGGGCGAGAGTCCTGGCGTTCTGTCTCTTCATGATAAGAAAAGGGTAAAAATGCAAAGTGCAGGTGGGGAGCTGCGACTCTTCTACCACCTTCTCCTGACGCACTCCGGATCCAATAGGGGTTAGGGGGGAGGATGGGGGGACTTTTGGAGACGGAGCTGTTCTCTCAGCACCACCCCCACGTCACAGTTGGGTTGCTACTGTATTTGGACTATTTGTCACCGACTTATATTTAGACTCTGCAGAAAAGAAACGCAGGGCAATCCCACAGACTGTCAGAGGTAGCAGCTGAAATCATGCGCTTTATTTCCGGTAGGCTTTTTGCGCACAGACGCGCGCACCTTTCCGTTAAATCAAAGTTTTCCCAAGAAGCTAACACACTCCTCAAGCAGCGGCTCCAACTAACGACGGGAAATGTAACCAGGTGTATGATCCATGTGTTCATTCACAGATACAATATTTGCCTAGTGGCTATTTAAACAGACCGGCTCTACTGGCTTCACAAGTTGTCTAGCAACCTAATGATAACCATCATCTCCCATGAGTAAATATTATAAAAAGCATATCCTTTTCATGTTAAGCAGGATTCTTCAGCTCAAACACAACTTTTGACACACTGCTATAGAAAATAAAGGAGCGTGGTTTTTTAAAAACAGAAAGAAGCACAATGTGTGGTTTAATTATTTTATGGCATGGAAGAGGACAATATTTACATATCATTTAATATCAGAGCCTTTTTCTTTTTAATTTTTCTCCTGTCTAAAATAAAAACTGGCAGTGCTGGTTGAAAGGATCATTCCACCAATTTTACACATGAAGTTTGGAGCTATAATGTCTTCTGTCTCTGGAGGACCCTTTTATCTAGAAAGAAAATGACCCTGGTGATGTCATAGTGATGTCATTAGGGTTATCTAGGTTTGAGACTACACATTAGAGCTCAGCAGTGTGGTTCCGGAAGTACTTACTACAGAAGTACTACACTTCTGGTTAGGGAAAAACTCAGGAGCAGCACAACTCATCTCACGTCGGTGGGAGAGGGTTCGGGAGACCTGGATGTCTCACACTGCAGGCAGGACCACGGGGTGGGACACTCTCTGAAGTCCCTGTCCCCCTGAAGGTGGAGTCATGCTGGGGGCATCACGTTTAGCTCAACCTTTAAGGTAAACAACGCTAACACAGATGCTAAAGCCTAGTTCAGCCTCTCTCTCTCTCTCTCTCTCTCTCTCTAAGAAGCATCAGATGCTAAAGTCTAGTACAGCCTCTCTTTCTCTCTCTCTCTCTCTCTCTCTCTCTCTCTCTCTCTCTCTCTCTCTCTCTAAGAAGCATCAGATGCTAAAGTCTAGTACAGCCTCTCTTTCTCTCTCTCTCTCTCTCTCTCTCTCTCTCTCTCTCTCTCTGGGAAGTATCAGATGTTAAAGTCAAGTTCAGCCTCTCTCTCTCTCTCTCTCTCTCTTTCTCTATGCAGGAGTGTGGCGGGGCCACCGTCCTGACGTCCTGAGACGAAACATTCCCATCATGCAGCTTACCTAGAGTCCCTGAATGTGTACAGAGACAAACACAATGTACAAACATAATTAGTGATTAGAGCCTGGCTGGATATTCTGGTCCCCCTGACCTGGGACCTGGGACCTGTGACCTGTGACCTGCTGTTGTCTAAGCTTTCCCTTTGTCTCATCATACCACAACATTCCACCACACTACCCACAATCCTAGGCGTAACAGCAACGTCTCCGATTGGTGGAGCTCACTGTTGCCATGGAAGGGTTTACTTCACCCGCGCATTATAAACAGGAGGTGCTGAGTTTGAAAGGCGATGGCAGGTTGGGTCTATAGAGTTGCATTGTGGGATATATAGGACCTAGTGTTTTTTGGAGCTTGAACCATACTAGAGGCAATAAATCAGGGTATCACAGGGTCTGCAGCTTCAATTTCTTGTATTTTTTAAATACAAAATAGCTTATTTTAGAGTCAATCAAATGACCTGAAAAACTTTAATTACATAAAAAGGATCCTTTAAATTCAGAATGACAACACTCAAAGCAGAAGGTGATTTAAATAAAACCAGCACCAAAAACATAGTGGATTAGATGTTCCTGTGTGGTAAAAGCAAACATAAAACCAATTCATTTGCACATTGCGTGTGATTAAAGGCGTAATAAAACAACTTAAATAAATCGCATTGTTTTTTTGGATGCCTATGACAACAGGTGCGGAAGGAGCTGAAACTATGAACGGATGAATCAATTAGTTGGTCAACAGAAAATTCATTTTTGATAATTAGTCCTTCAGCTTCTCAAATGGGAGGATTTGCTGTTTGTCTTTGATTTATGTTTTTATAAATGCAAGTATGTCTGGGTTTTGGACTGTTGGTTGGACAAAACGAGCATCATAAAGACGTATGATGATGTAATAATGGGAGAAAATAACCAATGCGTGTGTCTAAATGAAAAATAATCAGAAGTTGCTGTTCTAAAGGTCCCTGATTGCAATATGAGACATTCATGAAATAAATCTAAATTGAACCCCTTCCCTTTGGTATAATAACAAAACATGTGCATATAATAACTTTTTTGATGGTTTATCATAAGATATTCATACAGTAACAGGAACACACTAGCTCTCTGCTATGTTTTAATGGGACTAAACAGCACATTGGAGATGTTTGAGTGCTACAAAAAAAAACTAAAACAGTGCTTTTCAAGCAAATGTTAGGTTGGATAAAATAAAACTCATGTACTCTTACACAGATCAGCTTCATGCTTTTCTGGGTCTTTAAAATCAGGTGTGGCTGCCATTACATCCCACTTTAATTAAAAGCCATTGCTGGACGGGGCCTTCATGAGGTATTTGGGAGAGATCTTCTGGTCTCTGAGGTTTTCTACAAGGCCTCAAACTCATCAATCCGCTGCTTGGTTTGTCCCTGGCGGATCTGACGCAGGGTCTTGTACTTGTCGCGGCCAACTCGGACGTTCTCTGCGTGGAGCAAATCGTTCTGGGTCTTCTTGGTGTCGTCTCGCGCTTCTGCCAGCTCTGAGCTCAGGGCCTGTGGAGGGAGGGGACCATTAAGCCACAAGGACAGAGTTTCACACTGTATCCACTGTTACATATGCTTAACTAGGTACACTTCTTCCAAATGTTTCCAGTGCATTACATGACGTCTTGTGTGCTGTCATTTACTTTAACTACTTCTCTATCAGTTATCCAGAATGACTCGACAGTCGATTGTAGCTGCAACGTCAGTCTGTTTGTTGTTGATTGATTTCTCTTTGTGTAGTTGTTGAGTATCCGTGCATTATGCTAAGGACAGATGGAGGCCTTTTTTTCTCTTTGTTTTTCATCAGAACTATATCTGGAAACATTTTAAGCTCCCGAACAGTTGGTTTTTCTGTAGATTTCTCTACATAAACACATACATGCAGGAATATGAAAAATACACCATGAAGGTACATGAAGACCCAAGGATGTAAGGAACATGAACAGTGGTTTGTAAGGAGTTGATGAAATTGTAGAGAAATCTATATAGTAAATGGAGGTATATGAAGTTTTTGTGGGAAATGTTTTTTTATAAACATGTCTAGAGGGGATCTCCAGGCTTTGAGCTGTAAAACTGACATACTCCCCAGTTACAGCAGCTTGTTCTTTACAATCACTTTCCTCTAATACCCTCAAATCACTATTTCTAATTCTCCCCAAACCGAGAATCGACCAGAGCTGAAGTATTTCATTATGTCAGGTGGTAGGCAGGCCTGTATTAAGACAATGTTGTGCCCTTGGGCACTATACCTCAAAGTTATACCTCAAATTATTTATCTCTATTCCATCCAAGAAAAGTAAGTAAAATAAGGCATTACTGTCGCGGTAACTTCTAACAGTACAATGCTTAACACATCCATGGTGCATTGTCTAAAAAGCCAGCTAGGCCATGCTAGTTGTTGAAAGCAGCCTGGAGAGTCTGTCTGAACAATGATACATTTGTACACCAACTCAACTCTAACAGATTGGGGAGTGGAGTGATAGTGGTCATGTAATCTTGGTTTATTTATAATTTTGTATTATTATTATTGTGAAATTAGTGTTCATAAACAAGTAATGTATGGTCTTTCAACAATTTCAAGTGAATAATATAACAATTTACGAAAAACAATTTTAAAGCTTGTGTTATGTGGTGAACGGGCACTGGCCCACCTGCCCTTATGGATAATCCGGGCATGGTGGTAGGGCTGCTCCATGATGGAAAAAAAAAATCATGACCACGATTAATTGGTCAATATTGAAATCAGGATTATGCAACACAATTACTCATTGTCTTTTGGAAAGATGTTGAAATGATTGAATCCCAGTAAAAACACCTTGGACTGTGAAATTCGCCTTACTACTTTTGCCACTTTCTTTTTTCATCCACGACTCAAGACAAAATAAGAGTTGGACTTGCAAAATGTTTTTTCTCTCTCGATTAATCTGTTTTTGTGATCATTAGGAGCCAAAAATCCTAATCACAATTATAACTTTAAATAATTGCAGAGCTGGGGTAGATTCAGTTTTTTTCTTGATTTTGTTTTTATCATTATCATGTACTTTTCACAAATCAATTTAAATCCACTTCAAACACATGGAATGTGAGTTCTACTATGTATAGGACTATTTACCTTAACTGTGGTTGACCACTCTAAATAGTGTTTTCTTAAGCATGTAGCTTAACTGTAACTACAAGAAATATGTCAAAATAAGCTGTTTTTATGCACACCCCAGCGGAAATGAGCTGGTATTATGTGGATAATACCCTGGGACCCTGAACTCACCTTCAGCTGTTTCTGCAGGCGCTCGTTCTTTTCGGCCTCGGTGAGTCGCTCCTCCTCCTGGCGGTGGTTGCCAAGGCCCTGTGTCTGCAGCTCGGCGCTGTAGGTGCTGTTCTCCTCGCTGTGCTCGTGGTCGCTCTCGTTGTCTGAGGAGGAAGAGGAGGAGGAGGAGGAGGAAGCAGGAATCTTACGAGGAGTTGAGTTAGAAGAGCTCATCACAGTGTTCAGCTCCTCCTTCGTCCTAATCAGGTTCTCCTCCACTTCCTTAGCCTGGGACCAAGAGGAGAGGTTTCTTTAGTTTATTTGACAGGGACAGAACAAAAACTGTAAAAGGTCTCCACAAATCAGGCTATGATGGATATTGGTGTCTTTTACTGTGCTGTAGTACAACATCTAACTAGCATCTAATCTGAAACGAGCAGGCAGAGCTGGGATCTGATCTCAGGTCTTTCATCTTTAACTTAGCTTTAAACATATAACTTGTCTTTTTCACTCATGGATGTTGGTTAGATTTATTTATTTATTTAATTATTCTAAGCTTCATTTGTCACATGCACAAGTAATACTGTATGTGTGGTGGAACGCAACGTGGTGTCCTCAAGGGCTAGTGTGAAAAATAAGGAATCGAAAAAATAGATATAAAAAGGTACAAATATGAAATGTGCAGGGCAATGCAAAGGATTTCATATGGATGTATATTTTTCTTACATCACAACAAGAAATTTAAGTGACTTTCCTTTTAGAAAATGATGAGTGTGACAGGCATCAAATTATTATTGATGGATGGGTCAGTATCAACCGCTGGATGATAAGCTGCCACAAAAAATAACATAAAGTTCCTGGAGATCTCTGCTGATCTTTCAACTGCTCTTTGACCACCATCAATTTAAGATAACTCTTTACTTTAAGTCCTGCTTTTTGATTCATTTATAAGCACTATGTAAACATATTATAGTTATAACACACTATAATCCAATTGTTTGCAGCTATAAGCGTTTATTAATGTACAGTATTTATCAGCAATTTTAACTTATCTTAAGAAGACATATTTTCTTATATGTTTTCTATTTATTACAACTCTGTTTGCGGGGAAACACACTAATTAACACGAATATCTGTGTACAAAAACATTATAGTGTGTTATTGTTTCTAAATGCTTATAAATGCTCCAGTCTGTAATTAATCCCAGATAGCTGGTGAAGAAAATCTAACAGGGTTTTTTGTACTGTTTGTTACTATTGTAAGAGATAAAACACACAAGATAAAGAAAAAACGCACACAGTTCATATACATACACACTTGTGATCACAAAAAATGCATCCAACTAAAAAGGTGACGTGTAGAAAAATATATTCTGACATTTTCCTGGTAATCTTTGAGCCGTGAAGGAGCCCGTACAGGTATGCCCGCTCACCTTGCTGTGCCATGTCTCAGCCTCTTCCTCCTTTTCCTTCTTGGCCTCCTCCAGCAGAGTGATCCTGGCGCTGTACTCGGCCAGCTCTGCGGTCTGCATGGAGGGGCACAAACCGACCGTGTCGTTAAAAAAACCCAAATAGACTCCCGATTAACTCGGCAACCTCCTTTATCTGGACACCGTGTCGTTTTATGAATGGATGGACGACTAGAATTCACCATTTATTTAATAATAGTTGAAACATGAAGTGATACATCATTGTAGTACTTCTAATTCCAGTACATTTACCTGAAAGCTGTAGTCACTGCCGACTTTAGAAATTCAGACTTGTAACACATTTAACTTCCGATAAGCCTATAAAATGTCATAATAAACCAAAGTAGCTTTGTTTTAGCTCAACATAATGAATGTTTTGAATAAATGAGAAAGAGTCAAAGAGAATGTTCTCACACTGTAAGAGGAACTAAATCCCAGGAAAGCAGGAAAATCCCCCACACTAAAGGATGTATGTGTTCACGACAATCAAACCAGTTAATATGCGTTTATCTGAATGTGGGAGCTTTAAATGTAATGAGTGGTGTTTTTCCCATCACGACTTTTTCTCACGTGAAGGGATTTGAGTACTTCTTGCACCGTGGACTCACCAGATGCTCCTGGCTCCTTATCTGGTCCTCAGCTTGCCTGGCCAGTTCCTCCTTGGCGATTATGGCCTCCATCCTCTCCGCCTCCAGCCGGGCCGCCTCCTGCTCCACCCTCCTCCTCTCCTCCTCCAGCCTCATGGCCCTGTCCAGCTGCTCCTGAAGCTCTGCAGGACAAAGTCAGTGAAACACCACGCTAATCTAGCATGTATCTTTCAGGCAGAAACATTCACTAGTCCGATTTTTGCTGCATTCTGGAACAATTATAAATCTGTAAAATAATATTGCGTAAGGCAATGGTTCCTGACATTTTTTGGCTTATGGAAACTTAAATTAAAGCAGGGTCTACTTATGATAAGAGCTGTGAGCAGTGAGGGATTGCTTTCTTCTCAGGTTGTTACATTTTAAAGAATGTTAGAGCCATAAGGAACTAAAATATGTGTATATACCTCACAAGAAAAAGCCAAAAATGTTTTACATTATATTTATTTGATGATTTGAGGACTCTTTCAGATTTTTAGGTACCTCTTTTGGGACACCTACTGTAGTTTGGGAACCACTGATTTAAAGCATATAAGAAAACATGTTTTCTCATATCAGACCATCTTGTAGCGTGTGACTGTATTTTTCTTTGTCTGCTGAATGCATGTTGCCACCATTTTCTAGTGCATGAAGCTGCATTCTTATTTGTTTTATAAAAACACTCAATTGTATCAAAATTAATATTGTAAAATATAATTCTTAGACTGCCTTCACATCAAATTAGACGCCAGTCCTCTCCTTCATTTGAATGGTAGTGAGTTCAGGCCATGGCGGTGGGGACTGGAGGGGATGTCAAAAAAATTTACAGTGGAGAAAAATTGAAACAGGATTAACCTTTACAGAAACACAACCCGTTGTCACCCTGTGGTGGCCGATCACACAACTGGTGATCAGACAAAACCCAGTGGAGTGTAAAACATGTAGTGACCTAATCTGGCCTGTGCACAAGTTTAAAACCCACCGCAATGATGGGCCTCAGATCCTGGCGAGTTATTGAAAGCTAATGTTTTATTTTAAATCTGTTGAGGACCAGGCATGCTAGCACCGTGTGGAACACACTGACTACACAACTGGGCAATTTAAGTGACACTCCTACACCGCAGCACGACCCTGCACTAACAATGCCTGATTGCAACCCTAACTACCAGAAACTAGTGGATGCAGAGTAAGGGAACTTTAAAAGACTTGATGGCCCTGTTAATCTCTAGCCCTGGCTCAATTATTTGTAAGGAAATACAATCCTGCCGTTTGTAAAACTTAAGCACATAAACAGCAGAGGGCAGTAAAGCCATGCTACGTGTTTGATGGATTAAACTGATGAGTTACTCGGGTTGTTTTTTCTATAGCATAATATGAACCAGTTTGGTCTGTAATGAGACAGGGGTAAGTGTCTCTTTCACACCTCTTTCTGCTCTCTTGGTTGTCTCTTCAAACTGGTAGAGCTTCATCATCAAATCCTGCTTTTCTTTCTCCATCTGCTCCTTCTCTTTCTCCATGGTCTCCCTCTTCTTCTTCTCCCTCTCCAGCTGATCCCTGCAGAACACATGGACCAAAAACGGATCATACATATTAATCCCAGCCTGAATTCAAATCCTAATGCTTCCAGACCATTCCAATAACACGTGTGACTTTTTAACTTGATGACCCTTCCGCCCTACCTCTCCATCTTTTTCTGCAGCCTCTCCTCTTTGGCCTGAGCCTTCATCTGCTGCACCTCGATGGTGTCTGTCTTGCGGCGACGCATGTACAGGTCATGGTTGCCCATGCACAGCTGCAGGATGCGCTTGTTAACTCGCAGTCGTGGAGCGTAGAAGATGAAATCCTTGAGAAAAAGCAAACATCAAGTCAGGAGCAGTTGGGTTTTGTTTCATATATTTCCAATAAGCATGGAGCTGCTTAGACTACATCCAAAGTTTGTCAGCTATACCAGCGGTTGAATTTTTATTTTTTAATTTCCAAACAAAATGTTGAAATGAGAATTTCCTCCACATGTGTGTTTTCAAGGTTTATTTTTAATTTCATTTGTATTAAGGTTATGATTGTGACAGAGAAATGTATTTGTTAGTAGTATTTGATATTTATGTCAATACAGATACCTAAAAAGACCCTAAAAAGTACATACAAGGTAACTAAAAACGTTGCATATGGGCATTTTCAATAAGATTTGTACAACTTTAATCCCGTTTTTTTTTTCTGTAAACATGCATTTGAATTTATCTTTACACATTTACATATGCGTGAGATGCTCACGGTGCGGAGAGAGTAAGACTTGTTTGAAATACTTACAGGAGCTTTCTTATCTATAGGCTTGATGATGAATTTCTTATCGCTGAAAGAAATGTTTCTGATTTCACTCCAGGGGAATCCAATCTTTGGAGACAGCCTGGTGGACGGATGGAGAGAAAAGGGTGATCAGACAGCTCAACAGTATATTTTTCAAAAAAAAGGAGGTTTGTTGTTGCAGAATAATAACAGACAGAAAACTCTTTGCATTGAACATTCTGACACGTGGTATCTAAGCAACATGCCAGTGTTGAAGTAGTAGTGGAAATAAAGAGAATTAGGTCAACGGCCCCTTAAAAACAGAAGCCTGCAGTCAACTGTGTTTGTTAAAACTGGGCCGACTGGAAGGGAAGGTAGCAGGGGTCGATGGCTGCTCGGGTGTTAACCTGCGTCTACAACTGGATGTCATCAAATCAATAAACACTACGGGTGTCATGTTAGGAGAAAGGCTCATGCACTGAATTAAATTACAAACGCAACACTTTTATTTTTTCCCCCATTTTTCATGAGCTGGAACTCAAATATCTAGGACTTTTTACATACACAAAAGGCTTTTTTCTTTCAAGTATTGTTCACATATCTATCTAAATCTGTGTTAGTGAGCACTTCTCCTTTACCAAGATAATCCATCCACCTCACAGGTGTGGCATATCAAGATGCTGATTAGACAGCATGATTATGGCACAGGTGTTCCTTAGGCTGGTTAGCGTAAGAGTTCATCCCTCTTTCTCTCTCTCTCTCTCTCTCTCTCTCTCTTCTCTCTACCTGACTGCAGTTCATCGTCATAACTGACCTGAGTGGGCGAATGCTCACATCTGATGGTGTCTCGCACTGGCGAGGTGTTCTCTTCACAGATAAACCCTAACCCTAACACCAGACACTGACTGGTTTTCGCACCATACAAGGCCCCCCCAATACAGTAAAACTGCATATTTTAGTGTGGCCTTTTATTGTGGGCAGCCTAAAGGCACACCTGTGCCATAATCATGCTGTCTAATCAGCATCTTGATATGCCATACCGGTGAGGTGGATGGATTGTCTCAGCAAAGGAGTGAAAGAAGTGCTAACTAACACAGATTTAGACAGATATGTGAACAATATTTGAGAGAACTAAGCCTTTTGTGTATGTAGAAACAGTCCTAGATCCTAGAGCTCTCAAAGATCATATAATATGTTCAGTATATAAACAAGTAGTGTACAGTATAACTGTACCGGACTTACCTGTCCTCCTTCTCATAGATGTTCAGTCCCAGAGCGTCGACTCCCAGCCACAGGTCCGACCCTTTCTTGTTCTTGATCTCAAAGTAGTTGACGCCGTACATTTCCAGGTCCTGAGCGATCTTCAGGTACTCAATCATCGCCTCTTCCCTGTTTGGGTTAAAAAGGCAGATGGAAACATGAAAAAATACACAGATTTAACCAGTTTATGATATAATTCCCTATTCAATTGATATATGTATCTTTTACTCAAATAGGTGAGACAAAAGAGGTTTTCAGACGACTTCCCATAACCTGCTCCATTTAAATTTTATTCCAAGTTGGTAAAATACACAAACTTATGAATAACAAATGTATTATTGAATCTGTAATCTTTTCTTCTTTTAACTTGCAAAGTGGTAGATACAAGATAAAGTACATGATAACATAGTTACTTAGTGAAACAGCAAACACTTAATACATCTGGGAAGTTTGGATTTTTATTTCTTTGCATGCCAGTCTTGTTGTTAAATATTAACCCTGTGATATTTACAAATGTCTAATGCTAAACCTAAATCGATCCGCCAAAGGATTAACAAAGGTTCACATTCAGTAAATTGATTTAATAATGGATCCCTACACAATGTTCTAGTTTAATCTATTACTATGTCAACCTGCCAGTGGTAGAGCGGCCGAGTGGTTATCTGTTGAAATTGAAACTGAATCTGATAATGTATCTGTGACTATGATTTATGAACGGATAAATTAAATTTATTTAACAACTGTGACTATGATTTATGAACATAGTTCACAATGCACTTACACATACAAAACAACCAAATAATATATACACACTAATGTATAAATTAAATTTATTTAACAACTATTATAGTATTTCATTTTAATTTTTTTTGAGTGACCAACATTTTACTTACATTTGTTTTTTAAGAACCCTGTGTTGTTGTTGTGTCATGTATCTTTCAGAAATATTACTGTGTCCAAAACAAATTTCTCCTTAGGGAGACTAATAAAGATACTGTGACTTTTTGAGCAGGTGGCACCTTGCACGGCAACCTAGTCCACAGTGTGTGAATGTGTGTGAATGGTTCCTGTACCATGTAAAACACTTTGAGCAGTTGTTGACTCTAAAAAGGTGCTATATAAGAACAGTTCATTTACATTTACCTGCACATCCCTGTTTGCCTCCATCCAGAGACTGCAGATACAAAGGTCCACTTAAATATATCTAGCACAATAAATGAATGGGTATTGTTCTTCTTTAATAAACAATAAAGTGAAATAAAACAAATCAATTTGAATTCTGTAAAATCTTATCAAATCGTAGCGGTGCTTTAAAGTCAGATGATTTAACTTATGTGGCAGTTACAGGATAATGACACAGTAACACAGTGTTTTGCCTTTTGTTTGCCTTTGGAGATTAAATGAAATAAATGTTGACAGCAGTCATAAAGCCTTCCCTGTGGCTTAAGGACCTTATTTTCCTTCTAACATTAGAGAAGGTGAAATTCACTCTCACAGGGAATACTGATAACCTTTCCAAAACTGGAACTCTTTTATTTCCTATTTCAATGAGCCACAAACACTTCCTTGATTAGGGTGTGCATTCACCCACAACCACATTTTACTTTGTTTTAGTTTTTAATCTTTTTTTTTTATTTTAAATGTTAACTTTATTTGGTTTCTCAGTAAATGTCTGTGTGTTTATGTATGTGCGACATGTAAGACCTTTCTTGGGGGGTTGGGCTTATGAAAAGGAATCTATTTTATCCTCATTTATGTTGTATTACTATTGTAAAATGTTTGGAACTATTGTACTGACTTCATATAATAATAAAAAAATAAAACCTTGAACAAAAACTCAGCAGCCTGACTCAGTGATGTCTGTTATACCCCAATATCTGAAGTTAGCTAGCACAGCTCAGTATTCAGACTTGTATTGCCTAGGAAGTAGTGTAGTGTAATTAGTATTCCTCATCACTTACTTCAGCATTGATCTGTGCTCCTCATGCCAGACCTGGATCCTCTCCTCCCACTGCTCCTTGGACAGCTTGTGTTGTTCCAGCACTCTGATGGGAGAGACCAGTTATCAGCCAGTTGGTGGGGAAAATGTAAACAGTCAGTGTATACCTACACATCTAAAGCAAACACATGCTGCTTTCCTGTCTTGTAATATCTCCTGTTGGCGATGGTGAGTTGCAATAGTACACAGGTTCATAATTGAGTCATTGAGGAAGCTGTTTTGATTGAATGATTTCCAGTTTGTTTTTATTTTCCAATTTACTGAAAGTAACTTTCCTTGATGCACACTGGTCCTATCTTGATAGAGGCTAGCTAATGGTAAAGTTCTTCTTCTTTATTGGTTAACCCTTTTGAACAATATTTTTTTTATTCTTTGGCCACATAGAAATACAGAAATCAAAGCAAAGCACACATTTAGGCACTTAAAACATCCTATCATGCACTGGTGCTCGATAATAGAACATATCTAAGTGGAAAATAAATGATAAAATACTATTTAATTAACTAATAGGTCAGTTCTGCAACAATATTGCATCTAAAATCTCCGCCTTGTTTTATGTTACTGTGCCTGTTACAGTCAATGTCTTGATTCTGAATGACCTGTCAGCTCTCTGCGACTCAGAAACATGCTGTGTTTGACTTACAGCTGGGAAGGGAGTGATCGCCACCCGTTGGAAACCGCCTCACAACCTGTCTATCCGCACGTGGATCCTTTCCTATTTGGATGTGATATATATGGAACTCTCCACAGTGTGCATGCACGGAGCGCCGGAAAGACTCCGGACACCTGGCAGAACATCGCTAGTCTGTGAGGTCCTCTACTCTAACTTGCACAGGTGTTTGGTCCCTTGTCTTGTGTGTGTGTGTGTGTGTGTGTGTGTGTGTGTGTGTGTGTCTGTTTTTGCGTGTGTTGTTTTGTCTTCCGCCCTCCCGTCTTTCCGCAATGTTTTTGTTTTCATCTTTTATTAGTTTTTGTTTTTTTGGCCCTGGGACGCGTTCTCCGTCTTAGTGTATTGTTTGTAATTGTTTGGCACTGTTTGTTCCTTAAATATATAAAAATAAATAAAGATTTGATGACATTGTTACTGTCTGGAGAGCTCATACAAAACATTCCACAGGTTTTACACCGAGGAGCATCCATTCCTCTTCTTCATCACCCATCTCAGAAGCTATAGACATATTAAACATATCCTGTTTTTCCTTAAATATACGACTAACCTTATATAACAGGAAACCCACTGTGTAACTGATACTTGGCCTGTTTCCAAACAGTGCAATTTGTCTTATGGTGTGCAGAAAACAAAGAGTTATCATGATTCATTCCCTTTAAATGCAGTTGTTTTCTTTTGGGTACAAGTTCAGTTATTCTTTTTATCAATCTTTTATTGGAATGCCGACGACCTTTTCCTTCATCCCCTCTGCTTGGCTATGTATCTTCCTATCTCTTCTGCGGCCATTTTTTTGTGCTTTTGAACGGCTTCATTACTGTTTACTTTGTTTCTTGAATAGCTACATTAATAAATTCATGTATAACAAATTCTACACAGTTTTTAAGTTTATAACGATTGATTGTTTTTAGCTGTGTGATTAACAGTGTTTTCTCTTTCTTCTCCAACTGTGTGTATTCGCCGCTGCATAAATTGCACTTTCAGGGATTAAAATGTTTTTGTTTAACAGGTGATCTCGGGCTGTAAGGTAAATACCAGAGAAAAGACCACCAGCTATTTCATACATTCCCCGACCAACTCCCACTCACCTCTTGGGCAGCAGGCGCTCGGAGGACAGGTAACCTGGTTGATGCACTGACTTGTCCTGCTCTCCGTACTTGGCCTGGACAGCATAGGAGGCCAGCAGCACAGCGGTCTCTGGAGGGCAGTAGATGTCCTCCCCCAGAATGTCCTCCTTCACCTGAAGGTAGAAGAGCCTCCGGGTGACGTCCTGGATCAGCTCCTCTGCCACGTCCTCCGGGTAAAACTTGGCCTTCAGCTTGAACAGCTGGGGATTCTCTTTCCTCAGATCCTGGGCCATCACCTGAGCAGAGAAAAGCAGATGTGATATAGGAGCACAGCAAGGTATCCAAATAAAGTATGAATAGAGAAACGTCAAATGGCAGTATTTATTAGTTTAATTTAGTAGAATACAGTACAATGGACTGTAATAGGGGTACAATAGAACATGGTACAGTAAAGTAGAGGGAAGCAGGATAGAGTAGAAGACAGTTAAATAGCAAGGTTATGACCAGAACAGAGCAAGACACGATTTAACAAATTATTTGGTACAATAATTTTTGGTACAGTACAGTAGCCAGTATACATTAAGATAGAAAGAACATCTTGAAGTAAATTAGAGTACAGCAGTTATTCCTAATCATGGGTAGTTGCAGGGGTTGCCAGGCGACACCAGGGAAGATTGCAGAGCAGCTTAACTACACATGTACAGCATAGCCACATATTAAGAAAATATGTGTATATATAAATGTGTATAAGTATACTGTATATGTGCATGTGTGTATATGAATATATATGTATATATGTGTGTGTATAGATATGTACTGTATGTCTATGTTTATATATATGCATATAAATAAGTGAAGAATAAAATAATTACTAAAGTATAAGAAATAGAAAAAGGGGTAGGACCAGAACAGTTGTTTTAACTTCTTCTTACTCCTTTGTGAACATGGAAATCCTTATTTCAATCAGTTTCTGGAATTTTGAATGTTTGCTGAGTATTTTGCTGAAAGTCATAAAATGGCTGTGGTAGAAATACATATGCTAACTTGTACTTGTAAACCAAACATAAACATAAACAATGCCAGGATCGATATGTCTTATATGAAAAAAAATGGTTTCAATATAAACGTTGATACAAGTAATGTGTAAAATACCCTACAGCAGGGGTCTTTCGCAAGGACCCCATAACTGAGAGACACAGAGCAGGGACCCCCTACTACATATACTGTATAAAATAAACTTGCATATTAAACTGGGCCTACAATGTGTGGGCAGCCTAAAGCCTTTATACATACATGTTTAGTGTCTAGAACACTAAGTTAATAAAATGATAATTGCTGGCATGATTTTTTAAATCATGTTTTTTGAAATTACCTGTCTTATCTGTGGATGGCTACCTTAGTGACAATCTTACCTCACTTACATCATAATGTGTTTTTTTCTTTGTATGCGCTGCTAATATGTTGGATTCATGTTAAGACATTTTATTTTTTGACAAAACTTTCAAAACATTATACACTTTGTTATACATTATACCCTAATTTGGCGGGTAACTCTGAGGACCCCTAGGGGACACCCTTAACACATTTGGGGTCGGCAGTAGAGTGGAACAGAGTGGAGTACGCTAAAGGTAGAATAGAGTATAGTTGAAATAACTAAGTAAGATTAAGTTCATTCCCTTATATTACAATATCCTAGGATATAATTGAGTGTAGTTGAGTAGCCAATAAGATTGAAAGTTAAAGACTATATTAGAGTACAGTAGAATGTGGTGCAGTTACTGTAAGAAGAGCTGGATAGATCGGAGGATGATGAACAAGAAGAAAACAATGAATCTGTAAAACCACAGATTTACCTTTTTTTCAGAGTTCAGCCAGGTGACGAATCCTTTGGCGTCGACAAACTGCAGTCCAAAGTACCAAATCTCACGCAGTCCGATGGTCCTGGCAACCTAAAACCCAAAGAGAGAGGAATGGAGACATGATAACAGAAGAAGTGTAATAAAACAGGATGTCCACCGGGATTCATCACACTTCTTATATTCTGCCCTTGAAGACACTACTTTTGGAGAAGATGGGATTTATAGCACCAGCATAGTTAAGCAGGTTATGCACAGACTGTACATCAGTCTTACTCAGTCTCATAATGTCGCTCTGAACAAGCTGAGGTGGGGAATATTTGTGGAGGACAAAGGTTTAGGTACTTACAGCTTCAGGGAAAGAGGGTGGTGTCACCACCATTCAGTGCAAGTTATTAATAATTTGGCTTTTGGGTGATTGTAGTAATAAGTAAACTGTGCACCGAGGAGGCTAACTAACTGGATTTCGTAAGACACATGGCGTTAAGAGGGACAAAATCATCCATCTAAAGTTAAAAACATGACATCAACATAATTGGAGTTTTGTGGTTTTCATTAGTTGCATGTACTGCACACTTTTTAACAGACAATATAATATGAATTGCATTCAAATTGTTTCAACTATAATACAAGATGATTTTTTTACCACCTGGATACATTTAAATAAAGAATAATCAATGAATGGTATGGCTGGGAGTGCTACTACTTCACTTGATTGAAAAAAACTGTGACTGCTCATACCACTAGTGGCGGAAAGTAACTAAGTACATTAAGTAAAGGGTATTTTGAGTTCCTTGAACTTTATTTAAAGGGATTTTGCTTTTTGTTACTTTATACGTATTCTATCACATTTGAGAGGGAAATAATGTGTATTTACTCCACTTTATCTGACAGCTGTAGTTTGCCGATGAAGATTTAACATTCAAAACATCAGCTTATGAAAAACACATTATTATGGATTAAACTACCCACTTCTATATAAATGCAACAGCAACAATAACCCAATAAGATAATAAAAGTATAGTCATTATGGGGCCATTTGTCTGCATAACAAATTCTTTTAGTTGTAATACTTCTGACTTCTGAACACGTCTTCCTCTATATACAACAGCATCAGGTAGGGTCCACTGCCTGGCTTACTACAGATACTCTGCTCTCTGTGGTTAGAAACATCAATATGGATTGATATACTGTATCGATTTAATTATCAATGATCTAATGTCATTGATGTGAAGTGAAAATATTGGTACATATCATCTTTAAGATGCGCCTTTATTGTGAAATTCCCACTTTATATTTATTCTTTTTAGTCAAAAGAATAGTTTGTTTTTTATTGAAATGGCTGAAAGAGCTTAGTAACAAAATTGTTCAAATCAGTTTAGTTGTTTTTTTTAAACTGATATAAATGGAACTGATTGGGCATATGATTTTGTCTTGATTGCAGGCTTCTGAATTGAATCAAATTAAAACTGTATCATGGCAGACTTTGTAATACCAGCAAATATAATATCGTTGTCAAATCAATATAATATTGTATTGGGGGGAGAACTTGCGATTTACCCTTAGTTAAATATAAAAAGAACTTCAGGTAACACTATATTTTATGGGTGATAAATCCTATGAATCGGTCTTATGACACTGTAACATACAGACCTGGTCAAAGAGCTGCTTCCCTGTGGTGTTGGGGTGGAAGGAGAACTCCAGCTCTGCGTCCATGGTGGTGATGCGTGCGTTGACCTGCAGCAAAAAAGGGAATTAGGTCACATGATGACAGGGATTTACTGTTTAGATACACATCAATCTTTTTCATGTCCATTCAGTGGAAGCATTAAGCTGTTTGTACTTGTATAATTGAATCCATCAACGCTGCATTTCACGTACTTTTTCAGTATGCCCACATCTTTAATTTGCAGACATATTGCTTGGTTCATTTGCTGTGGATGGTTACATTATGAAATAAAAAATGTTCATAGTAAAATACTGAAATAATAAGGTCAGTTGTGTAAAGGATGCCCTTAATGTGGAGCTGTGAAGTGGATTGTTCATAAACCATAATTGCTCACTATCTCATCAGACTTTGGACTACCCTTGCGAGGTGTTACAAAGTTGAACTTACACAGATTAAAATATCAAAATACTCCCTGCTTGCCAAGTTGCCTTTAGACTTTACCATTGTTAGTAAGATCATATTATTTTATAATGACAGCAACTGGAACATACATCTTACTTTCATGTGTTTCCAGAACAAATTTCCAAAAATTAATGGTTATTCTCAATATAACAAACATATAACGTCTGCATGACCCGGCCTGCAGGCCAGATTGGGCTTGTTGCAGTTACACAATAATTGTATGTCGTTACACTTGAGCACACCCTGGGTGTCATAAAGATAAACCCACTGAAACTTAGGCAACACAAACTGGAACATCCATTTATGAAACCTCCACCAAGTGTTTCCATTTTCCATGATCACATGTGTAAGATAACTTGTTAACTCCCTGATGTCCTGCTGATGCATTCTTAATACAGCCTGACCTTTTCTCAAATCATTGACTATTGAAATCACTGTCATGGAAGCAGTAATCCATTACAAGTCAATTAGCATGTTGCCGCATTGAACTCTACAGGGGGTTTCTTAGTCTTGTACTTTTTGGTATCTACACAACTTTTACTTTACTAGTGAACTGTTCAAATTCAAGCCAGAATTCAACTCATGAATCAAGTGTTCAGCATTTTCCAGAAGAACATAAGCAAGACATGCTGCCATGTTTGATTTCAAGTTAGTTTAACATCAGCCAAATGGAGGCTGACGTCAGCATGTCCTCTTAAGAAAGGCTTTCTCCTTGGAGAGTCAATATATGCACAGAACTGCAGTTGTAATTTACATGCTGGCCTTTCTTATCAGTTTTCCTACAGGCTGATGCTGAACACTGGGGGCATTTAGGACTTACAGCAAATAAATGCATTAGGGTTTGTTTTGTTCTGCATTGAAAATTGATAACTGCTGTTTGTCTTACAAACTCAAGGGAGGGAGAATAAAGCAGTTAAACCATACAGTCATGACCTGTTGGCGAAAGCCACTCTTTACATTTAAAAAAACCACTCCAGTGTCACCTAAGGTAGTTACCATGATTATTATCAAGTATTCACGACCACACAGACAGCATACAGTCCAGTTCTGGCCTTGAGGTGGATTTTAGAAGCTTTTTTTCTGCCAGGATGTGTGCAGCATGGGTCAAACTCTACATTTGGTTAATGAGTAAATGTCAAGAAGGAAAGGTCCCTCTTTAAAATAACTTACAAGCTTCGGAAAAAAAAGTGACTAACACGATCAAAATATACATGATTGACCCTTAAATTTGCTTTATGCACAAGGTTTTTTTCTCTGCAGCTATTTAGACAACATTTCAACAGATATACAGTATCTACAAACCCACCAACCCCTTTTCTACGTGGACCAGGAAGAGACATTTCATTGACGCATTTAAATATCTTGTCAACAAAATCATAAGTCTTACTGTTTTGGGCATCTTGGTTGTGGTTGGTGGGCGAGCTCCAGCAGAAGAAAGCGTTTCCAAGGCTGACCGAGGCTGCAGTGGCTGACTCCCAGCAGAATCTCCACCTGATAAAGAACGCAGGTCTGCTCTCGTTGGCAGACTCTGGGGCAGGGCTTGTGTCCTTTGAACTGGGCTGTAGATCACTTACAGTGACGTGGGATGTTTAACTTGGTTGCAATCACACAAACTGACAGACCTACCTCCAGTGGGACCACCCGGCAGGACAAGACGCACAGCTCCACCTAAAGACAATCACCTGTCTCAACACCGGAACTGATGACCTATGATCGGAGCATGCCTGGCTATATATATATATATATATATATATATATATTGTTGCCTGTTTGGAAGGCACATGAGTGAGTCATGAGTTGTCATAAAGAGATCACATCAAGATAACATCACCATGGCAGCTTGGGGTAAAACTCAAACAAACTCTTAAGAATTTCCAGCTTTACAGACTTTAATAATAATAATACACTAACAAAATCAAACAGAAAATACATTTTTAATCATGCAAAACTTCACAGAATGGGTTTTAATTACATTCATATTCTACTGGGCATGCATTTATTGAAAACATGTTTTACTCCAATCTAGAGGTGAAGCAAGTAATGGAATAGTCAATGGACAAATTAATCAGCAACATATCTGATAACAATTAGTCATTTATCAATCAACATGGCCAAATATTTTTGGTCTCCAGCTTCTCAAATGTGACAATTTTCAGTTTTTTTCCATTTAGTAACTGTAAAATTTTGAATTTGGGGGTTTTGAACAAAATAAAACAGTCAAAGACACTACCAGGAGTTCTGGGAAACTGCTAGGATTTTTCACTATTTTCTGAAATTTCATGGATTAAGTGATAAAGCGACTTTTCACATTCATTAGTGGCAGTCCAACTAAAATCTAAGTCAAGAGAACGTGAGTGCTGATGCGTAGTTAGTTTACTGCATCTCAGCTCACTCTCCTTTAGCGCTGACTTTTAATTTGTTGGTGACAAATGTAGAAGACTATCACTGTGTAACCACATATAATCCGCTGTTGCTGTATGTGGGCTAAGGGTAAAAGATAAAGTCCCCACTCCATTTACATTTCTTTTTTTTTATTCACTTGGATGTTTGAGCTTTACTGTGCAAAATGACGACGCATGTGCAGTTTGATACTAGAAGGATGTTTTCAAAATTCATCTGCTGAAGGCATGAACTTTTTGGTAGAAAAAAACATTTTTTACACGACTTAGAACATGTCTGGATGGGATCTTTAAATTGTAGCATCACTTCACTTTGTACATCCGATGTTGGTCAAAACAGTCTTATTTTAAACGTATTTAAAAAAGATACAATAATTATTGAAATGGTTCTGTAGCACTGAGAGCTCTCACAGATAGAGAATCATGTAAAACTTTGGTTCAAGTAAATATGACTAAAAAGTGTCTCCATTATATGTATTGGGATCTTCTCTTTTACATGTATTGCACTTGGCATATTAGGCTCATATTACGCATATGATTCTGATCAAGTAAAGAAAACTCCTTCATAACAAGACTTTTTCACAACTATATTTTACAAAAAGGTCAAATGAGATCAAATCTCATCTTTGATTTGAAAATGAGGCTGGTCTTCTGGTTTGAAGGCTTCGTTGTGACTTCCATCCTTGGTGAGGACGCGTGACGCTGTGTAACCCACAATCGGATACTTTGCTTTGTACGTGCCTTCAAATATACTATCCAGAGACTCCAGCTGTTCTTCCGTGAGGCCCGTCTGCGGATGTAGAGATAGAAAAAAAAAGAACTTTAATTAGCACTTTTGTACAGATTGTGAAACCCTTTGAGATAAACAAACATAGACACAGGCTAATTACTGCTAACTAACATGCTAGTTAATATTAGTAATTAAACCTAAACAGCTAATGTAAGTCAAAACTGCCTGAGAGCTTACACTGTACTAAACAGTGATTCCTCTACTGTGCGACAGTAAGTCGCATGGTTATGACACAATCGTAAAAAGGATTCCTCCTGTTAAGCCAGGTTCATTCCAAGTCTGGGGGAGACAACACATATCCAGTGTGTCACTCAGGTAATATCGGACCATTCTGATGTAGCATTTTAAAATTAAAACATTAGATGTATAATTAATCCTATATTTAAATATTTTTCAGGCTGTTAAAGCCATATTACACTCTTGTTCAGGCTACTCTTAAAAGGAATCCTCCTGTTAAGCCAGGTTCATTCCAAGTCTGGGGGAGACATCACATATTCAGTGTGTCACTCAGGTAATTTTGGACCCTTCTGATGTAGGATTTTAAATTTAAAGCCTTAAATGTCTAATTAATGCTATTTTTTAAATCTTTTTCAGGCTTTTAAAGCCATATTTTACTATTTTTCAGGCTACTCTAAAAAGGAATCCTCCTGTTAAGCCAAATTCATTCCAAGTCTGGGGGAGACAACACATATCCAGTGTGTCACTCAGGTAATATCGGACCATTCTGATGTAGCATTTTAAAATTAAAACATTAGATGTATAATTAATCCTATATTTAAATATTTTTCAGGCTGTTAAAGCCATATTACACTCTTGTTCAGGCTACTCTTAAAAGGAATCCTCCTGTTAAGCCAGGTTCATTCCAAGTCTGGGGGAGACATCACATATTCAGTGTGTCACTCAGGTAATTTTGGACCCTTCTGATGTAGGATTTTAAATTTAAAGCCTTAAATGTCTAATTAATGCTATTTTTTAAATCTTTTTCAGGCTTTTAAAGCCATATTTTACTATTTTTCAGGCTACTCTAAAAAGGAATCCTCCTGTTAAGCCAAATTCATTCCAAGTCTGGGGGAGACATCACATATCCAGTGTGACTCTCAGGTAATATTGGAGCATTTTGATGTAGGATTTTAAAATTAAGGGCTTATAAGTAAAGCTATATTGACTTTTTTCAGGCTTTTAAAAGGCATATTTTACTCTTTTTCAGGCTACTCTAAAACCGAATCCTACCGTTAAGCCAGGTTCATTCCAATGCTGGGTTAGACAACATATCCAGTGTGTCACTGGGGTAATATCAGACCATTCTAATGTAGGATTTTAAAATTAAAGGCTTAAATGTCCAAGTTAAGCTATATTTGAAATATTTTTCAGGCTGTGAAAGCCATATTATACACTTATTTCAGGCTACTGTAAAACGGAATCCTCCTGTTAAGCCAGGTTCATTCCAATGCTGGGTTAGTCAACACATATCCAGTGTGTCACTCAGGTCTGCTACGGAGCCATAACGTGAGATACAAGGTAATGGAGTCTTTTATACATTGTCGTGTTTCTTTAGAAATAAACAATGGACAAACAGCGTCTTTAAACGCTTCAGATGTAAAGTTATTCACTGTCAAAGTGGCTCCAAAATGAATGGCGGTCAATGGAATGCTAGTGGCAGGTGAGTGCTTGGTAGCATTATAATGGCGCCATATGAGCTATGCTTTGTGGAGGCTGGCTTACCCCCTTGGATGAAACGCAAAGAGTTCCCTAGAGGGTTCCTAGTTCCAGGAGGAAGTTCCTGCAGCCGAGAAGTGACTCATGGCTTGATGTGAAAAATGTAAGAATAGGTAAGACGTGGAAATTATGTATGCAATCAAATGTCTAGTGTTTATGGCCATAAATTAAAGTGTTTCAAGACTTTTCTTTTACCTGTCCGGTCCAGTTTTTTTTAATGCCTTCCTTTGAAAAGTCTAAAGTGGTTCATTCAGACGAAACTGTGAAGTATCAGTATAATTACGTAGCATATGAATGCCATGCTGTTTTGCAGCCACCAGTCGGGTGAAAGGTGTCGGTGCTCCCAACCCCTGGGAGTCAACCACAACAAATACATTCTCAACCTTTGAGAAACACACTAAACTTACAGTATCTGATGTCAGGTCTGCTGGGTCCAGGGACATCTTAGCCACAGCCCGAGTGGAGTCCTTACCAACCAAGGCGTTGTATGGTGCCTCTTTTCCATAAAATTCTGCATTTGGGAAAATGTATATATATTTTTGAATCAGTTAATTCTGCATGGTCTCAGTTTAGATTTCAAATACCCTGGAGAAGCACTGACAAGCTTCATCAATGTGACAATTTTACTTTCCTTATACAGTTCTGTTAAATGAATAAGCACATTGAAGTTAAAAAAAAATCTTGTTAATCATTATAGCTTCATTTCAAAGGGATTGAGTGATGTTTTTCTTACCTTTCCCCTTGGTAACATCAAACACAACTCCTTTTATTGCCATGTAGATAGGTTGTCCATCCTAAAACAGGGAGGGGAACACAATAGAAAAGAGAGATCCATCGTTATCATGTAGCCTACATATCCATGAGTGCACCATAGACGGTATATTATTAATATTAACAGTCTATGAAGTGCACAGACAAACACAGACCCTCAAACCATAGACAGTTAAAGAACTAACTAACTAACTAACTAAGAAGCCTAAAACGCACGCCTAAAACGCAGTAACTAATAGCCTAGCGTTAGGTTAGTAAACTTCTTCTTCTTACCTCGCTGCCGTCGTATCTCGTCAGTTCCTCCTCAGTAAACAGTCGGACAGGTTTGGTGGACGGCTTGTATTTTAATTTAACGTCTTCCGCTAAAGTCGTAGAAAGGACAACATACAGGACACAAATTCGCGCTGTTGCCATGGTATTGGATGACTTTGATGCGGAAACTGTCAACTCTGGTCATCCACTTCCTTGTCGCTACTTTGAGTTGGTGCTGCATTTACTGCCGTCGGATATTTTATTAGCGCCATACAAACTGCATAGCAAAGTGTACAACAGTTCGTTTTTGGAAATAATTAGCCCAACTTCTTGAATGGTTTCATTTAAGAGCAGTAGTTTGTAAATGTATATTTCTAGATATAGTCAGTCCTCTAGTTTTTATTTCTTTAAATATTAATGCTTTGCTTCCTTTGCTTTCAAGGCCTATTAATGGACATAGAAAAGAAAGACACTGAAGAAATTGGACTCTGAAATCTAGAAACTATTAAGACAATTAAGTGATACATTTAATGCACACTTTAAACATGACTGTAAAACCGTGTATTCATCAGTTATTTCCCCCCAGCAAAATATAAGGTCAAAATGGAGGTGTATGACTACAGTATGTATAGTAGCTAACTATATATTTAGCCAACTGGTCCATGAACTAAGACTTTAAAAGGGGGATTGTACAATTTTAAAACCCTATAATAATTGTTCAACCCTCCCAAATTATAGTCCCAGTTCACTGGAGAGAACACACACTGAGTGCTAAGAATGCCAAATACAAACTTCTACCAGGTCTGGTCTCATTTCCTGCATTTTATTCAATTTGAACTGATTATTGCCCCCTACTTTATTTTAATTATTTTTAATTTATATTTGTGTCCCTATTTTACTTATTATTTAGATGTATATGTTTAAATTGTAATTGTCCTTTATTAAAGAATACTAAAAGAAATAAATTAACTAAAGTAATTCAAGGGTATGTCCCTGGCCAGTCTGCCATTGTTAGAACCACAAACACGTGTTTAGCACTTTATATATTGTCCTTCATCACTGACTTAATTTAAATCAGCCTTTTCTAATTATCCCAGTAATATATTCACCAAACTTCTAACAACAAGCAGTTTTTACACAGCAATGTAACGTAACAATGACTCTCAATAATTTCACAACAGTACATTACTGAACAGCAACATGCGCCTGTTGTTTTTTTAATGCAGGCTGATAATAATAAAGTAAACCCACTGCTGAGTGAACAGAAAAGGCTCCAGGATGAACAAATCCTGGCTGTTAACCTGGTCAGGAGCAGGCTAGCTGTTAGCCTGGTCAGGAGCATGCTGGCTGTTAGCCTGGTCATGAGCATGCTGGCTGTTAGCCTGGTCATGAGCAGGCTAGCTGTTAGTCTGGTCAGGAGCAGGCTAGCTGTTAGCCTGGTCAGGAGCAGGCTAGCTGTTATCCTGGTCAGGAGCATGCTGGCTGTTAGCCTGGTCATGAGCAGGCTAGCTGTTAGCCTGGTCAGGAGCAGCAGGCTAGCTGTTAGCCTGGTCAGGAGCAGGCTAGCTGTTAGTCTGGTCAGGAGCAGGCTAGCTGTTAGCCTGGTCAGGAGCAGGCTAGCTGTTAGCCTGGTCAGGAGCATGCTGGCTGTTAGCCTGGTCAGGAGCAGGCTAGCTGTTAGCCTGGTCAGGAGCAACAGGCTAGCTGTTAGCCTGGTCAGGAGCAGCAGGCTAGCTGTTAGCCTGGTCAGGAGCAGGCTAGCTGTTAGCCTGGTCAGGAGCAACAGCCTAGCTGTTAGCCTGGTCAGGAGCAGCAGGCTAGCTGTTAGCCTGGTCAGGAACAGGCTAGCTGTTAGCCTGGTCAGGAGCAGGCTAGCTGTTAGCCTGGTCAGGAGCAGGCTAGCTGTTAGCCTGGATAACTTAGGTGCCTCTGCTTTTGTGACACCGAGTCAGGGCTAAATTGAGCCAGGATAACTGGGAATTCCCGGTTTAATCCCTTATCTTGGTTTTGTAAAATAGCCCTTTTAGCTGCACAGAAGAAATCTCCATGGTAATTTAGGAGCCTCTGCTTTTGTGTAACCGGCCCAGACAGAGACAGCAAAAATCTAATTAGCACAATAAACTGCAGAGACAGGATGTTGATTGGGATTACATCAAAAAATGGCATGTCCCGCTACTACTGTCCTACTCTGGCTCTGATTGGCTGATTGGAGTATCTAAGACATAAGAAAATACATATTTTACAGTTATTTGACATAACAATTAAGATACCCAGTAGTTTTCAAATTAGCCCCACATTTACCAGCTGCAACATTTACACATGAATGCGTCAATAATTATAATCCATATATTATCTATTATTCTGAAATGAATCATTCTGCATAAGTGAGTTTCATTTTGGCATATGTTGGCATTAATAGTTATGCACTTTTACACAGATTTTGAGTGCAGGCCATAGTAGACTACTTGCAACAGGGTAGAACTTTTACTTTACTTAAAAACAGTAGCCTACTAAAAAAAACTGTTTTATGTGTTTTATATCTTCAGGCTTTTTATGCTTTAGGTAAAGCACTATATGTATATATATACACTCACCTATAAGATTATTAGGAACACCATACTAATACTGTGTTTGACCCCCTTTTGCCTTCGGAACTGCCTTAATTCTACGTGGAGTTGATTCAACAAGATGCTGAAAGCATTCTTTAGAAATGTTGGCCCATATTGATAGGATAGCATCTTGCAGTTGATGGAGATTTGTGGGATGCACATCCAGGGCACGAAGCTCCCATTCCACCACATCCCAAAGATGCTCTATTGGGTTGAGATCTGGTGACTGTGTGGGCCATTTTAGTACAGTGAACTCATCGTCATGTTCAAGAAACCAATTTGAAATGATTCAAGCTTTGTGACATGGTGCATTATCCTGCTGGAAGTAGCCATCAGAGAATGGGCATGGTGGCCATAAAGGGATGGACATGATCAGAAACAATGCTCAGGTAGGCCGTGGCATTTAAACCATGCCCAATTGGCACTAAGGGGCCTAAAGTGTGCCAAGAAAACATCCCCTACACCATTACACCACCACCACCAGCCTCCACAGTGGTAACAAGGCATGATGGTTCCATGTTCTCATTCTGACTCTATCATCTGAATGTCTCAACAGACATCAAGACTCATCAGACCAGGCAACATTTTTCCAGTCTTCAACTGTCCAATTTTGGGGAGCTCTTGCAAATTGTAGCCTCTTTTTCCTATTTGTAGTGGAGATTAGTGGTACCCAGTGGGGGCTTCTGCTGTTGTAGCCCATCCGCCTCAAGGTTGTGCGTGTTGTGGCTTCACAAATGCTTTGCTGCATACCTCGGTTGTAACGAGTGGTTATTTCAGTCAAAGTTGCTCTTCTATCAGCTTGAATCAGTCGGCCCATTTTCCTCTGACCTCTAGCATCAACAAGGCATTTTCGCCCACAGGACTGCTGCATGCTGGGTGTTTTTCCCTTTTCACACCATTCTTTGTAAACCCTAGAAATGGTTGTGCGTAAAAATCCCAGTAACTGAGCAGATTGTGAAATACTCAGACCCGTCTGGCACCAACAACCATGCCACGCTCAAAATTGCTTAAATCATCTTTCTTTATATATATATATATATATATGCATAGACTTGCCTTGCTTCTTCCACCACTGTTAACATGTAAATTGAAGCCCTCGCTCAACAGTTAAACTAAGCTTATTAAAAGAGATTTACTGACATGTGGGATATGAATGAGGTATTTATGCCCACCACTATGTTCAGATAATTTTTTGGGCTTTTTTTACCTTTATTTGACAGGACAGCTAGGGGCTAGACATGCAGGAAATCGTCACAGCTCGGATTCGAATCCAGGACCTCTGCATCTGCATCTGGATCTGGATCCAGATAAATCTCTTCAGTAAATTCAGTAAATCTGTTTTAATAAGCTTAGTTTAACTGTTGAGCGATGGCTTCAATTTACATGTTAACAGTGGTGGAAGAAGCTAGGCAAGTCTATGCATATATATATATATATATAAAAAGAAAGGTGATTTAAGCAATTTTGAGCGTGGCATGGTTGTTGGTGCCAGACGGGTCTGAGTATTTCACAATCTGCTCAGTTACTGGGCATCTGCACCTGCACCTGCATCTGCATCGCTTAAACCTCCCTGTAGATGTGCACTTGCGCCACCCACTAATCCAACCCGGCAACCCCCTTCACTTTTTTTTAGCTCTGTTTGTGACCTGTGAGCTTGGATAGTGGCCTTTTACGATTTGTACATCAAAGCAGCACTAGGTATTAACCTAAGGGAAGGACGAAGGAAACAAGGAAACGTGGAGGACACATGGTTTACTGTTGGAGGGAGGGCTGTTGGTGCCTCATTATCATGGGGCGGGCGGGCCTGGGCCAGACTTTTATCGTCGTCGAGAAAAACCCCATGGGTGTGTGTGGTGTGTCTCCCTTTAGAGCGGAAAACTGGCAATTACACTTGCTTGAAATGTATCTTTTATTTAATAAAACTAGTTTCCAGGCTTGTCACAGATAGCCCGACGGGTCCACTCCAAGAGAAGAAGTAGGAAGTGCAAAGGAATGCTCGGTAAAGAAAACAGACGGTACCAAGAGGTAAGGACAACTGTCTTTGTGTTACAGTCTGTCTATTATCTATAATAATCCGAATACAACAGCTTTGTTATCTGTAATGTCCTCGCGACACGAAGGGTCCACAAACTGTCCACATCATGTGACCGTCCAGCGGACGCTGCTGATTAAACATGAAATTAGCTGACTTCATGCTTTCTGTTTGCTTACTCATCAAGTAAGCCCAAGTTGTGTATAACACAATAATATAATACAACATATGCCAAAATGAAACTAACTTATGCCAAATGATTCATTTCAGAATAATAGATAATATATGGATTATAATTATTGACGCATTCATGTGTAAGGCACTCATTTTGCTGCTGGTAAATGTGGGGCTAATTTGAACAACACTGGGTATCTTAATTGTTATGTCAAATAACTGTAAAATATATATTTACTTATGTCTTAGATACTCCAATCAGCCAATCAGAGGCAGAGTAGGGCAAAGTTGTGTGTGTGTGTGTGTGTGTGTGTGTGTGTGTATATATATATATATATATATATATATATATATATATATATATATATATATATATAGACAAATATGTTGAGGCAAATATGATGTCTGCATATATATAACCATATACAGTATATATATATACAGTGAGGAAAATAAGTATTTGAACACCCTGCTATTTTGCAAGTTCTCCCACTTAGAAATCATGGAGGGGTCTGAAATTGTCATCGTAGGTGCATGTCCACTGTGAGAGACATAATCTAAAAACAATAATCCAGAAATCACAATGTATGATTTTTTTAACTATATATTTGTAGGATACAGCTGCAAATAAGTATTTGAACACCTGAGAAAATCAATGTTAATATTTGGTACAGTAGCCTTTGTTTGCAGTTCCAGAGGTCAAACGTTTCCTGTAGTTCTTCATCAGGTTTGCACACACTGCAGAAGGGATTTTGGCCCACTCCTCCACACAGATCTTCTCTAGATCAGTCAGGTTTCTGGGCTGTCGCTGAGAAACACAGGAGTTTGAGCTCCCTCTCAAAGATTCTCTATTGGGTTTAGGTCTGGAGACTGGCTAGGCCCCCCAGAACCTTGATCTGCTTCTTCCAGAGCCCCTCCTTGGTTCTCCTGGCTTTGTGCTTCGGGTCATTGTCATGTTGGAAGACCCAGCCTCGACCCATCTTCAATGCTCTAACTGAGGGAAGGAGGTTGTTCCCCAAAATCTCGCAATACATGGCCCTGGTCCTCCTCTCCTTAATACAGTGCAGTCGCCCTGTCCCATGTGCAGAAAAACACCCCAAAGCATGATGCTACCCCCCATGCTTCACAGTAGGGATGGTGTTCTTGGGATGGTACTTATCATTCTTCTTCCTCCAAACACAGTTAGTGGAATTATGACCAAAACGTTCTATTTTGGTCTCATCTGACCACATGACTTTCTCCCATGACTCCTCTGGATCATCCAAATGGTCATTGGCAAACTTAAGACGGACCTTGACATGTGCTGGTTTAAGCAGGGGAACCTTCCGTGCCATGCATGATTTCAAACCATGACGTCTTAGTGTATTACCAACAGTAACATGGAAAACGGTGGTCCCAGCTCTTTTCAGGTCATGGACCAGCTCCTCCCGTGTAGTTCTGGGCTGATTTCTCACCTTTCTTAGGATCATTGAGACCCCACGAGGTGAGATCTTGCATGGAGCCCCAGTCCGAGGGAGATTGACAGTCATGTTTAGCTTCTTCCATTTTCTAATGATTGCTCCAACAGTGGACCTTTTTTCACCAAGCTGCTTGGACATGTCCCCGTAGCCCTTTCCAGCCCTGTGGAGGTGTACAATTTTGTCTAGTGTCTTTGGACAGCTCTTTGGTCTTGGCCATGTTAGTAGTTGGATTCTTACTGATTGTATGGGGTGGACAGGTGTCTTTAAGCAGCTAACGACCTCAAACAAGTACATCTAATTTAGGAAAATAAATGGAGTGGAGGTGGACATTTTGAAGGCAGACTAACAGGTCTTTGGGGGTCAGAATTCTAGCTGATAGACAGGTGTTCAAATACTTATTTGCAACTGTATCATACAAATAAATAGTTAAAAAATCATACATTGTGATTTCTGGATTTTTTTTTTAGATTATGTCTCTCACAGTGGACATGCACCTACGATGACAATTTCAGACCCCTCCATGATTTCTAAGTGGGAGAACTTGCAAAATAGCAGGGTGTTCAAATACTTATTTTCCTCATATTTCCTGTATATATATATATATATATATACATATACAGTATATATATACACACATACTGTATATATATGCAGACATTATATTTGTAAGAAATATAAGAGTTGTTGGAGGATGATTGACACAATCATGTTTAACACTGTAAATACCAGTGGTGGAAGAAGTATTTAGAACCTTTACTCAAGTAGAAGTACTAATAACACAATCAAGTTGACCACGTTACTTAGCCTAAGTAAAATACGCCTGTTTAAGTATAATCAGAAAAATGTACTTCAAGTATTTAAGTTTTCACATTAAAACAACTGAAATGTTCAAAATAGTTCTGTCATTCAACTAAGTGTTCAGTCAGCTAGTCATGTCAGCAGGACAGGTCAGTAGATTGTTTGGAAAGTTTCATTTATAACATTACACAGGTCTTATGCACACACATTTTCATTGTTAAAGTAGGCCTAACTAAGCTGTCAGATGAATGTAGTGGAGTAAAAAGAACTAGCATTGGTAAATACCTTATAAGACATTTTTAATACTGTCAGTGGTGGAGGAAGTACTCAGATCTTTTACTTAAGTAAAATCAGTGGTAGCTTAGTTCTTCTGATCTTATTAATACATACTAATTTACATATCTAAATTACATATCATCACATTTTGTAGTATTAATCTGAATCTGCAGAGTAATAAAGGTATCAAATAAATGTAGTGGAGTGAAAGGTACAATGTCTCACTCTGAAATGTGGAGTAGAAGTATAGTGGATTCTGTTTAAAGTTTTGTATACTTTCTTCAAATATCCATAATGTACTAAACTTAGATTTTCTTTTGTGTGTGTGACTAGTCTGTACCTTAATGTCTCTTTTTTAACCTCGCAGTTCAATGATGATGAGAATGAAGACACACAGTCTCCGGGCTTCTTTGACAATGCCACTGCAGAGCTGGATCGCACGAGCCCAATAGCCACGTCTCTCAAGGTGATGACCAGCTCTGTGAAAGAACACTCTTAGCTTTTATAAAAAAAAAAAATTTTTTTTGATTTAATTATAGTGTAATACAAGTGATCAACGTGAAAACAAATATGGCGCAATACAAGACAAAGGTGGAAACTAGACTACACCTAGTCTACAGCCACGACGTTCCACTACCGGGATTGCTGTTGTTGTCCCTCACCTTCCTCTTTCTTTATGTTGAAACTCTGGTGTATTTATGAGGACTATGGTTACCTGGTCGGACCAGTCCTCAGATCTCTGCAGGGTAAATCCAGACAGCTAGCTAGACTATCTGTCCAATCTGAGGACTATGGTTACCTGGTCCTCAGGTCTCTGCAGGGTAAATCCAGACAGCTAGCTAGACTATCTGTCCAATCTGAGGACTATGGTTACCTGGTCCTCAGGTCTCTGCAGGGTAAATCCAGACAGCTAGCTAGACTATCTGTCCAATCTGAGGACTATGGTTACCTGGTCCTCAGGTCTCTGCAGGGTAAATCCAGACAGCTAGCTAGACTATCTGTCCAATCTGAGGACTATGGTTACCTGGTCCTCAGGTCTCTGCAGGGTAAATCCAGACAGCTAGCTAGACCATCTGTCCAATCTGAGGACTATGGTTACCTGGTCCTCAGGTCTCTGCAGGGTAAATCCAGACAGCTAGCTAGACTATCTGTCCAATCTGAGGACTAAACAACTGGTTACCTGGTCCTCAGGTCTCTGCATATTGGGTAAATCCAGACAGCTAGCTAGACTATCTGTCCAATCTGAGGACTATGGTTACCTGGTCCTCAGGTCTCTTTTCTAAATCCAGACAGCTAGCTAGACTATCTGTCCAATCTGAGGACTATGGTTACCTGGTCCTCAGGTCTCTGCAGGGTAAATCCAGACAGCTATATTTATTTATTTTTTATTTAATACACATTTCTGCTAGACTATCTGTCCAATCTGAGGACTATGGTTACCTGGTCCTCAGGTCTCTGCAAAATTAAATCCAGACAGCTAGCTAGACTATCTGTCCAATCTGAGGACTATGGTTACCTGGTCCTCAGGTCTCTGCAGGGTAAATCCAGACAGCTAGCTAGACTATCTGTCCAATCTGAGGACTATGGTTACCTGGTCCTCAGGTCTCTGCAGGGAAATCCAGACAGCTAGCTTAGACTATCTGTCCAATCTGAGGACTATGGTTACCTGGTCCTCAGGTCCCATGAAGGTAAATCCAGACAGCTAGCTAGACTATCTGTCCAATCTGAGGACTATGGTTACCTGGTCCTCAGGTCTCTGCAGAGGATGAATCCAGGACAGCTAGCTAGACTATCTGTCCAATCTGAGGACTATGGTTACCTGGTCCTCAGGTCTCTGCAGGGTAAATCCAGACAGCTAGCTGACTATCTGTCCAATCTGAGGACTATGGTTACCTGGTCCTCAGGTCTCTGCAGGGTAAATCCAGACAGCTAGCTAGACTATCTGTCCAATCTGAGGACTATGGTTACCTGGTCCTCAGGTCTCTGCAGGGTAAATCCAGACAGCTAGCTAGACTATCTGTCCAATCTGAGGACTATGGTTACCTGGTCCTCAGGTCTCTGCAGGGTAAAACCAGACAGCTAGCTAGACCATCTGTCCAATCTGAGTTTTCTCACTAAACAACTTTTGAACTTACACATGTTCCACCAAAACAAGTTCCTTCCCGAGACTATATTGCAGAGGCACCACTCAGCGCTTAGCACCACCCAAGACGATTGTGATTGGTTTAAAGAAATGCCAATAATTGAGAGCAAGTTTTTCTCATTTTCTTTTTCTATCCTGGAATGCTGTGTGGACTCGCCAGACCCTCTTCCGCATCTTTATTTATTTATTTATTTTTATTTAATACAGGGACAGTCCATATTAATACACATTTCTGTCAATATGCCAGAGTTAGCCAAAAAGCTATTTTTCATCTGCAGTCCCTAGACAGATGGTAAAAGTCACCCTAAAAAAAGTAAAATTACATATTTACATAACACTATAACAATTACAATATATTATACATTGGGTAAAAAGTACTACTGTGTTGTGGAGGAAGGTCTGGCAATGCGATACTAGACTAAACCTAACAGACAAATACACCAAACAAAAAACAGAATAGCACATGGAAGACAAAAGACACTCGTCTTAGAGTCCCTCTCTGCTTTAATGAGCTGCAGAATTCTGTCTGGGCTTTAGTGTCCCATGGAGGTGCGGATGCTGAACATAATTTACTGCCTATACGCAGTCATTTTTGGACCCCATAAAAGTAATCCCCCCCCCTTGCACACTTTCATTACAGAGGATGACATCAGGGAAAGCAGTCCACCGGTGAGATTCAGCAAAGCCTGCCTGAAGAATTTCTTCACAGTGGTGCTGATCTTCATCTACCTGCTGCTGACCGGGGTGGCAGTGTTCCTGGCCTACCAGACCATCTCGGACTTTCTGGAAAGATTCCACCACCCGGTTATGTCAGTCACCTACAAAGAGGTGGACTCGTTTTCACCCCCAGGTGTGCATAAATGGAACAGTCAATGTGGTAGAAAGATTTTATTTAAATAATATACTGTATATCAAAAGGCATATCAAAGGCAGAATAGAATAGAATAGAATGCCTTTATTGTCATTATACACAAGTGCAGTACCTGTGCAATGAGATTTAAGCAACCACTTTACAGTGTCAACAAAAAAGTATAAAAATACCGCAGTTTTGTCTCAATACATAAAGATTCGTTATTAATTGTGTTTTTTCTTTGCGCAGGTATCGCTCTGTTTCCCGGCAAAGCTCAGCTGTTGAGCTGCAGACATCACTACCATGACAACATCCCACCTTTAGTGGACCCAGGCAAGCACCAAGAGGGAGACTGTGTGATTAATGATGTGACTTACATCGGACCATTTACCAATCAAACTGAGGTCAGCCATAAACACATTTAGCTGGTGATTTCATAGACATGCATTACAAGTTGCAGAAATATAAAAAAAACACCACCAACATGTATGTACAATGTAATCCTGAACATCTTTTTAAATAAATGTTTTTTTTTCTTTTTTTTATGTATCGCTATATAGGTTTGCCTTGCTGTCAAGATAGATTCTTCATTCTGTGAATGTGACCCATTTTTAGTTTTTCTGTTTTGAAGAAAGAATAAAGTAACTCTCAACTTTAATTCCACAGAAAAGAGCTCTGGTGGTCCGCGGCCCATCTGACGTCAGAAACAAAGAGCTGATCTTCATGCAGTTCAGCCTTAATGAAACAGAGGAGGACTTCAGCGCCATCTCTTACATGCTTTTTGCCAATTTTAGTGACTTGATTGAGAGGTACAGTAACTGAAAACAAACAAGTATACTGTGGATCCTGTAAAAGCTGCAGTGAGTCATACAAGATTTGATTTGCTCACAACACAAATAACGCACTGACCGCTTGATAGTTTCCAGTTCATCATTTAAATTCCTGTCTTAAGAAACAAAAGAGTGATTTTACTCTGTCTGATAGTAACGGGCATTTTCATTTCCACTTCAGTGATATCTGTTTTCTGACTCTCTAGTGCCAATAAATCCGACTTCATGAGGGATTGTGAGAGCAACTACTCCATGTGGACTTTCTCTGGTGGATTCAGAACCTGGGTCAAGATGTCTTTAGTGAGGACGTCTGGCAAAAACAATGAAGCTGTCGAGTTTCGGCAAGAGGTATTTATGTCCCACCATTGTACACATACTTACATGTATGACGGAAAATACTCATTTATTTCATCATTTATGTTGGATCTTCTAGTCCGCTGTGGTAAAATTCAATGACAAAAGGCCTGCATCAGAAAAAAACAATGAGCTCTTCTTTGCTGTCTTTGAATGGCGGGATCCTTTTATGCAAGACATCAGACTGGTAAGTCCTCCCAGACATTTTAACCTCATTAGAACTAATCCGTCAACATTAGTGTATCAGTTTCTAGTCTCACATTGCCAGACCTATCGCCACAGCACGTAGGAGTATGATCTGGCTACATTGCTTATCTATTCTAGGATTGGAGAAAAAACTGCTCTGGGTTGTTTGTATTTCCTTTAAACCAGTCACAAGCATCCTGGGCAACACTGAGCCCTAGATGCAGCGACGGTGCCCTTGCTAAATAGAAAAAAAGCAATGTACATCCATTGAGCCAGACTAATCCGGTTCTCACTCAACTTTGCTTGCTTCCAAACAGATAGTGACTGCAAATCCCTGGAACTCTGTAGCCATTCTCTGTGGCGTCTTCATGGCTCTCTTCAAGGCTGCTAATTTTGCTAAACTCACGATTCAGTGGATAATCAGAATGCGTAAGAGGCATCTGAGGAATAAAGGCCGGGAGCTGAACCAAATAAACTGAAACACTTTGCAGAAAAGCACTGATGACACAATCTGACGAGATCTAAATTATCCAAGTGAGTTTTTTTTAGGTCACTACTTGCACCGTTTTCTAATCATTGGTAAAGACGAATGATTATCCATAACATTTGTTAGAACTTAACACTTTATAGATACAGTGATATGTTGTAACTGAATACCACTGCGAGATGAATCATTTCCCAAAAAAAAATGGCCTGTTAGACAAGAATTCAGTGAATTGTTGGTAGTTGCCATTTCCAAAGATGAGGTATTTTCATAACTGTGTTGTATGCATGTAAAGGAATCCTGGCTGTTATAGTTTGAGAATTCTGAAAGATTTTAATGGTATGACTGTTTCAAAACTGAGAAAATGTGAACTTTGGTCAAAATGTTGTTGGATTTTATAATCTTATTCAAAAAGGGAATATTGTAGCATATTTTATGTTTGTGTCTTACTTTTTTCTCAAAGCTTTATAATTAAATTTATAACTCCAAAGGGATTATTATGAACTACTTTTCTTCTGTCAGAGTGATCTGCTGTTTTATTTCTGTTTTGGCTAAACCCGTCCCTCATTGTACTGTTGTTTTCATTTGATTTACATAATGTACAAATGTATGGTTATTATTGTTTAAATTTACTTGAATTGCTATCTTAATTATGTTGCATTTCACACACAATGTTGTTAAAATATTGTAAAATAAAATATATTTTAATGCCTAATTTTATAGTTTGTGGTGAAGAATATGTTGGTAATGTACATGCTGCCTTTATTTTTTTTCTCCACTACACTCATTTGTTTATCCCTCATGTTGTCCTCATGTAGTCCTCATGTTGTCCTCATGTTGTCCTCATGTTGTCCTCATGTTGTCCTTGGGTCAAATTGACCCTTTTTCCTACAGTATATCAATGTTCGTTTTAACTACCCAAAATAACATGATTGATTCCACACAATTTTCTTTGGCAAGTACAAATCTCTACTTTCTTTTATTTTGGGATGTCTTATTCAATTTTATAGCATTGTAAAACAAATGGAAGTTTTTTTGAAGCAGTATTGAGTAAAAGTTGACATCCATTCCTTTAATTTTAGTCTAAACAATTCCTCATTTCTGTTTTCTAACTGAAACATTAGGTATAATTTCCTATAAATGAGTTTTATTGACCATAAATTCCAAAGATAACTGTAAAACTAAAGTTAATAAGTTAGTGTTACGTTTTGTTCAACGTCAAAGAAAGTGACAAACATTAAAAAAAAGGGACAAAAATGTAAGAAAAAGTTAAAAACACTGAAAAAAAGTGTGATAAAAACTATGATGTTCCTAACAATCCTATAGGTGAGTGTATATATATATATATATATATATATATATATATATATATACACACACACACACACACACACACACACACACACACACACACGCACACACACACACACACAGACCTGAACAAACCTTGTACCTGTCTTAAACAGCGAAGTTCTTGAATGCCTCTAGCTTGCCGTAGTTGTGCTGGGGGCGAGGAGGAGGATGTTGTTGTTAGCTTCAGCGGTGGATGAGAACATGCAGTAGCCCCACACACACATTTGGCTATTATAAAGGTAGTTAACAGTCATGATTCCGTATTGACAATGTATAACAACTGTAGGTCTTATCTGTATTCCCTCACGCTTTTATAACATAGTAAATCACTAAGGTTACATTAAGTGGTGTGACATTTGTGTCGCTGGCTAGCATGCTATTGTTAGCTTGCTAACCTACTGGCTAACGGTAACTATAGCTCTTATTCTTACTTTAAAGATCAACCTAATTTAGTTAGAAGTCACAGTTCGTTTGTCTGCTCTTCTTGTTTGCTTTTCATTCTAATTATTATAGAGACACAAATATCTGCACTCTAAGAACTGTTAACTGTTCACTACAGCTAGGCTAACAACAAACAATTCATTTTTTTCTAGTCGACCAAGTTAGTTATAAGGTCGTTATGCAACTGTAAAGTAAGACTGTTGCAGCGGACTAAGTTAACTTTGCTTGCATTATAACTTCAGATGTAACTGTTAACTAAACTCCAGATGTAATGCGACCTGTGATGATAAAGTCCTGCACCAAATTAGCCAACTGTTAGCAGACTAGTATTTTACAGTTACCTCTGTTGTTAAAGTGCGTTGTGCTTTCATTTCTCTCTTTGCTAATTAGCTTAGAGCTATTTTGTGGATATCTCTCAACTCGCTGTTTAACTTAAAAGGCAACTTGCCCTTTTTAGTGTCTGCATGGCGTTTGCAGAAGAAAGTAATCCCAACATTAATCAAACATCTGCATGTGTCCCCTGTCTGTTTCAAACAGTTGGTGCATCAGTAGTTAATATCAGAATACTTGGGGGTCTTTCACTGTCCTTGCTTGCTCCCCCCCTAGAGATCCATTGGCTCAGAGGCAATATGGCCCATGGATCATACTGTTATTATAAATAGCTGCCCTGTGGTAGTGTAGATAAATGGTGATGGAGGTATTGTGAGACAGGTCATAATGTCATACAGGAGGATGGAATCTCCAGACCTCACTCATGGTCTTTATTAGACATTCTAAATTAAACTGCTGTTTGACTGATTAATCACCCAATATGGGAGGATGGAATAGACTCCAGACCTTGAATTATAACAAGAAAGCTCCATGGTCTTTTTAGACATTTTTCTAAATTAAACTCAGAGCCTTGTCAAATGTTGGCTGTAGGAAGGTTAGACTGCCAGCTTTTTCTAGTACTGCATTTGTCTTTGCTACCAGACATATTTGAGTGACAAAAAGTACAATTACATGGCATTATGTCCTCTAACTGCCAAAGAGATTGTTGCTTGAAGAATGTATATGTGGCCAAAACACTGTATATATAAATAAGCTAATTTAATTACTGGAGCTACTTTCAATGTGCATCGTTCTTTTCTCTTCATCATGTACATTCTTGCATTGTAGTTTTATAAATTTATATTTTACAGTTCGATTCCCAAAACTCAGCAGAAAAACATAATAGTCACAGGGGTCCCTCACTAGCCTTTGATCCATGTGTGGTTTTAGTTTCTCACCTTGTTTGTGAACCTCCAACAAGTCCAGACATAGCTCTGATGTTGCCTCCTGGCCACAGAGTAGCTTTATCAGCAGACTGGAATTAGACCAGGTTCCAGGTTGAACTCTGCTGACATAGAGGCAGGTTGTTGAATATTTAGGTGTGGTTCTTGATGAGCTTTGAGCTCCCTACACTGGTTTGATGAGTCAGAATTTCTGAGAGTTCAGATTTTTTTTGATAATCACAAAATACAACTAAGGTTGAACCGCAGCCACCATACCAACTATATTATATTCATACTTTAGAATGGTTTGGCAGAACTTTGTTCCTTTGTCCTTTTGTAAGCTGTGATTGATGGGTCCTTTGTTACATTCTCTCTAATGACAGTAATGGGCTGATTTCCACCTGTGTCCATGATGGCGAGAAACAGAAAGTGCATCCTCTGTGAAACAGTCCACTCCTCCAAGCAGGTAATTCTCCCTCAAACTTGAGTGCTGTAGTATTTGAGCCGTTCAGGAGCTCAGGCTACGTTAATATTGGAATTACATGAGTTGTTTGAAAAAATGAATACTAAGGGATTGACCAATATTCAATTCAGCAATATTGTATACAATAATTCCGTTGGGATTTGTTTATGTACTTTTATGTAGATTTATTATACCTATTTATCTAAAAAATTAAAAATCACCATTGCGCTGCACTGCATTACACAATAACGCATTATCTACCACTTAACTTAACAGGGCTTTCAGGAAACGTATGGATGCCTAAAAGAAATGTATATTTAATGTCTATCTGCAGGAGATTGATGAGCACATGAGAAGTATGCTCCACCATCGTGAGCTGGAGAAGCTCAAAGGCCGGTGAGTTGTTGTTGTTCAGTTTCTCCAAAAATAACAAAATGCACAGATATTATCATGACTCTAACACATTAAGTTAATAAGTTAAATAGAAATGTTTTGTTTCTCAAATAATACTTCGAACAAGATCTAGGCCAAGTTTTACTATCATAATTTGGACTATGATTTTATTGAATACACACTTTTTAAATAAATTAGTAGTGTCACTGTAAAAGGTTTGAATTTGTTTCAAAAGTTATGTCCAAATGTATTTGGGTCATGATGCACGTGTGCACACAGGCACGTGTTCATCACAGTTATCGGGCAAGTGGATATATGGGCAGCTGTCTCAACTGTAGCAAATATATTTAGACCCAACCTCTCCCGGAACTACAGGCATGAGCAATAGAAGGCAACTGGCTATCTTGTGACTCCCATGTAGATTAGTAAAAGTATGTGGCCTGTCGCTGAAAGCAGAGTATCTGGAGTGGAGCAAATTCTGATTTGATGAAGGACCTGAGTTGTTGCTAAGTAACTGGTATTTCAAAACATTGAATCAGTGGGAAACAGTGTGCAAAGACATGCAAAGATGGCATCTTTTCAAATCTGATGGTAAGGTACATTTGGGGAAAAAAGATGCAAAATGTAATTAATTTTAATTTGTTTTATTAATCCCCAGTGGGGAAATTACAATTTACACTCTGTGTACACACTTTGTTAGTAATCACACACAGGCCTGAAATACACACACATGCTCAGGACCTATACATGCGCTAATGGAGAGATGTCAGAGTGAGGGGGGTGCCAGCTGAACCAGCGCCCTGAGCGGTTGGGGGGGTACGGTGCCATGCTCAAGAGCACCTGGCACCAATCTACACTCCGTACTTTTTGGTCCATATGGGGACTTGAACCAGTGACCCTCCGGTTCCCATCTCCCTACGGACTGAGCTACTGCCACCCCCAATACGAACGGTATGCAGCATGTGCAAGGAATTATGAAAGAAAACTTATAGTTTTACAAGAGTGCATGGTGAGGAATGGGAGGGCTAAAGCTTAACTTTAACTACAGCCTGATACAGCTATATATGTGAGGTCCATGCTTGGGAATTCATCACTACTAATTCAGGTTACATTTACAGTTACTGCAGTTGAGAAATAACGTGCCAAATAAATACAAGTAACCCTATCTAACTGATGAAGAGTTGGCCAACTGCCCGTCAGAAAACGGCACCATGCTATGACACAGATTTGACAAAGACGTTGAGAAGGAGCCAGCAAAGTCACTGTCCCGATCAGAATTACAGGATGACAGACTTGGGAGAGGTTTTGAAGTGGCGGCTTTGAGCAGCTGCACAAGGCTCCAGTTACGCAGGCTTTGCTTGGGATTGGGTCAGCAGGGTGCTCAGGCCTGTTCTAATAACACATGTTGGCCTGAATGGGGGTGGGTTCATGCTCTCAGAGAGGAGTGGGAGTTCAAATACAGACATTGCCTTGTGTAGAGTCTCAGAGTGCAGCGGACACCATCATGAAAGAGCATTAGGCTGAGGGCACTGTGCCTCGCTCCCCTCCACGCGACCCAGTGCTGCGCTGCATGGCTGCTTGTGGTGGCTGGACATAAACAGCTACATTAACATGCTGTCTGGATCCAGCCTGGCTGCTCCTCCTGCCCTCGCCCTGCCACCCATGGCCTGCTGAAGAAGGGAAAAACAAGATCAGGACGATTTTTTTTAACAAGAGAAAATTACAAGTTAGCTACCTCCTGATCTGTGCCAGATAGAGAATTCGGACAAGTTATCTTAAGGATTGTTGAGTATTCTCCTCTCCTGATTTTATTTTGACTTTAAGTAACAGAAAGTAGAGCCGGAGTACGTCTTTGCAGGCTCTGCAGGCACAAAAATCTAAATCAGACTAGATCAGGACAATGCCTGAAGGAACGATTGATCGGCCGCTCTCGCCTTCCCTCCCCAGGGACTGCGGACACGAGTGTAGAGTGTGTAAGGAAACGGTGGTGAGTCTGACAGATTATGCCAGCCACATTTCCAGCCCAACACACAAGCAGAATGTGGAGGCTGCAGAAAAAAAGTATGCTAGGAACGACCATGAAGAGGACTACTTTGACCAGGCGTTGGTGGACCTGATCGAGAAGAGAAAAGAACAGATCAGGTAAGACAGTCATGCTATCATTGCAGCTCGGAGAATAATAGTCAGATGTGGTGCTTTAAAAAAAAGTTGTAGTAGTATTTAAAAAAAGTATTTTTTAAGACAAAAAAAGTTATTTAGCAATAAAACATGCATTTTGTCAAATACATTTTCTTTTTAATGCTTATAATACACTGTTAATTAAATTGTTTTTTTGTATAACAAAACATTTCATATGTGTCAACATGGCATGTAATCAGAAGTCCAGCACCCATAAGAAATATTGCAGTTTGTAAAACTCAGCAGCGGGAAATATTAGGAATACTGATTTACATTTGTTATAATGTAATGATTTAACCACAAATGTAAATGTAAGTGATAGCTTGCGAGTTTGTCGTTTGTGTGTACATACTCCATGTATAGGCACGTTTTAGCTCAGTGGGGCTCACAGGCCTGATTTAACTGCTGCTTGAAGAGGTGCTGCTGCTGGAGTCGTATGTCAGGACTGCACCCTAAAATAAAAGCATGAGAGCACACAAACCTTCACTCCAACCCTGTGATGATCTAAAATCTGGAATAAACTACATGGATTTAAAAAAAAAAACAAGACTACAAATATGCCTTTTGTGTGCATTTTTGGCTTGATACACTAAGTTGACCTCACTGTCCTACTAGACGAATTAGAAAAATGTCTGGACTAGTTGAGAAAGTGGGTTATGTGTCACGACTGTTGAAGGCGAAAGCAGTCTGCTGTCAACCGGTCACATGCCAGATCTTTTCCCTCTGCGGTCAGTGCTGTAGGTCACACTGGAACTAATCCTTGACACCTGGCAACAGTAGGCCAAGAGATACGATTGTCAGGGAGACTTTTTTAAGTCTTGTTAAACAATATCCAGTGTATCTGAAATGCATTTGCTGCAAGCATTACATACATACATGCACACATATATACATGCATGCATACATACATATATACATACATATATACATGCATACATACATACATACATACATACATACATACATACATACATACATACATTTATATCACCTTTTAAGTTGATATTGCTATTGCCTACAGTATATACACATCTGTCCATTCATTAATGAAAAACAGCTGGTTGACAGTGACAGTGAATCAAAAACAAAGTCACGGGCCGGCAAACAAGTAGAAAATTAATGAATTCATAATATATATACATTGATATCTGTCTTTTGTCTGTAGAAAAGAAAAGGAGGCCGCTGCTGCAAAGCTGGCAAAAGAAGAAGAGGCTCAAAGGAAAAAGGAGGAGATACAGCGAAGGTTAAAAGAAGCCAAGGAGCACTACCAGCTGCAGTATGCCTTCAAGCATCAATCACAGGGTTTTGGTGGATCCACTCACCACAGAACTTGGTACAGGAGCAACCAATATAATGCCAAAGCAGATGCACAACTCTGGCAGCACGGTAGACAGGGAAAGAGTGCCACCTGGCATGCTCAGGAGCCTCCCAATCTTCAGAAGTTTGGATCTGGGGAGTTTGGTGGTGGAAGCTTTCATAGCCAGGATGGTTTGGGCAACAAGCAGTGGGATCATGGTGCATTTTCTGCCAATCAGCGAAGTCGACTGCCTTGGCTCAGCAACGGAGGCAGTAGTAACGGGGTCTACGGTCGAAACAACATTGCCCAGAACCATCAAAAGAGCCGTCCCCTGAGTCTTTTAGGGCCTGTTCCTATGTATCCCCCTCCCCCCAGTTTTTTTGCCCAGGCTCTTAACCAGTTTCAAAATACAGGCAATGGCTTGGGAGGTCAGCACTGTGATGGGTTTCACAATGGGGGGGGCAGACAACAGAACCTGACCACAGCAGCAGTAAGAGCGCTAAGACCTATGGTAGCAATCCAAAGCTGGACAAAGCCTGCCGCTGGTCACCCTATCCTGTCACAAAGGGTTTTGAATCCTTACCCCATAAGGATACCAACCCAAACTCATCAGAGAAGTACCCCAACGTCCCCAAACCCCCAAAACAGGATACAGCACATGAAACCAGTGCTTTTAACAGACAGTCCCAGCCTGAACAGAAACCGGGGCAGTTGACCTCAAGTGGACAAAGTATGGAAGAAAAAGGTAGGCATAAAACAAACCCCAAAACCAAACCCAGAGAAAGGAGTAGCAGTGGCAGTAGAAGCAGCAGTGCTCAGATAGACACCCCTGAGAACGTTTCATCTCGTCCCTCAAATCAGAAAGCAATTAAGCCATTGCTGCACAAAGATTGGAAGACGTCCTCACTTCCTGGTCTCAACGGTGGAGCTCAACACAGCATGGCCTCCAGTCAAGCGCATGCTCAATCAAAATCAACCCCAAAGCCGAGTGGATTCAGTTCCCAGGCTCCACCTGTTGGGCCCCTTCTGTCAAGGCAAGAACAGCAGCTCCCAGCAACATTCAAGAAAGCCAGACAGATTGTGTTAGAAAAGAGGGGCTCTTTGGATAGCTCTAGAAACAACAGGATGGAAATGACACTGCACATTGTGGAGGAGCAGCAGAAGGATCACATACAGAGTCAGATTGGCATGAACAAAGAAAACCGGCAGAATGCAGCTAAAACAAATCTGCCTGACTCAGCCAGGCCGGAAAAGCCTGCATTGCAATCTTCAGATAGCAGTCAGTTTCTCCAATCATTGCAAGTCAGCACTTCTACCACGGAGAGCTCAGAGCCTGCTGCGTCAAGCCGGGACGACGAGGAGAACAGGAGGAGAGTGGAGAAAGAAACATGCCTGGTGGCCCCAGATGAAGCCATGCAGGCTGTTGAAGCCGGGCAGAGCTCAGAGAGTGACACCTCCAGAAGTGGGGAAGCTCAGACGGGCTCAGGGTCAAACACATCAAGTCTGTCCAAACTTGACCTGCCCCCCGTCTTGAAACGTGACCTGACCAAACACATCAGCACCAAGAGTAAAACAGGTGGCCACGAGCCCAACCTGAACATTGCCAGACGGGTGCGAAACCTGAGCGAGTCGAGGCGAAGTGACACAGAAAAGGACTCGGGGCTCAAACCAACTGTGCGGCAGCTCATCAGCTCCTCTGGGTCTCGACGCAATGTGAACTGGGAACAGGTGTATCAGGAGGTCAGGAAGAAGCAAGACAAAGGCAAAGGCATGCCAAGGTGAATGTTTGAGCTCACATTTAGAGTTTGATACATTCTTTTAACGTTGTTTTTGCTTTCAGCTACTTCAAGCTCATGTTATGTTCTGTCTGTCCTCCAGGTTTGGGATAGAAATGGTGCCGATGGAGCAGGAGGACCAGAGCCAGGAGGAAGAGGACATTCCCCTGCTAGAGGGTTTCCAGTGGGATTCCATGATGGACAACTCTGCCTCCCGAAAGCGCTCCTTATCTGAGAGCAGCATCGCCCCTGCATCCTCCCACTCCCTGTTTACATCCTTCATGTCAAAGGAGACAGTTCAAAGAGAAGCCCTTAGCTCAGAGCAGCAGGGATCCTCCATTTCTCCCAATCCCATCTTCGCTCAAGAGAACAAAGACAATCAACGTCAGCAAGAGGTGGAGCAGATGCTTGGCCAGTTTGAGACTTTAGCACAGAAGCAGCCAGACAAGCTAACGCCTGCGACAGTGAAGGCCCTCCAGCGGTCTGATTCAGTGCTCGGCGACAGCAGTTCGGGGACAGAGCTACACGACAGCCAGGGAACAGGAAAAAGGCGAAGAGCAGCTGGGGTGAGTGGCGGAAAAAGCGTTAAAGGGGAACTCCACCGGTTTTACACATTGTCTGTTTAAAGGTTTTGTGGAGTACTACTGCACGTGTAAAAAAAAAAAAAAAAAACCTTGTGGATGGAGGGAGCTGTGTAAAATCTGATAAATACTACAACTTTGAAAATGAAAAAGAATCTGGTGCTGTGGAGTTAAGAAGAAGTGAGACCTCCGTAGCCCGCTCCTCATCTCTGCTTGAGGCAAGTGGCTCAAGTCACATTAGCCATCACGAGCATAACATCTAAATATCCTACCAAACTGTCAGTGGTCGAGTTGCATTGTGGGTAATGTATGCGCAAGGTTTTGAAAGGAGGACTAATGCATGCAATAAAAAAGACGATACCAATTTCGAATCTACTTTAATACAACAGGCAGAAGATGACTCTTGTTTCTCCTTTTTAGGACGTTCCAAGTGCAGAGACCTCTTCTTTGGAACACAATAACAAAAGAAGGAAAGTCAAATCCAAAAAAGGTTAGTATCTACAATTTCTGTTGCATTAATGAGGTCACGTATGTACTGTATTGTTTCACTTTTTGAGAGTAAAATGTATGGTTTTCTCTGTAGTATGTTATCTCTGCTAATGTGGCTTAATGATCCTGGTGGAATGATTTCACAGCTTAAATCTAACTCCATTTTAAGATGGATTTAGATTTAAGACGACATGACTACCGATGGTTCACACGTATACTTTTGGCACCTCTGTGCAGAGCGTTTACAGATCGACCAGCTGTTGGCTGTGTCTCTGCGGGAGGAAGAGCTGAGTCGCTCCCTGCAGACTGTGGACACCAGCCTGATCCAGGCCCCGGGCTGCGCTGGAGGCCGCATACATAGAAGTGCAGCGTCTCATGGTGGTTAAACAGCAGGTGAGAAGAAGTCTCCATCTTTTGAATTTTGGATGTCATAAAAGCACTTTTCACTTTATTTTGATTTGAGAGCAGGTTGCTGTGTATAAGTTTATATACACTTGTGTTTGTGAGTGTGAGACAGAGAGTTTGTGTCTCTCCTGGAGAGTTGCCTAGTTTTTGGGGCCAGTACATTTGAAGCAAATGTCCACAGTTTGCTGAGCTTAGCAAGTATTTCTTGTTTAGCCAGCCACTTCATTATTTCTAGTTGCGGTTGTGAAGGCTGTCCAAAATGACTCTCTTACTTTCATTGTAGGACAAACTGTCTTTAAGGGTGTGTACATTGTAGCTGGTTGTAGAGAGCCTCTTTTCTCAGAGAACCATGATTACATATGTAACATTTTATTAGGGTGTGCATGTGACTGGATGAAATTATGGTTGTGATAGTATTTGGGTTATGGTTAGTCTGATTGATTGATTGATTGATTGATTGAAAACTTTATTGAGCACCAATCAAGAGGTATTCAAAAGGATAAAAACACAATAAAGCCTAAAGGCTTGTTAGACATTGTGGTCCTTAACCAGTCACTGGCCCTTATCTTTCTTACTTAGTGCAAGTTTTGTCATGTTCTTATGTCTGTAATTACAGTATTATACTATATATTACCCACTTACAAGCATTGTACAATTTTGTTTTACTTAGATGACTGGAGAGATGAGCACACTGAGAAACAAGCGCATCGAGTTACTGAAAGGAATGCAAGGTAAGGAGGACATGTCTTAGTATGAAACACATGAAAATGTTTTAGTAAATGGTGACTTTTCCTGCCATTAACTACATTAGAAGTTACTACTACTATAACAAACTATACAAACCACAGCATATTAGAAGTATTTGACTATCACACAAATCAGTGTAGTACACATATAGTACATCCCATTTTAAGCTCTTGAAATACTGAAATAAACAGTTTTCTTGTGCTATTTGTTTTATACAGGTAGTTTAGAGGAAGCACCTCAGGTCAAACTGAAAGAAGAAAAGATGGATTCAGTAGAAGCTGAGCCACACATGCCCTCCTCCACTCTGATCTCCTCTGACTCTGCTGCCCCCCCCCCAGTCCTGGTCTTCCTGCCGAGCGTGCTTCCCCTCCCTCCTCCAGCCTTCCCTTCATGCCTTTAGTTATCAAACAGGAGCCTCTGTCTCCTGTCCATGTCAGCTCAGAGTTGGACCCTGTGGACAATATAACCCACTGTGCTCACAGCACCACTCCCGAGCAGCCTGTCGCTCCTGCTGCAGCCTCTCCGCCAGGTAACATCATACAGTACATTTCTGCCCATGTTTTCATGCACCAGCGGTGGACAGTAGGTGGCAGTTATAGTTCAAGAAACATAGCAAAGTGCTGGTATAAAAACCCACTAAGAAGTCTATTATCTAGAAAACATGGCTGTAAACATCACTGACTCTAAAATATTCAAAAAATGAGAAAGTGAATGCATGCAGCATGTTAGACCTCAAAGATATGTTTTGGTGCATTTTATATACTTTGTTTAAAGACAACCACTGCATTACACATAGCAATAGTCATCATGAGATTTACCTGCCAGATTGAATAGATTTAGATAAGTGTGTTAACTAGAGGAACAATGGAGAACATGCTCCAAAAAGTCCTCTTAGTTTCTGTTCACGTCATTTAACTGTGCGGTGTACTGATCAATGTGCATCTGAAACTCTTGCAGACCCTACCCTTCATTTCCAGCCATCCTCTGAAAGACAGCCGGAGCTGTACCAAACTAACACAGAACACAATTGGGACAACTTTGCAGAGCCTGCAGACTGCAAAGAGAGCTTGTCAGGACTGGTTGAGAAAATGGAAAAGTCCATACAGTCAACTCAAAACTCTCTTACCTCTTTGCCTGACTCCAAAACTCCCACAAAGCTTCTCTTGTCCAGCAGGAGGGGCTCCGAGGAGGGGAGTGTTATTGACTGTGCAGCCACACAGTCCTTTGAGTCCCCCTCCATCCTCAATCTGCCTGCCTCTCCATCTGAACTGAGGAGCGGAAAGCGTGTAAGGAAGCTGAAGAAGAGGAAGGTGTTGAAGAAGGCCCAGGGGACTGAGCAGCCCGAGAGCAGTGACACCGAGATAGATGGAGACGCCTTGAGGCCGAGGTGGCTTCGACCACGCAGGAGAAGCTCCCAGGTCAGCACCTCCACTCTCCCTTTAGAAGATAGAGAGGGCGACATGAACATGGAGGTTGTTGAGGAAGCTTCTAGACGCCTGTTTCAGACCAGCAAATTTGAGAAAGAAGACTCCAAATCCCCCAAACACATGGTGGAGCTTCCCAAGGTAGCCCGTGCCGAACGTCCACTGAGCTTGGATTCAGAAGAATGCATGGAGGTAATCGCAGCTGGTCAGCAGCCCAACATGGCCGCTCTGGTTCCAGCTTTCCCTCCAGCCCAGCTCCCAGACTCCTCCAGACCCGAGCCCCAGAGCCTGGCCTGCAACGAGGTCACCTCCACCAGTGACATGGATGTGTGTCGATCCTCTGAGAGGTAAGACCCATTCTTGACTCTTGGAAACAGCTGCGGATAAAACAATCTCAACTCAAAGTCCACTTGCTCGCTTGTTCTGGAGCTTCCAACTTTATCACAAGGCAGAAAGTGGAACATCTGCAGTTCCATGGCCACTAAGCAAACTCCATCAGCTGACTGTGGGATGTGCTCAAAAGCTCCAGAAGTTGTGAATAAGTGGACCTATAGTTGACATTGTTTTGTCAATGTTTGTTGTACCTGTTTTACATTTAAAATGAAATTAAAGTGGGATTAAAAATGTCAATAAAAGTGACAAATAGTTGAAAAAGATATTTTTTTAAATTTATTTGACCTTTTATTTAACCAGGAAAAGACTCATTGAGATAAAAAATGTATTTTTCAAGAGTGTCCTGCCTGAACCCCACACTGCTTTAATTTGTCTTGTGCTGTTCCTGAAGACCAGTTATGATCTTTTGTGTGGAGTCTAATCACAGATCATTTTATTCACAGACTAAACTAAGATAACACCACTCATCATTTCCACCTTTTCATCCCACAGTGACATGCCGTTTCCCATCACGTTGCCTAAGATAACAAAGACCTCATCAGGTATGTTCATCTGTCTGGAGAGTTGTTCAAGTTCTAGGGGTCTGGTTATGCAGAGTGAATAACCAGCCGTCGTAGACAGGGGGGAGATGCAATATTATGCAAATATATGGAAAATGACGACAGTCTCTCCTGGAAGACATTTATAGTGTCGCTCTTGTTTAATCACAGTTAAAGTGACATAAATAATTCTGTCAAGAATTTAAAAATAAGAGCGCTGTAGAGAGAAGTTCAAACAAAGATTTCTCTCACCTCTGCACGGTGACCAGGTTTATTATAATCAGAGTAATAGTATTTTTTAAATGAGTAAATAAGTTTGTTTGTTATTGTTTTTTATTTTTTATTTTTCTTATTTTGCAGTGATGGTAACACACCACCCGCTGGTAGTCTTGATGTTTGAATACATAACCCAACATAAAATCATACCATCTTCTAAGCAGCCATAATTAGAAGTGCCATCCATCTTGACTAGGTTAAAATAGACTCTCTGAGTACCCAAAATACTATTTATGGGAAAGATATTCATAGAGCTGTTAGTTGACTTTCAGTGACGCAGTATGAGCATAATGAGTGCAGTGATGAATGGACACAGCTTTCTAAGAATGTGTATATTTAACCTGAGGTATCATTTAAATGTTCATCCAGAGAAAAACATAAGAAACTTAACTTGGAACATTATTGGTAGGAAATGTTTTAGAGGACATTTGCTAAACCAGGTACTTTGATGACCAACATGACATAATACTATATTTGAGTTTTGGAAATTGATTTCTTTCTGTGTTGAAAACATATTACAACTTGGAGAGAGTTTATTTGTATTTGCCAACTCTATGATCCTATGAATTTGTTGTCATTAAAGCTATGAATATAATAAGAAGTATTTTGTGAGTGAAATTATGGTATTTTAAGTAATATATGTTTTTACATAATAACTAATATCTTTGTGCTCCTGTATGTATTTTGGTGTGTTTCCCAGATGCGTTCTCTGACCCCGGTGAGGATGATTTGCCCACTGAGGGTGTGTTCGAGGGCCACCAGGAGGCGGTGAACGCCATGCAGATCTACAACGGGCTGCTGTACACGTGCTCCGGAGACCGGACTGTCAAAGCCTTCGACCTGGTGGTGGGTGTCGCCTTTATTGTTAGACCCACAACGGTGTTATTTCCTATTTTCTGTGAATGCAACAACGGAACAAACTTGTATCTTTTGTTGTTCTTGTTGCAGAGTCATAAATGTGTCGGTGTGTTTGAGGGTCACAACTCCAAAGTGAGCAGCCTGTTGGTGTCGGCGGCGCCCAGCCTGCATCATCGCCTTTATTCTGGTTCCAGTGACCAGACCATCTGCTGCTACAGTCTCAAGGTCAAACACACATCTTCTTTTTAGTGTTTAATCACGTTAATAATTGGTTATCCTTTATCTCAGTAAATTTGTGAATTAGTCCTCCTCTGTTTGATCTGGTCAGATGCACATTGTAGGATTTGTTGAGTAATGCGTTGATTATTAACAGGATGTTTTTTTTTTTTATTTCCTGAACATTTCTTTTATTGGTACTCACGTTTGTCTTTATTGTGTCGTTTTTGTTGTTGATTTGGGCTCTTTTTATTGACCGTGAATTGTGTAGCCATATTTATTAAGCACGTTTTAAAAAAAAATTTTTTTTAATGTACATCATTGGCAATAGAAGAGTTCTTCACTCTACTTTTATATGTATAACTGGGACCATATCTTGTTATGTATTCACCTTAAAGCATATCCTTTTCTTAGCCTGTTGTACTTCAGGGCTTCAAAGAGTCAATTCACTTGATATTGTTTGACTTCTCCAGACGCGAGAGCTGGAGCAGCAGTTCTCTCTGTCAGACCGAGTCCTCTGCCTCCACAGTCGATGGAAGATTTTGTTTGCTGGTCTGGCAAACGGCACAGTGGTGACCTTTAACCTCAAGGTGAGAGATTCACTGTACCCATTATATTACTGTAAATGTAAGGCAGTTTTTTTGAAAATGTATTCATCTTCTTTCTTCAAGTTATGTTATGTGTTGCTCATTGATATGCCTTTTTTTTTATAACTAATACCAAATGTCCGACTTAGTTCCAAGTACTTGTAGCAGTTAGCCTTTAAACCCGTGACATACAGTATCATTCAGTTGATTCAGAATTAAAAATGTTATAGTTATTGACTTCTCTGCCCACAAAAAGTGTTACATTAGATTAGAATTAATAGAACATGTTCAGGGACAGAAACAGCTCAACTCACCTTTCTACCTTTTCCTTTCAGTATTTTGAATATGAACTAGGGCTGCAACGACTATTACAGCTTCCAAAATGTGAGGATTTGCTGCTTTCCTTTTCTTTTGTGGTCGTAAACTGAAAGCCTTTTGGTTTTGAACTGTTCTATGATGTCACTTTGGGCATTTTTCATGACTTTTTAGGACCAAGCGCTTATTTGATTAATTGAAAAAACAATCTGTTGTTAAATCAATAATATAAACTAGCGTTACCAAGAACCATCACAGACTACTTGTCCAATTAGAGAGCAGCAACAGTTTGCTGCAGTATGTTGTATGTGCAAGTTATTAAAGTCAAGTCATAAGCTTGTTATGAAATGTAAATCTTACACATTTACCTCTTTACCTACAAGTGGGAAAGTAAACAAATTTTAAATGCATCATGTCAGAAAATGTATTTACCCATGTTAGCTAGCTTTGGAATGAAAAGGCGGAAACAAGGGACAACCTCTGTTAAGATGCTTTCATTTCTATTTTGCAATCATTTGTGTAGACAAACAAGCAGATGGATGTGTTTGAGTGCCACGGGCCGCGAGCCGTGAGCTGTCTGGCCTCGTCGCAGGAGGGAGCACGGAAGATCCTGCTGGTCGGCTCCTACGACAGCACCATCAGCGTGAGGGACGCCAAGAACGGCCTGCTGCTGCGCACACTGGACGGACACATCAAAACTGTGCTCTGCATGAAGGTATCAAAACTTATGTCAATGTAAGGATTTGAAAAACAGGAAGCTAAACAACATATAACTCGTAATTGAATCAGCACTGCCAGCATTGTGTGAAAATCAGTGTATTATCAGTGAAAATAATTGAAAATCTGTTCCAATGTCAAATCTCGACTATCTTATGATTTAAAATAAGTCTGCACGCTATGAGGAAAATATCAGTTTTTTGCGCAGATCTGTACCAACCTGCGGCACCACAATACTTGATTCTGAATGGTTTGACATATTTTGCCTTTGACGAATAGTCCATATTGCGATTTAGATACAATTTTGATTAATTGTGCAGCCCTATTTTAAAATTTATGGAAGTTGAGGATTGATTTTTTTGTAGATTGGGTTTAATTCCTCATTGTTTCTCCCTCTCAGGTGGTCAATGACCTGGTATTTAGTGGATCCAGTGATCAATGTGTCTACGCACACAACATCCATGTGAGTCATCCTGTTTATCTCTTAATACATAAGGATCTGATGTTGCAATGTTATCAAAACTGTAGGAGAAGCCATATGCAAAGTGCAGTTGAATTAAAATTAATGGTCCCATGGCATGGAAATGTCACTTAATGAGGTCTATATAAAAGAGACTTCAGATCCAGTATTAGGGACCACTAAGGCCTATATAAAAGAGACTTCAGATCCAGTATTAAGGACCACTAAGGTCTATATAAAAGAGACTTCAGATACAGTATTAGGGGACCACTAAGGTCTATATAAAAGAGACTTCAGATACAGTATTAGGGACCACTAAGGTCTATATAAAAGAGACTTCAGATCCAGTATTAAGGACCACTAAGGTCTATATAAAAGAGACTTCAGATACAGTATTAGGGGACCACTAAGGTCTATATAAAAGAGACTTCAGATCCAGTATTAGGGACCACTAAGGTCTATATAAAAGAGACTTCAGATACAGTATTAGGGACCACTAAGGTCTATATAAAAGAGACTTCAGATACAGTATTAGGGGACCACTAAGGTCTATATAAAAGAGACTTCAGATACAGTATTAGGGACCACTAAGGTCTATATAAAAGAGACTTCAGATACAGTATTATGGGACCACTAAGGTCTATATAAAAGAGACTTCAGATACAGTATTAGGGGACCACTAAGGGCTATATAAAAGAGACTTCAGATACAGTATTAGGGACCACTAAGGTCTATATAAAAGAGACTTCAGATACAGTATTATGGGACCACTAAGGTCTATATAAAAGAGACTTCAGATACAGTATTAGGGACCACTAAGGTCTATATAAAAGACTTCAGATACAGTATTAGGGACCACTAAGGTCTATATAAAAGAGACTTCAGATACAGTATTAGGGGACCACTAAGGTCTATATAAAAGAGACTTCAGATACAGTATTAGGGACCACTAAGGTCTATATAAAAGAGACCTCAGATACAGTATTAGGGACCACTAAGGTCTATATAAAAGAGACTTCAGATACAGTATTAGGGGACCACTAAGGTCTGTATAAAGAGACTTCAGATACAGTATTAGGGACCACTAAGGTCTATATAAAAGAGACTTCAGATACAGTATTAGGGGACCACTAAGGTCTATATAAAAGAGACTTCAGATACAGTATTAGGGACCACTAAGGTCTATATAAAAGAGACTTCAGATACAGTATTAGGGGACCACTAAGGTCTATATAAAAGAGACTTCAGATACAGTATTAGGGGACCACTGAGATCTATGTAAAAGCATCCAAAAAGCAGCATGTCATGGAACCTTTAACAATGGTTGAGAACCTTTTTAATATACGTACAGTACGTCATACTTTGTGTTCTGTGCCACTTGTACAGACAGGAGAGCTGGTGCGGGTCTATAAGGGCCACAGTCACGCTGTCACCGTGGTGTCCGTCCTGGGGAAGGTGATGGTGACCGCCTGTCTGGACAAACTGGTCCGCGTCTACGATTTACAGGTCTGCATCTCTAAACAATATGTCTTTACCTACTGAGCAATTTGCTCATTTACATCTGGGTGTGAATGCCATTCCATCACGTTTTCATGAAAATCTGAAAGGATTTCAACCTGTTATTGTCTTCACAGTCTCACGACCAGCTGCAGGTCTATGCTGGACACAAGGACATGGTGATGTGCATGGCTATCCACAAGAACTTGGTGAGAGACCTGCTTTTTCTTGGAGCTATATGCTTGAAAAACTGTGAAATTATACAAGGAAATGCATTAGTAGCAGCTATTAGACATCATCGAGCCTAACAGTTAGGGAATAAACTCATTTGATTGGCTCTCAGACATGAGGAGAATCTTTACAGTTATGTTTTCTGTTGCCTGTTTTTGCACTAAAATGAGTTTAAATTGTATTATAACCAGCTGATTGGCCGGCTTAGCTCGGTTGGTAGAGCGGGCGCACATGTGTAGAGGATTTTGTCTCAGCTTTCCTATCAATTGAAGGCGGAAATGCCCAAAAAGTCATCTTTAAGAAAGAAAAGAATTATAACCAGCTGATGTTAGTTTTTTTTATCCTAGGATACATGTGTACACGTTTTAGAAGACATATGCTTCATGATCAGATCTTGACACACCATCTGTGTTCATTTTGTGTTTCAGATCTACACTGGCTGTTACGACGGCAGCGTGCAGGCCGTCAAGCTGAACCTGATGCAGAACTACCGCTGCTGGGTAAGACCAGGGATGGGGAGCAGAGCCCACAGGGGAAATTTGTGGATCAAGAGTAGATCTGCAAAGATGAATCAATTAGTTGTCAACTATTAAATTAAACGTCAACTCTTCCAGCTTCTTAATTTTTCTAGTTTCTTCTCTGAATATCTTTGAGTTGTGGACAAAACAAGTCATTTTGAGGACGTCATTGATGGCTTTGGGAAACACTGATCCACATTTGTCAGCATTTTTCTGACATTTTAGAGGACCAAACAACTTATGAATTAATCAGGAAAATATTTGACAGATTTATTGACAATGAAAATACTCGTTAGTTGCTGCCCTAACCATGAGAGATTAATGAGAGATATAAGATGCCATGTAGCTGGATTTCATTTTGGTGTATTTAGGCTACTAAAATAGTCTCTCTCTTCTTAGGGACTTAAAATCAATTTTAAAACGTTTCTGCTGCCACCAAACTCCATTATCACAGTCATGCAAAATGTTGAGATGAAGTACATCTTTGTTTGTCCATTGATGCACAAGTATCTTAAAATAATACAAGTAATAAAATGCAAGCTAGGCTTAGGTGTGCAGATTTGGCAGAGGGGTTTAAGGGTCTTTCCGCAAGAAAATGTGATGTTTTTGACTATTATCACCATACCTGTGTGTAAAACTTTTGAAAAGCTAGAGCAGATAATAAATAAATGACTCTTTAAAAGCTTAAAGAAGAGAAGAAATCATTAGACCAGAGAAAAGTCCTTAAGTTTTATTTATTTTATTTTTTTGAAAGTTTTTGGCGCCTTTTTAAAGTTTTTTGCCACATTTTACATTAGGTAACTTAGGTACTGATGAACACGACTCGGGTGCTGCACCTCAGAAAAACCCTGGTGGGTCAGTCCTGCAGTGCGCTGGTTCCCAACCTTTCACTCTCGAGACTCTGAATGAAGATATGTCGACTCGGACCCGTTGCTGCCTCTTGTACAGTCTTGCTTAATAACTGCACCGCGTTGTAAACCAAGCGGCGGGGAGGAGAGGGGCTCCTGCTGAGCCTCTCCGATCTTCCCTGGTCATCAGTGATGAACGCTGTCTTGTGTTGACAGTGGCACGGCTGTTCACTGGTGTTTGGGAGGATGGAGCATCTGCAGCAGCACCTGGTCAACGACCACACCGGGGCCAACTCCCAGGCGTTGAAATGCCGCTGGAAAAACTGTGACGAGTTTATCTGTGCACGCAACAGCTCCAAGCAGGTAGTAAAACTTCCCAGTCAATTGTCTTTTTAGTATCTAGAGGAGTACATGTCTTTCTTTCTTTGGAATGTATTTCCAACATGTAAAAGGAAACAGAAAAGCAGGTCTTACAATAAATAAAAATATAGATAACATAGGGGCCCCCAATGCCGCGCCATCGGAGTGTGAGTGTGAGTGTGAGTGTGAGTGTGAGTGTGAGTGTGAGTGTCAGTGTGTGTTTTCTCATATATTCATATCAATTTTGCATTATAATTTCTTGCATATTTAATTATTGTATATATACATTATAATAAACATAAATATATAGGCAACGGATAGGTTTTACAGCTTGATATAGAGCTATTTCTCTGTGTGTTACAGGCCGTACTGATGCACATTCAGAAACATGCTGAGGAGTCGGAACTGGAGCCTTGAGGGCCCCCCTCCCTGTTAACCTCCCATATTGGGGGGATGATGTTGAGACCCACTTAGCCTAGCAGCGCTCCTGTCGAGCCTCACAACTCCATCCTTTCTGTTGGGTGTTGGAATCCAACCATAATACAACCTTGAAAGGAGGGCTGGATGTGCTGTTGGGTTTTTTACGTTCTACAAAAACACACCTTCCTCTCTCTCCTTTTCTCTGACCACTGCAGTTCCTCTACTCACTGACCAAAGTAAGACAAAGAAACACGTGACTTTTGTTGATTGAAGAAACCTCAGTGTTGCCGGTATCAGAGGGATTTGGTAACGCTTTTTTTGTTTAAAACTGCAACAGAAACCGATGATCGTCCAGGTTGGTTGGCCACAATATGGCATGGGCTAAGAGATGTTTTTGTTGTTGTAGTGCAGTTATGATGTGTCATGTTGAGCAACCTGTAGTTATTTTTCTTTTCTTTTCTGAAGTTGCCAATAGTCACTCAAAGTAACCTTTGGTTTATGACGTGTTCAGTCTCCCGGGCCGGTGTGTGATTACTTGTTGCAACAGAGTTTTATTGAAGTGAGTCAAATTTATTTCTTTTAATTTTTTTATTGTTTTCCGAAAACAATATCTAACTCGCATCTTCTTTTGTTTTGTTAGCGGTTGAGGATTACATTATTTTTGTTGTTGCTCAGTGATATTAAGGCGTCGAGGGACTTTGGTGCAGTGCTGTGTGACTTGGCCTGAAGTTGCCATTTGAGAATTTCCATTTGCAGTGATAACAGAGCCAAGACAAGGTAATTGTGTGTGCGTGCGTGCGTATGTGTGTGCATTTGTCATCCTACATGTGTTTATTGTTGTGGTTTTATTCTTCCTAAATGTCAAAAGTGGTTCAACCTTGTTCGGTGAGCCCTGTTTTCCATGAGTGAGTGTGCTGTATTGTTTTTTAATGACACAATTTCCTGCTTGGAGATGTTGTTTGTGAATATGTAATGTTTTATTTGGAGCATCGAGCAGAAGGCGGAAACGCTGTTTTTCACGCAGTAAAGATAGTTTTTCTAAAGAAGTGTGGAGGTGAAGGATGTTTGGAGGAGGTGTTCGATGGAGGAGCTTGAAGGGAAGAATTAGGATCGTCTCCCATGCCATACCTCATCCCCTAAACAGGCCCCTCTTTTAACCAGTGTGAACGCCCAGCCGCTGCTATCTCTGGCATTCTTTGGCGTGGTTCCAGCTCTCTCGGTTGTGTCCTCTCTCGGTTGTGTCCTCTCTCGGTTGTGTCCTCTCTCGGTTGCGGAGTGTACAGCCGCCATCTTCCAAACTCGCCGCATCTGCTCGTTATTTAAATCTGGGAAAAGCGTGCACTTCCCTTCTCTTACCTGGCATTCCTGAGTTTCTTCAAGTTTTTCAGTTCTCAAAGTTGTGAAGAGATATTTTTTAAGAAAGTGCAATCTAAGACATTATTGGTAATAATAATAAAAAATGGTAAAACCCTTTCTATGTCTTCTTCATGGTGCTTTTGATTTAAAATGAATCTCAAAGTGGACAAATTATATTTTAAACATCAAAAACACCATTTTTATCAGCACAGTCGAACCAATACACATTTATTTTATTTTTTTATTTGGTTAAAAATGCAGTACACTCATTTGACCAAAGCCTTAATAGGAAAAAAATCACAAAAAAGCTCCAGTCCAACCAATTAGCCATATTCTTTCAAATCCATATATCTTAACCTCGAACGTCCGTGTTAATGAAAACTCGTCAGCTCCACAGTTTTGTTCTTGAATGTCGTCCATCCAAATGGAGAGCTGAAAGACTGGACAGTTGTTGGGGGGTGGGATCCAGCAGGTTCATTTTTATTCACAACAATAAGTGATTAAAAAGAGGGTTGGGGGGAGTGTGATGTTTGTTAAAAAGGTCTTGAAATCATAAGACGACATTTTGTGTTATCAGAAATATAACAGGTGTCGGAGTGATTCACACGTTTATTTACTGTTCACCAGAGAGCCCAGTTCACTGGGATGAATACAGGAAGAATGCCCTTGCTGCTCAGTTTGATAACAGAAGAAGAAGAAAACATAGAGGGGGGGGGGGGATACTGTAGAAGGAGGTCTGTGAGGTATTGTGACAAAAAAAAGAGGTTGTGTGTGTTTGATGCCTGAGAAAAGTACAGAACAAATGTCTTTAAAAAAATGAATTAAAAAAGGCTAATGGCTGAAAGGAGAGACTGATAATTCAATATATGATAATGGAAGGATGAGAGCAGAGAAAGAAACGCTAAAGGCCTGAGACCTAGATAGAAGGAGACTAGGCAGAGGAAGAAAAGATGAAATGGAAGAAGCATGTTGGAACACTTTGGAGTAGAAAGAGCCGAGCTGGGGGGGGAGGGGGGGGTAAGCTGGCGGTGAAGTGGATGAGAGCTAGCGACGATCGGGCACACTGAATATTGAGGTAAAGGCTGGCAGGTCTGGTCCTCGTGTGGAGTGGAGCTCACCTGGAGGCAGATGGGCCATTCTTAGGCGTACATGGTCAACTGGAGCCACTGGAGATGGAGACGAGGAAAATATTCGATAAGTCTGGTTCGTACATCTTCTCACTGTGGCCTTAATTTATTAAAAATATCATTTGAGAACAGCAAATTCAAATACACACAAATATTCTTTGTGTACTAAGATGCACAACTGTCCAATCATCAAATGATAGGCTACCCATTAAAATGAGTAGGAATTCAAGTGATACCTCAGAGGCAACGGTGGAATGCTTTAACTCCAAAATAGTCAATTTATGTTATTAAAGGTTTGGACTTTTTGAAGTTGGGTTGTAGGAAGTATTTCTACTGTTTATGTGGGGGGGGGGGGTCTGAAGCTATTATGCTATTGTCAAAGCCCCCCAATGAAGGCAGCGGTAGCGGTATTTGACTGTTGTTGTTTTTAAAAGGTTGAATGTCACATTAAAGCCACCAGGCTGTTGAGTTATATCTAATGACCTAGCTAGTTTAGAATAACCTTTGGTTTGCTGTAGGTGGATGCCCTGATTTAGATTTACTGCACTTTAGCAGTAATGGTAGTACTTAGAGTAGAGAAGAGTTCAGCTAGCTCTCACCTCCAGGACGCTGAGTCGGATCGACCCATCTCCATCCTGATCGAAGGCCTGGAACGCCCCTAGACACACACACACACACACACACACACACACACACACACACACACACACACACACACAGGGAGTAAACCTCTAGATATGGGTGCCTCCTCTACCAACTGAGCTACCTCAAAAGTGCATTTTTAACAGACAAACAACAAGACATATATATAGTTGTTGTTTATTTTTTACCTGACGCACCAAGTAAAACGCTGATGCACGGCTGCAAACAGTGCTTTCAAACCTGCTCTGATTAGAGCCGGTAATTTAACACAACGGCTTTCTCCTACTGAAGTCATATGTCAGTGAAGGGGTCTGTGAGCCAGCGACTTACTGAACATGGCTTCGAGCCGAACCAGACAGCTGATGAAGCTGTCGAAGTCGATGTTCATGTTCTCGTTTGCGTAGCGCATGGTGATGATGTGGTACAGCTGGTTGTTGAGACGGAAGCCTGAGCGGGACACAAGACACATGACTGTACAGTGAAGAGAACATTTAGAGGGTGAGTTCAAGCTGGAAGTTCATATGCAGCACACACTTTCAATGACTCCTACAAATGTCTAAAAACATGCATGTTTCGATCATAAAATTTGATTCAATATCATGCTTCAAAATAGCAAGGCATCAAAAACAGGACCTTCACACTAACATAAGATATGATTGATAACATCTGCTTTCAATCGACCATTTTTAATATTTTAGGGATCAGATGCAGACTGCCAAAACATATATTTATGGTCCAAATGGAAAATAGAGCATCAATTCAATTTTTTAGGCCTTGATCAAATTTGTAAAAATCTGTAGTGTTTAAAAACTCATTGTAAAGTGCTTTTTCAAGTGTTAAATATATGAATATATAAAAACAACCTTAAAGGGTCAGTTCATCAAAATTACAAAAAAGCCCTGATAGTATCTGGGTGTTCAAATAGTTTTTGAGTTTGTGAGATATCTGCCTCTGAACTTTACTACTACTACTCTGGATGATGTTCAGTTTGTCAAAGCTGTGAGTAAGAAATTATTTTTTTTAAGTAGGTGGGAAAAAAATCTTCAAAAAAAAAGTCTTTTTGTAATGTGGATGAACTGAAGGGATAGAATAAGAAGAGTTATCACTACCTGCATCATTGACAGCGTTCCTCATCTCGTAACTGTTGATGCTACCGGACTGGTCGGCGTTATAGTGCTTAAAGATTCCCTGCAAGAGAGCAAGTACAATTCACAAATTCATCTTTAACACTAACTGTGAGTAATTCCAGGAAACAAAAGAGGGAAACAATGTAAGGCGTGAAAGAAAAAGAGAAGCGAGAAATAGGGGGAGTAGGGCTGGGCAATCTATCAATGTTGTATCGATATCGTGATATGAGACTAGATATCGCCTTCGATTTGGGATACATCGTAATATCGGGATATGTAAGTGTTTCAGAGGCTTTATGAACTCACCAGACTGTTCCTGATGTTCTATTAATTACCTTTCATTAAAAATCTCACTGTGTAAATAACATTTTGGGCAGAGAGGCCAATACATACATATACACACCTGGACCCTTTAACACTTGACTCAACACTGACACTTTTGACTGATAAATGTCTTTTTATAGCCAAAGGTTCCTATTGTTATTATTATCATTATTACTATTTTATTACTGTTATTATTGTTATCTTTATCTTGTTTTCTATACTGTATTCTTGCTAAAATTGATGCTGGGAATTTCAATTTCCTTGCAGGAGACATCCCAAAAGGAGTCTAAGTCTTTTGTTAAAGCACCAATAGTCAGCCATACAATATCGTCGCAATATCGGCATCGAGGTATTGGGTGAAGAATATGGTGATATTTGATTTTCTCTACATCGCCCAGCCCTAATAGGGAGTGTAACTGCCATTATATAACATGAGAGCGAGGGAAAGCGGCGTTCCCACCTGCCACTGTTTGATCTTATTCCACAGATGTCTGAACTCCCGGAGATTGAGTCTACCTGTCCCATCCATCTAAACACAAGCAGTTAAGACCAAAATTGACAGGGAACATTTTACTGCACAATGAGTACTTTTACTTTTGCTAATATTTATATAGTTTTACTTAAAAGGTGCAATATGTAACATTTCTAGACCCTGTGTTATATAGTTGGTTGAGTTGTGTACTTACATTATCCCAAATGTTTCCAACAATGTTCAAACCCAGAGAAATCTGTCATTTTATTCAAGGACATGGTCCGTTACATTTGGTCACCCGCCAGTGGCGTCCTATCCCCTTGGTGCGCGTGCGTCAGCATTGCCAGAAAAAAACTGTCACAAACTGACTTTAATATCCAGTTAGGCCACATTTTTACAATACACCTTTTTCAGAACTTGGTCAGTTTTAACTATGATATATTTTAACAGGATGAAGGATCTCATTGGACTTTGGATCTTAAAGCGCTCATATTATATAATTTTCAGGTTCATAATTGTATTTAGAGGTTATATCAGAATATGTTCACATGGTTTAATTTTCAAAAAACACAATCATTTTGTCGTACTGCACATTGTTGCAGCTCCTCTTTTCACCCAGTGTGTTGAGCTCTCTACTAGACTACAGAGTGATACATCTCACTTCTCTTCCATCTTTGTTGGGAGTCGCACATGCTCAGTACCTAGGTAAGGACTACTAGCCAGTCAGAAGCAGAGTATGAGGGTCCTGACAGTACCTAGGTAAGGACTACTAGCCAGTCAGAAGCAGAGTATGAGGGTCCTGACAGTACCTAGGTAAGGACTACTAGCCAGTCAGAAGCAGAGTATGAGGGCCCTGACAGTACCTAGGTAAGGACTACTAGCCTGTCAGGAGCAGAGTATGAGGGCCCTGACAGTACCTAGGTAAGGACTACTAGCCAGTCAGGAGCAGAGTATGAGGGCCCTGACAGTACCTAGGTAAGGACTACTAGCCAGTCAGAAGCAGAGTATGAGGGTCCTGACAGTACCTAGGTAAGGACTACTAGCCAGTCAGAAGCAGAGTATGAGGGCCCTGACAGTACCTAGGTAAGGACTACTAGCCAGTCAGAAGCAGAGTATGAGGGGCCCTGACAGTACCTAGGTAAGGACTACTAGCCAGTCAGAAGCAGAGTATGAGGGTCCTGACAGTACCTAGGTAAGGACTACTAGCCAGTCAGGAGCAGAGTATGAGGGTCCTGACAGTACCTAGGTAAGGACTACTAGCCAGTCAGAAGCAGAGTATGAGGGCCCTGACAGTACCTAGGTAAGGACTACTAGCCAGTCAGAAGCAGAGTATGAGGGCCCTGACAGTACCTAGGTAAGGACTACTAGCCAGTCAGGAGCAGAGTATGAGGGTCCTGACAGTACCTAGGTAAGGACTACTAGCCAGTCAGAAGCAGAGTATGAGGGGCCTGACAGTACCTAGGTAAGGACTACTAGCCAGTCAGGAGCAGAGTATGAGGGTCCTGACAGTACCTAGGTAAGGACTACTAGCCAGTCAGGAGCAGAGTATGAGGGTCCTGACAGTAGCTAGGTAAGGACTACTAGCCAGTCAGAAGCAGAGTATGAGGGCCCTGACAGTACCTAGGTAAGGACTACTAGCCAGTCAGGAGCAGAGTATGAGGGTCCTGACAGTAGCTAGGTAAGGACTACTAGCCAGTCAGAAGCAGAGTATGAGGGCCCTGACAGTACCTAGGTAAGGACTACTAGCCAGTCAGAAGCAGAGTATGAGGGTCCTGACAGTAGCTAGGTAAGGACTACTAGCCAGTCAGAAGCAGAGTATGAGGGCCCTGACAGGTAAGGACCTAGGTCAGGACTACTAGCCAGTCAGGAAGGACTACTAGCCAGTCAGAGGGAGGGCCTGACAGTACCTAAGTAAGGACTACTAGCCAGTCAGGAGCAGAGTATGAGGGCCCTGACAGTACCTAGGTAAGGACTACTAGCCAGTCAGGAGCAGAGTATGAGGGCCCTGACAGTACCTAGGTAAGGAATACTAGCCAGTCAGGAGCAGAGTATGAGGGCGTGCCACGCTAGCAGCTAGGCGAGCATTATAACACATGTTACAAAATGATGCACGTTTGTCTCTGAAAAAGCTGGACTACAACAGAGTTGCATGGAACAGTGTTTTCTGTTGGAGACGGTAAGTCTCTTTGAAAATAAAGGAAAGGGAAAATGCCAGACAGCATAATTTGAGCACTTTAAGTTATCAAAGGAACAAACTGAGCAAACGTCGGAGAAACACTGATTTTTAAAGTGAAGCGTTTTTACGGGATTGTTTTGGAAAGGAGGAGACATCTGCGGATAATTCGGCTCATCTGGATCTTAAAGGTGCTCTAAGCCATGTTGGGTGACGTGACTTTCGAAGTATTTTCAAATAAAACGAGACTAGCTCGCCCCTCCCTCCTCCTCCTTTTACCTGTATTGGAGTATTTTCTGGTATTACTGCTTTTACTCAAGCATAGGATCTGAATACTTCTCCAGCACTGGTCTCTCGGACTTAAATCCCTAACGTACTGTATGAGCTGAGTGGACTGTTCTCAGGAGGTCAGAGGTCAAAAGCATGATGGATAATGACCAATGTAAAATATTTGTGTTTGTGCGTCGGCCCTGTGAGCCATCACAGACCCTGCCATGGGTCCCGGCGGGTTGTGCCTCCTACAGACAACACAGCCAGCCCGATGCACTCGATACAAAGGATACGTCCATCAGAGCAATCATGCTCCTGCAGCTCTCCAGGCTGAAGCCCTCTGTGTTCAGGTCCTTATCTGGAGGGAAGACAACACATTAAAGACAGAATGAGAATATGCTATCTGCATGGGAGAGATGTTGGTCATTTAAAACTCACTTTCCAACCTATGAAATGTTTTTGGATACCATATTGCTACACATTTACATATAAAAGGTAAGGTGAGGTTAATCTCATACACTTGTCAAAATTCATTGATCACCTACTTTTTTTTTTCTGTGTGCTGAAAAAAGATCTGGGTTTCTGACAGAGCCCAAAACACTATTCCAGCCAATCAGCAATAGGCAGCGGCAGTTGATGGTAGGGGTGGAGGGGGGGAGGCTGGCCAGTGGTTATCGATATGTGAATCTGGGGGGCGGCGGGGCTACAAAGATTGTTGAAATCTTTGCACAGCATCGCTTACTGTATTAGTATTTTCATAAGTGGACAATCCAAACTCTCTGGTTTCAAAAATAACATTGTGCTCAGTCGGTTTTCAGAAAAGTGTTCGTTTCCACGTACCCGTGTATATAGGCCGTCAACGCCGTCAAGAGCACACCAAACCTGTAGGTGGCAGTGTCACGCGAAGCTCAAACCCACATTAGCCAATCAGAATCCTTCGTTTGTCTCAGTTTACATGCAAACGAAGATTTCCAAAATCGCCACTCTGACCGGAGGTTTTAGAAAAACTTGTTTTGCTGTGGTATGTGTGGATGTATGTATGTTGATTTGTCTCAGTTTAATGTAGTTTTTGTTGTATGTTCCCAGGATTGATTTTATGCCCTTTGTCTGTTTTTTGCTGTTGTTAATAAACACCACCGTTTTTGCATGCATCCACCTTCCTGTTGGCTTTTTAAAATTCACTTTTACAGATGTTTTGGGCGCCCTGCGCTTCATCGGCCTAGCTGGGCATCTGACCCGGAGGTACTCAGAGGAAGCCCCTCCTGATTACCGAAGCCAGCAGGCCCGGCTTCACATCACGAGTGCACACCGTGTCTGGGTGGGTCAGTTTAACACAGAAATGGAGTAGGAAACACATGCACTCCTCCAGTCATTCTGACCATCATTGTGACATTTTAGCCTCCCCTTGTGTTGCCAGGTACTTATGCTTCAACTTCTTTCAGTTGTATGGCAGAAAACAACCATTGCTTTTGAGGTTGCATACTGCCACCAGCTACTTTAAGGGAGGCATTGTTGCATCCAAGAGTCGCGTTCTAGCAGTTTGCCAAAATAAAAGTCCTGCTTTTCATATTTTTATTGGGGAGACAAAGGCACATGTTCTATGTATTGATGCCTGCCCCCAACAAAACACAAATCTATGCTTATGTGTATCCTTGATTGAACGATGCCTTGACTGGTGTTTAGTTATGAATACAAATACGTTATAGTCCTAAAGGACATTCTCAATGCATATTGTCTCGTTAAAATGTCTTAGTGTTGTATTTGTGAATTATGAGGTGATATAAATGTGATATAAAAACTGCTCCACTCTCTTTCTAAATGTTTTTTAGAGAGAGAGCAGATCAAACTGAGTGAACATGAAGAGGTTGATCTGCCTGGACTCACGTTTGGTGACCACTCTGTTGAGAACGTTTTTCAGTTCGTTGGCTGAGATTTCCATGTCCTGTGAGTGGGACCAGAGTGGAGGAGACAGTGGGACAGAAAAGGAGACAACCCTAACAATTTGAGTCACATATTTACACAAAAAGCCAGTTCGAGAATGTCTTCAGCTAGTAGCCGTAAAAACGAGGAATCATGTTAAGCTGAGCTGTTAGGTTAGACTAGGGCTGCACAATATAAGGAAAATATGTGATATGCAATAACGTTCTTGAATATTGCGATAACGATATTACTTGCAATTTATAAAAAGATATCAAAGTGTACTAAAAAAGCGCCACTAAAAAAGTTAAAATAAAAGTTAAAGTGCAGTTTTCTACTGAGATTTTCTTTCAGCTAACACACAAATCTCTTGAGTGTCGTTTGCGATATGTCCCAAGCAGTGCAGCCCTAAATAGTTGAGAAATACACTGTGTTTTGCGTACTCACGTCACCGGCTATCTCCTGAAAAATAGTCCTGAACTGCTGGTCCTCCTCGCTCTCCTCCCCCGCGGAGGCCGGCGCCGGCTGAGGTGTCATGGAGGAGTAGGAAAGAGATAAAAGAGGCAAAGGTAAGGAAAAAGGAAAAATCGTTTGTTAAAAAAATCGAAACACTCTTTATACAGTAGAGAACTTTTTTTATATTATTTAGTATTATTAAGGATTGATGATACACATTGAACATATTGAAGAAATAGCTTTAAGCTATAGTGCGTAGCTTTTATCTCCCCCATGAGGAATTCTAATTAATGACAACTCTGTTGTTGCATCCATGTGATGCAAGCCTTCTGTGATCGCGCACCACCTCCACACCTCTCTTCACACAGTTGCTAGTAGCCAAGGAGGAGACAGAGGATTAAAAAGACCTGATGGACTCTTTAGAAGAGGTCATTAGCTTCACTCGAGCTTCTGCACGAGAAAGTCAACAATGGCTAGTTACACGCTGAAGCTTTAATAGGCCTGTGTTAATGTAATTATCTAGGATACATAACTACACAGCGGCCTCTTCTGCTTTTATGCATAAACAGCTTTGAATTAGTTATATCTAAATGGTGAGCTGTACTTTGTTGGTTTGAATCAGGGAAATGAATCATCAGGCTGCAGAAACTTGTCAATGTTTCCATGTTGATCTGTTTTCTGTGTCTTTGCCTTGGAAAAGTACTCCTTTATCTGACAATGTGGTGCTAATCCTTCATTTCCCATGAACAATAAGTTGTGACTGTTGCCTAGCGATTAGGAGCTACGCTAAAACCAGAGGAGCCAAACAGACCAGAGGAGCTGAAATTAAAGGTATGTTAGTTAGAGAAGTGGAACCTCTGATTGGCTGGAAACTTGAAGAATCTCTTAGCCATGTTGGCTGCTGAGCAAACAACTTCATTTAAAGCCCTGGTTGGAATTAATGAAAAACAGAAAACTAAAGCTGTTGAGAGTCGTGTTGCCGCTCCATTTGTTTTTTTTTAACAGAGCCCCTAAAGGGACATAGGAATTTCTTTTTCTTTCTGGTGCGCAGGAGAAATTTTCTTGAACACAAGATACTTTTCCTGTGAGCATGCAGGCTCAGGAGAAACTAATCTGAGTAGCAGTCAGAGTGGCTGACGAGGAGGTATTCATCTTCCTTAAAATACAATGTACAGTATGTCATCAACAAATTTATTCCTGCTCACCAGAAAGAATCTCTTGTGTACTAGAACCCAACACCCCCCCTCCCCATATGTAAGGGATACAGTCAGCCTGTCTTAGGTAACTGTTAAAAAAACCTAATTCTGAAGTCATGAAAAGAAATGCCACCTACCACTGGATGATCGGCCTCGATCCTGTTCTCTATCTCCCTGGGTGAAGACGGACAAACAGCAGTCACCATGGTGACAACATCTCATCTGGACCACAAGCCTGTGTACTCATCAATTTACTACAATCATGTTATTCTCTTATTGGGTATAAAATATATCAATGCTGAGCTCCGGGTAGAGATTGATTGATTGATTACATCACTTCTAAAGGCTTACAGTCCCATACTCACATTGGACTAAAAAGACAAAATGATTCCACATAACGCTGTGAATAAAATGAGTTATTTCACTACCACCTGTTGCTTCTTCAGGTCAAGAGTATTTTCTCTTGATTTGTTTTAATTTTGGTTGTCGAGGTGTCCTCCTCTTGATTTTGTTTTAGATAGTGTTTAGGTAAGTTTGTCATTTCTTCAAGCAGGTTGAAACTAATGGGAATAATATTCTATCATTTGTTGAAAATGTTAAATCTGAAGCCATGTTTGGTAACTTCAGAGCTCGTCACAGTGGTGCACATCCATCCCACAGCCAGGTCTCGGTCCATTGGAGTGCAGGGCGGCTCTGCATGCTGTCTGGTTCCTCCGGGGCAGCAGGGGGTGGGTGGGGGTGTGGATGTTGGTTGTGGCTTGAATATGCAGTATTGAATATTTTTGAATGTTTACCGGAGCACGCCCAAATCTGAAGTCGCTTGTCCTAAAAAAGATTCCATAACCGCTTCAAACTGGGGCCGATTTCTTCCAGTTCTACAAATCAAATCGCCGTTAAAATTGTTTGTTCTTGGTGGTTTGTGTCCCACCCACCAAGCCCCCTGACAACACCCCCACCCTCATTAACAAACACACAAACCCGCACTGTAAAATGCACATGGAGGGTGGATAAATTACCGTTACACTTGGTATTCTCTAAGCTAAATCAACCCTGCTGCTGTCACTTTGAATATTAACATGCAGGGCTGGGTATTGTTGCATTTGGCTATATTTTAAGTTTTTGTATAATGGGATATTAATAATGCCAGAGAAAATGTCAATCTCATAAATAAATAAAGACATGAGACCTAGTTTTTCAGTGTGTAAAAGACACAGACAGTCCAAAAAACTCTAGTTGTGATTTCTCACAAAGACCTGCAACACTTCTTTTCATTTTTTTAATACAACAAATCAATTTTGAGCCCAAACTGACTCTTCATCAGTTAGAGAGGAATTAAAACAAGTTGGATTCAAAATGGTGTGGCTTAAACCAGCTTTGACATTGTCTTTTTTTTTTTTTTTTTTTTTTAAAAGCAGTTATTGAGAAAATCGACGGATGAATCAATCCTGATAGTTTGTTGCAGACCAGTGTCTAATGAGGTGAAAATCACAACTTTTTCAATTTATGTTCTGAAGAAACTCCAATCTTTTGATATGTGCAGCCAAAACTTTAATGACTTTTTAATACCTCTCAATATCCTCTAAAAATGACTATCATGTCAATATGCTTCTGATGTACAGTATGTTGTATTTCAATACCCAGCCCTACTAAGAGACGTCAACATTAATGGAGTGAAAGAAGCATCTAACAAACATATCTATAACTGTAACTGTTACTCTAACCCCATTCCCTCTGCTTACCCAGCTCTCCCCCCCCCCACTGCCCTCCCCCACTCACTCTGAGGTGTTCCTCTTTTCAGAGAAGACTCGCAGGATGAACTCGCCCTCCTGGTGCGGCTCGTACGTGGAGGGAATGATGACGTACTCCCCGGGGCTCAGGCGGAAGCGCTGGGTCACCTCGCGCAGGTTGATGTAGGACTTGCATCGAGCTTTGGAGGAGGTCAACAGGAAGAATTCCTTCGGCATGTGCTGCTTGTTCCCGTGCATCTGGAAGGGGGAGTCCCAACGGGAAAACGGTAGGAAATGTTGAATGGAAACAGTTCTAACACTCCTAATGACAATAGACAAAACTGGAGAAAGAATTCCCTCATAAGTTAGTCAAGTCCAGGGGCCTCATTTATAAAAGCTGTTACGCAGGACAAAGTTGCGTGAAGCGGAGTGAAATTTGCATTCCTCACAAAAGTTTTCCATGTGTAAAAATGGGCCCAGTTTTGCGTGTGATGGTGCGTAACGCTCCGAAGGCTTTTGTAGACTGCTTTAGTGACCTCAGATGGTAACACAAAATAATACACGGATAAAGTACTCTGGATGCAGAGTACACAGCCTGCACCACTTAACCTTTGTGTGGTGTTCATGTTTTTGTTCCACAGCCAATGTCCCCAGGTCTGGTGGACCCACCACATTATTAGGCTTTTAAATCAATACAGACATACCTATTAATGTAAAAGTACTTAACAGATGGTTACTTTAGCTCAATTACCAATGACATATACATCATTTATGGTTCATATTTGCCATTTACCCCTGTGAGATCACATTTATGATCAGATGGCCATTTTAGTTTTTTTGTGAGAAAACAAGTAAATTCAACTATAAAAAAGGTTAAAAAAAATAAAGATTTTTGATCATTATTGGTGGTATTTCTTAGAACTTAATCAGAACAGGTGAAATGTCTTGAAATGTAACAATTGTGTGACTTTATGTGGTATTAATAGCATCTAGCAGGTGCAGAAAGACAACATACCTTGTTTAGTCTTTGAAAATAAGTTATGTTTTATGTTCTTCACAGAAAATGAGCCAAGGCCAATGTGTTTGAGTTAGAAGAAACTATAAAGAGCTTCTTTTTCCATAAAACTCCAATATGACTACAAGTTTATTAACCTATCGGGACAATAAATAAATAGCCCTACAGTTCCTGATGGCCAACTCGAAGATTTAGTAAGAGCACCTCGATCTCACAATCACTGAATTGTGTTTTCCCCTATTTTCCTGTTTCATGATTGGTCATCAAGGCTGGAATATTCACTGATGTCTTTTTTTTTAAGATTATTTTTTAGGCTTTTCCACCTGTCATTTTTGATAGGACAGTTAGGTGAGAACGCGGAGAGAGTGCCTGCTCTACCACTGAGCCAACCTGGCCACGGAATATTCAATGATTGATTGATAAGGACCTTATCAGGACAAATATGGGACGGCCTTGGGAGGAGCGTGAGGCTCGTGCACGACCGCATAAGGTAACGTACATCAGTATTTGTAACGGCAGGAGTCTGTACAGAATGTTGTTTTTACGTACAAAAATTTTGACTTTTTGGCACATGAAATCTTTCAGAATAGAATCTACGCAGAGAGTTTTATAAATGAGGCCCCAGGACTATTGTATTGTATATGATTTGGCAATGTCTAGAGGTTTTTAAATTTTGTTCATGTAAGGTTTGAATGCTGACTCTTAAGGTTTTCTTTGCAACCGCGGTGAGTGTGGCTGGCCGACCTAATGGGAGGAGGGGGGTTGCATTATGTTAGCAGGCCCCGCAGTCTGTCCAGAAACAACAGTGGCTACTTCCTTTTTGGGACATTCTCTTGATTGTTTTAGTTGATGCCGCAGAAAGTGTAAAAACATGATTTTAATGTCCTATCTGTCTGCAAGTCCTGTGGGGGTGGGGGTGGGGCGGTTGTAGGTGTGTCTCATGTCTTCGTTCCTGTTTGTATGTTACAAATTAATACAAATTGTGAACAAAAACATAATGAGGATAATTATATGACACATGAAAACAAACATTGGGATGAAATGGACTTGCACACTGCTGCTCCACATCTTCCTTACCTCCTTGGGCACCTGTAGAGAAACACAGGCAACATTAGGGTTTGTGGCATTTAAGGGTGCAAATTGAAAGCTGATTTCTCTCACAGTGTCAACGTTTTAAATGCTGTTAAAAGAATGAGACATTCAAAAAAATGTGATTAACAACTAGAACAAAAAGCAGTTTAAAAACACTTAATCTGGTGCTGCAGAATAATGACAAAGGTGGCACAAAGTGCACCTGAAGAACTGAACAGCACACCTCGTAGATGGCGAATCCGATGGTGTACAGGTTGGCTCCCAGCTTGCGCTCTTTCCGCCGGTTCTTCTGCATCAGAGCCACCACGAAGGTGCAGCCCACGTCGTTGTCCTCAGGGTCATCGTCCTCCTCCATCAGACGGAGGCGGTACTGAGGGTTGGTCCAGAAAGTGTCTGCAGGACATTCAGGGGATATTTCTTTATTTATTTCTTTATTTGTTTTAACCCTTGTGTTGTCTTCCATTCAACAATGCAATGCTTTTGGACGTTTTTGTCTCTTTTTTTTGGACAACTTTTTAAAGTTTAACGCTTCTTTTCACTGCCATGTAGAAACATCACTAGCACCAACTTATTACTAGTTTTACACTTATTTTTGGAATTCATGGTCAATAAACCTCATTTATAGGAAATTATACCTAATTCTTGAGTTAAAAAAAGCAGACGTTTTGAGTTATTTAGAGTAATATTAAAGGATAATCACAGAAGGGTATGTCAACGCGATACTGTAACAAAACCTTAAAAAAAAAAGAAATTCCAAATGCTGAAAAATTGAATAAAACGCCCATAATTATATTGGTTTTATGGAATCATCCATGTTATTTTTGGGTAATCAAAATTAAATAGTTAAAAAGAATAGGAATAGATAGATAGATAGATAGATAGATAGATAGATAGAGAGATAGATAGATAGATAAATATTTTGAAAACAGGTCAAATTTGACCTGAAGACAACACAAGGGTTAAACCATTTTAAAAATCTGTTTTCCCGCACTTGCTATTGCATGCTATTTTTTTATTCATTTAAATATTGATAGTGGTGGAATGTAAAAATCAATAAAAAAAGTGTGTGTCTTGTTGTGTGCCTGTGCAGACGGGGAGTACCTGGGTAGTTCCTGCAGCCCCCAGCGGAGCAGCCTCTCACCCAGCGACCCTCGTTCACAGAAACCGTCCACTTGTGGATCTTATCGTCCTCCAGAGCGTTTGGGGTGAGGTTACAGATCTCGATCTTAGTGTAGTTCTTTTTGAAGTCCTCGAATGACATCCTAGAAGAGATCGGGGCACAACGCTTATCTGGGTAATATGTGGCATCACAGGGTGCTGACTAAACTCCAATAACACTTATGCTGAGGAGGGAAGAAAACCCACAGCTACATTAAAATAGTCACTTTTTAATTACATCAGTTCTTTGTATACGCAATTTGCCCTCTGTTTCTTTTAATTCCCAATAAAATCAAATTTGCTTGCAGAAAAAAATAGACCCTGTCATTAAATCCGCTTTTCAAAGCTGCAATAAAAGTGTAGAAACGTGCCACTCACCAGAACTCTCCATCCTCGGCACTCTGGTGCTGCAGCTTCTCTTTTTCAGTCTTAGAGAGTGTGGCCCACTCCTTAGAGCTGGAAAGAGAAGGTGGAACATAGTGAAATTGCCTAAAGATACAACATATTTAGTTTAGTTATTGTAATGAGTATCAAAAAATACAATTTTAAGATATCGCGATTGTAACTTCATCAAGCACTAGCTCCTCTGTAACACACAAGTAGGGCTGGAAATGAGTAAATGTGGTTACTTGTCACTCCAGGGACCATTCCACTCCACTTGACCCCACGGGTTCCTGAGACGCACCAGACGAACTTTAGTGTCCTTCTGCTGGGATGGTTTACACTGTAAGAGGGCAGAAGAAGAAAAAATGGAGCAGTGGAGATTCTCCCATTCAAACCCATACTTACTGTCTTAATTTGCAGTATTGGTGCAGTAAAAAGCATTAGTGACCCCGAACTACGCTGGCGTTGTTACTGTGTGTGAGTGAAACAATCCCAGTACATTCACAGCTTTACCTCCTCCACGGCCGTCACCGAGTAGGCGTGGCCCTTCACAAGTCCCGTCACGGTGCGAGTCTCAAAGCGAGCAGGAACCAGGGACTGCAGATGCACAAAATACACGTTACATGCTAAGGGTGCTCCAATCAGGAGTTTTGGGGCCGATTGCTGGAAGCAGTATCGGTTGATTCTATTTATCATGGCATATACTTAACATGTATTTATTTTAACCGTCTTAGCAATGTATACAGAATGTATTCAAATTAACAGAAGATAATGTATTGTGAATTGTCAACATACTTATACTGTTGTACTTTTGACAGGAAACTTCCTCTGTTAGAAACACTTTCATTGTTAATTTACACAAACTTAAAGTGTACTTAAACATAACGTGCAGAGCAAAGAAAACTAAATCCCAAATCTTGGGAGGTGTAAAGTATGTTAGAAAAAATAGAAGCCATGACATAACGGTCACGCATGAATATACCAGTAATTGTTGAGCTTTTTGTCCTAGCTCAAAATCTAAAAAAATGCCCTTTCAATCACTGCAGACATTTTTTCAGTAGTAGTAATAATTTTTCTCAGGAGTACTGAGTCAGTGCCCGAGCACCCTTATTACATGTTTATATTTATATTGTAGAAACATTGTAAACACAACCAGCATTTTATTGACTTAACAAATAGAAAACACATTTTGGCTTGCAGAATCTTGTATATCACTTCTCAAAACTTTAAAAGGTATAATATGTATTGCTAACTGTTTGTTAGCACACAGCGTTCAAAGTTGGCTACTCTTCCTGGCTGGAGAGGGACATTTTGAATTTTCTGATTTCACAGCGACAAGCTCCTGGCGGGGTTGCATTATTTTAGTTGACTGAGTTTATTTGCCTTATTGCAGTGCTGAAATGTTTTAATCCTGGTTCGACCATGTAAAGTACTTTTTTAACATATAACATATATTATTAATAGTATAATAATTCAAACCTCATGTTCAAGTGTGTTCAATGCACCCTGACAACTCTTTTAAGTGTCTTTAAGTTTCAACCAGAAACAGTTGGGTCTTAAATGTCTCCTCTGATGATAATAGAAAAGTTATTGTTATTAACGTGGAGAAAAAAAAAAAGTCTGACTCACATCGATGGAGCAGCCCATGAGGGAGCCTCTCTCCAGAGCTTTCTTCATGATCTTGTAAAGCTCTTTGGGAGCTTCCTTCATCTCGTAGAACTCAGTGACCCCCCCAGTGAAATCCTCCATGGCCTCGGTGGTGTTTCCCCCCTTCAGGGCCTCGTAGGAGCCGTGCAGCCTGGACAAGGGAGTGCACGGACATCACATTTACTCTCAGATTTTTAATTCATTCTTTTTGGCATATCCATGTTTCAATCTTATAAGTAGGCGTTACTTTTTAATCTTAGTGAGACCCTTTCCCAGTTAAAGTTATTTTCTCTTCCTGTTACATCGCCCTAACCTGAGTAGAAGTGATTTTTATGTATAAAAAGGATATATTATAATGATGCAGCTTGGAACAAAAAATGTCTAAAAAAAAACTATAAACACTGCTAATATCCTGCATGTATCTACACAAATCACAAATCTGCAACCCAATAAAACTAAAGTGCTTTCTATGTGTGAAACGGTTCTACCATGTAAGCATTCAGCCGAAGGTACACATGGAGAGAATAGAGTAATAACTCTTCTCACCTCCCCTGCAGAATAGGAACACTGCAAAAAAAAAACAAGATAAAACCCTACATCTGAGGGAAAAGGTACTCCGAATAAGGGAAATTATCTGTCCAAGCAGCAAGATCATTTCACTTGACAAGTTTGCTTGACTTAAGATTGTAGTGTAAAGTTGAACACTTAAGAAATTTACTCTTAAAACAATTAATACTCTCATTTGGACTACTACAAGTACAGTACTGGAGTAAATACACTCGGTTCCATTCCACCACTGGGTGAGGCTACTGGCTTCTAACCACCGTGGATGAAATTTGTTATTATGTGGGGAGCAGAACGTACAAGATGTAGAACAATAAGGGCAGCATTGTTATAAAACATAGCTTTATATAAGCAAAAATACAAGAGCCATATGAGAGTGCAGCTTTGATATATATATATATGTTATATTTCAGGTGCAGTCAGAAGAGATGTGTTTTTAGCCTTTGGTGAAAGATGAGTAAAGCAAAGTAAAAAAAAAAGTATCATTATTATTATTGTTAAGTTATGTATTATTAAAACACTTCTAAATCCAACTTGTTTTTTTATCTTGGTAAGAACCAAATACTTTGCAGTGAACCAGCGAGTACTGACTTGGCGTAGGCCTTCTCCAGCAGGGCGCTCCCAGAACTCGTTCCTCTCAGCGGACTTGGTGAAGACCAGCTGGTTGTTGAAGGTTGGGATGCGGTCGTCAATGACGACATCGACCCAGTCGCCATAACGCCAGAACTGAAAGACAAAAGGAGAAAGGATGCGGAAGTATAGATATTCCTTTTAACTTGTACAGACTTTAAACCCTCGAATCAAACGTGTATGTCTCTGTTTCCCACTAATGAATGTAAGTAAAGGAAGGACGGTTGTTTGTGACCTGGAAGTGGAAGATGCCTGCATAGTCCTCCGTGTAGCTTTGCTCGTGGGGAACAACACGGTAGAAGCTTCTCATTCAAGGTGAGGCAGGCGATGGCGGCCAGCAACCAGCAGTCACCTGAACACAGGAAAGCATTTCATCATATCCTCCTTTCTTGAAATTCTGCCTCTTTCCCTGAGCTACTGTATGGATTTAGTTGCCTTTGACAGTCATTCAACAATAAAATAGCTGCCACAGTAAATAACATGCACTTTGTCCTCAATTTAGGGATTTCACACCCAAGAAAATCAACGAGCGACAGGAACTCCTCTGCTTGACAGTCTTCGCTGGAGGAAAGGAGCGCCGCCGAGTGCTGACATTGGTGTTTTCTGATTGTCCAGGTGTGTAACAGGCTGTTACTGGAAACAATGTTGAAGTTTTTCAACAGTGAATGGTTAACAGTGTCTGCCAGGACCTTTTGTCCCCCCTCCCCCCCTTTATTTGCAGTCTGAACTGAACAACAATGAGAAATGCTGCTGGTTGGATTCCCTTCCAAAAGAGTAAGCACAATATGCGGAGGCCACGGCAGGCAGAGAGGCCGTGTGCAGGGGATTGATGGCATATTTGCTACCCTGTTACCTCCCCCCCCCACCACCACCACTCCCAAACTGCCTGAATACAGACTGTGACTGAATGAATACACAGAGTTGTTCTATACACTCCCATCACACTGTGTGTGTGTGTGTGTTTCTGCTTCAGTCAATGAGTTTCAACAACAGTTGTCATGTTTTAATGTGGAGTTCTTGCTTTCAGTCATTCCACAGATGTACATACATGTTATGTACAGTAAGCTGGGCTTAATTTCCTCTTATTGTAAAGTCAATCATCATTGAACCTTTGTGGTCCACTGTAGTTTGGTGCAACGGGGATGCTGTCGTGTTATAACGGTGCATTTTTAAAAGAGGCATCATTTACCAAGGTCTCCCTGGCAGATGTCTGTCCTACTGGCTCCTCCAACAATGAACTGGGGGTTCTCACAGATTTCCTGTAGACAGTGATAGGCAAACATAGTTAACAAATAATCAATCACATATCAGCTATTCATCTGACTTTGTGGGTCTCAGGATCGAGGGTCTCGTATGCTTATGATTTTGGCAAACACTGACTAGGGTGGAATTTCACTTCACAGCCTTTAAGGTAAAGCACAGGGATAATGACACTGGCTGGCAGTAAATGAATTCCGATCCCTGTGCGTAGGACTGATGCGGTGTATTTGGTTCCATCTGCATCTCCAGGTAAAATCCCACAGCAGCAGTTAGTTCCATGTAGCCGTGTATCAAACAAATAACGTCCCACCTCCCACATGTGTGATCCATCCCCTCTTTATTTAACTTTGCGATCAATGTGCCTCTCTGTGCGCCAACCCCCCCCCTCCCCTCTCCTCCTACCTTGGGCCTCTTCCAGACGATGTTCTTGACCTTGTTGGACTTGTGTCCGAGCTCCTTGAAGCCCAAAGACTCCACAGTAGCCGGGAAAGACTCATCCTCAAACAGGCTCTTCCTCTGAAGACATTCCTGTCTTAGGGTGTTGTAGTCCTGGCCGTTAAAGCGCTGGGGTTTATTCAAAGACCCTTCCCCGTCTCTCCTCTCTCGCTCCCGGATCAACCGGTCACAGAAAAAGCCAGACGGTGTATAAGGCATCTCGTCTCAGCTTACTTTTTGTTTTGTTTTTTCCAAACTGGCTTTTGCCACTTGTACTAAAGTCTTACAAGCCTAAAAGCCCTGGCATAAATCCAAACAGCTAATGTCTGATTGGCTCTTCCTTTGCGTGACGTCCTTCTCCCCTTCGTCACAGTATATGCAAAAGGTTGGTGTGAAAGACTCCACCTGCATTCACCTTTGCATTACCATGCACATACACACACATATGCACAGAAAAGTCACACATGACATACACGTCTGTTTGTTGCGTTCCCATTGGCTGAACTGAACAATGATCTCTCCCAGGCTGTGGTGCTCCGGTGCCATCATTGTTGGGTGACACAAAGGCCAGTGGGCCGCGCCAGAGGGCATGTAAAGAGTGGTCGGTAGATGCCCTGCCTCAGCAGAAGGCATTCAAACCCTTTAAACCTGTTCTCAATGGAGCTCAGCATTGAGCAGTCTCAGCAGAACTAGAGAGGGCTAACGCTACCAAGAGGAGTATCGTCCCGTGTTTAGCAAAGTACCAATTCAATCCCATATTTTGGGTTATTGATAAACAGAGATGATCACCAATAGACTGGCAACGTGTGTACAGTGGCTCACCTTACAGTAAAGTAAAATATTTATAATCAACATTTTCCCCTCAGATATGAATGACATTCTGGTGGAGAAAAAACACAGGATACACCTCTGGGATTAAAGTAGACATAAACATAAAAAATACAGAATATTGATATTGGTTTTATTATATGTGCTGTTACTGTTGTTGCTCCTCAGCCTCCCAAAAGGTCTCAGAGAATCCACATCTTAACCCGTGTGTTGTCTTCTCGTCAACATTGAAAATCAACACTTTAATTGAAGCTTTCTATCAATGGTTTTAACTTTTGTCTGTTTTTTCAACACTTTTTTCAATGTTTGTCACTTTTTTGACGTTTAACACTACGTAACACTAACTTATTAACTTTAGTTTTACAGTTATTTGTGGAATTTATGGTAAAAAAAACTAATTTATAGGAAATTATACCTAATGTTTGAGTTAGAAAAGCAGAAATTAGGAATTATTGAGACTAAAATTAAAGGAATGGATGTTGATGATAATCAGACTGGAATATGTCAACTTTTACTCAATACTATTTCAAAAACACTTCCATTTGTTTTACAATGCTATAAAATTGATTAAGACCAAACTTAATTACAAATAATTCATTTGTACTAGCCAAAGCGTGTTGTGTGGAATCAATCATGATATTTTGGGTAGTTAAAAAGAACACTGATATAGGACAACAGGTCAATATGACCCGAGGACAACATGAGGGTTAAACCCTTTTGTTTTCCTTGGCCTTTTCTTTGTGGGTTGTACACTTATTTCTGCTTAAATGTACAGTATATATCGTCTTCTCTGTCTCATCTGTCTCCCTCTTTCCCTTTTCTTCCTTAATAAAGTAGCTTTTAACTGTCTTGATACACTCCCTGCTATTCCTTTGGAATTAGAGATGTTCCGATACCGCGTTTTGGGCAGTATCAGGAAGTACTGGAGCTTATACACCAATCCAACACCACGTAATAAAGCCCTAAAAAAATCTATGTTAAAGTAGTTTATTTAGTTATTTTTCCGTTATAACGGACTGTCAAACTGGATAATAAAAGAAAGTTCTGTGGCGTTCATTGTTTGGGTTTAACCTGAGCCAGACCGACAACAAAGATAGAAATCATATCACATCCAGACAGGGATAGTGGTATACAGCTGTTAAAACATAATATAATGTATAACACACTGGTTTTGGATCAGTACTCAGGTATCACAATCGGTATCGGGAGGCAAAAAGTGGAATCGGACCATCTCTGTTTGTAATGTCTCATTTCAGAATTCGGCTTATCCAAGCATTTGTTATTGTACTACTTTGTGACCCTGAAGTAAGACAACATCTGGGTTAGGAAGAGGTCACACCAAACAACACAATGCTGTTGAGCAAAAATCTCTGCTTTGTCACCAGGAGTTAGTTTAGCATGACATCATGTTAAGAATAAAAGGTCACTGCATCCTTTATTCAGCTCCACAACCTGTAACCACATGTCATCTCTCAGTGGTTATTATTATTAATAACAATCAAACTGGACATCTATTGATAATTTCAAATAATCTCATCGTTCCCAGATGAAAATATATCTCTGACTCTGATGTCTCTGACTGTAGACTAGGGCTGCCCAATGAGGAAAATTAAACATGAAATCACATTAAAGGCACCATTAAAAAAAGAATAACAGTTACATTTGAAAGTGCAGTTTTCTGCTGATGTTTTCTTTCAACTAACACAAATCATGTTGCGATGTGTATATTGCGCCAATTGATAATGTGATGACGATTAAAAAACAAAACAATGTATTTTGCAGCCCTACTGTAGATGCAGATTTAAAAGAAGTACCGTATTCAGTAGGTTTTCAAAAAAAAGTTCAATACAAGTAAAAATGATTAAAACATCATCGTGGAGCAGTGTGTGTAGTCCCTTTTGACTGGTTTGTTTGCTTGTTTGTAGCTGCACAGTTTGCCTTTCACATGTAGTCAATCAAGTGTACTTTACTAATCAAAAGGATTGAAAGAAGCTTTTAAAATGAGTGAGTGACACATTGATTAACCTATCTGTATCTCCCAGTCCATCGCTACTCTGAGCGCCAGGCTGCTCACTGTCAGCATGCAGCAGCTCTCCATGTATTCAAACGCAGCACAGGTGTCTTCAGCACCTGGGGATAAGAAAGAAAATCAGATTTTTCCATTCAATTTTATTTATATAGCACCAAATCAAACAGTTATCTCACAGCGACTTTCATAAAGGAGCAGGTCTAGACCGGACTCTGGGATGTTATTTACACAAACCCAACAAATTTGGGCCCTTTAATTTTTTCTATTGTTACCAAAAATGGCAAATTCTAATAACAAATAACGACAAAGTAAAGTGTATTGCTTAATTTGAAAGATTTCTGTCAGGTTCAGGACACTTTATCTTACTAAATAAACATGGTCAAGCAAAGAAACGGGACGCAGACGGCTAATGTGCAGTTAACAGACTTTTGCAGCAAAAGGGGAGCACCGCAAGGGCAACCTTCCTGCCAGCGTTGCTCCAGGGAACTACAACTAAACTAAAAAAGCATAGTCTCTTTATTGGAGATTGTTGAAGACACACACACACATACAAAGATTTACAGTCTAAAGCATCTGGTGTTTGGTTTATGCCTACACAGAGAAAGGAGGGCAGAGAGCAGGTCGCTGGGGCAACGTGCTCTCTGCCTGACCTCGAAGACTAAGACACTTGGAGACATTTGTTATCTATATGATATGCAGCCGTGGAGACATTTTACTGCCTGGAGGAACTAACAGCTTTAAGGAAAACATTGTTGGTTAAATGTGCACATAAGATTATAAAATATAAAAGCAGGTATGAATATACGTCAAGCAAGATATGAATATATGATAAGCATGAAAGATATGATTATGATATGAATATAAAGACACTACTACAGAGAAATATGAATTAAAGACGAATTTCTCTGTCAATTTCCTACCTACCTCTTTATATTGAGACTCTTATTTTAGAAATGTCGAACAGAACAAGAAGGGGAGTCCAGCGAGACGTTTTATTCAGAGCGATTCGGTCTGTTGGCATGTTGGCGACCATCAGTGGATGAAAGAGGCCTGGAAATGCTGGGGTTTTAGTTTGTCTTTTTTTTCTTTAACCCTTCCCGTCAACATTGAAAATCAACACTTTTGACGCTTTTTTTCAATGTTTGTCACTTTTCTTGTCGTTTAACACTACGTAACACTAACTTATTAACTTTAGTTTTACAATTATTTTTTAAATTTATGGTCAATAAACCTAACTTTTAGGAAATTATACCTAATGGTTGAGTTAGAAAAGCAGAAATTAGGAATTATTGAGACTAAAATTAAAGGAATGGATGTTGATGATAATCACAGACTGGAATATGTCAACTTTTACTCAATACTATTTCAAAAACACTTCCATTTGTTTTACAATGCTATAAAATTGAATAAGACGCCCCAAAATGAATGAAAGTAGAGAGTTGTACTTTCCAAAGATTAGATTAGATTAGATAATACTTTATTCCCTTGTTACAGCAGCATACAATAAAAGCAAAAAACAAACAAACAAGTAAACACAGAAAAACAGGCAAACAACAGACAATGAGCAGAAGGTAGACTGAAGTAAAGTGGCATCAAATAAAAGGTATTGTAAAGTAAAGAGCATTGTGTGGAATCAGTCACGTTAAAAAGAACATTGATATAGGACAACATGAGGGTTAAAAACCTTTCTATCTTTTTCTTCCAGTTGGACCACACCAGTGTCTCTTGTTTACTGGTTGTGGTGGATGCTACAGTAAGTGGCTGTGCTTGTACTGGGACCCATGTTGGTGCATATTTCGGGCCAGATACCTGTTGGCGTGGGCTTTCTTAGTGTTGGCGTTCTCACCTGCGGCTGCTTTCTGAGGACTATGGTTAACTGCTCCTCAGATGTGAGATATGAGGTATCACTATATGTGTAATTGGTAGCTGCTGTAATCCAACTGTGAATATGCACTTCATTAGGTTGAACACATCTAATGTGATCCAATACAGCTCTGCCAGGAATTCTACTTTGACGAAGTTTATCATCAGAAAGTTAATAATTAAGCTTGTATTGGGTAGTGTAACTACCCAATTGTAATTCCCCAAAATAACATGAATAATTTAAAAAAAAACGCTCTTTGGCAAGTTTTTGGGGCGTCTTATTCCATTTTATAGCATTGTAAAACAAATGGAAGTGTTTTTGAAATAGTATTGAGTAAAAGTTGACATATTCCAGTCTGTGATTATCATCAACATCCATTCCTTTAATTTTAGTCTCAATAATTCCTAATTTCTGCTTTTATAACTTAAACATTAGGTATAATTTCCTAAAAATTAGGTTTATTGACCATACATTCCAAAAATAACTGTAAAACTAAAGTTAATAAGTTAATGTTACGTAGTGTTGAAAACATCTAGAAAAAAGCCTCAACAAAAGTGTTGCGTTTCAATTATCGACGGGAAGACAACACAAGGGTTAAACTGAAAGGTGTTTAGAATGTTTTTCATGGTTGGGCTTTTCAGTCTTGCTATTTCCTGTTTCATTTGGTTAATATATTCCCTGTGTGTTGATGTCTGCGTGCTATGTCCCTGTTATTTGTTCACCGTTTCCTGTTTTGCTGGATGTTTCTGGTTCTAGTCCATGGTTCCTTTATTCCGTGTTCTCTATTTTGTTTTCCTAGATCCATCCTACTTCTTGTATTGTTTATTGTAGCGTCTTGTTAAAGCCTAGCTCTGTGATTAGTCCCTGATGTGTTTCACCTGTCTCTCGGTACTACCCTCGGTGCCCTGTGTATTTGGTCTGTGTGCTCACGTTGCTTGCTGTCACTTTGTCGTCTCTCTTTATTACTTACTGGTTTTCTGTTTGGATTACTGGCTGCTTACTTAGATTGTGAGTTTATTTTTGGTCATTTAATCATTCAACTCTCTGTTACCTCCTCACAGCGTTGTAGTACTTGAGATGAAGTAGACCCAAGACCGAGGTCTTCAAAAAGTCCTTGGTCTCGTCTCAGAATCTACCGCATTATTACCTAGTCTTGTCTCAGTGTCAGATAAAGAGCACTCTGGATTTTATTATTTATCGGGGTCTTATTATGAGACTGCCTTTTTGATTATTTTATCATAACATTTCTCATGATAAACCTATGGCAATAACATAAGAGGATGAAGAAGAATCTTAATTAGTTTTCTTTGGGTGTTTTTTTTATGGGAATGTGGATCTTTCAGATTAATCTGAGGACATATCTTTAGCATTTTCCATATTTTACGCAGTGTGGGACTCGCACCGTGTGGTCTCGGTTATGACTCGGCCTCTGTTTAGGTGGTTCTTGACTCCTCGTCTCTGCATTTGGGTCCAAACCTGCAAACTCCTGACGCGTGACAACATTGTGGCCCACTCATGTATGTAAATGGGGTGGACAAAATATAAGAAACACCTTTCAATATAATGTAGTCCAGTTCAGCAACACCACTGCAAACTAAATAATACACATGTAGTGAGATTAATACCTGTGATAGTGTCAATCAAAACTGGACATTATTAGAATTCATGGATCACATTAGACTGTCACAGTGTACTTAACGAAGTGGCCGATGAGTGTATGTTACTATTAGGCAGAGGTCCTCACCTGACACATGCACAACCACCGTGGCCGGTTTGCTCTTCACCCCCAGGACGGTGACGGACTGTACGACAGTAACACAGTCAAACGCTCCTCCGTCACTGGCAGGACTATGAGACGCAACAAAAGGAATCAAATCATCACCTGTTTCCGTGTTTTCACTTGAAACATTAAAACTACTTAAGGTTTCATGTCCCTCGAACAAACCCTCTCACGTCTAAAATGGGCTCCCTCTTTAGGAGGTGTGAGTTGTGACTCACCGGCAGAGCAGACGGCCTGACAGCATGGTGAACCTGCGCAGGCAGAAGGCCTTGTTGTCACGGTAGCTGAAGGAGTGGCCGTCGTCCAGGTACAACTCCCCATCTGCTGCTTCCTGCAGAGAGAGAGAGGGGACTGCAGTCAGGATTTCACTAATTAAATTATGCAAATGTCACATGTCTAAACTAATATAGGTTAATTACTCAACAGTCTTTAAAAAATGAATAATTTTGAGAAAAGAGACTTCAGATACAGTATTAGGGGACCACTAAGGTCTATATAAAAGAGACTTCAGATACAGTATTAGGGACCACTAAGGTCTATATAAAAGAGACTTCAGATACAGTATTAGGGGGACCACTAAGGTCTATATAAAAGAGACTTCAGATACAGTATTAGGGACCACTAAGGTCTATATAAAAGAGACTTCAGATACAGTATTAGGGACCACTAAGGTCTATATAAAGAGACTTCAGATACAGTATTAGGGGACCACTAAGGTCTATATAAAAGAGACTTCAGATACAGTATTAGGGACCACTAAGGTCTATATAAAAGAGACTTCAGATACAGTATTAGGGGACCACTAAGGCCTATATAAAGAGACTTCAGATACAGTATTAGGGGACCACTAAGGTCTATATAAAAGAGACTTCAGATACAGTATTAGGGGACCACTAAGGTCTATATAAAAGAGACTTCAGATACAGTATTAGGGACCACTAAGGTCTATATAAAGAGACTTCAGATACAGTATTAGGGGACCACTAAGGTCTATATAAAAGAGACTTCAGATACAGTATTAGGGGACCACTAAGGTCTATATAAAAGAGACTTCAGATACAGTATTAGGGGACCACTAAGGTCTATATAAAAGAGACTTCAGATACAGTATTAGGGACCACTAAGGTCTATATAAAAGAGACTTCAGATACAGTATTAGGGACCACTAAGGTCTATATAAAAGAGACTTCAGATACAGTATTAGGGACCACTAAGGTCTATATAAAAGAGACTTCAGATACAGTATTAGGGGACCACTAAGGTCTATATAAAAGAGACCTCAGATACAGTATTAGGGGACCACTAAGGTCTATATAAAAGAGACCTCAGATACAGTATTAGGGGACCACTAAGGTCTATATAAAAGAGACTTCAGATACAGTATTAGGGACCACTAAGGTCTATATAAAAGAGACTTCAGATATTAGGGGACCACTAAGGTCTATATAAAGGCGTCCAAAGAGCACCACCATGTCTTGGGACCTTTAAGAAGCGTTGTGGCGATCCCTGCGTATGAATGTACACTATAGGCCACGTTATAGTCCAGTGATGTGACACTAAAATAGCAAAGGTAATGAAACCAAAGTAAGTAAACTTTATTTACAGTATATAGCAGTAAGCTACTAATACCTAATAAAAACATTAGGCCTATATATTAAGGAGTAACACAAACTATCCTTTATTAGAGAAGGACAATCAACAAGAAAATGAAATCGGTCATGTGAAATAAGGAACATGGTCTCTGACAGTCTATCATCTGGGAATAGGGCTGCGTTGTCCCACTCAATCTCTGGTGCCAGTGTAACCATTTCTAACCATCTAAACAACTGCAATAGTTTTAATTTAAAACAAGTAATTCATGTTAATATAAATAAAGCAGAACATATTCAGATAACAACGGGATAATCGTTAAACACATTTATTTTGGATCAAAACGACGACTGATTTAACACATAAGACGGGATTAATCTTGGCCTGGCTGTTAACTGCAAAAAACACATCTCCATGGTTACTTGGCTGGGTTTAATTCAACCTGGTTTTGTACAACCAACCGAGTCAAGGCTAAATTCATCCAGAATAATTTGAATATCCCGGCTTAAACCCATATCCTGGTTTTGTGCAATAGCCCCCTGGTTTCATATGCTTTAAGAAACCTGTTATATCAACAGGAACCATGTTCCTGCATCCGTTACCTGAGAGTCGAGGGCCACAGTGAGGGAGAGGGGGAGCTGCTGGAGGTCAGCTGTACAGGAGCCACATTGTGCTGACCTGCAGACCACCGAGCCGCCACGCTGGAACACAGGAACCTGTACAGAGGTAGTCTGGATCAACGCAAGTACATTTCCAGGATACTTTTTTGACAATGCCCCTCACCGTCTGCTCTCTGTGTGCTGCGGTTCTCAAACTCTGTTCACTTTGGGAAACAACAACAATCTTTGAGCTAGCAACATGCTACATGCTGAAAATGGCAAGTTTTGTAGAAAAAAAGTGGAACGTGCAACAAAGCAGGCCTGCTCGGTTCTTTAGGGGAACAACTGTAAAGACTTACAAAGAATATGTTTATAACATTTACTCTCATTTACTTAAATGAGGTTTAACCATGTATCCAGCTCATTTAAATAGCTCACGTTACTCTATTGTCTGTGTTAACTTCATTTAATATTGTATGTGGAGGGTTTTTTTTCGGGGTGCAAATGTTCCAAAGCAAGTTCCTTCCTGAGACCATTTAGCAGAGCCACCATAGCTACATCCAGATCTTAGCGCCACCCAAGACCATTGTGATTGGTTTAAAGACATGCAAACAACACAGTGCAATTTTTTTCTTCCTATCCCAGAATGTATCTGTGGTGCAATGTGGGGATAGGTCTGGCAATGCGAGACTAATACAGAGAAAACACCAGGAAAATGGCTTTATTTCAGTAGAGAATTGGCTACTTTTCTACTAGGCATGAAGTAACCATTGCTGTGTGAATCAAGACAAACACTTACTGTGTCCAAGGTGACTGGAAGACTCAGAGTCCTGCCTCCGTTATATGCCTTTGCAGAGTGGACGTCATACCAAACCTGAAACAGAAACCTCACTACAACATCCACACTGACGTGTATCAAGAAGACATCGGAACACATAAAGATGTTACCTGGTGGTTGATTTACCTCACCGGATCCAGGAATTAAGACTTTGACTTCTTGAACACCCGCTTCGGTTACAGGACAGGCCAGCAGGGCTCCTCCTACATGAACTCAAAGACAGTTAGGCTAGTGCAATCATTTCAAGGGTGCACTGAGTAGTGAATAATGAAAAAACTGAAAGGTATTCATCACCAATCATATACTGGTTGTCCACAGTCAAGGTGCTCTGTTCTCTCGGGAACTCCACCCACAGAGGTCTGTACAGTTTACAATCAAATGAGCATTTCTCTACAGCTTTTAATTTTCAGTCTAAAAACTCTGTTTTTAAATTGACATTACATGATCAAAACATGAGAGACAGTGACCTCTAGTGTCTGAATAAACTCAGAGTTAAAGCTAGAGGATTCTGCAGTACGCCCACTGAGCAGCAGATAGCAGCAGCACTGACCTGAGTGGCGGCAGACCAGAGGTGTGAGCCTGGTGGAACACAGTGTACCAGTATGGCAGCAAACAGTACCTGAGTGCAGGGGAGACAAGAAGACTGTGACAAGCCCACTATCCCTGTAGGGGTCATTAAAAAAGTGCTTAATTTCAACCTGTAAAAAATGAAATTTGTAGAGCCCCCATTATACGAGCTTCCTCCCCCTTGTCCTCAGGTCAAATTGGCCCGTTTTCCTATATCAATGTTCTTTTTAACTACCCAAAATAACATGATTGATTCCACCCAACGCTCTTTGACAAGTACAAATCTCTACTTTCATTAATTTTGGGACGTCTTATTCAATTTTATAGCATTTGAAATAAAATGGAAGTGTTTTTGAAATAGTATTGAGTAAAAGTTGACATATTCCAGTCTGTGATTATCATCAACATCCATTCCTTTAATTTTAGTCTCAATAATTCCTAATTTCTGCTTTTATAACTTAAACATTAGATATAATTTCCTATAAATGAGGTTTATTGACCATAAATTCCAAAAGAAATTGTAAAACTAAAGTTAATAAGTTAGCGTTACATAGTGTTAAACGTCAAAAAAAGTGACAAACATTGAAAAAAGTGTTGAAAAAAGGGACAAAAACATACAAAAAAGTTAAAACCATTGATAAAAAGCTTCAATTAAAGTGTTGATTTTCAACTTTGAATGGAAGACAACACCGGGTTAGGAGTACCTCTGTTGGATCACAGTGCGGATTGCAGCGGTGACTTCCTCTCCAAAGAGCCAGGGCTCCCGGCGCTTTGTCTCTTTGGCTGAGTGACCTCTGAAAAACGGCTGCAGGGCGCCCGCCTGGTACCAGCGCACCAGCAACTCTGGCTCCGGATCCTGAACGAACCCACCAACATCCGCTGAAACGCAAAGGGAAAGCAATATGAGAGGAGGCAACTTAAAGATACATTTTATATAATGGCACATTACATAACTGTTTAGTTACTGCAAGTCTAGTTTTAAATGTCTCATGGCATAAAAATTTCATTTTTAGGTTTTATAACATTACTATGAGTTCCCCCAGCCTGCCTATGGCCCCCCAGTGCCTAGAAATGGTGGTAGGTGTAAACCGAGCCTTGGGTATCCTTTTCTGCCTTTGAGACAATGAAAGCTCAGATGGGCCGATCTGGAAGCTTGCCCCTTATGGCATCATAAGGAGCAAGGTTACCTCCCCTTTCTCTGCCCATCTAGAGAATTTGGCCCACCCATGAGAGAGAGACATCATGGCTTTCAGACAAGCAGTTGGTCAATGCCACACCCCCACCCTTCACCCCCCCCCCACTTGAATTTTGAGAAAAAGACTTCAGATACAGTATTAGGGGACCACTAAGGTCTATATAAAAGAGACTTCAGATACAGTATTAGGGTACCACTAAGGTCTATATAAAGAGACTTCAGACACAGTATTAGGGGACCACTAAGGTCTATATAAAAGAGACTTCAGATACAGTATTAGGGACCACTAAGGTCTATATAAAGAGACTTCAGATACAGTATTAGGGTACCACTAAGGTCTATATAAAAGAGACTTCAGATACAGTATTAGGGGACCACTAAGGTCTATATAAAAGAGACTTCAGATACAGTATTAGGGGACCACTAAGGTCTATATAAAAGAGACTTCAGATACAGTATTAGGGGACCACTAAGGTCTATATAAAAGAGACTTCAGATACAGTATTAGGGACCACTAAGGTCTATATAAAAGAGACTTCAGATACAGTATTAGGGACCACTAAGGTCTATATAAAAGAGACTTCAGATACAGTATGAGGGGACCACTAAGGTCTATATAAAAGAGACTTCAGATACAGTATTAGGGACCACTAAGGTCTATATAAAAGAGACTTCAGATACAGTATGAGGGGACCACTAAGGTCTATATAAAAGAGACTTCAGATACAGTATGAGGGGACCACTAAGGTCTATATAAAAGCATCCAAAAAGCAGCATGTCATAGTACCTTTAATGTAGAAAGTATAGTTTGTCTTGCCAAATAAAGTCCAGTATTTCTGTTTCTCAAGCAGTCAGCAGTAGTAAAATCAATCCACCATGTACACTACCCCTCACCTCCACAAAATGCGATCCCTGCTACACTTAGAGACAAAAGCATTGGGATGGAGATTCTCAGGTACTCCCAACTGGCAACGTTGTCCCCTGTCCATATTGCTCCTGCATCCCAAACATCAATCACAACAAGCAGTCAGCTATGGATTCAACCATGAAGACATCAAAGTGAATTGAGTTTACTTTTTTTATTTCAAAACCATACCAAATCTCTGTGACCCAGCAAAGAAAGAGCGTGAAAGGACAAAAGGTCTCTCTACGCCCCCTGAGCGAGTGATGAGGCCCTCCACTGTTGCCATGTGCTGTGAGCAAAAAAGAAAAGAAACCATAAGGCAGTAATTATTTCAATACTCTTTACTAATAACTCATCACTCGTCATTTAGTTAGGTTGTATCTCATATGACAGAGGTGAAGATGAGGTTGTATTCCACAGTTTCATGGTGTCAAACCTGCAGCAACAAAACTCTGTTCTGCATTTTATTGGACTGGAGAGTTTTCATTTTCAATTCAATTGTATTTATAGTGTCAAATCATAACTGAAGTAATCTCAGGACACTTTCTCCAGATAGGAGTAGGTCTAGACCTAGTCTGTATTCTTGACGTTCCACTTCTGGGATTGCTCCGGTGCTGCTGGGAATTCTGCCAGATGCATGTCATTTCTGTTTCCTTCCTCTTTCTTTATGGAGGGATTTTAAATCCGGTGGATTAATGAATGCCGTTAAACCAGAGCACAATTTCCACCCATCTCTGAATGCTATGTGGAGTAGCTAGACCGTCTTTCAGCGTGCTTTGGAGGTCTAGGTCTAGTCTAGACCACACTCACATTTACAAAGACCCAACAATTCCCCCCAAAGCATTTATTGCGACAGTGGAGAGGAAAAAGTTCCTTAAAACAGGCAGAACCCTGGGTCAGAACCAGCCTCTAAGTGGGACATCCGCCACTGCCGGTTAGGACACCGGGACACAGAGACAGATATACAGACATTTGATTCATAATAATTATAGCAGTTGATATGATTAACAGTGGCATTACCTGACGGGCTACATATTTTTTCTACCCTGACTGAAGTTCTGGAGCAAACACAGATTCATTCTGCAAGGACAGTGTCACGCAAGAGGAATAATGATATCTGTATCAAAAGAAGTTCGTGAGCCTGCCTACCGCTCACCTGGTAGAAGCCGTACAGGTTGTGTAATTCCCGGTGTTCCCAGCCCCCAAAATGCACTGCATCCTTTGGCATTGTCTGCTCTGGCCCGTCAAACACAGACGGTTCATTCATATCATTCCACACAAATAACGATGGCGTTGATCCCTGCGTCAGACATAAAAACTTCAATGAGTTATTAAAAAAAAACATAAATATACGACATGTTATCTACTATTAAGTCATTCTGTCCAAGCCAAAGCATTTGTTGAAGGTGCTTGAAGAAATGTGAGAAGCCTTCATTTCATAGCCACAAATAAAGAACTTCATCAAGGATCAGAATAGCTTTTAGATTATTATAAATTATTATGGATACATCGAGTTGCATAAATACAGTAGCATTGATTTGTGGATTCTTTACACACTTACCTTGTACTTATCCAACCCAAAACATCTGGAGTACCATGCTCGAGTGTCTGAGCTGGTGAAGTCAAGGTAGGAGGACTCACCTGTTAAAATATAAATATAAAAATATCATTTATATGTCTATACTTTGTGTGGAGAAGCTCCAAAATTACCTGAAAAATACTTCTAACTTGGAAGAAAAAACACACACGATACAACTAATACCTACTACAATATTCCCACAGAGCTTTCTTTGTGTCAATTTAGAATTACTCCCTAGTTACTAATAATAATTAGTAAGAAAAACCTTACCAGGCCAACATGAGCCCTGATAGATCTGCCCCTGTCTGTTCTTGACAAAATGGCGTCCGTCTCTGGCCTCACAGTACAACAACCAATCAGGGTCAACCTTGATGTGGGGATCACTTATAACAACCAACTGAAAGACAAGAAGAAATATGCACAAAACCAAAACCAAAAGTCAGTAAATACACGGCGCATCCCTGCCTACAACTCACCTTCCTCTTCTTCTTCTCTAGGTGGCGCTGCAGGCCGGCTGGTTCGGGGAAAAGAGCAGAGTCCCAGGTAAAATACCGCTTCCCATCCGTGTGCTCAATGTCCAGCCAGATGACGTCGTATGGGATGTTGTGGCGATCAAATCCAGCATCTACAGCCTTCACATCAGCTTCGTCGGCGTAGTTCCAGCGGCACTGGTGGTACCCGAGTGCAAACAAAGGGGGTAGGGCTTGGTATCCTGACAGAGGGGGTCATACAGATAGAGAATGTACACATCAACATCTGGAGGATACAGTGAAAAGAAATCATACAGTGTATTACTTCTTATTTAGTTCTCTTCTTGCTTAACACACACACAACATGATAAACACAGAAAAGTTATGTGTTATTTGTCAAAAGAATAACTGTGGTTAATTGTAGATGGAAACTACAAATAAATTGGACATTGTTAGGTTGAAAGCCTCCGTAAGCATCCTTCTTAAGATCTTAAATATACTCTTTTTTTTTCAGGTGGTGCTTTGTTTTGATCTGCTGATAAACCCAGTAACATGCAATCGGTGCTGCATACCCACCTGTCAGCTGAGCATACTGGGTGAACAGCTGCTGTGGACTGGGCCCGAGCAGAACCACACAGTCAATCACACCGCTCTCGGACAGCCAGTGGACGTCCGTCTGAGGCTGCACCCGCCTCCTCTTCACTGGGGGTGTTCGGCCATCCTGGGGGAGGTAGGGCGTTAACATGCCTTTATGAATGTACATCTTTTGGCATGTTTTCTAAAATTCTTTACCTTGGAAATTGTGTTTCTGTGTTTATTTTTTAGACCCATCCTTATTTTAATTAAGTTAAATAAACTTTTAATTCAATCCAGAAGGACTTCCAAAAGCAGCACCAAGACGTACAGTGGTTTACATATTTTCATGAAAATCTTTTACCCTGCCTGGGGATTTGACCAAACAAAACTTCCAGTCACAATTCTGCTTCTTGAACATTTGGGAATAAGAAAGCAGCTGATGAAAAGCTAAGCTCTGACAGACATACAGTGGCTTGCGAAAATATACTAGCTAAAGTTGATTAAAAAGAGGAATAAAAAAACATCTTTTGGAAATTGATCTTAATGCCTTATTTCAAAAAACTTTGTGAATGAATAATGTATTGTAAATAAATAAATATTCTTAAATACAGGGGGCATAAAGTATACATCCCCTATGTTAAATTCCCATAGAGGCAGGCAGATTTTTATCTTTAAAGGCTAGTTATTTAATGGATCAGGATACTATGCATCCTGATAAAGTTCCCTTGGCAATTGGAATAAAATAGCCCCCCCTCATCACATACCCTTCACCATACATATAGATGGGCATGGGGATCCATAAGATCATCTCTCAATGCAAATCAAACCAGCTATTAAGCTAACTGAAATAACACCATGCCAATCTCTAGGTATGTTGAAGGGTATGAAGATGTTTTTTTATTCCTAATTTTAATCAACTTTAGCATGGGTGTGTAAACTTTTGCAAGCCACTGTATAGCCATATTCTGTGAGAGAACTGCACTGGAACAACAGTTACCTGGGGGTCAGATGTGCTGTAATGAACGTTCACAAACGTTTCGGATGCGTTTAAGCCAAAATACACCCAAAGTCCTGTCGGGCTTGTGGGCCAGCAGCAGCGGCACAGACCCATACAGACCCAGGCGGCTGTACAAGTCATACGCAAAGACATCCAAGTTATACAGCCGGTAAGGCTCACCGTCTCTGTGAAATGAAATGAAAAACATGACTACCATCCGAGTATGGAAACTAAAAGCTGTAGTTGGTTAATACAAATAAATATGTCTTCACTGCATAAACGTCCTTTTTTCTGCATGTGTGTACCTGGTGTCTCCGAGCTGAAGGCCGTCGGCGTGCTCTGGGAGACCGTACACGTGACTGAAGCCGTGGAGACAGAGGTCAGACCCAATGCTACTGGGACCTGGAGACAAACATCAGGTACTTCCATTTTTATTCATTTACCTCCGCCAAGGAGGCCAAGGTTTGTCTGTTTTGTTTGTCGGCCATTTTGTCAGCAAGATTACAAAAAAACAACAACTACTGGCCCAATTTTCATTAAAGTTGGTGGACGGTTGTAGCATGGTCCAGAGAAGAACCCATTACATTTTGGAACTGATCTGAAGGGGGGGGGCAGTACACAAATTATTTTTCACATTCCTGACCATTGCAAGATGGGGCATTTGTGCTGCATTTAATAATGAATATTCAAAAAAAACTTCCAGACTGGGAAAATTCCCCCTGCATTGTGAGAACATAGTGAAGTAGGGCATGCCTTGGTGGAGGTCTGCACTCTAAGAGCCCTCATATTATATACTGTAAGTATTTTAAATTTGTTTGAAACAATGCTATGTAAATATGGTTATTATAGCCTCACTACCTGTGCAATGACAATAAAGTAAAGAATATAATCTAATGTGTTTAGAATCAAAGTATGTAGAGTAAATAATGCAACATTTTGACAGAATAACTTTACTTAAAAAAGGTATATACTAGAATAAATGATCAGTTCCTTGGAGAAACAAACAATATTCCTCTCCAGGCCGTTGTATTAGGGTGAATATCTCAAAGCATCTGGAAATAAAACTGTAAATATCTACATGGCTGGAATAACTGACTAAAATATGCCTTTTAAAATGGTAAAAACGCAGAAACAAACCATTAGCTTTGATATCCACAAACTGCCTGAACGTCTCTTTCCATAATACACCTGCGTGGTCCTCTTGAAGCTGTCAACAAAACATTTAAAGACCAGATTAGGCTTCAGGTAGGAGTCATATTACAGTGCAGCGTGACCGTATTCTCTTACCTCACTACCATGAGATGTGGCCCTGAGGAAAGAAAACACACAAAAAACAGAAAATCTAATTGAATTCACTTTGTTTTCTCTCCATGTGTTGATTTGTTTCCTTCCCTGAGATTCTCACCCGGGAGGATCCTGCAGCGTCTCCAGCCACAGTTTGCCTTTGGAGTTGAATGTAACCATCACTTTGTCCTCACACAGGATCTCCAGCCGGAAAGGGAAATGCCACACACGAACCTGGTGACGTCCCGAAGACCAAGAGAGGGTGACCGAGTCCTTAGACCGTCTCTCCACTCTCAAGCTGCCAGACGATGGGGGAAAAGGTCAAACACTACAGAGGCAAGTTGGAAAGCGTACCCTTCCATTTGAATTGGGAAGCTATTTCATGATTTTAGAGGTTGACCTTTTATCTCATAGACAAAAACTGACATACACTTTACTGGCCTAACCTTTTTTTTTTATATATATACAGTGGGTACGGAAAGTATTCAGACCCCTTTAAATTTTTCACTCTTTGTTTCATTGCAGCCTTTTTCCAAAAATCAAAAAGTTCATTTTATTTCTCAGTAATGTACACTCAGCAACCCATCTTGACAGAAAAAAACAGAAATTTAGAAATTTTTGCATATTTATTAAAAAACAAAAACTGAAATATCACATGGTCATAAGTATTCAGACCCTTTGTTCAGTATTTAGTAGAAGCACCCTTTTGATCTAATACAGCCATGAGTCGTTTTGGGAAAGATGCAACAAGTTTCTCACATCTGGATTTGGGTATCCTCTGCCATTCCTCCTTGCAGATCCTCTCCAGTTCTGTCAGGTTGGATGGTAAACGTTGGTGGACAGTCATTTTCAGGTCTCTCCAGAGATGCTCAATTGGGTTTAAGTCAGGGCTCTGGCTGGGCCATTCAAGAACAGCCACAGAGTTGTTGTGAAGCCACTCCTTCGTTATTTTAGCGGTGTGCTTAGGGTCATTGTCTTGTTGGAAGGTAAACCTTCGGCCCAGTCTGAGGTCCAGAGCACTCTGGAAAAGGTTTTCGTCCAGGATATCCCTGTACTTGGCCGCATTCATCTTTCCCTCGATTGCAACCAGTCGTCCTGTCCCTGCAGCTGAAAAACACCCCCACAGCATGATGCTGCCACCACCATGCTTCACTGTTGAGACTGTATTGGACAGGTGATGAGCAGTGCCTGGTTTTCTCCACACATACCGCTTAGAATTAAGGCCAAAAGTTCTATCTTGGTCTCATCAGACCAGAGGATTTTATTTATCACCATCTTGGAGTCCTTCAGGTGTTTTTTAGCAAACTCCATGCGGGCTTTCATGTGTCTTGCACTGAGGAGAGGCTTCCTTCGGGCCACTCTGCCATAAAGCCCCGACTGGTGGATTGCTGCAGTGATGGTTGACTTACTACAACTTTCTCCCATCTCCCGACTGCATCTCTGGAGCTTAGCCACAGTGACCATTGGGTTCTTCTTTGCCTCTCTCACCAAGGCTCTTCTCCCCCGATAGCTCAGTTTGGCCGGACGGCCAGCTCTAGGAAGGGTTGTGGTCGTCCCAAACGTCTTCCATTTGAGGATTATGGAGGCCACTGTGCTCTTAGGAACCTTAAGTGCAGCAGAAATTTTTTGTAACCTTGACCAGATCTGTGCCTTGCCACAATTCTGTCTCTGAGCTCTTCAGGCAGTTCCTTTGACCTCATGATTGTCATTTGCTCTGACATGCACTGTGAGCTGTAAGGTCTTATATAGACAGGTGTGTGGCTTTCCTAATCAAGTCCAATCAGTATAATCAAACACAGCTGGACTCCAATGAAGGTGTAGAACCATCTCAAGGATGATCAGAAGAAATAGACAGCACCTGAGTTACATATGAGGGTCACGGCAAAGGGTCTGAATACATATGACCATGTGATATTTCAGTTTTTGTTTTTTAATAAATATGCTAAAATTTCTAAATTTCTGTTTTTTTCTGTCAAGATGGGTTGCTGAGTGTACATTACTGAGAAATAAAATGAACTTTTTTGATTTTTGGAAAAAGGCTGCAATGAAACAAAGAGTGAAAAATTTAAAGGGGTCTGAATACTTTCCGTACCCACTGTATATAACTGGCCTAACCTTTTTTTTTTATATATATAAATAAAGTGTTTATTGACTTTTTGAACAAACACAGTGACATGATACAGTCCTAATTACTACCACACACACACACAAAGCACTTAGACAAATCAACTCAGTAATAACTGTTTTACACGTGCAAATCCAGTGTACACCAAGTATACATTATAGGTCCATAATAAAACGCAGCAATATTCAGGTTGCACAGATGACCTGCATTAATAATAATAATAATGTATATTTTATTAATCCCGCAAGGGGAAATTACAATTTACACTCTGTTGGTATTACACACATTACACACAGGCCTGAATTACACACACATGCTCAGTACCTATACATGCACTAAATGGAGAGATGTCAGAGTGGGGGGGGATGCCCATGGAAGGTTAACTGGCCTAACTTCTAAATTGATTTTAACAATAACTAAAACATGAGAGTCCCAGAGGAAGAGTGCACTTTATAGAACTCCATGGCTGGATCACTAGATCTCATAACGGAAGGATGATGCTGATTCAGCGCTTACTGTTCAGCCTGCGGCTCCTCCGTTATCACATCTGGAACTCGGTAGCGGGCTTTAATGGGCTGCAGTTCATCTATTAATATCCTCACCGTGTCATTTTTGCAAGGTGACACAGAAAGAAGCAGTGTGGTCTGTGAAAAGAGAAAAGTAAGAAGTTATTTTTTATTTTTTTATATAGAATAAAGAGTTCAGCAAATGTGATTTAGTATAAAGAACTGAGTTTTTTCATGCACGTACACAACTGTTTTCATTCTTGAGATAATTTCCTTTTTGTCTCTCACAATGCTAGTGAAGGTCAGTGGCGCTAAGAGATGATCCTGTGAAATAATTCTACTACACACCTGCTACGTAGTAAGCTTACTTTGGTTATTGTCACCTTTAGAGGATTTTAAGTGATGCAAGGTGAATTAATGAAGACCTTTCTAATGTGAACTAAATTTAAATGTAATACTTAAATTAAATCTATTTCTGAATCTTAATCTCTCTTTTCTATATGACTTCTAGTCGACAAATTATCAGTGAAAATACAATGTACAGTGTGAGATTTTGGCGCAAGTTTAGATCTAATTGTAGCCTCACAGATGTGCACTAACACAGCAGAAAGACACCAGTTACTTTTTTTAAATATTTATATGGCAATGACCAAAAAGTGTCAAATCGGAATAAAAAAAATAGATCATCCTTGGTTTTGATTTCCAGTAATAGCGGTGTCCAGACCTGTTGGTCAGGTTCCAACAGTTTCAACCGGGCCCCCTTCTCTGTGAGCACTATGGTGTCCAAAAGGGCCCGGTGCTGCAGGTTGGGGCCCTCCATCTGTCGCCTTAAGACAATAACATCAATATTACAATGCATTATCCATTGTCCTGCAAAATACACTTAACCCTTGTGTTGTCTTCCTGTTGAAATTGAAAATCAACACTTTTGTTGAGGCTTTATTATCAATGTTTTTAACTTTTTCTTACGTTTTTGTCCCATTTTTGTCAAATTTTTTGATGTTTTCAACACTAACACTAACTTATTAACTTTAGATTTAGTTATTTTTGGAATTTATGTTCAATGAACCTCATTTATAGGAAATTATACCTAATGTTTGAGTTAGAAAAGCAGAAATTAGGAATTATTGAGACTAAAATTAAAGAAATGTACTTTATATTGGATACACACAGACTGGAATATGTCAACTTTTACTCAATACTATTTCAAAAACACATTTTTTCAAATTCTATAAAATTGAAGTAGAGATTTGTACTTGCCAAAGAGCAAGATCAATCATGGAATTAATCATGTTATGTTGAGTAATTACAATTGGGTAGTTAAAAAGAACATTGATTTAAGAAAATGGGTCAATTTGAGCCAAGGACAACATGAGGTTTAATTATGAGTGATTACAGTTATTTATGAATACAAATTGTACATTATAGCATTAAAATGAAATGGCCAACATACCTGTAAAAAGCAACATGGTCACTCTTCTTAAACTTTTCTTTCCCTTCATCATCAGGAACAACACTGAGGAACGAGCAAACAGAAAACAGAATTTACCTGGCTGTCCACAAATACTGCTACATATATACACCCTGTAGATTTAAATTCAAATATTGGGTTACCTGGCAGAGTAACTATTTGAGTACACACACACACACACACACACACACACACACACACACTTAAAGCCAGTTTTCATCCTGCAGTAATGTAAACCCAGACTAGGCTACTATTAGAGTAGAGCTGGTAATATGAAAGTGGCAAGCCGATTTCCAAGCCAATATCATGATTTGAGTGGCTGTGAATGTGAACATTTAGGTTATCTATCAGTGGTAGATCTTCACATTTAAAAAGAAAAAGTTAATTGTTCTACCTGACTACCATTCATTTGATCAACACACTATTGCATGACGTACTTTTTAAACAGACCATGTGAAAAAGTCAAAGCACAGTAATAAAAGTTGTCAGAGAGGCTGAAAACAGCTCGTTGTATAAAATAATACCTAACAATTGGTTGGCTCACTTCCGCCATGTCGGGCAGACATCAGTCGCGTTGGCGTCTTCTGGTTTGAGCATTTACTGCATTATGTTTCTGTGTAAACTCTTCTTGACATTGACAGAGTGAGAAACTGGACAGGAGAGATCACACTGCTACACCACCAAGCACATTTCCTGTCCTGTCAAACTAAACTTCCCTCCCACTCATAGACTGTTAATATTAAGAATATACAGTCTATGCTCCCACTGGGTACAAACTTGTGTATCTTTCATAGGTTTCAAGGGCATGTCCCGCCCTACTCTTCCTTACTCTGCCTCTGATTGGCTTACCCTGACGCTCGCCTAACCCAATCAGAAGGAAAGTAGGGCGGGTAATGGACAAACTGCCTTTGAGTGTGTTGCTGCCATCTTGTGGCGACACTGTGAACTACAGCGAGAAGCTCCCCCCTCCCCCCGGAACTGGACGCGGATACAAGTCTGACCTGGAGTGTAACGATAGTTAGATGCACAAATAAAGATGCCAGATGCACAGTCGCATCGGTTATGGCTCCTGCTTTTTGTATTTGTTTTCCGTCTCGGGACAGCGGCAGAGGTTTCCGTATGGAACGTGGAGATAAACTCGGTTAGTGTCACACCGCAAACATTGGCATGTTTACGGCTATTGCATAGCCTGTCGTGCTAAGTCTTCAATTGTTAGCCGTGTTAGCTAACTAGCCCCTAGCAACCCTTCGTTCCGCTGTATATCCGCCTTTTTTATTTTTTATAACACTTCTCTAGTGCAGTGCCAGTTAAGACATGCCTGTTGGGAACTGGACAAATGTTTGGCATGTATATTTCTTTCTTTTATTGTGTAGTTAATCCGCTATTTTTATCAACTTCACACTCATACTGCGCTGTTCTTGGGTGCTGAGCAATACACCTGCCTTTACATTTTTATTTCATTTTAATAAAGAACAATAATATTACAAAAACAAGAATGGGACAGTGTTATCACATAATATAAAAAACACACCTGACAGTTGCTGCTACTCACCGGTGAAATACTGTCAAGAAGAGACACTTTACCATAGGAGATAGGCAGCTGCCTGGGGGCTGTAGCTGTGGTTTGGGTTAATTACATGGTCTTTTAGCCAGAAGCTTGAGGATAAACAGAAATGTTAGTACATGTCCAGTGTCCATCCCTTGTAGTGTGCACATAGCTCATGAAAAAGCTGTGTAATTTCTATCCTCGTGATTTATCTCGAGGATACAAAGGAGGGCGGCTATGGCTCGGTGGTAGAGCAGGTTGCCTGCCAATTGGAAGGTTGGTGGTTCAATCCCCCGGCCCTGCAGTCCCATGTCGAAGTGTCCTTGGGCAAGACACTGAACCCCGAGTTGCCCCCGATGCTGTGTCATCGGAGTGTGAATGTGTGTGCATGTTTATCTGATGAGCAGATGGCACCTTGTACGGCAGCCTCGGCCACAGTGTATGAATGTGTGTGAATGGTGAATGGATGTAAAAGTGCTTTTAGTAGTCGTTCAGACTAGAAAAGCGCTATATAAATACAGCACATTTACATTTACACAAATATTGTTGTATTTACTTTGTACCACCCTGTGCTCCTCCTGAACGCGTATCCAGGACTTTGTTGTATGGCTCCAGGTGTTCGATGATTACATCTGATTTGTCTTTGTTGTGTTTTCAGACACAGGATGCTGTGTTTCGAAAGACGCTGTACGCCAATACCACCATCTTCATGAAGTGTGAGTAGTTTGACCTCTTGCATGATTTATGCCAACAATGAGGGTACCAACTCCCCAGGCTACTGCCTGCATCTGCATCCATCTTAGTTTAAGCATTACATATAAGTACAAAGTACGACAATTATTGTCTGGTAGGTACAACATTTACAATGATTTGGCATCAGATCTTAGTTTTGACCCAGTTACAATATACCTCAAGTTGGTTTTACTTAATTTGATAAGAACTCATGAGTGTTGGGTATAACATGTAAATCTCTCCCCCCACATTTGCATAGTGCTATGGTGCTCTCCAGAGTACCATATAGGCATCCTGCCACTGGTAGTCCACATGGTGACTTGACATGGCAAGTCGAGTTATTTTATAAAAAGCACATTTTAGTTTGAGGAATCCAAACATTTTAAAGGTAAAAGTCACCATAAAACGGTAGTGTTATTTCAGTATTGCTGATAAGGTACTCTACCAGGCTTAGGATTTTGTTGTCAGTCCCTGAGCATCAAAGACTATTTCTTCTCTCTAGAGATGTCAGTCATAAAGTGAGAAATCCAGAATCCTGCAAAGAAGGGACAGATACTGATTTCTACTTCCACTGCAGCAGAAAATAGACCACAATGCCATGCTGCAACATGATGTAGGAAAGTCACCTTATAAAGTAGAGCTAGGCGAGGGAGGTTGGGGGAAAGTATGGGCACAAAAAACAGTGGATTACTAAACGCAGTAACTCCTGTAATGTGATGATATGGAACAGCTGATGCATATACAGTAAAGCCTTAGAATTGTCTTATAATCCTGACTGAAGTGGTCTTTTATCTCTCTGCAGTCCAGGGTGACGCAGCGTCATGTGATAGAAACCTGGCCTTCAACATCAGCTGGTACCTACGCTCCTCTGTTTGCTACAATGAGGTCTTTAACACGCCGGTGAGTATTGACTTTTATCTGTTGATCTCACACATAGGTACTTGTTGTGTGCCAGACAGGTTTATCCACATCTTCAAACAGTAACCTCTCTTGGCAAAAACCTCCGTTTTCAGACTGTTCTGAACACTCCGCCTCCAACAGTTTTGACCCTCGGCTTAAGCTGATACTCAGTCAACTCGGGCTGGATTTCTTTATGGTCATCTGCTCCAGGCACGCTACTTGTAGCTACATGCTAATGTTAGGGAAAACATGTAATCTTGGTTTCAGATGTTGTTAATTCCATTGGGGAGAAGTTTTCCGAGCACACACATGCGGAACACCCAGAATCGTTGAACAATCACTAGGCTTTATTTATTTATTTTTTTTGGGAGGGAAGCTTTAAAGAGACAGACGCTCCAACAGAGCGTCTCAGTCAGAGGGTGAATACAGATGCAGCAGCCATGGGCAGTATGAGAAAAATAAAGTTTTTTTTAACATAAAAGCACGTAAACATGTTGTAGTAGAAACACAAAATACAAGTATAAACCTGAAACCTGCACCTTAGAAGGAGCAGAATCAGTTCAAGCACTTTTCACTTCCAGGAGTTTTAACCAGGTGATTTTGGCTTCACATTCAGCATCAACAGGCTGTCAGTCAGAGCGGCTGGTGTGTCCTTACTCAAAGTATTTTTCATGGCCGTGGGCTCCTCTTCTATTTTTTTGCAAGCACTGGCACTTTTGTCCAGAAGTGTTTTAAACTCAGCGGCTGCTTTGGCTTTAATGTACTTCACCTTGTTGCTGTATGTCCTGAATAAAGGGGTCAAAAAGCAAGGATGTAGCAAGGTCATGTGTAGGCTGACCAGGACTTTATTCATTCAGACGTGCCTTAAAAGTTCAGTTTCTTCTTCTGTCAGGCTCAAAACATGTTACTAAAACAGGTAGAAGAATCTCCTTGCCAGGGTCGCTTTTTAGCCTTTTTTTATCCAGGCATCCTTAAAAAAACAAAAAAAAAAAAACAAGTGTTATTCTATTGTGAATTTAGGAGTTCTGCTCTAAGAACGTCCCAGCATTGTTAAACTAAACCCAGAATCCAGATGCCTAGATCATTCCGAAAAACAGTGAGTCATTTTTAGAAAACGGTGCTTGCCAACCTTTAGTCAAAATGTAATAAATCTCACATTTTTTAAACGTTATTGATACTGCATTTTGGAAATGTCTGCTTTTCCATAGATAAATATCCAATTTCATTTGTAATACCATCTCACCTTTTGTAGTAATGGCCCTGTGGCTCAGCATTAAGGTATGTTTTCTCCGAATTGTTGTCTTACATAATTCAGTGTTTCCTCTACCATGATGCTCCAAAATGATGTTAAAATGCACAGTAGAATAACGTTTGTATAAAAAAAAAAGATGTTAAAGGGATGCCAGGAACCCCTAAAGCTCTGATCCTAGTAGCACCTTTGCTCCTTGCTTTTGTTAAGTAACAGTGTAAGACTTATCGCCATTTGTAGTTCAATGACCAACCGCTGTTGGATCGTTAATGTAGTATTCTGCTTTATCCGTCTGCAGATGACACCGCTCGCCATTATTTTTGGTATGTTAGAACATCTGTATATAGTATAGTTTAAGAGAATGAACTGCCTGCACACAGTGCACAGTGTATTTGATTTCCCCCGTCCTTGTCCTTTTTGTAGGACAACAAAGCGATGAACATGTTTAGTATGGACCACATGTTGAAGGACGGCTGGAGTGGCTTCTACAGTCAGGGCTACATGTACTTCGACAACTGCTCCTCCCTCTTCTTACCCAAGGTGTGTGACCCAGACTAAAGGGTTGTCTTACAAAGGATAGCACATAAACACAAGGGTTGCACAATGAACCATCACTATATTTACACAGTAAGTTTAATGTTGGTGTATATTAGTGCCGCAGTTATCTAATGCCAGGTAACGTCATACCAATGTTCTGCTTTTCTTCTGTTCCTTTTCATCCTTCAAACATTTCAATTATTTTGCTACAAACATATATTTCTTTACTTTGTGCTCTCACCTAGGTGTATTACACAGACTTCAACCCATATCAGCCTCTCACAAGCCCAAAGGTGAGTCCCAAATCATGCTGCTATGCAGTGCTTATATGACAGGAAGTCATTCCTGCCTGTGGCCATCAAACTTTATAACTCCTCCCTCTAAGTGTCTGACACACACACTTAGAGAGGTTGAAACTAAACAATATTATCTGTTTTATCTGTTTTGTGCAATAACACTGGCCTGAAATGTGGGCAATACTCAACTGCTATTATTATTATTATTATTATTATTACTTTTCACCATTGCAATTCCTTAATTATGTAAATTATGTAAATACTGTATAATAACATTCCTTTAACTATGTAAATACCGTACATATCCACACTCCTTATATTTCTAGTCTGATATTTCTACTATTTGTGCAACTGCAACACAGAGTTTCCCTTTGGGGATCAATAAAGTATTTCTGATTCTGATAATATATAAATTCTCGTCTGTGTCGGGTTCCAAAGCGTCAGAACTCTACTTGCCCGAAGTCTTTGCCCCAGTACAAATTGTTTAATTTATTAGATTATCAAATAACAACAAAGACCAAAATTGTCATGTTGAATACTAATTTAGGTAATTGAGCATGCAAAGAAATGTAGGAGCACAGTAAAATTAAAGAAAAAAATGTTTAAGTAACAATTTATTCACAATTAATGTACATAGTAGTCTACATTTTCATAGGGCTCAGGTGTGTATATGAAGCATTGCTCACTCTGCTCTTGTGTTGTTTAGAGTGACCCTTCCAATCAGAGCCTTATTTGGCCCGACAAGCCGGTAAGACATGTTGTTCTTACTTTGACTGTAAATGTCTTTCAAAGCGATGTTGCATGCTTTTTAGTATCCGCTAGCTGCCTGTCCCCTGAACACACTGTAAAAAATATCTCCTCACTATCTGCTAGCTGCCTGTCCCCTGAACACACTGTAAAAAACATCTCCTCACTATCTGCCTGTCCCCAGAACACACTGTAAAAAACATCTCCTCACTATCTGCTAGCTGCCTGTCCCCTGAACACACTGTAAAAACATCTCACTATCTGCTAGCTGCCTGTCCCCAGAGCACACTGAACACACTGTAAAAACATCATCTCCTCACTATCTGCTAGCTGCCTGTCCCCTGAACACACTGTAAAAAACATCTCCTCACTATCTGCTAGCTGCCTGTCCCCTGAACACACTGTAAAAAACATCTCCTCACTATCTGCTAGCTGCCTGTCCCCAGAGCACACTGTAAAAAACATCTCCTCACTATCTGCTAGCTGCCTGTCCCCTGAACAAACCTGGGAACCGTTTCATTTCTTTTTGCTATTAGGCGTATTGGTAATACTGTTGGTTGTAAAATTTCTTGCTTTATGGTTTTATTAAGCATACATCCAGTATAAACAAAAAAAAATAGCTTAACCATTATGATTCTTTGCTCACAATAAGCATCTTTTTGCAGGACATCAGTGCAGTGGCCAAAGCTTGGGAGGACAGTCCATATCTGTTCATAGTGAAGGTGCAGCCTTTGTTCCGAGGAGTTGAGGATGAAGACATCGGAACAGAAAGCAACTTTGCTTTCACAAGTAAGAGACACAGTTTCACTTCAAAATCTTTAGGATCTGTCATATTTACTCAATAGATGAATAAGTAATGACAAAAAGTAAGTAAAAAAAATATATATATTTTTTTTACTTACTTTTTGTCTTTTCCCAGTGAAAGTTGAGATGAAGGGACAACATGACTACTCTTCTCCAGCAGACTGGCCCCTGATGATGGTACGTACTATACCATTAGATTAAAAAAATGTCTTGAACACAAATTGTGTAGTCACGGCGGACTAAATGACTAACAGGAATTGTAACAATGAGTGACAGTGCGCTCTGGGTTAAAAAGGCCTTTTTTGGCCATAATAATTTTCCAAATGAAACATCCAGAATATTTAACAAAACAATCCAACAAGATCTAACTTACTTATTGTTTCTGAAGCCTTTAACCGCATCTCGTGGCCCCTCTCCGTGGACAGAGTTGCTTAGTGGTGTGGTTTTTTTGGGTTTGTCATCCTGGGTGTGTATACTGTAATTAAATTATGTTGGTCTATTCCATGTCTGTCTTTTTGTATAGATTGTAAAGCCCCTTGAGCCATATAAGATATTTGATATTGGACTATACTATTAAATTGACTTGACAGTGCATGTGGTTAACAGCCTCAGAAACATTTGTTTTGTCAAAGCTGACGCGTTTCTCTCCCTCTCTCCTGTCCGACGCAGTTCTTCATGGTCATGTGCATTGTGTATGTGTTGTTCGGGGCTCTCTGGCTCTTCTGGTTCGCCTGCTATTGGAGGGACCTGCTGCGGATCCAGTTCTGGATCGGAGCTGTCATCATCCTCGGCATGCTGGAAAAAGCTGTGTTTTACTCTGAATACCAGAGCATCCGTTACAAAGGAGACTACAGTCGGTTGAGTTTATATATCTGCTTGTCTGTGGAATAGTTTATTTTCTCTTTTTGCTTTACTTAGAGTCTGATATAAACATCGCTTTTTGTTGTTTCTCTCTTCACAGTTCAAGGTGCCGTGATCTTTGCTGAGCTGCTCTCTGCCCTTAAAAGATCTCTAGCCCGAATCCTGGTCCTCATTGTCAGCCTTGGCTATGGCATCGTCAAGTAGGTTTACTGAGGAGCTGACCTTTTTAATATGTCTCAGGAGGATTGGCCGTCGAGGACCTGTTTAAACTTGAAATCGCTTTAAAAATTACAAGTCCAATGGAATCATTTCTTTTTATCAAATCTTGTCGGAATCCAATCATCGGTTCCATATCTTAAGCCCAGTTTAGACCAAAGATTTGCGACAACACAAGTTGAAACTTTCAAGCGTTCTGAAACCTGTCAGTTCACACCGATGCGACAAGACGAGGCGGTGTTTTATCTCATAACAACGCCTCTTTCTCCTTCCGTTTTTTTATCCTGACTTAGGCTTTTTTGTAGCTGGATATATAATTTGTTTCAACCACATATAAATGTGGATAAAGTGATGGTGAGATGCCTGCTACAGCTGCATTTCTAGTGATGAATCAGAGAAAATAAGTTTTATTTCTCTGATTTTCTGCTTTGTTTTAACGCCGCTGCTCGCTTAACCATACAACGTTACCGTGGTTTTGACAAGCTGCTTGTAACATAAAAATAAAATGGATGGACCCATGGATCCAGCAGGTGCTGAAAGCGGCGCTCTAAAGTACGGCTTTATTTTACGTTAAAAAAAGCCCAGCAAACTGTAAATCACCATTGACTCAAAATTAAAATGTCCCTGTTATCTGTGAAATAAGCATATGACCCGTTTGAACTGCACCGCTCAAAGGATCGAGAACAATAAGAACCGGAATCGAGATTGGGATCCGGATTGGTCAAATCAACACCATGACCAACCCAGACCTGTTGTTTGATATTCCTTATTTTTAAATGAGGAGGCATTGTACAAATTAAAAACCAGTGGAGGACTTGCTGCTAATACTCTCATTTCAACCATTTCTTAGTATAATTGAAGAGTTTGCCCTTCACTTGTTTAGGCCAAGGTTGGGTACTACAGTGCACCGGCTGGTAGCCGTTGGGCTTCTCTACCTGCTCTTCTCCTCCGTGGAAGGTGTGCTAAGAGTGACTGGTGTAAGTATAAACTCCGCTAATAAACAGCTATCATTCTCAATATTTGTCTCAGCCTACTTGGAGCAACAGCTGGACACAGTGCATTGCATTTGTCTATGACTGCTTCACTATAAAGCCACCCTGTGTTTTAACAGTAGCTAAGTAAAGTTGGATTTACATGCATTGTTTCCTGTAAATCCCTTGCGTGTAGTAATTAGAATTATTCATAATTAGTAACAACAGTGAGGTTTCATTATAAGAAGCTGCAACGTGTTAGCTTCAGATGGTAGCAAGAGGCAACTTTTTTGATCCTGTTGGGTGGCTGCACAAGACACACTAATCTATATCAACCAAACCACCCAGAGAGGATTTATTGTCCCCAAATGTACAAAATAGATGAGAGGAAACAGGTTTAACACAGAGTGTAGCTTTCTCTGGACGCTCCCTATCGCTGCTGTCGAGGAGATCATTTCTGTTTCACTTGATTTAATCATTTTCTTTGGCTACAGATGAATTTCATCTAGGAAAATATAATGAGCAGCCCACTTTTGCAGATGAGGCATTAGCTGTTGCAGCCTCCACAGGCTGATTAAAGCTGATAGTGGTGTTTGTTTTTTACATAATTTTGCCTGGCGCAGCTTTCAAGGCACTCTGTATAAATAAAGTTGATTTGAGCAGAGAGAGAAGGTTACGCAGGGATTCAGTCTCTGGGAGGCAGACCAGTGATGATAATATGGAATGACGTATTTGATCCAGAGTGAAATTCAAAAGCAGCCAAAGACACTGCAGCGAGTCCATGGAAACAAACAAAACACAAGCTAAAGAGGACAGTAAGAAGAATGGAGCCAAGTTGTGGAGTTTGCTGAGCACATGTGTTGTGTGTGGCAGCTCTAAAGAGAGGATCGTTAAATCTTCACCAGATCTAACATAAAAAATAGCACTGTGGCGTGTTGCGAAATCTGACTCTTTTGTTTTTTTTCCTTCCAGGGTTTCTATGGGACAGTCGCCCTGGTGGCTAATCTCAGCCTCTCCCTTATTGACTCCTGCGTCATGTGGTGGATATCCTTTACCCAACCAACCAAAACGACTCCTTACAGCTAGTCAGGGATTTGCAGTTGCGGATACAAGCTTTTGATTGTGGTTACTTGAATGCATATACAGTATGTTCTCCTTAATCTGCATCTACATTTTCATCAGCCTTTCTCAAACCACGCGTCTCCTAAAGCTCCGCAGAAATGTTGTGAAACTCTCCTTGTATCAGCACTTCACCAACACTCTCATCTTCTCTGTTGTCGGTGAGTGGCAACTGCTCCAAGATGGACTGCCTCTTAATAGAGCTGTGTGTCAGTTCAGAAACAGCTGCTTCATTATGAGCAGAATGTTTTAGTGTAGGCGACATTTACGCTTATACATTTTGGTTTAAAAACTAATATTTGTTGCTACGTTCACACCTGGTGTCCACACGACTCCGGCTTTCAGAGCCCCTGAAACGGAGACATTTAGAAACGCAGATGGTTTGAAAACTCCAGGGTTGCTTTGTTATCTGGACGGGCTCAGACCGAGACCTTTTGTAAAAGTCAGTCAGTCTTATCGGTTAGGTCGGATTCCAAACCTTTCAGTAACGGTTCCACCTTGTGGTCAGTCCAAGCAAATAATTCCCTGGTCTTACTTTTCACCATTGTTGTTCTTTCTCCAAAGGATTACATTTTCTTTATTTTTAAACCTATACATCCATGATTTTGAACCGCAGAGGAACGTCAGACAATCTGCATCCTGTTTGCACCTCCACCCGCGTGCCCAGTGTATGTGAATGGTCATATGATAGACATGCATGTTAATATGGACGGAGATTAGTTTTGCTACTGGAGCTATTACTCCTGTGTGGACTGAGATCATTTTCTAAGAAAGAGAGAACAATCAAAATATTAAGTAGATTTTACACATCAAAAGTACTACTAAAAAAGGTGCATGAAGTAACTGTATGCTCCTCATGTATTAAAGTATGTAAATGCATTTGTATTTGCCAACCCTTTGGCAGGCATAACCTTTTGGTTCTGCTGGCAGAGCTTTGTTTTTGAGCATTTGCATGCTGTTTCCAGACATCATAATGAGCCCGATGTTTACTTTGTGTCCACAGCTTCCATCATATTCATCATCTGGACCACCAAGGTCTTCAAGCTGGTCGGCTGCCAGACGGTCAGTTTGTTTTCCGTTATTGATTGATCATTGTATTGGGTCCCAATCTTTTTTCCCCTCATTAAGTTTCCTTGTCTTGTTTATACAGAGATGAAAAGTAACCTTGCCTTCCAGCCTGATAACGTCATCGCTCTTTTCTACTTTTGTCCTTTCCACAGGGTTGGAGGGACTTGTGGGTAGACGATGCCTTCTGGCGGCTCCTGTTCTCCACCATTCTGCTGGTGATCATGGTGCTGCTGCGGCCCTCTGCTAACAACCAGAGGTCAGAGTCAGTCTGGAGTCGGGGCTCATCCTGCAGCCCAAAACCATTTCTCTACATTTGAAGATGCCAGAAGTTGTAATTAGGGATTCAATTCAATTTTATTTATAGTATCAATTCATAACAAGAGTTATCTCAAGACATTTTACAGAGAGAGAGAGAGAGTAGGTCTAGAACACATACTATAATTTACAAAGACCCAACAATTCTAATAATAATCAGTATTGAATTTTGGATGCTATTTGATATGCTGATATTTTTACCCCTGGAAAATAAGTTAATTATTTTACTTACATTATTTCCACATTTTGAGTAAAGTAACTAACAGTGTTAGTTTCAGACATCTTTTTATAATTTGTAGCAAGTGGATAACAATTCTTTTTTTTTTTGTTCATATTTTTATTGATTCACAGTTGCAGTAAATGATAAATCAACAGTCACATTTTCATTTTTCTATCTCACCCATCCCAGAGACCCTTACATCTTAATAACCGGTTAATGAACGCCGATCGGTTTTAGAACAGTCCGTACTTGAGGGAAAATAATAAATAAATAAACAAAGCAATAACTAAGATAAAATAAATATTAATAAGGGGAGGGGGGACCAGGCGAGGTGTAGGCGTAGAATCAGGGACGTTCCAGTAGCCGGAGGTTTATCGACATAATGAAGTAGTGGCTTCCAGCGGGAGTAAAACTTCTCGGGACGGCCTCTGAGACTGAATTTCATTTCAGTTTTAGTAGGAATAACATATCATGTAGCCAGGATTTAAAAGAAGGTGGCTGGGAGGATTTCCATAAGAGGAGAGTTTTTCTGCGCAAAATTCAACGACGTAAAACATTTTTCTGCAAAGATGTGGTCACAAGTTCATCAGGAGGCACAGTGGCGAAGGACTGACAGATATACCTGGGATGTCAGAGATAGATTTAAAAAAGAATTGCTAGACAGTTTAGCGCATGTCCAGAACATGTTTGCAGATTGCACGACGTCTGAGAGCATCTGTCCCAAGCTTCAGCAGTCCTGTCTGGATAAAGTGTGAAGCGTTTGTCTTTGCTATAGTGCAGTCTAAAGAGTATTTTAAATTGGATAACAGAGAGCCTGGCTCAGCTAGAGGAGGAGTTAACAGCTTCCAACGCTTTTTTTTCCATACAGCATCCAAAATGCTTATCTGGAGTTTGGTTTCCCAGTCGGCTCTGGTTTTATTTGCGGATGAATGATTTGTTGATGATAAGAGATTATAGAGAAATGATACATGGCCCTTAGGCAAAGTCTATACTGCTGAGGGGGCGGGGCTTGGTGGGATCGAGGGGAGCAGGTTTGTGCAAAGTCGCGAAGTTGGAAGAAGCAAAAAAACGTCTGTATTACCTAGACCAAAGGTTGAGCGTAGTTGGTTGAACCGGCAAAAAGCCTGTCCGTGTTCAAGGCCCCCAGGCATCTCAGGCTACGAAGCATGAGGCAATCTTTCCTGGCACAAATAAGTGATTGTTACCAAGAGGTGTAGTTAGGGGAATGTTTCCTGATTTGAGCCCAGATGTTTAATGTATTAGTTACAATGGGGTTGAATGTGAAATTTGGAAGAGAAAGGGGGCGGGTGGCACATACTAGTGCCTGGAGGGACGTGGAGCAGGAGTTTGCCTCTAACTGCCACCAACTACTGTGTGTTGAAGTGAGGTGAAGCAGAGCAAAATCTTTTGTGCGTTATCCGCCCAATAGTGCAAGTGGATAACTTAATGAAAGTCCAGTTTAATTAACTTCTGTGAACAAGTTTGAATCATAAATCAATGACTAAGGAACATAAAACAAAAGTTTTCCCTGTGTTCGTAAGGAAGACATCGACACATCTCAGATGGATTTCTCCTCCTCTGCATATTTATAGCAGCAGGTGGACAAGGAGGTCACTCTAGTATCGATTTTTGACTATTTGACGACGAGGGGACATTTCTCTTTGTTTGATTTCATTAAAAGTAAAGTTGGGCTTTGCTGTTGGCTTCACAACTCATTTTACAACTTGTACTTCAAATTCTTTTCTTCTGTTTTCTCTCAGGTTCTCTCACTCTCCTCTGATTGATGAAGATGACGAAGAGGAAGAGGCCAAGGAGCCCATGCTGAATGAAGCTTTTGGTAAGACTTATTCTCCTGCTTACTTTTTTGCGAGACAAGCCCAATTATAATTTCATATTACCGTGGACCCCCCGCATCAGACTAATAGATGGGGTGGGCCTTGACTACCAGAGAAATATTGTTTAAATTCACATTTAGACACATTCTGTAAATATCTAAATCCTGTGTTTTTGCAGCTGGTTCCTGAGCTTTGTTCCTTTAAGGCAGTGTTTCTCAAATGGGGGTACTTTAGAGTACTGCAGGGGACATGTAAAAAGGCTCATTTTAAAATGTCATACATAATTCCTAAAATAATTAAGCTATAATAATGAATTAGGTGATGGCTTCTAAACATTTTGAAATGTAGCATTTAAATGTTTTTGTTTAAAAAAAGGGAGTCGTTTAGTGAATCTATTACTGCTCGCGCTGTACTGTTCCTCTTTTAAATAGATTTTTCTTTCTCCTACCAAAAATGTTTGCCGCTGTTCAGGGGATACTTGATTTAAAAAAACAGTTCAAAGTGGGTACAGTATTAAAACATTTTTTAGAAACACTGCTTTAAGGCACAGACCGAATTGCCACCGAATATCAAAAAATGCCTCGTCATTTAATAATACATTTTAATACCTAAGGAGTAAATATCATCAGCGTCAGTGAGCCGATAAGCATACACCAAGATTTAATAATGCTGGTGATTGGCAGTGTAACGTTACACATCATACACCGTGGGCCCTATTTTAATGATCTAAGTGCATGGCGTGAAGCGCATGGTGCAGGTGCAGTTAGGGCGTGTACCAATCCGCTTTTGCTAGTTTGACAGTGGAAAAAAAAGGTCTGTGAGCCAGTGTTGGCCTATTTTTACATAAACGCCTGCTACGGAGCCATAATGTGAGATACATGGTAATGGAGCCTTTTATACATTGTTATGTTTCTCTAGAACTAAACAACGGACAAATGGAGTCTTTAAACGCTTCAGATGTAAAGTTATTCACTGTCAATGTGGCGCCAACATGAATGGCAATTAAAGGAATGCTAATGGCAGGTGATGGCTTGTTAGCTTAAGATTCTCCCCATAGGAGGTACGCTTTCTGGATGCTCTCTTACCCCCGGGCTTGTCTCATGTGGATGTGCGGACAGTTTTGTTATTGTCATTACTTAGATTTCCTCATGGGGGAGACAGAAACTTTAAAAGCCAAAAGCCAGGTTTTGTTTCAGGTGAACTTTCTGGATGCTTTTTTGAACTAAAACTCGTTGCTTAAATAATTTAGTGTGGATCCCAGGGCTGCAGGGATGTTTATCACATCAACACACTAAATGTGGAAACGCATCACAATCTTTTCTGGTGGCGTCTAAGTTCCATATTTGACCATTAGTTGTTCTTATTGACCTCTGAGATTGTGTCTGCAATTTGTTTTTCCAGTGGATCTCTGTTGAAACTACAAAGCTTCTTTGTATTCTTGTTCTCAGTGACACACCCACACAGCTGCAAATAATCTGGTCTGCTCAGATCAAGATGATGTTGTTAACTGAGGTTTTGTGTTGTATTACCCGGTGCTACTGAGGCTAAGATCTAAAATTGTTCAAGCAGATATGTGGACAACACATTCATTTAGAAATGTTCATCTTATCTTATCTAATCTAATCATATAGTAGGAAATAGTATCAATGGAATTTTTTTTTAACCTAGTTATGTTGTAATCATATTATTGGACAATGGACTTCTATGTGATTTCAATTGGCTTTTTCCTCTTTTCTGTCTTTCTTTTTTTTTTTTTAAGAGGGAATGAAGATGAGAGGCTCAAAGCCTGACTCTAATGGCTCCCAGAAACTGTTGAGTAAAGAGGTGAGTTTACCATCTTCTGTCAACATCTTTTCTTTTATACATTTTTTTTTTTTTTTTTACATCCAATGTAATCATTTTTTATTATAAACTTCCAGGACGAAGACATAAAATGGGTTGAGGAGAACATTCCTACAACTGTTGCTGATGTGTAAGTAAAGTACATGACATTTTTAGACATTGAGTCTCAGGTTGCATTCCCACCTGGGCAGTTTGATCCGTTTACACCGAACCCTGGAGCGTTTCATGAGATAGTCCGGTTCATTTGAGGTGGTGTGAAAGCTCATTTGAACTCTGGTACCAAACAATCGAAATCTCGTCTGTGCACTATAGGGTTCGGTTGACTTAAGGTGAGAATCCAACCCATATGCAGGAAGTGAATCAAAAACAATGCATTTACTAGCCTGCAATGTCAACCTTGCATACAATTAACGGACTTGTATATTCAAGGCATGATACCTTTGAAACCCATAACCTCTTATGACCATACGTTGTTCGTCTGTGTGACAACACATCATCTCTCTCTCTCTCATCAGGGGCAGCCCTCCTTCCCTCGCTGTCTGGCAGCTGCTCACATTGTTCATCATCTTCTAAACTATTCCAAAACACTAATGCAAAACCATGTAAAATATTTGAGACCAGAAGTGTTGGCGAGTTTCACTCGGATATTCTGTCCAATAGACCAGCGACCGTTTCGACCGTGTGACATTTTGTTTATACGTTTGGTAATCTTAAACCGTGCCATATGAAAAAATGCAACAATGTTGCAACTTCATCCCCAGATTGCACCGAGTCTACCGAACAATAGGTGTGAAAGCGCCCTTAGGGATAGTCTTTGTAAATTCAAGACCGCCTTGAATGGTTTAACATTACAGTGCTGGAATAGGTGAGACTAAAGTATGGGTTTAAAAGGATACTCCTGAATGAAAACCTTTTTTATTATTGCATGCTCACATACAATGAAATGTTCCTGTCTCTCATAACAGAAAACTGTTCCCATTCACTCTGTTTAAACACACACACTCACACACTCACACATTAAAGGTGCTGTAGGTAGGATTGTAAAGATCCAGGACTTAGCTAAATAATTTGAATATCCACAACTTCTCAGTCCCTTTCAACTTTTTTTTTTTGAATTACCTGCTTCATGGCCCTGATTGTTCTGAACAGGAAACTGTGGATTTTTGCAAATCACAGTACAGGCTGTAGGTGGTGCCAGAGGAGCCCGATTTTTTTATTTTTAAATAATAAAAAAAAAGTTTAATTTTTTTTTTAATTACAAAAAGTTAGTTTTATAAGGTCTTTCACCTAAATGAACTTATTTTATAAGGCTTTACTGCACCTTAGGACATATATTCACCACATAGAATAGCTATATATGTCCTTAATATGACATATTGTTTCAGCTTATGTAAATGTATTAATGTAGCTTACGGTACCCAATCAAGGACAGCTCACACTAGAATGATCCAGTTTACTGCTAATACTTTGGAAGCACAAACAAGCTATACTGTAGAGTCTGTCAAAACGCTGTGACCCAGGCCTGGGGCGTATGAATGCATTCACTGAACTGTTTTTCCCTCTCTATACAGAGCTCTCCCTGTAATGCTGGATGAGGAAGAGGTAAAGTGTCCTTTTAATTCCCCCTCCTGTTAGTCCCGTGATTTCCAATCACATTTTGTCTATTTAAAATGCTCCTGGTAATGACCTTTTTACTGTGCTATCATTCCACAATGACATTACTGTAAATGCTTTCATCTGTGTTCGCTTTTCGCAGGAAATCCTGAAAACCAAGATGGAGCGATCCAAAATGGAGTAGAGGTGAAATGTAAGAGGATAATGTGAGAATGAAAAGAAAGCAATTTCACTGAGGCAGCAATGAATGCGTTCAGAGTGGTCTGATTACCAAAAAAATGTGGGCAAAGCCAACTGTTCTCTCCAAACACTTTGCATTTTTAATTTGGTTTCACAGGTATAGTGCAGCTATAATAAGCTCAAAGAAGCACGGAAGAAGGGAGAGGGGTGTTACTGAAGCAAATACACAGCAGAGCACTTTGATAAATATTGTATTTGTTTCAAAGATGTTTCTTCAACGTCACAAACCTGACCAAAGTCCAGCAAAAACGTTTTACACAATACCCCTGTGGAAAATAGAGTATTTATCAAAATCATGTCTTTTGGTTTTACACTAATACAATATTTAACATTTGAGAGAAGTCCCCCCCCCCACTTCAAATTGCTGGAAGTGACCCCCATTTGTAGGATTGCGAGAACTGATTTCAAATCTGTTCAAGTACAAATCATGAAGATGATTTAGAGGTTGTCTCAGCCAGGAAATCGGATGATCGTACGAATGGAGGGGAGAACACCTGCTGAAAACGCAAATTATTGTGCTTAAAAAGATTATTAATTAAGCCAAGACAGCATCGGACACTTAAAGTCAAGGTTCTTCGGAGATGTGCTGCACCATAAACTAGATGTTAAAAGAATGTGCTGTTTTCAGCAGGTGTTTTTTTTTTTTTTGTGTGCATTACATATTTAATAGGTCACATGATGACATATATTTCCTATTTAAATGAGCAAGCAGCTGTATGGTATGATCAGTGGAAAAATGGTAATACATTAAAGTTACCTCATCACCAAATTACCTACATTACTTTGATTATTACTTACACCCAAAAAGGTATTGTGTTACTGTGTTAAGTTACTTTTTTAGTTACTTTTTAATGTCTACTTTGAAATGCTGCCATTGGTAATGTGCCTATAGCTTTCATTTCAGTACTGTTATCTCCGCCAGGATCATGCGTTTGTGTGTGTGTGTGTGTGTGTGTGTCTGTCTGTCTGTATTTCTGTCTTTCTGGCCACAGCTAATCTCGCTAACATAAAACATATTAGGCTTTTGGGTCCAGTAGTATGCGAGATCAGCTGCGGACACTGACCAATATGCACACGCAGGACCAAATGCACGATGCCCTCACTTACGCCTGGCGAATGGCGAGATAATCACAAAGTAACGAGCCTTTCAGTAACGGTGATTCAGTTATTTAATTTTAAAAAAAGAATGCGTTCGACTATAGTTACTGCCAAAAGTAACTGAGTCCCAACACTGGGTGTAATTAATCATTTAGCCAGATAACTTAATTTTTTTTGTTTATGTTTTTACCTAATCAGGGAAGATTTCCTGAGCTCATTTCTTATAGATGCACCAACAAATGATATACTCTAAATGTCTTATTGTTAACACGTGAATAGCACTTTGTCTGGCTAACTGGGTAATTCTAACTACAGAAATAAATAAGTTACTGTTCCTCTATGTAAACACGGCTGCATCAGTAAATATTGATACTTGAAGCATATCACAGTTGTCAGGGTAAGACTAAGTGTTACATTTGTGTATTGGGATTCTTGTGTTAACTAGAACTGCTGGGAGAATGTGATGACCCTCTTGGTCCCGACAGTATATACTACCATAAACCCAGTGTCATCACAGGTATTCATATTATACACCCGAGCGTGACACCAGATCACAGAGATGCCAACTTTACACAACCAAAAATATAACTGACGAGTTTTACTGACGACTGAGAGAAAGGCAGCGAGTAGGGGAAATGTATGACCCTTAATCAAAAAATTCCAGATCCCTTTATGAAGCAAAAGTAGTCATGAGTCTAAAATTAAGGATGATTTGTTTTCATTTCTCTTTTTAGCTTCTCACATAACTGCAGTGATCTAGGTCCACTTCATTTCACCCAAGTGAAAACTTTTCCTTAGCTACTGAATCACATAATCCATTGATTAGCCTCACAGATGTGGTGTGGCCCTAAATTCAAATATACATGTGATTTTCTGTATGTTATCCTTTCTCACGCCCCCTCTACTGACTGGGCCCAGCACAGGGTAGTTAAAAAAAAAAAAAAAAAGACTGTACATGCTAAATGAATAATTTTTATTTAACCGCAATTAGAGATTCCTTTGAATTTATCCCATAACACTGCACATAATCTTGCCCCATGTGGCATACTTATATCCCCGTCCTTGTGCAATCTACTGCAGTATGTGTGGATATTCTAAATTTCTTAATTTATGTTTCTTTTATGTGTCCAAGTCTTGTTGAGGATGTTTTATTTTAGAGAGACACTAAAACCCAATTTCTGGATGTGAGTTTGCATTGTAATGTGAAGCTGATGATATTGTATGGCTTTTTGCGTATGTCCTGCAAATAAAATTTATATTGACACATGGTTACAATGTCTGTTTTTCTGTACATTTAAGAAACATGTTTTAATGTGTGCATGTTGTAACTAAGCATCTTGTCTTTTTCCCAGAAGGAACCATGGTTAGACATAAAATGCACTTGTAGTGCTTCTACATGCTATGCATTCAAAAAGGAGTTTTGCAGAGGGGTTCTAATTCTGCCTAATAGTATTTTAAAATACTTGAATACGGGTATCCTTTCACATATCTAATTTTGAAATTATTCCTGTAACTTTTTTGAGGATACAGGCTTACATGTAATGTTTTAAATCAATGTCACACAATGTACAGCATTTACTATTCTTAACTAGTTATTTCCTAAAAAAAAAAACAATACTTTTTTCAAGCTTTGGGAATGAAATAAACACCATTTAGTAACTCTTTTCTTATTGATCGTAATACTACACGTTATTGTGCATAAAAGTACAAATATCAGATGATCACAAATTAAACACTTTATTTTACCATGCAATACATGAAAAACAGCAAAACTCCATACATACAACAACAAATTGTACGAGGAAGATTAAAATTTAAACACATAAAAAACTTAAATATTACAGGGTATTTGACCAATTATGTAAGAAGTATTGTTTTGTTCGTGAAACAGAATCAAAGAGATATTGTAGTTTAATCCAGAACATTAGATCTGAAGCCAGCACGACATATGTTAAATAGCTCTGTCTGTAGAATGGCAGCCTGTATTCCAATCATAGACATACCAATATATACACATAGTCTATGATTACAATTCAGAAACCAGACCATGAGTAGTCACTGCACCTTTAATGCGTTCCTCGTGAGTGCACTGACTTCTGTCACGTGCCTGTCAAACCCCCATTCCCTCGCGCAGCCGTCGTCAACACAACTGAGGAAGTAACGAGAAGCTAACCTTGCACTCGAAAACGAATTGCCACCGCCAACACAGTGTTTATTAGTTGTATTAAGTTACCCAAAGTTAACATTATCGCCAAGGTAACTGACTGCCTTTGTTCGGGTTTTACTTGGCATGGAGTGAAAGGGAAAAATGTTTAGGAGCATTTGCCGCTCCTTGCTAACTTCTAAGCTAGCAGGCTAACGATCAGCTGTTGTTTTGGTCGGAGAGCTAGCTAGCTAGCTAGCTGGCCAACAAGCCATACTGCATAGCATTACAGAGGTCTGCGATACCAGCTTTGCCAAGCCAGATTTCCTCATTTCCTGTCGAAAGACTTGAAGTGATAGGATGGTTGATGGCGACAAATAAAGGCGTACCACCCTGACAGACTTATCAGCGGTCAGTCAGTCAGCTGGTGTCCGACCAGGCGTCAACTCCGTGTGGGATCGATCCATCCATCAGAGGGGTCTGTAATTGAATCAGCAACATTGCTTCAAGATGCATGACGCGTATGAACCAGTGCCTATTTTGGAGAAGCTTCCTCTTCAGATTGACTGTCTCGCGGCCTGGGGTAAGTTGTTGACACTTTATTCATCCTTACTCGTTTTATTCTTGGACATTGCAGTGGTCCCTCTGGGTGTTTATCAGTTGAAGCGATGGATTGTGTCACTACTGACTGTAACATGTGTCTGTTTGATATCATAATATGTCTGAATAGACTGACAGCTTCCTTTGAACTGTCTGACCCTCACTCTTGAGTTTTTCTTCCACAGAGGACTGGCTGCTTGTGGGAACAAAGCCAGGGCATCTTCTTCTCTACCGAATAAAGAAGGATGCAGGTAGGAAGGGCCCACGGAGATGTGTGATGCAACCGATTCCTTGGATATTTGCAGACCTTCTGAACCTAATGTTTCCTGCTTCAAATACAAGTTTGAGTCATTTTTCTATGTCTCTTTTCCCATTAGGCACCAACCGTTTCGAGGTGACACTGGAAAAATCCAATAAGAACTTCTCAAAGAAGATTCAGCAGGTAGATAAGACTACATGATGAAGTTTAGACTAATTATATTAAAAAAAAGCCAAAACAATTATCAGGAATAAGCATTTGAAGTGTGGTGAGTGAGTCACAACTCAAGTACTTCCAGATTCCTAGGACTACATACTGTACGTACTGTATTGTTATTATGAATAACATGACTGTCTGATAGTAAACATAAGCTTCACTGCACCCCAAATTCAGTTCTTAGCTACCTCTCTTGGAATGAATCTGGGAATCCCACACACCGTACTCTATATCAACCACGTGCCAATTCCGCGGAATTGCTCCGCTGCCGCCAGAAATTCCACCGGATGTCACTCTTTTCAGCTGGATGTCTGTTACCTTCCGATTTCTTAGTTTTTGAATTTTATACTCAAGGCTATTTTGCAGAGGCACTGTGGCTCTGTCCGCCGCTTGGCACCGCCATTGACGATTGTGATTGGTTTAAAGAAATGCAAAAAAACCCCAAACAAGTTTTTCTCCAGTCCCGGAATGCTCTGCGGACTAGCCACACCCTCCTCCACAGCACTGTGGATGAAGGTCTGGCAATGCCAGACTACACACACCCCAATCAACCTTCAAAAAAAGTAGTAAAGACTTCTCATGCTTATATATTGGCAAGAACCCCCCCAGGAAAAGCTGGATGAAAGTGAAACAACTGAGCTTGAGTGTGTTCTCAGTCCAGGTGTGATGTACTGCTAATGTCCATATGCATATTTAGTTGAGTTTGGATTCATTTGGTTCAAACCGTCCTTTAATTTGGATTTCTTCTATTTTTACAGCTGTACGTCGTCTCTCAGTACAAAATTCTTGTCAGTCTTCTAGGTAAGTTTCTCCCTAATATGTATAGTCTTCACCTGTTTATTGTTGAACCTTTTCTCTTTTTATGTCAAAGCATCAGTTGTGGAATGTAACTAAGTACATTTACTTATGTGTTTTACTTATACTTAAGTTCAAATTTTAGGTACTTGTACTTTAGTCTTTTCCTTTAATGGCCACTTTCTACATATACTCCACATGTCATTTCAGAGTGAAAATATTGTACTTTTTACTCAACCACCTTCATCTGACAGCTTTAGATACTTTACAACAGAAGATTGTTTTTCACATAAAACACATGTAGTTTATAAAATACAGTATTTTATTATAAATTAAACTACCCAACAATATAACTGCCGACAAGTCCAGCTGAAATGATTAGACCATTAAACACTTAGTTGTTTGACAGAACTGTTTTGATTGTTTCCATTTTCTAAAAAGGATTATTCTGCATTGAGTACTTATACTTTTACTTATACTGAGAAATACAGAGAGAGAGAGTTGTGTGGAGCTGATAGTCTTAATTAGCTTTGTATCAACTCATTTGGTAATGGCTTGAATTTAACGGACGTTCAATAATATCAAAAAATTACGCACTAAAGCTTAAGTAAAAGATCTGAATGCTTCTTTCACCACTGCAAAGCATAACATTCATCTTCATTCTCTTAAGCCTTCTAGTAATCTGTTTGTCCTGCAGAGAACAACATCCACGTCCATGACCTCCTCACCTTCCAGCAGATCACTGTGGTGTCCAAAGCCAAAGGAGCCACGCTGTTTGCCTGTGACCTGCAGGTCAGTCACAGGCCCTGTGGACTTGCAGCATTCAGACACTATGCTTGCTGTATTGTTAGTGAACTGTAGTGTTATCATATTCATGCATTGGTATTGCTTACCATTCTAAATCTTTATAGTGAGAACATTTCTTACTTCACTTCTACAACCATACAGCTATAAGTTGGTGGACTGTTTAGGAGAAAAGACAGATTAGTCAGTACCTTAATGGGAAGCTGTCTTATGACCGAGGAGCTTTAAGTGAGCAGGTTTATTCAGTTTTGTCAAATTAAGCTTTTAGTGGGTAGAACCAGTGTATACTTATTATATATAACTAATTAGAGTATTACTGCTAACCTTTTCCTTGAGTTCACCATTGTCTTTCAGCCGTTGGAATGTGTGTTTTCTACATTCTAGTCAGCCTTTTCTTCATAATAAATTTCTGAGCGGTAAGAAAAAAATAGTCTTTAGATTGTACCTATCTTAAAACCTATCTTTGACATATTTTTGTAATTCTTTAGTAGCACTTGAATTTAAAACAGTAGCAAAAAAACAAACAGACAATCTTGTGGATCTCTTTTTTGTTTCCACATTTCTGTTATACTCCTATTTTCCTTAATTTGAAGTCATGAATTTGATATTTTGTCTACTTTGTTTTCAGCAAACCAGCGCAGGAGAGGAAAGGTTGAGAATGTGTGTCGCAGTGAAGAAGAAACTCCAGCTGTATTACTGGAAGGACAGAGAGTTCCACGAGCTGCAGGTAAAATGCATTATGTTTGAGATGTGACTCACTGCAGTCTGATCCTGGTTTAGAGTTTTATTTTTTTCCAATCCTTTGACATATTTAATCTTCTTAATATTTTCTTTTTGTCTGTCAGGGGGACTTTGGTGCACCAGATATTCCAAAGTCCATGGCTTGGTGTGAAAACTCCATATGTGTTGGTTTCAAGCGAGACTATTACCTCATTCGGCTACGTGCTACACCAAAGGCTAACGCTATGCTTTTCACACTCAACTGTCATATTTTTCCCCAAATACTGCAAAAGAAACACAGCACATGTCTCCGTTTTCTGTGGTTGATGTGCAGCCTTGTGGACTGGGCTTTACTCTGTCATGAGTCATGATAAAAAATATTTTCCAGGTGCCTTTCAAGTCTTGAGGTAGTGTTTTATAGACAGGTTTTCAAAGTAGTATCACTTTAAAATCATCTTCTTCTTTTTTTACCACTTCTGACAAGTGTAGAAGCAGGTTGTTATAAAATTAGTTCCTGTCTGTTTTGTGTCTAATTTGTGTGTTTATTTTGGGCTTGTTCCTTTAGCATTCCTTTCTCCAATTATTCATATTTTCATCTAATGTTTGGTAGTGTTATTTCTAGTCTAATCAGCTTTTTTTTAATTGGTTTTATTGTTTGCCTAAAGCTCATTACAGTTGACCTTCCATATGTCGTTTGTAAGATGTTGGTGGTAGGTTCTTGTGACTCACTCGTGCCATCTCTCCTGTCAACCAGATGGATGGCCGTGGCTCCATCAAGGAGCTCTTCCCCACTGGGAAACAGTTGGAGCCTCTGGTTGCCCCACTGGCTGATGGGAAGGTGGCTCTTGGCCAGGATGACCTAACCGTAGTGCTAAATGAAGAGGGCGTTTGCACCCAGAAGTGTGCCCTGAACTGGACAGACATCCCTATAGCAATGGGTAAGAAAGAGGCACAACAACTAATACTGTAAAGGCATTTTCATATTTACTGTTTTTGTATGCTTTGTATGCTGTCTGCTTAGTTATGCTGTTTCTGCTTATATGGAAAACAAGCTACTCTGCTGTCAGTCCTCCTCCGTCCTTTTTTTCTTAATGTATCTTCTTATTCCATGTTTCTATTTTGAGTCTTGATGGCTTTTCTGGAGTTACCTAGTATTTGATATTGACTCCAAAATTAAAATGGCACAGAGACATGCCCGTTACAAGAGATAAAAATCCTCCCTCAGCTCCCCACAGTATGTTGGTTAGACTTCCAGATAACACAGAAGATTTTTTTGCCAAACTGTGACACACCTGGCAGTTGATTTCACTCAGGGAAATACGAAATTAGCTTTTTTCTTGTTGTTGTGCGTTCTCATCCTTCTTTCTTAAATGGTAAAACCTTCAACAAATTCACAGCATTGCACAAAGGGAACATAGCCACTTTAGTCACAATTAAATAAATGGATATGTTTTGTTGGAGTTTATGGTATCTCAAAAGTTAACAACTATTGATTTAGCTAAAGACGTCTGCTTACCTATTAGACAAGTTAATAATGTTAAAGAGCTTGGCCATGATAATACCCTTCTGCACTGGCAAGAGAAAAAAAACCTCAGAGGAGAAACAGGTTGCTGCTATTTGATTTCCCTGACTGGTATGTATGTATGCTCTTTTTGTCACACTGATTCATAAACTGCTATGTGACCAAACGTGCTCAAACACCTGATGAAGTATTTGGCCTAAATAATGCCATTGCCAGTTGCTGTCATCGAGCAGCTGTCTCTTTTTTTCCCTCTTCCTCAAGCTCCTCTTCCCCTGTGCAAAGTCTTTCTTTCCACTCTGTCTGAGTGGTGCTGTTGTTTTCCACATGTCAGAAGAGGAAGCATCATTTAAGACCTTTTACCTCTTTGACATGTTTGGGTTACTAATGAGCTTTGTGACAGAAGTGATACAGATGAGCTCTCACGTTGTTTCAAAGGATCCTCTTTCGGTGCCCATTGGAATGCAAAAAAGAATAATAGGGGAAATGAAGCCTCCAAGCAGTGGTTTCATACAGTTTGCAATTTCCTTGTTTTGATGTAGTCAACATTTTGGCTTAGGCGTGCAGCAGCACAAGTGACGGTCCTAACTGTTGATGGCTGGAGGCCCTGGGCCCTGGCCTGTGGGTGTAGCCTGTCCCACATCCAGAGCCCAACCTAAAGCCCGTCTAGATGGATGTCTCCGCTGGATTTCCTGCCCCATTAGCCTCAAGGACTATACTCCTTAATTACAGCCAAGGCACCTGCTCCAAGACACAAAGTTTAGGTTGGGTGGACATCAAAACTCTCAAACCTTTTTTAAACATTCAATTTCCAACACATTTATTTTTTAAGCAAATGTGCCATCCATATGCTGGTTCCTGCTTCTCCAATGTGTGGATCCGCTGCTTCTTTCTGTTTTCCTTCTGATCATTTGTAAATTTAAAAACTGTTTGTTAGACAAAACAAGTGATTTGAACACGTCACCTTGGCTTCTGGGAAGTTATAGTGGGCATTTTTATTTTCTGACATGTAACAGACAAACGTTCTATCACAAGGTAAGCTCACCTGGAGGTTTACTCCTCGATGCAGCTGCATGTCATCCCCCCCTCTCTCTCTCCCCTTTCATGCAGTCAGCAGTCCTATACAAAAAAAGGCCTAAAATGCCCAATAATCTTTAACAAATAATAATAAATAAATACAGGGTAGATATGTCAGCTAAGGTAAAAGTTAGTTGTTGCATGGCACACCCCTCTCCCTCACCTCGTTTGTCAAATAACAGTAACTATCAAATACTGTAAAGAAAAAAACAAACTATGTTGTTTTAAAGACCTTTAGTTATCTATTCTCCCTGCACCCGGATCAATCATATTGTCAGACCTATGTATAAACCTAAAGAACAACTAGTGTAAGTCCACAGAGATCTGATGACTTGCAGAAAATATGTTACATTTCTATGTCACATACCCATCTGTGACATAAAGTTGACATAAAGTTTTACACTCTTGTCTTTTTTGCACGTTCACAGAGCACCAGCCTCCGTACATCATAGCTGTTCTCCCTCGGTACGTGGAGATCCGGACGTTTGAGCCGAGGCTGCTGGTGCAGAGTGTGGAGCTGCAGAGGCCGCGCTTCATCACCTCAGCAGGGTAAGGCAGTCGCTTGTAATCTGTATACCATCTGTTTTTGACTAATTCTGACTGAACTATAGCACTAACATTTTTTGGACATTAGCTGTTTACTTTTATAAATATGTCACTTTACATTATACTGGCTGCATCACTGTGAGAGAGAGAGAGATACAATATTTATAAAGATATTATAACAAAATAGTTTGAACAAGAATATATTTCATAATAACATGAAAATTATCTTTTTTTTAAAGTTAATGAAAAGAAAAAAACAACCAATATAGTGCCGTACTGCAGTATATTTGAGGTAAAATACAATGCAATGCAGTCTTGCATTGACTGCAGCAAGACTCCTGGCTTGAAGTTTTGATAATGAATTGTTGCTTTTTCATGGCTACCACTCTGGTTGCTTTACATAGCATTCTTAAAAGAGCGTCATGCATTATTTGCCACTTTAGTCCATTCTGTTGTTTCCTATTTCTTTGTTATGATACTGACATTAACCTTTCTTCCTTCCTAAGAAAACCATTATGTTCCAGCCTCTCTACTCTTGTGTTCTCCTCTTATCTTTCCCAGGCAAAATATTGTGTATGTTGCCAGCAACCACTTTGTGTGGCGCCTGGTGCCCGTGTCAATAGCAACCCAGATCCGGCAGCTTCTTCAGGACAAGCAGTTTGAGCTGGCTCTGCAGCTGGCGGTGAGCAGCAGAACCACTCACATCACTGTTTAACCTCATTTATTCCTCAAGATTAAATTGGTACTTTAGCTCAGAAGATGGAACAGCAAAACACTTACATTGATTAGGAGCAGTATGTTGAAAACAACAAAACTGCTTTGTACTTTGTCAGCTTATCTAGCAATCTGGCTTTCCAGGGGCATGTATACGAATAAAAAAGGCCATTCATGTGGTTTTCACATTTTTGATATATTTTTTGCTTTTCTTTATTTTTCTTTCTGCTAGAAGATGAAGGATGATTCGGATGGTGATAAGAAGCAGCAGATACATCACATCCAGAATCTCTATGCCTTCAATCTGTTCTGCCAGAAGAGATTTGATGACTCCATGCAGGTGTTTGCCAAACTGGGCACAGGTAGGCCTCTCCTCCCTCCCAGTGGACACCTGATTGCTGTCTATTCAGGCCACATTTGTAAGACTTGTATGTGCTGTAATTTGGTTTAACATCTTACACATGGCTAATCACTGCATGGGATGGGTGCCCATAGCTTAGACATCTGGAGTAGTAAAGTAAATATGTTGTACTATTGTCAACTTTGATGAGGTGATTGGCTTTGTCCCAGTGTGATAAACCTCACCCATATTATTCTTATGATCTATTTTATTGTATTTGAGCCTAATTCAGGTGAACTGGACATCATTTTGTCACATTTATTCTGCCTACTTTGTTTTCTGTTCTCTTTTCTAGACCTCATTAGACATCTGTTTCCTATTGTGTATATCAATAGAAATGTTTTTATTCACATACTGTATAACTTTGACATGTAATGATGTCACATCTTGCGTTTGTGAGAATTTATTCCACAATGATGACAGACTTTCCCTTTCTCTAATTAGATCTTGATTTCAGGTCTGGTCAATTAAATATGTTTTTTGTGTTTGTCTTATAAACGCTGTCTTCAAGTCACTTTTCCCTTTTAATCAAATCTACAAAAATAAAACTCAAGTATCATACGTGGAATAAAGTGTGACACATTTCCCCGTGTGTGCTCTGCAGATCCCACCCATGTGATTGGCCTGTACCCAGACCTGCTCCGTCAGACTACCGCAAACAGCTGCACTACCCTAACCCTCTGCCTACTCTGTCTGGGGCAGAGCTGGAAAAGGCTCATCTCGCTCTCATCGACTACCTCACCCAGGTGTGTGTATGTGTGTGTATAGTGCATAAATCCATGGAGGAAGTGATACACTTTGTCAGACCCCACACTGTAAAAGATTTAGGCTTTGAATAAGGCTCTACTTGGAAGAGAATTGGGGTTGTATAGTAATAAAGTTAATTGATGCAAATCAAAGAAAGTACACTATTAGTAATCCACATCTTTTTAATTAATTTTACCCCACAGAAACGCAGCCACCTTGTGAAACAGCTCAACGACTCTGACCCTTCTACAACGTCTCCACTCATGGAGGGCACGCCTACTATTAAAAGCCGCAAAAAGCTCCTGCAGATCATCGATACCACCCTGCTGAAATGTTACCTGCACGTAAGGCCCAGACGATATTGCCTTTCTTTCTTCATGCTTGTTGTTGTGATTTAACAAATTGAGACATTTCAGTCACAACTGCCACCTTTGAACAATCATTATTTCTTGATATAGATGATTCAATGTCTTGCAGACTTTACAGAATACCCTCTGAACAGTATGTTGCTGGTGACGCATTATACAGTGAATTTTAAATGAAACGCATTTTATTAGAAAGATTTTTTCAAACCGACTTATTTTGATCGGTTTCTTTCTCCGTTCGTTAATGCATCAGTCACGGCATACTGTTTGATCAACAACCAACCTGCAGTTGTCAGTAAACCTATTCCAAATGTTTATATTTTGGGTATAAACACGTGCGGCGATCCCATGACGTCACATTTAAAGTAAGTTTCTCAGAAGATAATTTGGCCTTGTCTGAGGAGCTATACCGTTGTCTTTAGAAGAGCCAATCTGGGCACCCATATAGCTCAGTTGGTAGAGCAGGCGCCCATATAAAGAGGGTTACTCCTCGTCGCTGCTGGCCCGGGTTCAACTCCGACCCTTTGCTGCAAGTCATTCTCTCTCTCTCTCCCCTTTCATATCTTCTGCTGTCCTATCAAAATAAATGCTGAAAATGCCCCAAAAATAATCTTTAGAAGAGCCAATCCATGTTGGATCTAGGAAAAATTCGCTTTGGAGGCAAGCACCATTTAATCAGAGTAACTCCAAGGGCAGACCCAGATTACACTGGAGGGATAACCTAGGAGGGAGATCAAGACTATTTGTGCTTTGGCGTGCCAACCCCTGTACCAGATTATTTACATGATAAACAAACTGTTAAGCAGAGACGATGAAATAATTAGTGAGGTCAAAAGACAACCTGAGCTTTGAAGAGGCCAATGGATTAAAGTTTGGAAATTTGTGGTGCTCTCTTATTCAGACCAACGTGGCCCTGGTGTCGCCTCTCCTTCGTCTGGAAAACAACCACTGCCACATCGAGGAGAGCGAGTACGTCCTGAAGAAGGCCCATAAATACAGCGAGCTCATTATTCTCTATGAGAAGAAAGGCCTGCACCAGAAAGGTAAGGTTTAAACTTGCTGGTCAGACACCCGTGCTGAGAGCTGTGTATCATTCTATAAATATGGGAATCTGAGCTTCCCGGTCTCATCTTCATCAATATTTCTGGATACATTTTAAAGTTTCTGTACTCCTACTCTTTGGGATGAATTTACAAGTTTTGATTTCATGTTACTTGAATTGTTAATAGTTAGTCCATGGACAAGTTAAAAAAAATACCCTCAGTTTATTAGTAGATGGTTAAGGTAACCATTTAAAAGCATTTTGACCAGACGAAGATCTGACAAGTAATCCAAACGTCCATATAAATACATTTGTGGTTCGGAGTCTTTGTGCAGGCATTACTCTTGTTGTTCGTGAATAGGCAGTGATTTACAACACAAGATGTTCGTTTGTTTTGTCAAGTCCTCTAAGAAAGACAACAATCTAAAAGATTGTTAAAAATGTTGCTTTTTTACTGTAAAATAAAAAAAATTCTGCCAGCAGTCTTAAGTGTGGCATATTTTATCAAACCAAAGAAGTGATCTGCCTTACTTGGTGATTTCTTTTACTTTTAACCCAGTTCTGTTTGATTATGTGTGATTTGAAGTGTAATAATTCATTTGAACGGTTGGCCTTTAATACACCTTCAGCTGTTGTGGCTTTCCTGGAAAACTGGCAGATATTTTCGCTCTGTTGAGTTCAAGTGCAAGTTCAAATAGGCTTTTTTGCATGAATGGGTAACAACCATTTTCAGCTGCATTTCAAGTAGAAGGCCCCATTTGTATTTAAAAAAAAATATATATATATACATAAAAAAAGTGTATTTATCAGATATATAAAGTCTTGTTCATACATACGTGTGTGTGTATGTATATATAAATATATATACCCTTTATGTATCTGATAAATACATTTTGTGAGTCACATCCAGACATAATGTATTTGTGCATACCCTGTTAGCTCTGTTTACAAAGGTTTCATTTCGCTCTGTCTCTCTTTCATTTGGATGAGTTGACTGATATCTGGTAATTCTTAAGAAATCTTCACTGACCTTATTTCAACAAAGAGTAAACTCCAATAAAATTAACTTAACTTAATAATTGGATCTTATTTCAAATGCAAGGAACGAAATACTAGCTGTGGTTTTAGATCCTACGAAGGAAAAGTCTAAATGTGTGATCACTGCCCTGTTGCTTGATGTTTCTTTTCCTCAGAAGAATGCTCCAAAGATGCCCTCCATGTATTTTAACTCATTGCTTAACAAACACTCCTTTGAAAAATACTGGAGAAAAAAAACAGGATTATTCTTTGCTTTTCTAACAAATTCTTGTTTGTTCCACAAGAAGTGTTTACACTGGCTTGTAGGAATGCAAATTCAGTGTAACATAAGGTTAAGTAGGTACAAGACTATTTTACTCTATAAGATTTGTTGCTGTCCTGGTTAAAGGGGTGGATGTCTAGATCAATTAATAAAATATGATGCATCAACACCAATTGAATTAGCCAACATACAATATATAGCTAAATAAGTAGCTAAAATGATTGAAATGCTCCATACATGTTAATGCATTAGTAATAATGATAAATTAACTTAACACATTAGTTCTTTTTAATTTCACTGTTTTAGGTACATTTGCTGCTAATGCTTTACTTAAGTCACATTTTGAAAGTAGGCGATTGCTCCATTTCATACACCTTTTAAATAAAAACTCAATTTGGACTAAATTTGTTTACTTTTCCAACGACATTTCCGATGTGATAAAACATTGTTTTAGAAGTGGGAAATGAATAATCAAGCAGCAGACAATAGTCAATCAACTGGATATTGGCATGATATCAGAGTTCCGTTTAATTCGCCAAAATGTTGTGCCTCTGCTGCAGGCCTCAGCACGACAACTGAGCACACAATAACACACACTGAAACATCTGTTCCCAATTTCACCTTCAAATTGGTGTTGAGTTTGGGGTTTCGTATTGAAATGACGGATCACTTAATGCTAGACCTACATCAGCCTTTGTCAGTGGCCTCCTCATTACCTCCCAATTCAAATACAAGAGCCATTGATACGCTGAATTGTTCCATTATGTTTTAATTCAATAGGTGCCAGTTATGTGCTTGTAACAGAGCTGTGTTCTGGGCACATTGTGGAACTGCTCTGTCGGGCTACACAGTCCCTGCTTGCGGTCGACTCGTCATCCTTGTAGATCAGAGCTGTCTGGTTTCTGGCGCGGTTCTGCGGCAGATTCTGGGCTGTTCTCGCTGTGAGCGGCGGCTGGTTTTAATCGACCTGCTGCGATTTGTGCTTCTGATGTCACGCTGCTCGAGCTGCCCCTCAATTCAAACCAGCTGTTCCTGTTCAACAATTAACACTGTGCATGTGCTTCATCCAATTTCTGTTGGGTAAAGAGTTATGTAACGCAGTGCACACCACAGATTAGATGACCTCTCTCTACTTTCCATCACTCAGACTAATCTCACATTTGCTCTTGGTGCCCTCTCTCTTGCCTCCCTTTTTCCCCTCTCCCTGTTTGCCCTCCTGCAGCTCTGCAGGTGCTGCTGGACCAGTCCACCAAGGCCAACTCTCCCCTGAAGGGCCATGAGCGAACGGTCCAGTACCTTCAAAGACTGGGTAAGGATCAACAGACAACAGATGTCATCTCCACTAGATATGTTAAAATTTGTTGGATTGATTTTGGGAAAGGCTCTGAGAGAACTTTCAACCTGATTGATTGTGGATGTTGGATGAAATGTATCGTCTGTCGCATGTCATGATCTGCACTCTTTCATATGTCTGGCACTGACTAAATGAGAGGGTTTTGTACCCTATTTGTCAGTATGTACTCTCTGAATTGTTTATACCTCTGCACCAGTGATGGCAAGATAAATGTACGTACCGGATACTTGGCAGTTAAAGGCGTGCTTGTGCTTATGTCTGTGCCTGTCTGTATGTCTGTCTGTTAAATTAAAGCTTGTTCAAATTAATTTTGACAGTGTGGTAGAATGTTTGGGTCATTCCAAATGTCTCTTGTAGAGTAAGTCCATGATGGAGAGGATTATAAGCCTTTTTAATAACATTGTTGTGCCCGTGTTTTGTCATAGTTTAAACATGAAACTGCTTTTCATAAAAAGCGTTGCATGTGGTCCCAAAGAGGATGTTATTTTTTTTTCCAGTAAATTCCAGTAGATTGCCTATGAAATAAAACCCAGTGGAAAAAATATCAAAAGCTGTGTAAAGGCTTTCAACCTCCCTGGCACTGGTTAAATTTGTTAATGGTAGCAATGCATTATATAGCACGGTTTTTCTGCTTTCTACCAACTACAAACAAATAAAGAAAGCCATTATAACTTGAATGATGGTTTTGGAATAACAATACAAACAAACCTTCAAAATCCATTTTTGGCAGAATTACAATTACGTTTTCAACATGTGGGGGACGCTGGGTCTCCAACTTATTCAGGTCAAAACAACAACTCGTTGCCTGGGTATGTTTTGAAATATTGCTTTCTCTTTAATTTCAGTTTGGATCTAGCAAATCTGCAGATTTTTTTCATAAGTGATTACGTAATATTTGGTCTATAAACAGTCAGAATAATGTCTACGGTGACATCTTAAAATCTCTGATTGGACTTTTTTTGTCCAACTAATGGGACAAACCTGGAAGAGTTTTTGCTGAAAAAAATGACTTAAATTATTAAGTGGTTGCCAGTTCATTTTCTGTTGATGCACTACTTGGTTAATACTTGGTTAATTGACTAATTATTGCAGCTCTACAACATTGGTCTCTTTTTTTATTTCAGAAAAAAATAAGCATTACCAGAAGACGCATGTACTGTATTGCGATAAATATAATTATAAGAAATGGAAGTGGAAGATTAGCTGTGCCAATAACTCTAAATCATTGTTGTATTGATGTGTTATTGATGGTAATGTGCTGCATATGTCTCCTTGAAAGGAAGTTTTCTAAAGCGGATTGTGGTTATGTGCTTCCCCCCCCTTTTTGCCCACCCTCCCCACACACAGGAGTGGAGAATTTGGGAATAATCTTTGAGTTTTCTCCCTGGGTGTTGAAGATCTGTCCTGAGGATGGCTTGAAGGTGAGACACAGAGATTTACACAAAATGTTAGATACGAGTTCAGTTATGTGTTTTGTTCTATATGAATATTGTACTGTATGTGTTGCTCTTTGGATGTATACGGAAGCTCATTTTTTTGTGCCTTTCTTAATTCACATAACCTACAGTTGTCAAAATGACAATAGACCCTTATACTATATTATATGTCCATTTACCATATACAAGCTTTTCTGTAGTTTTAAAGATCTCTCTTCCTGTCCAGATCTTCACTGAGGACCTGACAGAGGTAGAGACTCTTCCCAGAGACAAGGTGCTGAACTTTCTGAAGGAGGGCTTTAAGGAGCTTGCCATCCCATATTTGGAGCACATCATTTACGTGTGGGATGATAAGGGCCCAGAGTTTCACAATGTGCTGATCCAGCTCTACCTGGAGAGGGTCCAAGGCCTCATGAAACAGTACCTCAACTCACTGCCAGAAGGTACGACCAAGACAATACTTAGTTAATTTAAGTTAAGTTAGTATCTGCGGGCCCTTTAAACGTCATAGTCTCTTCCTCTTTAAAAAGTTTTTTTTAAATCTATTATCATCCTGATACAGATATGAAATTAGAGCCACTGACAGATACTTAACATTCAGTTCTACCTGAATGTAAATGGAAGTGTAAAATTGTTGTGATGCTTTAATATCCTCTTATTTCCAAAAGAGCCTAATTCTAATTTATCATAGGATTTCCATGTGATTACATCACTGCAGATGGCTTCAGTTGGCCTTCCAGATAGTTGTCTCTCAATGCTGTGCAGATAAAGCCTGTGTAAAGATTTATGAAGTCCAAGTCTCAATTTGGGCTTTTTAATGATCACCCAGAGACTGTGTATTGAAATGAAGCTGTCTGATGGCTAAATTTCCTGGGATACTCATTAATGTGCACTCTGTCTGAGAAATAAACTAATAAAAGCAACTAATTAAATAGATAAATCTGTTGCTGGGGCAGGTTATTGCTTCACGTTGCGTTATGAAGCTTATTGCAGAACACAGTCTGTGATATTAAGATATTGTTTCTCAGACATTCAGTTTTATATACATTATTTATACTTGTACTATTTTCTGGTTCACCTCAACTCTACCTCGTTGAGTTTTCTTTTGGAGCTTTCTTGTAAAGAGAAACACAAAAAAGGTTTTGTTTACATCCAGTGGTTCTCACCAAAATACATTGGCCCTCATTTAGGTGAGGTATTTAGGTAAGAAGCGGCACTTTTCAGAGGTGAAGATTGAAACCCTGACATCTCAGTTTAATTTGCAGTAACGTGTGTACTTGGCAGCCTAAAAAGGGGTATTAGGATATAAGGAGCGTTTTTTTTGTATATGCTGCTAAGAAGACACCCCAAAATTTGGGTCAAGTATAGCTCTGTCATTGTTCAGCGTAAAAAAAAAGTTGTTATAAATAAAAAAAAAAAAACTGTAAAAAATAAAGTAAATTTCTCTGGCATTTCTTTCTTTTTGCTCTATCAAAAACTTACCAAACCGTGACACCACTGTCTCATGAAACACTTGATGTGCTCGATCATAGATAGAACAGTGTTGTAACCTTGCTTATTTAAATTATTACGTTATCTACCACTCATTTTCTCAATTACTTGGTTAACCATTGGGTGTATAAAATGTCATGAGATTGTAAAACAAAATGCCCTTCCCAGTTTCCCGGGAATCAAACAATGTTTCAAATTGCTTATTCTGTCTGACCCACAGTCCAAAACTTAAAGAAATTCAACTTATTATCACAGAAGACTTAGAAAAGTAGCAAATGTTTACTTTTGAGGAGAGGAACCAGTGAAAGAAATGAATAGAAATATTAGTTGATTTCTCAAAATTGTTGCAGATTACCGTTGTGTTGGTCCACTAATCGACCAATCCTTCCAGCTCTAGACTAATGTAATGGAAACCTCTGTGCTGTTGTAGGAGTTCCGGCTGTTGCTGCGGGGAAGGAGGAAGGGGATCTGGGAGAGTTCAGGAACAAGCTGCTGTCGTTCCTGGATATTTCTACCAGCTATGAACCAGCCAGACTCATCAGTGACTTTCCCTTTGATGGTAAGAACTGCTAAGAACTGTGGCTTACACATTGGACAAACAACCCATTTCTTCTGTTTGCTTGAAGAAGCTGACATTTCACTTAATGATCCTTTTTTTGTAATGTTAAAATCATATCTAAAGCATTTACACCTCAACTATGAAAGGAAATTAGTTGTTCGATACAAGTTCAAAGTTCAAAAGTGAACCGAACAGATTTTAATATCAGTTAAGTCAAGTCAATATTATTTATACAGGCCAATATCAGAAATCATTTACCTCAAGGGGCTTATTGTAACATTATATAACATGAACCTAAGAAAAACAAAGAATTTCTTGTAGTTCTTATACCTGATATGCACAAATGCTCTCAGTTATAGATTAAGTGTTTTTTTTTTTACCTTTAAATATTTTTATTAACCCTTGTGTTGTCCTCCCAGGTCAAAATACGACAAAACTTTTACATTTTCGTCCCTTTTTCAGACTTTTTTTTAGTTTTCACTAACACCACCTTACTACCACTAGTTTTACACTAGTTTTTGGAATTCATGGTCAATAACCCTCATTTATATAGAATTATACCTAATATGAGTTAAAAAGCAGACATTATTAATTATTTTGACTAATAGTTAAGATCAGAGGAACGTACAGATGAGTTTAGTCAGGAATGAAAGTGATCAATTGTATTTCCAAAGAGCGTTGTATGGAATCCAATCCATTTTTTTGTGGTAATTTGGTTAAAAAGAAACCCATATTTCAGATATAGACATTTTTTAAAGAAGTCAAATTTGACCCAAGGACAACAGGAGGGTTAAGTTATTTTGTTTGACAAATACACACATTTGTAGTGTCTGCATATCACAGAGACGATACTGTAAAAACATATTACAGCCCATTCCTTAATCCCTCCGCCAAAACCTTATCTAACAGCGGGTACTTGAACTCACAGCCTGGAGAAAAGCACTGGAAGTCAGGTTAAACAGCAAGAAGTAAAATAATGGGAACAGAATGTACATCCCAAAATGAAATTAAAAAAACTGACGATAAAGAGAACATTGTATGGTTTTAGCCAAGTTATATACGTTTAAGCTGAAGGGTAAACTTGCCCCCTTTGACCTGGTTTTCCATCTCCAAGGTCTGCTGGAGGAACGGGCTCTGCTGCTGGGTCGGATGGGTAAACATGAGCAGGCGCTCTTCATCTATGTGCACATCCTCAGAGACACCCGCATGGCTGAAGAGTGAGTACGTCTGCAAACAGCACAGAAACCTGCAGTATCCAACACCAACCCCTGGCCAAATGTTTGCTAACGATGAAGAGGAATTCATTTCTGACTGTAAAATAGCTTATTAACAGTCAGTTTGTGAAAGAAGTAAATAGTTGTTGTTTTTTGCCCAGAAATCATAATTTAGTTGTGAGGCTGTTCTGCAAGCAGCAAAATCAGGTTAAAGGGCCACAACAGAATCATTTGACTTAATTATGCCGTCCTGATTATGTTGTTACAGTGCTGTGAGCATGTTGGCCCAACATAAGCACAACTTTTGTCTTTGCTCATGGTTTTCTCTCTGTGTGCTCTACAGATACTGTCACGGCCATTACAACAGTTTAGTCGAAGGGAATAAAGATGTAAGTAGCTTTTAATGTTTTATTCCGGATTGTATTTATTTCTCAGAAAAAATATGTGGCTTTGCCTTGTCCCTTTTAGATTTTTTTTTTTTTTTTTTTTTTGTGACCACTTTTTTATTTTGTACCCTCTGCGGCCTTCTGTTAAGTGCTTTTGTGTTTCCAGAAAGTGCTACACAAATATAATGGATTATTTATGGCTCAATCTCCCAGTGACACACATTCCCAGTTCAACGTAAAACCTGACAGTGTCTGTTATGTTTATAAAATGTTGCTTGACTCTGCAACCAAACAAGGGGAAAATCAATGAATCATTGCTGTTACTCGGTCAGGAAAAAAGGATTCCTGTTTGGACGCTGAATATTCGATACCTGTGTGTAAGGTCTACCATGACTTGCTATAGGCAGATTTTAATGAAATAGTTTGACATTTAAGGACGTATGCTTATTCATTTTGTTGTGGAGAAATAGACGTGAAGATCGAAACAACTTGATATTAGCACCTCTAAAGTTCCGTAATTAACACGTTATTTTATTGTTTTTTTTCAGTTGTCATTGTTTTGTTTTCCAAAACTATTTTTGTAAACACAGTATGTTTTCACTCACGTAGGCTCGTTTAACTTTTATATTCTTGCTTACATGAAAATGGAACTTTAACTTTCTCCAGTATCCTGGCAAATACTTTATCTTGTTTTTTTTTAATTCTGTTGGTAGTAGTAAGTAGTTGTTGTTCATTATTGTCTTTTACACCTATAGTTTGTTTTCCTTAATCCGAATCAGTTGATGAGGTTGTAAACTTGGAGCGGTTTTCCCTTGGTTTGGTTTCAAATCTGGAAAAATCCAGCTGCATCTTTGCAAATGACACAAGAGCCTTCACTCCTCCTATTGGTCAGTTGTGTCTGGGGCAGGGGGCAATAAAATAAATACAGGAAGAAGGTCCTGCGAGGACTAGTGCATATTTCTTGCATCTCCATGGTCAAACTAGCTCATTTCATTTAAATAATCAGACATTGTTTCGCAAGCCACGTTACCACGTCTGCTCTGCTCTGCTGGCGCCTGTCTCCAACTGTAGCGGCAGCTGGTTTGACCCCGGAGATGCAAGTGACGGATGGCGAGCTTGACTGCTGTCTGTTTCTGTGAGAGGAACACTGCAAGCTGCTACAGTGTGCTGTCGCAGATTGCAAAGCACACCAGACTACAGGAGACATTAGCTCAGACTGGCGGAGTACATATAGTTGGTGCAGTCCGAGGTCGGATCACGCTCTCACCACAAATGAAGTGCTCCAGAGTTTGATTGACAGCGTACCGAGACCGCCTCTTCAAGCAGGTCTCAGTACGCTTATTTGGTCCGCTTTTGGTGCACACCCTAGTGCGATTGCCGCCTTCTCACCTGCCCAAATGAACCGCACCAGCGGGGCAGATGAACTCTATTGTGATTCAACCGTACTTTCGGCATTTGTGAAAGCACCCTCACATGATATACAACTGTCCTGTGTGTGGGGTCCTGTTCCTTCATTATGACAAGTTTCTGGTCAAGTGATATATAAATATATATATGTGATATATATTCTAAATCCGATAGTAACAGCTGTAATCCTTCCCTTCAGGTTTATCTGTCCTTGCTACGAATGTACCTGTCACCTCCCGACGTCCACTGCCTGGGGCCCATCAAGATGGAGTTGTCGGAGCCTCAGGCCAACCTGCAGGCGGCCCTGCATGTCCTGGAACTGCACCACAGCAAACTCAACACCACCAAGGTAAACAACCATAGAGCAGCACTCACATAGCCCACCAGAACAAACTCCAGTCAGATTATTTTAAGGGGATGGAAGAATGAAGGGATGCCTTCATCCAGGATGATCTAGGGTGGCGGTCATATAAACAGTTCACCAGATTGGATGTCTACACGGGGAAAACTCTCAATATGCTTTGTGCCGGGGAGAAACGTGTATGATGGGCTTATGGCCTTGTCATTTATCACATATGTTTATGTGGTTTATAGTTTAGTATCTATTTTGCTATTTGTTCATGTATGGTCTTGATTATTGTAGTTACAGTACCATGTTGTCTTGATTTTTGTCTGGATGGGTGGTGATGGGGCGGGGGTTCATGTTGTGAATTATATTTTGCTTGTTATTTAAAAAAATAATTTAAATTGTTAATCACATAAAAACAGAAAAGACAAACTGTTTGCCAGTAAGGTGACACAGAAAAGCACTTTAACTTTTGTGAGGCTGTCAAAAACTTCCAACACATGCTCAAAATTGTTGCACTTGAATTCAACTTTTTAATTCAGCAAAGTCCATCTCAAGGTGCACATTAAATCACAAAGCAAAAATTAGTTTCTAATTCAACCCAGGGCTTTATTAGTAAAAGTTGACTCGTGGCATTTGCTCAAATTTTTTTTGGGCGTTTGTTCAATGCGTGGTACCTATTCAACTCGCCTCGACTCTTTTTTTTTTTTTTTGTTTTAGCGGGGTTTTTTTTGCTGCCTCCAGCTTCTTTTGAATGTAATTTGTCTTCTGGCAAACAGCCACATGCCGAGATCGTGTTAGGTCACAGCAGTTTCCTGCTATGACGACCAGCCACGGCTCGCCTCACGCATGAGGCGATACTAATCTGCATTGGAAAAAGGAGGACGGGGCACCACGGCCGAGTCGAGCCAAATCGGTACCATTAATGGAAAAACGCCAATTAATTCAGACAAGACGTGAAAGTGGAACTGATAAGAGTTGGCCTGTTTAGGCTGGATTAAAATGAGATGGGATTAATAGTGCATGCACACACGCAAAATTATCAATAGTCATTTGCCGTGCAATTAAAGCAGCGACGAAGTTTGTTTTTAGAGCGAGGCAAGAGGGGTTGGGAGGGGGTGGAATAGTAATTAGGCTGCTGCCTTTGTGATCGAAAAGATATAGCAAGCCGAAGAAGGTTTTCCCCAGGGTATGTACAGTGAGGAAAATAAGTATTTGAACACACTGCTATTTTGCAAGTTCTCCCACTTAGAAATCATGGAGGGGTCTGAAATTGTCATCGTAGGTGCATGTCCACTGTGAGAGACATAATCTAAAAAGAAAAATCCAGAAATCACAATGTATGATTTTTTTTAACTATGTATTTGTATGATACAGCTGCAAATAAGTATTTGAACACCTGAGAAAATCAATGTTAATATTTGGTACAGTAGCCTTTGTTTGCAGTTCCAGAGGTCTAATGTTTCCTGTAGTTCTTCACCAGGTTTGACACACTGCAGAAGGGATTTTGGCCCACTCCTCCACACAGATTTTCTCTAGATCAGTCAGGTTTCTGGGCTGTCGCTGAGAAACACGGAGTTTGAGCTCCCTCCAAAGATTCTCTATTGGGTTTAGGTCTGGAGACTGGCTAGGCCACGCCAGAACCTTGATATGCGTCTTCCAGAGCCACTTCTTGGTTATCCTGTCTTTGTGCTTCGGGTTATTGTCATGTTGGAAGACCCAGCCTCGACCCATTTTCAATGCTCTAACTGAGGGAAGGAGGTTGTTCCCCAAAATCTCGCAATACATGGTCCCGGTCATCCTCTCCTTAATACAGTGCAGTCGCCCTGTCCCATGTGCAGAAAAACACCCCAAAGCATGATGCTACCACCCCCATGCTTCACCATAGGGATGGTGTTCTTGGGATGGTACTCATTCTTCTTCCTCCAAACACGGTTAGTGGAATTATGACCAAAAAGTTCTATTTTGGTCTCATCTGACCACATGACTTTCTCCCATGACTCCTCTGGATCATCCAAATGGTCATTGGCAAACTTAAGACGGGCCTTGACATGTGCAGGTTTAAGCAGGGGAACCTTCCGTGCCATGCATGATTTCAAACCATGACGTCTTAGTGTATTACCAACAGTAACCTTGGAAACGGTGGTCCCAGCTCTTTTCAGGTCATTGACCAGCTCCTCCCGTGTCGTTCTGGGCTGATTTCTCACCTTTCTTAGGATCATTGAGCCCTCACGAGGTGAGATCTTTCATGGAGCCCCAGTCTGAGGGAGGTTGACAGTCATGTTTAGCTTCTTCCATTTTTTAATGATTGCTCCAACAGTGGACCTTTTTTCACCAAGCTGCTTGGCAATTTCCCCGTAGCCCTTTCCAGCCTTGTGGAGGTGTACAATTTTGTCTCTAGTGTCTTTGGACAGCTCTTTGGTCTTGGCCATGTTAGTAGTTGGATTCTTACTGATTGTATGGGGTGGACAGGTGTCTTTATGCAGCTAACGACCTCAAACAGGTGCATCTAATTTAGGATAATAAATGGAGTGGAGGTGAACATTTTTAAGGCAGACTAACAGGTCTTTGAGGGTCAGAATTGTAGCTGATAGACAGGTGTTCAAATATTTATTTGCAGCTGTATCATACAAATAAATAGTTAAAAAATCATACATTGTGATTTCTGAATATTTTTTTTTTTAGATTATGCCTCTCACAGTGGAGATGCACCTAGGATGGAAATTTCAGACCCCTCCATGATTTCTAAGTGGGAGAACTTGCAAAATAGCAGGGTGTTCAAATACTTATTTTCCTCACTGTACCTGTTTCCTGGGTTCTACCTGAACCCAGAACCAAAATAGCAAAGAGTTAATTGAATAAAAGCTGCTCTGTTCAAAACCAGCTAATGCCCTATTTTGCCTGTTAAACCTTTTATGTTAGAACCCACCGCATGCTCTATAGTAAAGAAGATGACCTTATATGAAGCTTTTTGTTTGTGGGTATTGCATTACAGTCCAGCTGCAAACTATCTTTCCACACAGTCCACGTTGAGGAAAGAACCGTCACTCAGCTGATTTTATATTCTATCTTTCCATATCTTACTACCAATCAACAGAGGCACAGTCCTTGAATCGCCTCCACTGTGTCACTGCGAATATTTTATTACATAAAACTAGCGAGTTTTTCTGTTCAGAGTTATATCCTCGTTGTAAAATACACCATAACAGACTGTGTTGTATCAGTGATTTCAAGTGGATGTGATTGTGTGTGAAAGGCACCGCTGATCTGTGCTCCACCGCAGACATGTCAAATTAACAATCTCTCAAGGGGAACACTGCAGGTTTATATGAGTGTTTTAGGTTTACATCCCACAGCCGGGAAGCTCTCCATCTTGTCTTTCTGTCCCACGCTGCTTCCCTGCGCTCCCTCATTGACTTTAATGGCACCCTGCTTTCATTTCCCCTGGCCTCGTTCCCAGACTCTGCGTGCCAAGAGAGCATAAGGGCAACAAGACAAGACTGTACAAAACTTCAGCAAAAACTTCTAACACATAGAAATTCACAATTTCATATCTAGAGCTGCAACTAACAATATTTTCATTGTCAAGGAGTCTGTTAATATATTATTAAGAATTATTAGAATGATAAAGTTATTATTTAGTCTATAAAATGTCCAAAAGTAGTGAAAAACCAGAAACAAGGGTAAAGTTTCATATTGTTGGTTGGTCTGACTGACAGTCCAGCACCCAGAGAAATCCGCAGTGTATATGACACATGCCTTTGGTGTGGGAGATCTAGGTTTGATTCCCACTGCAATACATCAACTCATGTGTCCCTGAGCAAGACACTTAACCCCTAGTTGCTCCAGGGGCGTGCAACCTCTGACATATATAGCAATTGTAAGTTGCTTTGGATAAAAGCGTCAGCTAAATGACATTTAATGTAATGGTTATGTTATGTAATTAGGTAATGTATAATCTCACATTGCCAGACCTTCCTCCACAGCGCTGCGGAGGAGGGTCTGGCTATTCCACACAGCATTCTGGGATGGGAGAAAAACTTTCTCTGATTCATTGGCATTTCTTTAAACCAATCACAAACAGTCTTGGGCGGTGCTCAGCCCCAGACACAATGCCTCTGCAAACTAGCCTTGGGAAGTTTTAGTTGCAGTTGTTTACCCTGCAGAGATCTGAGGACCAGGTAACCATAGTCCTCAGAAATCCACCGGAGTTTAAAATTACAACACAAAGAAAGAGGAAGGTGACAGACATTAGGCCAACAATTGGGGACATCCAACGTCACCGGAGCAATCCCCTAAATGAATCGTTGTCTATATATACTGTTATTTACAAAAGTAACTTAAATGGTTTGTTTACAAGTAGATTGGGAGCAAATGGGACCTCCCAGGTTGGTTGGCGCTAAGGCGAAGCCCCACATGAGCTACAGGGTCAGGCTCACTCTGCTCAACAGCACTTGAGCACAAAAGATGTCCATGAAGAGGAATGTTCATTACAATTCTGCAGCTTCCAAGTAACCAACATGCATTCTGAACAGGGAGGTTGCTGCAGTTGGATCCTGCTCCCTGTTCTGTGATGACATCCACAAAAAGTGACTGAAGGCTTACAGATAGTTTATCTTGAAGTAGTAAAGGCGTAAAATGGTTGGCGCCAGAAAGACCATGTCATGTTAATCATTAAACTGCAATGCATATTAAGCGTGTAAAGTAGTGGTGTAGTTACATAGCTGTGAATTAACTCACTGTTTCATCACTCACATCCCTAGTTTAACTGTGTTTCACCACAACAGGGAGATGCACAAAGATACTTATTGGGATAAATTATACTTTTAAAATGACTTTAATTTGCTTCTGATTACTTACATCCAATCTTTAAAAGTTCCCCTCATGATGACGGTGTTGTAATATAAAAAACTAATAATGACATGTCAATGTTGTTTAACAAACTAACGTTTTTTATTCTTTTTTTCCCACAGGCCATCAATCTGCTCCCAGCAAACACCCAGATCCGAGAGATCCAGGTCTTCCTGGAGAGCGTCCTGGAGGAGAGGGCGCAGAGGAAGCGCTGCAACCAGGTGCTGAAGAGTCTGCTGCAGGCCGAGTTCCTCAGGGTGAGTCCTGGAGAATTTACATGGTGATTCATGGAAATTGGATTCAATCTATTGTAATTGGCCAGAACACGAACGGTTGGCTGTGTAACGTCAACCTTGTGGATTGGTGTGAATGAATTACTGTGAGAACTGTCAGAACCATATGACCATTTAAATGTTAACCATTGGAGAGGAAGGTGTAGATTTGAACCTGGAACAATGTGGATAAAAACGGCAATAAACTGTTGACCAAAGAGCTGCTGCAGTAGAGCAGTTTGTAACTCCTGTCTTATACATACTGTTATAACAGCATTTACTCTAGAAGTGTACTTAAGTACAAATTTAAGGTACTTGTATTTTACCTGAGTCTTCTCTTTTCATGCTACTTTCTACTTCTACTCCTCTACATTTCAGAGGGAAATATTGTACTTTTTACTTTCCCATCAGAAAACATGTAACTATAAAAAAAAAAATGTTTTATTATAAATGAAATCACCCAACAATATACAGGCCTACAAGCCCAGCTGAAATGATTAGACTGTTAAACACTTAGTTGATAGTTTGGATCATTTTCAGTTTCTAAAATGTGAGGATTTTTCTGCATTGAGTACTTTTAAGTACATTTTCCTGACAATACTTACATACTTTCACTTAAACATTTTCAATGCAGGACTTGTAACAGAGTATATGTGGTTTTAGTACTTTTACTTAAGTGTAGGATCTGAATACTTCTTCTACCTCTGGCTGTATATCACATAATACTTTATTTACAGGTAATTTAACACCTTCTACCTAAGGTGGAAACCATACATAATAGTTCCTCCAACACACAGGATGTGATGTGTACAACGTTAGCAGTACAACCACCTTTGTGGAACAGATTAAAGAGCACCATTTATTTAAACTTATCAACTGATGAATCTAATATGTAGCAGTTGTTTAGTGCAGAGTTCCCAGCCTTTAGTACAAAGCAGTGTCTACTTGCTGCCCCTGGTCATAGGTTGCATGTCTATTAGTTGGAAGCAGGTCAAATTGAAGATTGATTTTTTTCCTGTCTGAGTGCAGTCCAACTGAAATTAAATTGCATTTTTATCTGCTCTGTTGATCAAATGTTCTCTGGGTTAGGAACTGCGAGTTCTCTGTCTACATAGATGGACAACTTGTTTCCATCAAACCTTTGCATAAGTAGTTTGCAGAATCATTAGCGTTCCAGCAGACTGACCGTCACAATGGCCTACCAGACAGCAGCCTGCTACACAACACAAGAGGCACACACTCTGAACCGCAGACTGAACAACAGCCCACATTAAACAGCATGCAAACGTACCTGCAAAGGTCCCTTCAGTCCGTTAACATCAAAGGTGTCACGATTTCTGCCCAATCACGTCCGGTGGGCTTGTCAAGCAGCCACACAAGCTCCCAGGAACAGCGCCGTGTTTTAATGCAACCGTGGGCTTAGCGATCAACGGTGGAACTGCACCCCTCTGACCCAGAAAAACTTTTCCCAGAGACTTTGCATGGCGAAAGAAACTTCTACATATTCAGCAGATCATTTTTTGGGGTACATCAACTTATCAGCCCGAACACTTAAAGGGTCCTGGTTTAAAACGTCACGTTCAAACATCGTAGCCGAATCCAGAGTTATTAAACCAGGCATGATGAACACGCACAGTAAACATGAGCACGTGGTCTTGCACGCCCCCATTTCACATTCTGCCAAGCGGGAAAAACACACGTTGAAATGCTGCGAGTCGTAACCTCAAAGGGCTGCGACACCGACCCGATAATCGGCCATCTGAAAGACAGATTAGGCAGCTGCACGGCCTATTTTTTCTTAAAATGTTTTCAGAAACACGTTTCGGTGAGTAAAATATAGTCAAATATGAGATTATATTCTGTACAAGCAGCCGTGACAGTCTGGCTTTGAATTTCCGGAGAAACCAGACCCAGGGGACGCGTTTGTCCAATCAGCTGCCAGTTTTCATTTTTGCGCAACATTACAGATTAGCGCCGCCTGAGACGTATTACGTCTCGCCCCTTTTGTGGGTTCCGAGGCACTTTTTTGACCAACTCGGGCAGACGGATCAGTCCAACTGCATTTTTGCCGACGCTCGGCCGTCTGGTCGGTGTGTCAGGGGCATTACAGTCACAGCCAGTCAAAAGAAAAGATAAGATGGCAGCTGCAGAAGCAGATGCAGGAGACCCATCAACAGAACTTGAGCCCCCTCCTCTTTCACTGAAGTCGCTGGTGTGGAAAAATTTCAGATTTCCAGTGAGTTATGTTGACAACATTTACGTTGTTGACAAAACAGCTGGCAGCTAGCATGGGAGTGCATCTCCGTAGGCACCACAAAAACATAGATGTATCTATTAAACCAAGTACAACACAAACTACTCTTTCTGTCTTTAGGAAGAACATGAAAGAATGAAAAATAAATAATTCTCATGACATGGCTGTTTTATTGGTTTTGTTTTATTTGTGAACTTAAATGTCATCTTCTGTGAAGAAGACTGCAGTTACAAGAGAAACTAGATGGAAGGTTATTGTTCTTTTTTTTAATTGGCATGTCCAATTGACTATAAGTTATTGTAACATTATAATTTGTTGTTAAAGGTCCCATGGCATGAAGGTCCCTTTCTCCGCTTTGCCCGCCCAGAGAATTTGGCCCACCCATGAGAGAGAGACATCATGGCTTTCAAACGAGCAAAGTGGCAGTTATTCAAGGCCACATCTACTTCAGATACAGTATTAGGGACCACTAAGGTCTATATAAAAGAGACTTTAGATACAGTATTAGGGACCACTAAGGTCTATATAAAAGAGACTTTAGATACAGTATTAGGGACCACTAAGGTCTATATAAAAGACTTCAGATACAGTATTAGGGGACCACTGAGGCCTATATTGAAGAGACTTCAGATACAGTATTAGGGACCACTAAGGTCTATATAAAAGAGACTTCAGATACAGTATTAGGGGACCACTAAGGTCTATAAAAGAGACTTCAGATACAGTATTAGGGACCACTAAGGTCTATAAAAGAGACTTCAGATACAGTATTAGGGACCACTAAGGTCTATATAAAAGACTTCAGATACAGTATTAGGGGACCACTAAGGTCTATATAAAAGAGACTTCAGATACAGTATTGGGGGACCACTAAGGTCTATATAAAAGAGACTTCAGATACAGTATTAGGGACCACTAAGGTCTATAAAAGAGACTTCAGATACAGTATTAGGGGACCACTAAGGTCTATATAAAAGAGACTTCAGATACAGTATTAGGGGACCACTAAGGTCTATATAAAAGAGACTTCAGATACAGTATTAGGGGACCACTAAGGTCTATATAAAAGAGACTTCAGATACAGTATTAGGGACCACTAAGGTCTATATAAAAGAGACTTCAGATACAGTATTAGGGACCACTAAGGTCTATATAAAAGAGACTTCAGATACAGTATTAGGGACCACTAAGGTCTATAAAAGAGACTTCAGATACAGTATTATGGGACCACTAAGGTCTATATAAAAGAGACTTCAGATACAGTATTAGGGACCACTAAGGTCTATATAAAAGACTTCAGATACAGTATTAGGGACCACTAAGGTCTATATAAAAGAGACTTCAGATACAGTATTAGGGGACCACTAAGGTCTATAAAAGAGACTTCAGATACAGTATTAGGGACCACTAAGGTCTATAAAAGAGACTTCAGATACAGTATTAGGGACCACTAAGGTCTATATAAAAGACTTCAGATACAGTATTAGGGGACCACTAAGGTCTATATAAAAGAGACTTCAGATACAGTATTGGGGGACCACTAAGGTCTATATAAAAGAGACTTCAGATACAGTATTAGGGGACCACTAAGGTCTATATAAAAGAGACTTCAGATACAGTATTAGGGGACCACTAAGGTCTATATAAAAGAGACTTCAGATACAGTATTAGGGGACCACTAAGGTCTATATAAAAGAGACTTCAGATACAGTATTAGGGACCACTAAGGTCTATATAAAAGAGACTTCAGATACAGTATTAGGGACCACTAAGGTCTATATAAAAGAGACTTCAGATACAGTATTAGGGGACCACTAAGGTCTATATAAAGAGACTTCAGATACAGTATTAGGGACCACTAAGGTCTATATAAAAGAGACTTCAGATACAGTATTATGGGACCACTAAGGTCTATAAAAGAGACTTCAGATACAGTATTAGGGGACCACTAAGGTCTATATAAAAGAGACTTCAGATACAGTATTAGGGACCACTAAGGTCTATATAAAAGAGACTTCAGATACAGTATTAGGGACCACTAAGGTCTATAAAAGAGACTTCAGATACAGTATTATGGGACCACTAAGGTCTATAAAAGAGACTTCAGATACAGTATTAGGGACCACTAAGGTCTATATAAAAGACTTCAGATACAGTATTAGGGGACCACTGAGGCCTATATTGAAGAGACTTCAGATACAGTATTAGGGGACCACTAAGGTCTATATAAAAGAGACTTCAGATACAGTATTAGGGGACCACTAAGGTCTATAAAAGAGACTTCAGATACAGTATTAGGGACCACTAAGGTCTATATAAAAGAGACTTCAGATACAGTATTAGGGACCATTAAGGTCTATATAAAAGACTTCAGATACAGTATTAGGGGACCACTAAGGTCTATATAAAAGAGACTTCAGATACAGTATTGGGGGACCACTAAGGTCTATATAAAAGAGACTTCAGATACAGTATTAGGGACCACTAAGGTCTATATAAAAGAGACTTCAGATACAGTATTAGGGGACCACTAAGGTCTATATAAAAGAGACTTCAGATACAGTATTAGGGACCACTAAGGTCTATAAAAGAGACTTCAGATACAGTATTAGGGACCACTAAGGTCTATATAAAAGAGACTTCAGATACAGTATTAGGGGACCACTAGCATCCAATGTCATGGGACCTTTAATAAATGTTTTAAATTTGACATTGTAGTGTGGTAAATTGCAAACAAAGGTCAGATATTATATTGCATAAAAGTCTGGTCCAAAAATATAGCAACCTGTGCTTTAAAAACAATACATTTAAATATCGAGATTTAATCAAATCGAAAATGTAATTGAATCAAGGTTTTGGAGAATTGTGACACCCTTAGTTAAGATGCTCCTCAGTCTTATCAATAACACTCACTGCCTGTCCATGGCTTGTAAATTACAGTTTCTTAATGAGTCTATCAGGTATTTCCCTAAATTAAGTAGTAATTAAGTATAAAAAGTGAATATTAAAGACTCCCTTTTAGGGGCTCAATCCCCCAATAAGCTGATGGGAAATACTGCTCAACAGCCGACAGAGTTTGATCGACCGTAAGAACCACAGTGACAGCTTTGAACTGATGAAGCCGGAGTGGAGTTGGTTTGCCATGATGTAGTTTTGAATATTTGTGTTATGGGGTTTTTAGGGTTAGAGATTAAGATTTTTTTCACCTTGTTATCTAGCTCACAAGAGCCCGTGCTACAGAAATGAGATGCCTCGTGTCTGCTCACCTCGCCTGTTCTCTGTTCTCAGGTGCAAGAGGAGCGGATCTTCCACCAGCAGGTTAAATGTGTCATTACAGAGGAGAAGACCTGCAGAGTCTGCAAGAAGAAAATAGGAAACAGGTATTGCTCTCGCACTGTAGAGTCAAAAAGCAGGATTTTAGTATTTTGCCATAAGTTTAAAAAAGATGTGCTTTTTTATTTATTTAACTGCATACATTTATAGTTCTATCTTTGAAATTGTATACTTTGTTGATCCTTGTTTTTTCTAATCCCTTTTTCCTCTTTTAATGATTATTAATGCATGGGAATCTTACATCTTGAAAAAGGGGACTGATTTCGAGGTGCCATTTGCAGCGTTATTGAGTTATCATCCAAATCCTAATTTGTTTGGGTATTATGACAGTAGCAGCATCTCCCATTTAACAGCTTTTATCTCTTCTTATCAGATTCCTTTGTGTCTGCCGTTTCAGTTTTATTGACATGAGCACGACTTGATGGCTTGAGCCTCTGTTAATTGTCATACGCCCATTCATTTTCGGTTCACTCCTCTAACTTTTAATTAAACGCGTGTTTATCTGCTGGGATGCAGGGAGTAGTAATCCTACCAACAGTAAAGCATTCTCTGCTTATCTTCCTCTCTCAGTGCGTTTGCCAGGTATCCCAACGGCGTGGTGGTGCATTACTTCTGCTGTAAAGACCGCAGCGCGTGTCCCACTGAGCAGTAACGACAACTGTCTACTCATTAATAACCCCCTCTCACTCTCTGTGGATGCCAATGCTGGGACAACTTTGAACTAGAAATGCAATAAGAAGGATGGAGGTGCTCGAGTTACTTTCCAGGCTGTGGCACCCAACAGAACTACAAGTGCGGGCATTTTTAACCTCGGGCACAGTTGTTGTAGACGTCACGCTCTGGCCCTGGGCAGAACAAGACCTCTCTCTGAAATCAAAGGCTAAGACTTTCTTTCTCTCTGTGCATGGAGTAGCAGGAGGAATGTCCTGGGTCGCTCAACAGGAGGGGAGAAATAAGGACAACGAGGGGGTTAGAGTGTGACATTTGAAAAGCACGTGTCACTGTAACGCTAGAAGGATTCCCTTCACGTCGCCTCGGAAGAAAACGCGCTAATGACTGATGCCCAGAGGAAGAGGAGTTGTTGCTCGTCCTCACCATGAGATGATCCCAAGCCTTGGTTTTATTTTCTTCTCCCTTCCTGCCTCTCACTGTCTCTCACCGTCTCCCACTCCTCCTGTTACACCGGGTTACATGCTCCGCAGGAGTACAATTAAATGCCTTGTGAGACTCTGAAGATTGTACTCACAGTGAAGTCAGATGTCTGTCAGGATTTCATTAGCATGTGCCGGTACTGACTAAGCAAAACAGCATTCTTCTTACACTGTGTTTGGCTGTTTTTGTATTTGTATTTCAACGTTTGAGACGGCTTCTCCAACTAACATTATTCATAGCGATGTTCTTTTCCTCATTTTGTGTCTTTACAGTGTGTGAATGATTTCTCCCTGACATTATCCTCTGTTTAATGCACTCATCTGTCTTATCTGTATTCATATTTTGTTTTTCTCTCCCTGACATTTAAGGTTTCTGAAGTAGAATCATTTAGAGTGAGACTGTATAACTTCTGAACAGCAGCCGAGGTGGCCACAAGTGGTAATTCCAGAATAATCACAAACTCTTCATTTCCCAGCTGCTTTAAACACATCATTGAAGAGCTGCAATTATTAGCCAACTGGTTGATCAATCAACTATTTCAATACTAATTTGAGTCAATGTCCAAATTTCCTGGTTCTAGCTTCTCAAATGGGAGGATTTGTCAGATGTGACAGTCAATTGCATTTCTTTTTTTTTGGACTGTTGATCGGATAAAATAAGCAAGTTGAAGACGTCGCTGTGAGCTTGGAGGAATTGCTTTGTATTTAACAGTTTATAGACTTAACGATTGATGAAATGAATCTTTAGCAGCAGCCCTACGTCACTGTGACATGAGTCTGCTAACATTAGCCACCATTAGCTACTGATCATACCAGATCAAGCTCTGTGTGTTTTTAGCGCTTTTGAATTCACACATTTTTATTTGTAATATTTAGTTATTTCTTTCCAAAGTTACATAGTCTCACTCTAAGATCGATCAGAAAGTTAAGCACTTTAAAAGTGGATGTTCTGTTTTATTTTTTGTCAAATCACACATCCGAGTGATAAGAACTGGAAGTTATATGAATGACGTGGAAGGTATGATTGATCTGTGCATTTATAATAGCAATATTGTTATAAAATGTCTGTTTACTGCCCGCCTGGGAGGTAATTCAACAAGCAGGACTCCCCAGTTTATTGAAATTGAAATATAAGCAATGAATGTATGTTTTTAGACAGAGTTGGAGTCCTCTGTGTTGTTGCTCAGCAACACTCTGGACAGCGGACTTGCATGACTTAAACTTGTCATTTTAACCACTAAGTCTTTTTAAGTTTAAAGTAGTAGCTTTATCTTCATCTCTTGCGCCTTGAAGTACCCCTCATCCCCACATCCTCCTCTTCTGCTCTTTGAAGGTTTGCACACATTGCACTCTGCTAAGACGTTTCTGAAATGTTGTTTATTCTTTGTTGTGGGAACATTTGTCCTGTGTATACTGTATAAAGACTGTTAGAGAGTGTTAATGACAAATTCCTTACTGGAGTTATTTGATTCTTAGGGGCGACCCAGCAGGTACCATATGTCTGACTATCTGTTTGGCTTTAATCAGTAATAAAGAAGCATTTCCACTCATGTTTGTGTCTGTGTGATACCACGCTGTCTGGCACATTAGATTAGATCACAACTTTATTGGCATTGCACAAGCAAAGACAAGCAAGGACAAGCAAGGACAAGCAGTACAACGAAATGCAGTTTTACATCTAACCAGTAGTGCAATCATTATGTAGCGCACCACATATTCCCACTGCTGGGGAGTTTTGGGCCTTTATTTGGTAGGACAGCTGAAGAGCAAAGAGCCCCGGGTGGGACTAGAACCCAGGTCACTGCGGTAAGGACTGAGCCTTAGAACATGGGGCGCACGCCCAACCAGGTGAGCTACTAGGGCGCCACAAATCTGTGAGATTCTTAATCAAAAACAGAAAAAAGTTAATTAGATACAAAGTCAAACTACTACAAATAGTCAAATTTAGGATTTATAAGTAAAATAATGTAATTAGACAAATTTATGAAAGATTTTTCTGAGTATCTAATGAACATTGACTTGACTATTTTGTATTATTCCTGCTTCTTCATACGTTTTTGTTTTTATTGCAGAAATTAGCTATTTTTAGAAAATAAAATAACCCTTACAGGAGCCTGCGCACATATGCGGACTGCATTGTTAGTATATTTAAGATATTGAATAATATTCTTTTTTGTTGAATGTTTTTTTTATCTTTTTTTTTTTTTTGCATTTCCTCTACCTGTTATGATTAGTGAAGAAGAGTTGCTCCCTTCCATTTATCTGTTCATGGACAGTCAGCATCGCCATCTCTCATCTGGAAGTCCTTTTCCCAGCAGATAGGCCCTTATCCTCGGGGGGGGGCTGAGGGGGCTGAGGCACCGGAGAATACCCACACTGTTACTAATGGACTACCTACACTGAGCCGAGCCTGCTGGGAGCAACAGAGTCACAACAGCCCGACTGCTCGGCAACGCAGTTAGTCACACACACCCTGGGCGCAAAGTCTGCCAACTGCTCTCTACATCGGGGCCTCGGCTGGATCCTGATGACTCTGTAGTCTGGGCAGGATCGAGTCTGGGAACCTTAAAACCAGCAGAATGTGTTTTTTCTAATGTATGCATCACTGGAACATATGGAGAGCTCCAACATGTTTGTATGAACGTCCCCTGGGACTCTGAAAAAGCAGTGTCCATGAGGCTGAGAGAAACACTGAATAATTCATCGTGCTCCAAATCATGGTAGCGCTCCGTGTCAGTGAGGAGGAAAAAAGGCTTTGTGTGTGTGTGTGTGTGTGTGTGTGTGTGTGTTTTTACTGGGATGCTGTAATGTCTTGGAATGGTGCACCAGTGTGCAAATGGAAAAGATGTTCCAGTTACGTGCAGTGAGGCCAGCAGGCCCACCTCGGCTTTATGTTCTGCAAAGCTGGCAGGGAGGAAATACCTCCTGGGATTTTATGGATTGTTTGTGTAAAAATTGAGCAAATTATGATGATGAGGATGTGATGAGTGATTTTAAGATGCTGAAACTTCCATCTGTCTTGTTTTTGTTTTAGCTGTACGGCTCCATTGCCAATATTTGGTTTTTAGTAACATTTCTTGACAATTATTGGATTGATTGCCATGAAAATTTTACACATTCTTAATGGAAAAGGGTTAGGGTTACATGTAAAAATGTATTTGAGTCCCCCGGCCCTAATCCTCTTCCGTAATATCTTCATAGTTCCCAGACAATTAATTCTGATAACTTTGGTGATCCTTTGACTTTTCCTCTAGTGCCATCATGAGGCCCACATTTACAGTTTGGCTTTGAGTTGGAATATCTCAACACTAACTGCATGGATCTGCATTTTTTTTAAATGATGTGTTAAACGGTATGTGTGTGTGCATGTGTGTGTAAACACTGTGCCTGCCTCTTTTCTTTCCTCCTAATCCCCCATGTACCTTGTGACAACACGGCCTCGGCGGCTCCCAGTCAGATGTGTTGTCCCTTTCAATAGTCTACCTGGTACTGTGAGCTCTTTCTCCAGCCGATACATTCGTTTCAACAGAGTGTGTTTATCTCCCAAAACAAACAGGGATTTATGTGCAAATATTTGGTCATGGTTTTGTGTGTGTAGCAGCTCAGGTGAGCTGGACGTAGGATATCCTGCTTGCTAATTAGTGTATCCTGTAGCTCCACCCGTGTGACGTTAGGCCTATGACTTGCATGTAACGATGCTTTGCTCCATCAGAAGCAGACTGATTAAGGATAGTAGTGGTACAGGGACTAGGGACAGCTGCTAGTGATGTGGTTTGCGTTTTCTAGGTCCTCTTTGTGTGAAATGTCTGTTTTTCTTGCTGGTAGCTGTTCTAAAGTCAAAAGGATGAAGGCCATATTGAGGTATTTCCAGCACAGATACACTGCTGTTTGGTATCAAAGATCTACAACATCGAGGCTATGTGTCCGATTTTGGATTAACGATCAAATCTATTATAGAAAACACAAATGTGGGCGCCCGGATAGCTCAGTTGGTAAAGCAGGCGCCCATATGTAGAGGTGTACTCCTCGACACAGCGGGCATGGGTTTGACTCCAACCTGCGGCTGCATGGCATTCCCCCCCTTCATGTCACCAACTGTCCTGTCAAAATAAAGGTTTTAAAATGCCCGAAAATAAAAAATACAAAGGTGTTTACCATTAGCCTCATCCAACCAGCGTCCCACTCCACTAAACCTTATAGTTTCACATGGAGTCCCTGTTACTATTTGCTAATTAGCACGAAACACAAAGTAGCCTTCCTCTGGGGTTGACGGGAATGTCATTAGTTCTGTATTTTGGGCATAAACCTAAATATTGGAGAAAGTAATATTTTGAAGGCTCACTAATGAACAGGACGATACTGCACCCGGCCAAGAAATATTCTGGCTCATTACCACAGCTTCTGATTTTTACACTTTGGCTTTTGTACAGATTAAACAAAAGTCTTTAAGCAAACAAGCTTTTCAGGTGCTGATAGGTGCATTTTGTTACCTTTGGACAGAGCCTGGTCAGCTGTTTCTTTCTCCCTGTTTCCTGTTTTTATGCTAAACTCCTAGCTGTAGCTCTATATGAAAGAACAGATAAGAGATTTAACTCTCAGCAAGACCGCATTGTGTTTTTCCCAATTTCCAAACCAAGACTTAACTTGTTGACTTGAATGCAGAAATCCTCATGCACACCACGAGTATTTGATTGTTAGACCAATGCATTGAAATGACTGAGCAACTTGTATTTGCTGATGAAGACTTGTGACTTGCCCCACAGCTGTGTGCCTTCGCAACAAACTGATCTTTGATCTCTGAATCGACTGTACAGTATGTGTAGGCTGTGAGGGAACCGTAAGGTTTTAACAGCCCCCTCTGGAGCCTTAAACGTGCCACATGGTCTGATGTAAAGAGACTTAAGTTGATTAACTAAAGCAGCTCATTGTTAGCAGTCCCTGGTCTGCAGGGAAGCAGCATGGGAAACCTGTGCTCGTTCCCTCCACAGCAGGACAGAAGTGCAGATACATTCTTACAGCTGTGTGTGTGCGCTCTCTGACACTCGATGGTTGCATAACACACATGCAACACAAACACACACACAAGACTGAACTTGTACATCGCAGACATCAATGACTGGTTACAGCCGCGAGGCCATTGCCTGAGTTTCTACTATTATCATAGAGGAATTCCATAGAGGCTTACAGGATTGTGTGTGTGTGTGTGTGTGTGTGTGTGTGTGTCTGTCTGCCTGTCTGTCTGTGTCTGTGTTTGCTTTTCTGGATTCACCATTTTGGCAGAATCCTCTGAAATGCCAGCAGTGATTCACGGTGGAACTAAAAAGCTGGTGATGGACTGTGAGCATCTGCAGAAAAAACACACACACACACACACACACACACACACACAAAGCCTTTTTTCCTCTTTTATTATTTACCTTTGACCTCAAAGATCCTCAGATTGGTAAAGATGTTTTATGGATTTATTACCAGCTTATTAACATTTAAAACATTTGCATTATTTTAAGAAATCTTTACAAGAAGTTATTAATATCTGCAGATGACTTACCAACACTTGATTTTGGCTTATTAGAAAGTGGAAAACTCATGAGCTTTTAAAAATAACATATTAACATATATACACAATTATTACATTACAGTACACATCATTTAGCTGGCACACTGTACAGTATGTCAGAGGTCACACACCTCTGGAGCAACTAGGGGTTAAGTGTCTTGCACAGAGACACATTGGTGGATGTATTGCAGTGGGAATCAAACCTAGATCTCCCACACCAAAGACAGGTGTCATATCCACTGCGCCATCACCCCCACGTTTGTTTATAATTGTCTATTTCTCTTTATTAATGACATTTATATTAACTTTCTGATAAGCAAACAGGCGATTATTGAGAATTGCTTTAACACCTGGTGATAGTAAATTATTAACTGATAACTTGCTACCTTTTTTTTAAACAACTATGTCAGGTTCTTTGATAACATAAAAATAATCCTGTTATTCTGTGTTTTCAGCGTGCCGTGACTACTGTGCTGATGTATTGATTAAACTTAAGTTAAACCAGGCCTCCCAGTCCCAGTTCCCACCCAGTGTATTTTACTTGGAAAGTCTGCCATTTGTTCCTATTTTTACGGCCGTCCTGGGAATGTGGAGCTTTGTCTTTCCATGAGTTTCAGGAGACAAGTTGTTGACCGACGCCGCTGGAAAACGTTGCATACTGCCCAAGTTTTCCTCTCCGACACCCAGTAATCTCAACACTACCAAGCCAGCGAAGGGCTCCAGGTCCAGAGCCTGGGACCCATTCACCACAGAGACCCCCACTGGTGGAAGGGAACTGAGTACATTTGGGTCTTCGGGTCAAATTTGACCCCTTTTCAAAAAGTTTCTATATCACAAATTTGGGTTTCTTTCAAACAAATGGTTCAAAAAGGTAACGTGGATGGTTCCCTACAACACTCCTCACAAGTTAAATAAATAATCTGTGCACTACTTTCATTGAATTTGGGTGTTTTTTGTCAATTTTACAGCATTTGGAGAAAATAATAATTGATAAAAGAACTTGTGTGTGACAAATGTAAAAAAAAAAAAAGACAAATGCCAAGAAAAGTGACTAAAATGGAAAGAAATGTAAAGCAAAGTGACAATAATGTTGATGAAACGTTGAAAAAGTGACAAAAACATCGGGGGAAAGACACAAAAGTGTCGACAAAGACAACCAAGATAAATTATTAGAAATTTTGACTGAGAAAAACAAAGATTTGCAGGTCGGCAGAAAGACAACACGAGGGTTAATTACAGATTTGAGGGTACTTTACTTTAGTCTTTTCTTTTCATTCTACCTTCTTTTTTTTACATTTCAGAGAGAAATATTGTCCTTTTTTATCTGACAGCTTTAGTTACTTTACACATTAAGATTTTTGCACACAAAACACATGTAGTTTATGAAATGAAATGTTATTTTAATGTTTTATTATAAATGAAACTACCCAACAATATAACCGCCTTTAAGGCCAGCTGAAATGATGAGCCCATTAAACCCTTAGTTGACTGACAGATCTGTTTGGATCATTTCTGAAATGGGAGGATTTCCTGCATCGAGTACTACTTCTCTTTTACTATCAGTACATTTTCCTGATGATACTTACATACTTTTACTTAATTAACATTTTCAATTCAGGACCTTTACTTAATTACAGTGTGTTGTTAGTACTTTTACCTAAGTAAAAGGATCTGAATACTTCTTCCACCACTGCTGTGTGAATTTGTATCCTTCCCTTGGGTACAAAATACGAATGTACAGAGCCCCCCCCCCCGCTTTGGGGCGTCACTGTCTTTCCCAAAGATAACAGTGACAGCAGCGCCGGGAGAGGCGCAGCTCTGTCCGTCCCAATGAAGACAGATATGGGCCAGCCTTGAGCCAGATGTGGCTCTGACCCCGGGGACCTTGCCTTTCTTTATGCACAAGCCGTGTGCTGCTGACGGGATGAGGGGAGAGAGGAGAGGGAATAGCAGCTTGCATGTACAATGAGATTAACCTCCGAGTGCGAGGCTTCAGAGAGACAGACCTCTGCCTGCGGCTTGTTAGACTCTTTGATTTCTACAGTGCATTTATTTGTGGAGAGGCTCCCTTTATAAACACATGAGCCATTTGTTTGATATAAAACCAGCAACATTGTTATTCCTGATGCAGTTTTCATTTATGGGCCTATATTGTGTTGCATTATTATTCTTCCTGAAGATAACTAGTGAAATATTGGCAACGACATGCCATAGTGGATGAAATCCAGCATCTTAAGTTAACTCACTGCATTCTGCTCTATTGAGGCTGCTGTCCATGTTGACATCCTTCTCTACGGCATGCTTTTTTATTGATTCATGATTATTGAATGTTAGAGCCACAATGTTGAATCTAGAAAGAAGCCTTGCCTCTTAAAAATAAAAAGAGCACATTTGGCCAGAAGAAAGGAAAAGTTTGAACAGTACAATGTAGTACGCTGTAGAAGTAAGTAAGTCATTCAAATGTGGTCATGTGACATTGGATGTCAACTATAGAGAAATATGGGAAGAATAGGACCAACAAATAGCCTCGGTTATACAGTATGAATGATATGTTCATAATACATTTACCTTTTTATACCAAACTCCTTAGCTGCTAAAACATATGCAACACCTTTAAAAAAAAACAAGAAAAAAAAGATTTTCTTTTTGTTTTTGAAAACAGAAAACTGGGGTGAAACAATACAACATAACACAATGCAAAATGCAATAACACTGACACATTCAGTTAGATACATTAGATAAAAATGCCTATAGGTGCAACTCTTATCTTAGGAAAACTGTTCCCAAAAGTTCCCGAGGTGTTTTACCTCAAAGAGAGATATCATTCCTATCATATCATACTGCCTCATCTATAGATGAGAATGGGAAATGTGTATAACAAAAGTTAAAGTGGAACTCCAGCCAACTTAGTACTGCACTTTCATAAAGTTTGGGGGAATCATAAGAGACAGATTATAAAACAAATGATTCAAATGAAATCAGTGCAGCCCGAGAAACCCTGACGTTTGGTTCCTAAGCTCCAAAAACACTGGCTCCTACATTTCCCATAATGCATAGCGTCCTTAACTACTCCCAAGGGAATAAGCCAGCTTCCACTAATCGTAGCTCCTATGGCGCCACTTTTATGCTACCTAGCGCTAACCCGCCGTTAGCGTCCCATTGACTCCCATTCATTTTGATGCCACTTTGACAGTGAATAACTTTACATCTGAAGGGTTCAAAGACTCTATTTGTCTGTTGTTTATTTCTAAAGAAACACGACAATGTATAAAAGGTCCATTGTCCATTTCTTATACTGTCTATGACTACTCCCCACATGACATCATAAATACTCACTTCTTTCAAACACCACACTCACATTAAATCATTTTGCTTTTGTTAAAAAAAAACAAAAGTAGGACGAATTAAAGCGCATGATGTAATTTAAATGCAAAGTTACATACACCTGTTAAAGAGACTGTTTCATCACAAAAAAACCTCTGCACAGTTTCTCAGATTTTATTTTTTACTTTTAAAAACATATGTCATGAGTAATGTTAGAGGGAGCCTGAGTGTTGTGTGCATAACGACAATAACGAAGTTGAGCTTGAAGGCATCACAGATGGATTCTCTCTTCATTGATTGATTTCATTGTAAGCAGTGTTCTGCTGACTCCGGATCAGGTTGCTTTTTGTTACTGATGAGGGAAAACTTGGCATTCCTTTTTCCTGATGGTGGTCGGCCCAGCTGTGTTCCCCCCCACACACACACACACACACACTGTATATAGCCGTTAGGTGGAGTTGGATGAGCTCATGCTGTTGGCTGTTTTCATGTTTCTCATAAGATGAGAATATTTCAGCCTCCTGAGCTCTATGGTGCCTCTGGGGTGTTTCTGCTCTGCTCTGATTTCGGTGCTGCTCTGTGCAGCCGTTTAAAAGCCGTTATGGATTTTGGAGAGGGGTCTTCTTAGTCTAATATATTCTGACTGATTCTGATTTATTCGTACACGGAAAAGGTCATAGTGATCATCTGTGCAGATGCAGAAGGAACTCGGGAGGAGTTGAATATGCATGATGCTGGTGTTCAAAGACTGCAAAGTCTTCCTTTTTTTCTTTATAATCAATTCAGCTGCTTCATTTGCTCGGCGTGAGCTGCAGGCTCTTAATTTAAATGTATAATTTAAAATGCATAGGCAGAATAAAGAGTCTTATTGTAAAGGGAGGATAAATACGTTGCAGATTCTGGCTGCAGGTGAGCTGTATGGAAGAAATTAAAGGGGTAGGTCACTGATATTAGCATATGTTGTGGTATCTAACCTGACAACCCGGAAACTTCTTTTTACAGAAGGAACAGTCCCTTTTGAAGCCTGAAGGATTGTTAAATACTAAGCAGCAGTGGAAGAAATGTTCAGATTCTTTACTTTTACACTGTAAAAAGAATCTGTTACAAGTACAAGTCCTGCATTGAAAATATTACTTAGAAGTAAAAGTATGTAAGTATCAATAAGAAAATATACTTAAAATATTAAAAGTAAAGTAACTCAACACAGTTGTACAGTACTTGAGTAAATGTACTCAGTAGCTCCCCATCAGTGCTTCAGACATTACACAAGGGGATTTAGACAAGGGGAAGGGCTTTGTGTTTAAAGGGAAAGAGGTGATTCTTGTAACTGAAACCCCAACTACAGCCTCCAACGACACGCGGAGGGATCATGTGTATCAGAGGTTAACATGAGCACAAGTGGAGAAATGGATCCGTCATCCTCTCCCCCTGATCTGCACCTGTATGTGGCTGAAATAGGACTTCAGCTGCTGGGTGCAGATTGGACATCCTCTCGGGCAGTGGGATGGATGGTGTGTGTGTGTGTGTGTGTGTGTGTGTGTGTGTGTGTGTGTGTGTGTGTGTGTACACAAGGGGTGGGGGGGGGGGGGGGTGATATGACTCGGCGCTAGGACCGTGGCTCTGTCAGTGCGCAATCCCACCAGAGAGGCAGCGCTCCGGCAGCAGAGGAGAAGGCTGTTCGCGCGGAGAGACAGAGACAGAGACAGAGACAGAGAGACAGAAGCTGCCTGTCTGTCTGTCTACGCTGCAACTCAACGCATCACCGGCGGCGAGGGGGAGGCTGCACTGCACCTTCTGCCGAGGACGGACCTGATCCAGCCGGGCTCGCCTCCAGAGCCCCTCCGTATGGGCTCACCATGCGCAGGATACGGGCCAACGCCATCGCGATTCTGACCGTTGCGTGGATCCTGGGCACGTTTTATTACCTGTGGCAGGACAACAAGCCCCAGTCGTCTTCGCCGTCGTCGTCGGCGTCGCAGACCCGCGGCAGGGGCCATGGTCAGAAGGTGGTCCCCGGTCGGCTGGAGATCCACCGGGACGACAGGACCATCCCGCTGATAGTGAGTGAGCGCGGCAATGAAGGGGGGTGGGGGGTGAAAGTGGACAGGAGAGGAGAGCGCGGTGCTGTCGCTGCAGGAGAGTGTGTGCTGCATGTTGATGTGTGTGTGTGTGTGTGTGTGTGTAACCTGGGGTGATGATAATGAGGGTGGTGGTGGTACTGATGCACAGCTGGGTGTCACAGCAGGAATGTGTTACTTTCACGGACACGTATGGCTTTAACACGCATCCTCTCCTGCCTCCTCCCGTGCAGCCGTGGACCATGATTGTAGTTGTTCTAGGCTACAAGCTGCCTGTTTATGCTGCTCGGTGTTTTTCTGCCTTTCCCCATGCCTTCCCCGAGCCTGGTAGGACCTCAAGCACACGTAAGAGGCTTTCCATAAGTCTTGTGCGTCGTGCGCAAACACCCCGCAGCCTATAAACCACATTATGCCGAGAGCTTTCTTGAACAGCACATGATGCGAGGTGGGTAACAGGCTTCCAGCTCGTACAGGGCACAAGAGTAAGGCATGTTCAATCGCCTGTGCACTCCAGTCTGTCATTAAAGGCCTGTTTGTGTCAGCCCAGGTCTGTATCCGCGTGTTGTTGCCTGCATGGAGACGGAGGAATGAACACCACCTGTGGTACATACAGTAGGTGTGGTGGCCGTCAGGCTTGGCTTACGGTAGAACCAGTCCTGGTTGCAACACAGCACACACAGCCTGAACAGTGTGTGCTATGCTGGGACTGGAGCTGGGCCCACGCCAGCTCAGATTAGATTGTGGTCTACTTGGCTGCAGGGGTTTCTGATGCATTAAGTGGAAAGAGATGCAAGACCTGTAGCTTGTGCTTTTAGTCCTTTAACCAAAGATACAGTGAAGGGGGCAGTTGTGTTGCAGGATAAGTGTTTGTCCATTGACAGACAATTGATCAACAGTGATTTCAGTCATTTATAAAAAGAAAGAAAGAATGAAAGAACAAATATGTTTTTGTTGTGGGTTTCCAGCTTCTAAAATGTGACGTGTTCAGTTTTGGACAGTTGGACTTTTGCTTTGGAAACCTGAGATTGTCACTTTTCACATAAGCTTGACATTTTTTTGACTACATGATCTGGATCTGACTGCATTAACATAATGACCCAAAAATAAAATTAATTCTCCACCTGATATCAATCTGTGAGACAGAGAGCCCATTTGGTGTAAAAATGAGAGTAGGCAAACTCCTGTTAATATTCCGTGACAAAATAAAGTTTTCGTACAAAAACATGAATCAGTTCTTTTCCTGAATGTAGCTGTTACTGCTACTGTCACTCCAAAAACCCGCGCAAAAAAAACAGACAATTTAATTAGATATGTCTGTCCAACTAGGAGACAGGGACTGTTGTTTAAATACAACACACTGGAGTCTATTTCACATTCACTAGATCAGTAAGATTGTCTCAGCTGTGGCCGAGGATGTGTGCCAACATGTCAGGACGCTTGGCTCCGGCAGCAGCGGATTCATTAAAACCATGTTCCCAGGATTTAATAATTCAAGGGCCAAGGCCAAACGGTGGAGCTGTTGTTGCATTCAAGCTCGCAGGCCTGCTTAAGCGGTCACCTTGAGAATAAAGAAGAGGAAGGTGTGCTCTGCATCAGTGTGTGAACGCAGGCCAACAATGTGGTGATGATATGAAGATGCATGTAAAGCCCTTTGAATAACAGTTGTGTGTTTGATTGTAGTAAAAAAAAAGATATCATCTCTGCTGGTGAACCACAAACTGACACCACGTCTAATCAGATCGGTCTTTGAACTGGATGCGGTGGATTCCAGTGTTTCCAAGTAGAGCTTTTTTTTTTTCTTTTGTAATTTTAGATTTGCTCAGCGGGGTCACCAAACTGAGATTTCCCTGCTGGACTTTGTTCTGGTAAGGTGACCTGCAGTTGTCAGGCTGCCAGCGCCTCGCCACCACACAGCCACCACACAGTCACACACAGTCACACACAGTCCACCACACAGTCACACACAGCCACCACACAGTCACACACAGCCTCCACACAGTCACCACACAGTCACACACAGTCACACACAGCCACCACACAGTCACACACAGCCACACACAGTTACACACAGTCACCACACAGTCACACACAGCCACCACACAGTCACACACACAGTCCCACCACACAGTCACACACAGTCACACACAGCCACCCCACACACCCCACAGTCACACACAGCCACCCCACAGTCACACACAGCCACCATACAGTCACCACACAGTCCACCACACAGTCACACACAGTCAACACACAGTCCACCACACAGTCCACCACACAGTCACACACAGTCAACACACAGTCCACCACACAGTCACCACACAGTCCACCACACAGTCACACACAGCCACCCCACAGTCACACACAGCCACACACAGCCACCACACAGTCACACACAGCCACACACAGCCACCACACAGTCACACACAGCCACCCCACAGTCACACACAGTCACCCCACAGTCACACACAGTCACCCCACAGTCTCAACACACACACTAGTGAGGGCCTTCACTCAGGGGGATTTCTTTCTTTCTTTCTTTCTTTCAATCTCCCTTCCTTCCCTCTTTTATGTCCTTTTAGCCCTCATTTTCGACCTTTTTATCATTGTCTTTCCCTTTTGTCCTCCCTTATTTTTCTTTCATACCTCCTTCGTCCCCTTCTACCTTATTTCCTTTTCTTTCTTTCTTTCATTAATTGCTTCTTTTCTTCCTTTTATTTGTTTGTCCTGCCCTTCTCTCTTCCTGTTTCTTTTTTCATTTATAACTTACCTTTCAGTATGTCCTTCCCCTTCCTCCCCCTATTCTCTCCGTTCCTCTCTTCCCTCTTTCTCTCCCTCGTTCTTTTCCCATAAGCCCGTTCATTAGCAGCGTTTCATTCTCTAATGACATCATCTGTGAAATCTGTTTGCACTGGCTCCACTTTCTTTCTTTCTTTCGTTCTCATTTCCTGCGTCGAGTGGTCTAATTTCCCACTCTCTTTTCCACAGTAACAGTGTGTTGACAGTTGAAGTAATCAGTCGGTAGTAATCAGCACATTTGTTGCCATGGCTCCCAACATCAGCTGTGGACATGTTGTAAACATCTGACCACTGATCCACATCCAGCTGATCAGCTGCTCACTAACAATCCTGTGTGCTCAAGTGTTTTCCAGGACAGACACACCTCACTGTAACATGACACACACCTCACTGTACCGTAGTTTTCAGAAGGCTGCATGTCTTTAGATCCGGCGGGGTTCCTGGTTTCACTGATCACACGTTTTCCTCAAAAACCTGGCAACAATTGTTTTGATTCAGCACGTGACCATATAAACAATTCACAAGAGAATTGGGTTAAATGTGTCATTACCAACCTTGTCTGGACGAGCTATATTTTCCATTACAGTAATACATACAAGCCTTTGTGTTACTGTTAACCTGCAGCCATGGTAACAGCATCTCCTTTTGTCATGTAAGCTTTGATTCATGTTAGATTCTAATCATCTTAACCCTTGTGCTGTCTTCCCGTCAAAATTGAAAATCAACACTTTTCTTACGTTTTGGTCCCATTTTTTCAATGTTTGTCACTTTTTTGACATTTTCAACACTACGTAACACTAACTTATTAACATTAGTTTTACAGTTATTTTTGGAATTTATGGTCAATAAACCTAACTTTTAGGAAGTTATACCTAATGTTTGAGTTAGAAAAGCAGAAATTAGGAATTATTTTTACTAAAATGAAAGGAATGGATGTTGATGATAATCAGACTGGAATATGTCAACTTTTACTCAATACTATTTCAAAAACACTTCCATTTGTTTTACAATGCTATAAAATTGAATAAGACGCCCCAAAATTAATGAAAGTAGAGATTTTCAATCATGTTATTTTGGGTAATTAAAAAGAACATTGATATAGGAAAACGGGTCAATTTGACCCGAGGACAACATGAGGGTTAATACAATATTCTTGTACATATTTCTTTATCTGGCGATATGGAGAAAATCAAATATCACGCTATTTTTTACCCTGATATCAATACCACAACGATATTGTATGATGAGTGGGTATAGATAAATAATAGAACAGCTAGAACAGGTAAGTTCAGAAAATGACATCCCTTTACTGTAATGCAGCCTTTAAAACCAGGAAAAGACAACACTTATGCTACATTATGATATCCACAATCTAAGATGATATCTAGCCTCATATCACAATATCAATATAATATCAATATATTGCCCAGCTCTAGGTTAAACCCAACCCTTCTGCATCAGTCCTCCCAATCAGAGGCTATATACTGTCTTTGGTCCTGTGAGGTGATGTCCTTATAGTTGTTTTGATTGCCCTTAATGCATGCAATTTATGTCCATGTTTTGATTTATTGTTAGTTTTTGTTATCTCTTTGCAGAAAAAAACACACATACTCAGACCAAGGATATGAATAATAATAAAAAAAAAAAAAAAAAGATCTGCTTTAACTGCCAGCCCGCTGACTGCGTCTCCGTCATGCTGAATTAAGTTGACTCTCCGTGGGTTTGCCTACATCAAGTTGCCCAATCGGATCACAGTGTGTGAAATATTCATAACTAAACACACCAAATGAAAATATTGTGGATGTGTTGTGCCTCTTTTTTGGCACACTCCTTCAAAGTTCAGTCTGACATACATGTATGTAGTATCTCTGGAAACTTTGGGATCTCCACTAAAATTTATAGTAGAGTTTTGCAAGTTTGAACAAATTGTAGCTGCACAGCATGAGTTTGTAATGACTGACCCACTGGCAGGTCAGTACGGCTAAATTCAAATAACGCATCGTACATTTAGCCTGTTAGCTGTTGGTTGCCATGCAAAACCAAAACGATACAGAAACTATGGCATAAGATAAGGCTGTGGCTCAGTGGTAGAGTGGTTGCCTGCCAATCGGAAGGTTGGTGGTTCAATCCCCGGCCCTGCAGTCCCATGTCGAAGAGTCCTTGGGCACTCTTCGACTTTCATTTTAGTAAAAACTGAACCCCGAGTTGCCCCCGATGCTGCGCATCGGAGTGTGAATGTGTGTGAGTGTTTATCTGATGAGCAGGTGGCACCTTGTACGGCAGCCTCGGCCTCGGTGTATGAATGTGTGTGAATGGTGAATGTATCCTGTATGATGTAAAAGTGCTTTGAGTAGTCGTTAAGACTAGAAAAGATATATAAATACAGCACATTTACATAACATATGAACCGTCTTGTGTCCTCTGTCCTCATAGCATGCCGGGCTTTACCTCCAGCCTATCAGGCCCACTGGACTTGTATGTGATTTGTCTTTTGATTCGACTTGAGAGCCAGCAGACGTGTTCATCTTCCAGACGAGCTTCATATTTAATTCAGTGGGCCAAGCCTTCAAGGGTTTTCTGTCTGTCTTATTCTCCACGGAGTAACATTTTCTTCATAGCATTTAGTCATGATACTTCAGATTACCAAGGGATATAAAATACACAATGTGGGAACGAGCTTCTAATGAAAGCTCTTTGCTGTATTATATGGCTGGTGGGAGTGGCTCTGAAGAATGTTGGGACAAATAATAGCTGTGTTCACTGTTAATTATAATGTGAAGATGGATGAGAGTAACTAACCACATCACAACTTTTCTTATTTTTTATTTAAAAGGATTTCTAGATCATAGCTGGACTGTCATCTCGGCGCTCTTTGTTGCAGTTAGAGAAGATAAATTGGAAACATATAAGCTCTTAGTCCTGCTAGTGTCTTGACCAAGGTGATTTGGTGAACTCTAATAAACAGGTTTTGATGGATATATAATGATTAGGGTGTTAAAAATAGCTTTAAATGTGCACCTTTGCTCTAAAAGAAATCATAGGTCTAGTCTTAATACCAGCATGTGTTGCTTGGATGCGTATAGATACCATAAGAATTTCAGGTAATAGCCAAACATAGACAACATAGTCCATCAAAACATGTCAAGAACAACATAATTATAAACATATTTTGTCTTTATCCTTCCTGTCTACCCTGGATGTGGGAATGGGTTACATCTGCTGCTTGGGATATTTTAACAATAGTTTCCTGGTATAATGGGAGTGTGAAAGACAGAGCTGGGAGAAAGTAAGAGACTTCCCTCAACAGTGTGCTAAATATGGACTGCTATTTACAGAGCACCAATAATTAGATCGGTCGTCCCACACAACGCTGGTGTCAGCTGTTACTGTTACAGTATAGTTTAAAGATGGCTTAATCCACAATGATACAGCTAGTAAAAGATCATGTGGTTTAGTTATTTGTAAAGAATGTAAAAAAGAAATGCAGGTGTATCTTAAAAAAAAGCTTTATGTGCCTGTCACTTTAAGATAACGTTGCATTAGAGGTAGGCTGTTGCCATGCTATTGTCAAAGCTAGCTGTTAATACCTTATATATATATACACACACGTTATATATATATATATATATATATATATATATACACACAATACACAATACATTGGGAAAAGCAGTTGCAAAACAGCTGCTCACATGTCTTTTAAGATACTTTTGTAACATTTTATAGAGGAAGAGTTTTTGCCTTTTGGACACTGATCTCAACATGAATCTACTTCCTCTGCAGCGGTGCGCTGGAGGCATGGCTGTGTGTGAAACCTTGACACGATCCTCTGCTGAAAATGAGGTCACTCTCACCTGAATCTGGTCTGGAGCTTTTTATAAATCCTCCAGCTACACCGACCTTTACTGTAATAAAGCAACACAACACAACGCTTCCTCCTTTATTTCATTTTCTCCTTTCTCCTTACATGCCCCATCTGTCTATCTTGCTCTTGCTTCTGTTCGATGACAGCTACTCTCATCTCGTTTTCTGTTTTTACCCTTGTGAGGGGGACAGGGTTTTATACACCATGTATTCTGATTTGATGAGTGCCCATCCCATTTTCTGTTAGCACCGACACTGACCTGACCTGAATAAGAAAGTAGCATTTCCATTTTAATCATTTAATCTCCAGACTGGCTGAAATGTGAGTGCAATAGAAGAACATGGCTTAATTCTCAGATGAGCAGTGTTGCAGCAGGATTGCGGAGCAGAGGAGTTGTCAGACCGTTTATTGGTTCATCTGGGCTGCTGATGCTCAGGAGGAAGAGAGAGTTCTTCATTATCTCAGGGTTGGTCTTTCCATTCCCAGCTCCTCTTGTCCACATGGTGTCCACATGGTGTCCACGTGGTGTCCTTAAGATTTTGAACCTCAATGGCCAGACCAACACCTCGGCATCGTATGTGTGTGTCAAATTGTAAAGGCGCTTTGTTTGCATAGGCAGAAAAGTGCTTTGTAAGTCCAATTACAACAGGAATATTATCAACAATTTTGATAATCTATTCATCAAAAAAAAATACCAATGATTCCAGCTTCTAAAATTGTGTAGCTTCTTGTGTCTCATAAAGATAAAATTTGAATGTCTTTGTGAAGCGTGAAAGCTCATTTTGGACTTTGACAGCAATTTTGTTGTTTGTTTGTTGGCTGCAACTAACTAACTAACTAATAACTATATATTTTCATTGTGGATTATTCTATCGTTTAGCTTTAGACATCTTGCATGTCCAACCCAAAATCCAAAGATATTCAATTTACACTGATAATAATAATGATAATTATTAAAGAAGATGAAAGCAGAGAACGTTTGGAGATTTTCACTTGGAAAATTACTTCAAGATGCATCAATTGTTAAAATAGTTGAAGATTATTTTTCCCTCAAATGACTTGTTACAGCTGTAGCAGTTTGGCTGTGCGACTCCATCGCAGAGCCAGTGTGCTGTAATATCTACTGGTTTTGGATTGTTAGCCGAACAAAACAAGCATGAGCAAGGCTCTTGAAAATTGAAACTTTTCACAAGATTAATCAACCATAAGAGATTAATCAATGATCAAAATAATCATTAGATGCAGTGCTAATAAAATATAAAGTATAAGCCATAAGTGAAATATTACTAATTCATGTGCAATTATTATATAATGCAGTTTGCTATATCTAACTTATGCACATAAGTCAGATATAGCAAACTGTCTTGTCTTGTCTTGTCTTAAATTGTTATGCCAACATGGACAAGAGGTCCTTAAGTTGGTAAAATTGTAGCACAACAGTTCCCCAGGGAAATCATTAACATCACGTTGTGTTTCTGCCTCTGCTAAAGGTTTAGATGGACGTTGAAATGTATTTAGTATCAACTATGAAATTTAGAATATGAAATGTGGTCGTTTTTTTTCTTCTGAATATAGAGATAGATGGTGTCGTGAGATGCATATAATGGTGGACCCGAATGCAGAGAGGAGGCAGGCAAAACGTCAGGCTTCAGAGTTTAATAAAAGAAAAAGGAAGTACTGAGATGGGCAGGCAAAAAACTAAATCCAGGGATCAAAAAACGAGGACAGGAACACGAAAACAAAAGCCGAACAAACCAGAAATAGAGACCAAAAACCAATCAGCAAGGAACCAGACACGAACTGCCACGGGGAGACGTGACACTACAAGGGACTGACACAGGACAAGGGAAGCACCAAGACTCAGTCCAGAGGGTAACGAGGTCACAAGAGGCAGGGGACAAGAGGGCCGGGAAGAGACCAGACTTCAAAATAAAACAGGAAACAGAACATATACAAGACAAGACCAAAAATACAACACAACAAACGCAAGACATGACAGAACCGGGCTAAGAAATAAACACAGGAAAACAGACTACCACAATAAAATAAGACAAAAACCATAACAGACAGTTATAAAACATACCCAACATCCCTTTATGAGGATGTTGCATGTGGCATGCCCATATCACAGTAATAGTTTAGTGACAGTGAACGAGTGTTGACACCAAAACCAATCTGTGCTGCTGTTTGCACCTGTGTGTGTGTGTGTGTGTATATGTGTGTGTGTGTGTGTGTGTGTTGGTTGACACGAGCGACAGGGAGGGGATTTGTGTGTCTGGAATTAAATCCCACTGCATTCTTAAGCTTTTATTCTTTCTTTGACTTGAGTTTTTCACAATTTATTTCGACTTTGACGTCAATGTTTACGCCTGTTGTCCTGACTGGTGTGGAGATGTGAACTAGGGCTGCTGGTTTATGGAAAAATATAATCACAATTATTTAAAAGGATTACACGGTGACTTTTGGAAAGATGTTGCAATTATTGAACTTAAAAAACAGCAAAACAGTTCAACAAGAAAGAAAGAAAGAAAGAAGAATTTTTTTTTTTAACGCAGTTTCCTCACTGTTGGCCAAATGAAGGTTTTTCTTATCTTAACAAATCAACAGGGGAAACCCTTTGAACTGGGACATTTCCCTCTTAATACTTTTCCCATTGGAACTTTTTGTTCCATTCAGAACACAAGACAAAATAGACAAAAAGAGTTTACTTGCAAAACATAATTTGCAAAAAATAATAGTTTTTTCTTTTTTATGTGATCAATTAGGAGCCAAAATCACAATTACAATTAAAATCTCAACACAGCTTGTTGTGTCCTGTGCAGGTGAGCCAGCCCCCCCGGGCAGAGCAGCCGGGCCAGCTGCTGGGCGCCTTCGACGAGAAGGCCTACCTGGCGGGGAAGCAGCTGAAGCCGGGGGGACGACCCGTACAGAGATCACGCCTTCAACCTGCAGGAGAGCGACCGGCTGGGCAGCGAGCGAGCCATCAGAGACACCCGGCACTACAGGTGAGCAGGGTTTACGCCTCAGACCTGGTCTGGTAGTTGACCTGAGCCCCCTGACTGCAGGGGTCACTCCATGCTCTGTCTGTGAGGAACTGGCTTCTTTTTCTCTGCTTGGTTTCAAACAGTGGATGATGAAATGGCTTCCTCACCACATGATGAGAAAATATGTTATAATAGAGGTGTCTTCTGTGAAAAATATAAAAAAGATTGTAGGTCCATTTGTGAGGGATTTGGATAAAGACAATATTTTATGACTCTACAAGTATGTGACATTCCAACTTGTAACATTGTGTGTCTTTTTAATGATTTTTAGCTTATTTTGAAGCAAAATTAACACGCACTCTCAATAGAATAGAATAGAATGCCTTTATTGTCATAATACACAAGTGCAGTACCTGTGCAATGAGATTGAAGCAAAACCTTTACAGTGTTGACACGAAATCTAAAAATCTAAAATATAAAGTATAGGTAGTGCAGAGAAAAAGGAGAGGGGGGGGGGACCTGGTGCACAGTCCTGAGTCTTGAGAGCAGCAATATACATATATAAAATAGCTTTGTATGCACATTAGGCAAAAAGTAGTTAAGTATTAAAAACAAATAAATAAATATTGCACAGTAATGAAATGAAATGGTTACATATTAAATATTGGACTGTATGAAATCAGTGGATGGAGTTCCTCAGAATAAGATGGATACATTTGTTCCTCTTTACATACATTTCCTGCTGTATCTCTGTACCTGTAGCAGAGTATTTAGCCATCAGTGATCTCAGCTCGCGTTAGAAGACATAGCATCACATAGGACCCCCCCCACTTCCTGTGTACAGTAGCTGACAAGGCACTCAAATCAACCTCTAATGACCTTTTATTGAATCTGTATTCATACAAGCAGAGAAGGTTAGCTGAGTGTGCATGCTCTGTTACAGTCACAGCCTGCTGTATAATATGTAATATAACACTGAGAAATAATACAACAAGAACAAATAGGAGTCATAAGCACAACAGAATAATAAGCACTATAAAACAAATAAATTGAATATGAATATAATCTTAACCCTTCCCGTCAAAATTGAAAATCAACACTTTTGTTGACGCTTTTTTCGATGTTTTTAACTTTTTCTTACGATTTTGTCCCTTTTTTCAACACTTTTGATGCTTTTTTTCAATGTTTGTCACTTTTTTTTGACGTTTTCAACACTACGTAACACTAACTTACTAACTTAGTTTTACAGTTATTTTTGGAATTTATGGTCAATAAACCTCATTTATAGGAAATTATACCTAATGTTTGAGTTAGAAAAGCAGAAATTAGGAATTATTGAGACTAAAATTAAAGGAATGGATGTTGATGATAATCACAGACTGGAATATGTCAACTTTTACTCAATACTATTTCAAAAACACTTCCATTTGTTTTACAATGCTATAAAATTGAATAAGACGCCCAAAATTAATGAAAGTAGAGATTTGTACTTGGCAAAGAGCGTTGGGTGGAATCAATCATGTTATTTTGGGGAATTACAAAGAATATTGATATAGGACAACATGAGGACAACATGAGGACAACATGAGGGCAACATGAGGGCAACATGAGGACAACATGGGGACAACATGAGGACAACATGAGGACAACATGAGGACAACATGAGGACAACATGAGGGTTAAATGGCATCATGTCTTGATCAGTACATACCAGTATGCAGTCACAAATAAAATGGTCTCACATTGTCAGACCTGTTTTAGCTTTAACATTATTTTCTTTACCATAAGGAAGAAACAAATTACAAAAACAATTGTACGCAAATGGCTTTACAATAACAGAGAAAATGGCCTGAATCATCTGAAGGTCTTCTGACCTCGCCTGAAAGCCTTTGGCAACAGGTGGCTGAGGTTCAGAAATTTATACAATTGTTACCTGGCAACCAGATATTTCCATGTCACTACAGCAACAAATGCTGAGGCAACTCCACAAGACACCGCCGCTAATAACAACAGCCCAGAATGTGTGTTCAAGGACCGGATGTGCCAATGTAACGCATAGATGTGAATTCTAAAGAGAAAGAAGGCAGACGTGCTCTCCCTCTGTGATGAACGTGTGATAAATTCTTCTCCCTGTAGGTGTGCGTCTCTGAATTATGACACGGACCTTCCCTCCACCAGTATCATCATCACTTTCCACAACGAGGCTCGCTCTACTCTCCTTCGCACCATCAAAAGGTAACGAGGTTGAACTCAAACGGCCCGATGAGTCCGGAAAACGACGCTCACTCATGTTTTCTGACCTTCATCTCTCTTTTTCTCCCTCTCAGTGTCCTGATGCGAAGTCCTCCATCTCTGATTCAAGAAATAATCTTGATAGATGACTTCAGCTCTGACCGTGAGTTTTAAGTTGTTGTTTTTTTACTGGGGAAAGTTGTGGAAAAAGGTGGAGCTGCCATTGAGCATGGGTGATTATTAGACTTTTATTCATGGGAACTGTTGTGTTTCTGTAAATAACATCCCAGACTACAGTCTAGACCTGCTCTTTTATGAAAAGCGCAATGAGATAACTGTTGGTGTGATTTGGCGCCATATAAATAAAATTGAATTTATTAATGAAAGTAGAGATTTACCTAAGAGCATTGTGTGGAATCAATCATGTTATTTTGGATAATTACAATCAAGTAAGGTAGGTAAAAAGAACATTGATATAGGAAAATGGTTCAATTTGACCCAAGGACAACATGAGGGTTAATGTGTGTGTTCGTTTATATTTGTAGGCACCAACCACCAAGGCTAATTACTTACTTGGCAATAAACCTAACTGGGATTTGGATGAGCTGGCGCTGCTACCACCATGACAACCTGATTAGTTTTTATGTAAAAAGTGAATTAGTCGTCCAACTGACCTTGATACAAAGTGCAGGTTGTGTTTCGTTAGGTAGCTGACTGGGACTGTGAAATTAGAAGATAACCACATTTGAGTAATTTTCCCCTTTGTCAGCATGAGGCAGAAAAATTACATGAGCTCATGCTTCTACACTGTCCACAGCGCTTTCTGTAATTACCACCGCATGCATCTGCTGTCTGTGGGAACAACACAGTGACCTACATTCACTGTGGACACTGACACATACACACAAGCTCTATGTGCACACACACACACACACACACGGAGACACACTGAGGTGTCAGACATCAGACAGCAGTGTCTCAGTGGCAGCTCTGTTAGCTCACCAACAGTTTGTGTTTATTCTCTCTGTGCTGCAGTTTACCTGAACCCCTGTTGAACTGTAGTGGTGAAATGTAATAAGTATATTTACACAAGTACTGTATTTAAGTACACATTTGAGGTAATTTAAGTCTTTTCTTTCCATGCCACTCTCTACTCCTTCTCCGCTTCATTTCAGAGAGAAATATTGTACTTTTTAGTCCACTACATTCATCTGACAGCTTTGGTTACAAGTTACTTTGACATCTACAATTTGGCACAAACAAATGTAATTTATAAAATACAATGTTTTATTATAAATTAAACTACCCAACAATATATCGGCCTACAGCTGAAATGATTAGGTCATTAAACACTCGGTTGATTGACAGAACCGTTTGGATCTAAAATGTGAGGATCTTTCTGCATTAAGTTCTTTTACTTTTAGTATTTTAAGTACATTTTCCTGGTGATACTTACATACTTTTACTTTTTCAATGCAGGACTTTTACTTGGAACAGAGTATTTTTTACAGTGTGATATTAGTACTTTTACTTAAGTAAAGGATCTAAATACGTCTTCCACCAATATTTGGGTTAGTGACATGACATTAGAGCCAAAATTATCAATCAATTATGAATTATCTTAGCATTAATTATTAGGGGTCAAGGAGCGAAGCTGCGTGGACTGCGCGTATTTGCCTGTATTATTATTATTATTATTCATAAGAAACCCATATTCCCATACACGGAAAGTCCAGTCCTATGCCAAACACAATCAGTGTGATTTGTGTGCTAATTGTCCTGATGGTGGCGCTACAACAGCCATTTATAATTCTACACTTTAAAAATCCATAACAATACACTCTATATAATAATATAGTGGCAACATATGCCAAATAGTAGCCCAAATAGAGCAGAAACTGTCCTCTAACCTAGTGGCAAGTCCATTACTTTACATTTTGTCTTTTTGAAACCTATGTCCTCCTACAGTTTTGTTTCAATTGACACCAAATTTGGGCAACATTATCTACATACACAGTAGTATTAACAGATCCTGCAATTTCTTCCACATTAAATGTTTAATGTTCATGGAAGAAATTCATCATCCATAGATCACTGTTGATTTGGTGTGCAAAATTTCAGATTTTTTTCTCAAAATATGAAAACATTTTTTTATTGTGTCCTCATCTACGCATCAACACGCATTGCGGTCACTGCAAAAAAGAGCATCTTTAAACATCAGTTTGGCATTTATTGATCTTTGTGAAAATAAATTACAGGCATCTCTATGTTGTCTTAACCAAGTGCACGCATTCTCAGAATTTTCCAATGACAAAATAATTTTTTACAGCAGTTAAAAATTCTGCATTCTCACGCAGTCCTGCTCCTGGTCTAATAGGTGTTGCGATGCTACTTGTGACATCACCCAGACGATAGCTCCCTGAGATCAGACACAAAGGTTCTGAGTTTGATTACCTGACATTACAAGATGATCGTACACATACTGTATCTAATCAGGCATTGTAATTTGGACAAACGACCTGCATATTTTTAATGTGTGTCTGCATTAACACACCTGATTCTGATTAACAATCAGTGGAGTTCTACTTTAGGACAGTCATGTTATTGAGTAAACCCAGGCTGACTCAATAAAATACAGCCCAAATAGCTAGAGGAGTCATCACGTCTGCCTTTAGACCCGAAGATTGCGAGTTTAAAGCGTAACTCTCGGCAAAATGCAACCTAGGATCTTTTTGTGAATGCACCCGAGTCAAACTTTTGTTTAAAAGCACAACTCAGTGTTGGCTTTTCTGCTCGCCGCCATCTAACCAGTCAAAAAGTGTCAATCTCCGAATGCGACGTACCAGGGAGGAGAGTAAAGATGGAAAGCTCCTAAAGCTTAGTTCCATATAAATGCACGGATAATTTGTTGTTTTGTGGTTAGTGAAACACAAAATTGAACTTGTAGCAGCTCATATAAGAATGACATTTCCTCCTGTGGAGTCCGTTCATTCGCAGATCAAAGCTTTTTGACTGAAAAGATGGCGGTGAACTGAAAAACCAACAGCTAAAGTGAGACGTTCAAAACCTTTCTTTTTAGTAAACTCTGTGGACACAAGCAATGTTCTCAGTGCTGAGTTCATGTGTAGAGCCAAAGTCTCATGTTGTGTCGAGCCTTCTTAGTGTTTTAAAAATATTTTAGAAGTGCCCCTACCTCTCCCATTCAAAAGGCCATTTGACCGAAAAGGAGAATACGGTAAATCTTAAACTTGCGTTCTAAATATGCTTTTAAACCAAAGTTTGACTTTGGTACATTCACAAAAAAAGACCCTAGGTTGTGAGAGTTGTGCTTTAAAGCTCAACGGTCACAATGGCACATCTTAGAAAAAATCAGCCATTGTGCTTTGGACAGCTTCCCTGTGTTAAAATGCTGGGCCCGACCATCGCTGCGGAGCGGCTATATATATATATATATATATATATATATATATATATATAAACCAGTTTGTGGCTTTTAGTTTTGACTCAGTCTGACTGAAGAAAATAAGCCGCCTGCTCTGTTTCCTCCTGCTTTCTCTTCCATGCGGCTCTCCTGCGTTGCTACTTTCTAATGCTGTGTTTCATTTAAAGTCTCACTAATCCCTGCTCAGAAAAGTAAAAGAAAACGTCTTTTTAAGTTGCGGTTTGAAGCCAGGAGGTTAAACATGTTCTCTAAAACCTGCATGATGTTAACTGAACATGTTTTGTTTTTTCACACACAGTGAGGTGTCAGCTCTGTTCTAACATACCAGGGTTTATATCCTAAAGGATTTGGGCCTATTTTGTTTTTATCAAGGTTTTTTTCTTGGTTTGTTCAATCCATCAATTATATAGTCAAATAGTCGACAAATCCCTACTAAAACCAAACATAAAGTACGTTATAAAATTAAGTCACATGACTAATGGATGGGTTGTAAACAAAGACACAGAAACAACCTCTGATAGTACCCTGATGAAGGTAAAATAGCTGAAATCATTTGAGAAATAACACATGGTATGCTGGAGAAGATTTTTCACATTTAAATGAAGATGCATTACCACACTGTCGAGCCTTAACAAATGTTAGTCTTATTTGTCTACCAAGACATAATAGAATAGACTTTAGACAGGCAGTAAGCTGAGGCAGTGAGAGCGCGACCTGATTAGTTAGTAGATGTGACCTGGCAGCCAGGCGGATGCCTGGAGGAGGTGGTGGGGGTTGTCAACAGGAGTGTAATCCCATCATAAGGACACCGTCCCCAGTTTAGGACAGTGATCTTTAGTGTGACAGCATGGGCTCCAATAGATCCAATGGATTTTGGTAAATTAGCGTACAAGAAATGATGTGCTATGTTGTAATGACAGGAAATCATGCAGCTTTAGATGACTTTCTGCTCTTTCCCTGAGTGCTACACACACACACACACACACACACGCAAGCTGTCCGCTCTTTATGAACTCTAATACGTACTAATACACTCCTGCACACACTCACACGTCCCCAGTGATATGACAGCGTAAATGCAAACCAGCAGGTTCGTACACGGCACATTTAATTAAGGAGGATTACAACTTGTCATGCTTATTTCTGTCAGCATATGGCTGTATCGCTGCTGGGGAGAGGGTCTGCTGGACCTACCCACAATCCCTCAGCAAGGTCACACTCACTCTCTGCTGCTAATGCTAATCCTCTCAAGTGTATGTGTGTGTGTGTGTGTGTGGTTCAGCCGTACACATCAACAAAAGGTCTGCGCCAGGGATTGCTCATGTAGAAAAAGGGAGTGGATGATGGGAATGAGCTAGCTGCTTTGCTGGATTTGTTTATGGAAAAAAGATTTTGAATGCAATTATCCGGGGAAATGCAGCTCTTTTGTTTCAACACTCAGTCACTCTGAACACTTTTTGAGTTTATGTGTTTGCAGTTATTTGCAGAACTGTGATGGAGCACTAATGGATGTTGTGCTTGTGTTAGGGCATCTTATACTGTGGTGTGAGTGGTTTTTACTGAGAGGGTGTATCTCTGTAACTATCTCCTTGTGCGACTGTGTTTATGTGTGTTTTAGTTAATCCACATATGTGTGGTAGTGTGGTGTGTTTGTGAGTGACAGAGTGTGATGTGTTTCTCAGTGTGTGTTCTGCCGCCACCATAACATCCCATCTCCTGTGCTCTCCTCCTCCAGCTGAGGACTGCCAGCTGCTGTCTCAGATCCCCAAAGTGCGCTGCCTGAGGAATGCCAGGAGAGAGGGTGAGTGTGGGGGACGGGGTGGACGTGAAGGGCTGAGGCAAATTGTCTTAATGGAAAAGAGATGCTACAGCATAAAGGTGCTGTACTGCTTACACACTGTTTTTAATACTGTACACTTAATGCCCCAAACTGCACACACTAAATGCAAAAGTGCCTCATATCTCCTTCAAAATGAAGCATTTGCATCAAATGGCAAACACTTAGTTCCTAATAGTAAATCTTTGGATATACCATCTACACATTGTTGTTTCATAGGCTTATATCTACATTTCCATACAATGACCTAATGTGAAAGTAATCTTTTTTTTAGTGTTTTATGCACTGGATAACTGAGTGAAAGGCTGAGAAATAGCGTATAGTTTTGGAGATTTTTCTCTTTGAGGGACAGGTTTCATAAAATCATGTGACATGTAAAGATTTTGTGTGTAAGCAGTACAAAAAAGTGTAAGTAATCCAACATATAGGTATAATTGTTATAGCATGTTGCAGCATGTTACAGCATATGTTGTACTGTATACTTAAATAAAGAAAAATATTGGACAAAAAAGGCATGTTTATTAGCACAGCATCATTTTTTTAAATCTATATTTATCCAGGTGAGTCGATGACCTCTCACATTCCCACAGTTCCACATTCCTACGTGGAAGCTGCCCAGTTCGACCACAGTCTGGTCTGCTGCCTGAGCAGCTCCACTGGAGCAGGTTGGGGGTTAAGGGCCTTGCTCAAGGGCACCTCAGTGGTGGTAATGAGGGGGGGGACAAGCTCTGCTCTTTCGCTTTCCCCACCCCATATTATCCTGTCGGTCTGGGGATTGAACGCTTCTCATTCCCATTTATTACAATAATCCGATAAAGTAAAGTAAAATATTTTAAGTCATAATAATGACTTAAAATAAAAGTAGACAAAGTTAATACAGTTTTAGTGAAGTTACCAATGAATACTGTGGCAACTAACAATCATTCAATTTTATTTACTCCATCACTTTTTCTTTTTTCATTGTTTCAATTAATTGATTCGAGAATAAATTGTGAGCGAATAGTGGAAGAGACCCAGCACACGTTCTAAGAGCCCATTCTGTCTGGACAGAACCTCAAAATATTAAATGTACAATAAAAAAAAAAAATGGGAAAAGCTGCCAATCATCATGCTTGAGAAGCTTTTCTTGAAACTCAAAATCTGTTATCAAAATAGATTTTAATTTCTTTGTTTTAATAAATCAATCAATTGTCGAATCATTAGCAGTATCAAAAACGTAACCAGACTGTAAAGCCTCAATATCAGAGCCATAATCAACACGAGTGACCCAAAGTCCTGTTATGCACCTGTCACTTCCCCTGGACAGGTGCATGGACCTGGCATGAGAAATTAATTTGGATCAACTCCACAAAGTTTTCTTAATTTCATCCCCATATAAAAAACCACAAAATAGAAACAGGAAACTGTGCAGAAGCATTGGTTGTTTCATGACCCACGTTTCTGAATAGAATGAAGTTAATCCCTGAATTAGGTAAAATCCTCGACTTAGAAAACAAGAAAGTTCAGCCAAAGTAAAAGCCAAAAGAAGCAGCGTTGCTGATTTGTTTAGCTGTCTTAACAATAATCCCTCTTATTCAGGCTGCTCTCTCTGCAGACTGGAGACTTTGTTTGGGCTTAAGAAGCACATGCTGACAAAACATAAGCATATTGAATTTAGGCAGGCGGAACCCAACCGGCATCCCAGGTACACAAGCCTGATTAATCTCAAATTTACTGTAAAATAGTCTCCTAATCCATGTCATCATGTCTGTTTGGTGGCTTTTGTTAGGTAACAATGTCGACTAATCACTAGTGTTTTATCTGGAGCATCCAAGAAATGCAAAGATTAAAACATAAAAGACAAAGCCCCTGGGACTTTAGAGTTGGTTTTGCTTCATGCAGCTCTTAATGGTTTCACACCGTCTGGCACCGTTGGCTTTCTCTCCTGTAATGGCGTCAAATCGCTGCCTGAGATCATAGAGCATTGACGCATTACAGGAAATGTACCAACAGTTACAACAAACAAGCATGAGGAGGCAGGCTTCTGTTTTATGATGGGAGTTCCCATCATATAACTCTGGTTATATGATGGGAACTATGGAATACCAATAAGGTATGCAGAAGCCTGCCAATAAATATCTGATAAAAGGTAAAGAAAAGTATTGGCTACAAGTAAGAATTATCTTCTTTGTTATTAAATAATCTGGTTTTCTTGCAAGTAGTCTGTTAATTGTTTAATACAGATACACATTGTATTCACAAAAGTAAAGACAAAAAGTTAGACACCTTATCTCGTATAAAGAGTTATTATCTCATAATCACTAGAAAAAGATCTAAGTAGTTGATGTATAGTTATCAATCGTCACTAACCCATGATGCATGCGATCTGCATGCAGCGTGGACATACAGTACATATTAGCACCATCCACAATAAGTAGCATTAATATTTCCCAGTGTCTCATACCGAGAAGGAAATAAAACCAGATTAAATGAGATATATCCTGTAGCCTAGGTTAGCCATGATATACCTTAACATTTCTCATAATTACAGGATCTTATCTCTTCTTGTAAATTATGAGATAGTACCTCATAATTACAAGATAATACAAGCTGGCTCATTTTTTTTTTCTTTTGTGAATTCAATGTACTTCCTTAGTTTAGTCTATAAAACCTTTCCAAAAAGAACACCAATCACAGTGTGCAGAGCTCAGAGTAAAGTCTTCAAATGTTCTGTCTGACCAACATGACAAAACCCAAAGATAATTCTATTATAAAATATTATTAATATTATAAAACTCAGAGAGGCAGCAAATGCTCACATTGGACAAGCTGGAAACAGCAGATGTTTGTCATTTTAACTTGAGACATGACGGAAACTATTATTTAACAGCAACTGTCGAAGTACTAAAGAATTAATGTAGGATTAGGATTGATGTTTTCAGTGAGGCCATTTTGGGAGCATATAAATGAAGTGTCCAAATTAATCTCCTTTCCCAGTTAAAGGGTTAGTCTGCTGATGGTCTATATTTTTCTTATTATCAACAAGTCCAATGAAAAGACCCCAACCAACAATTACTTGATCTTAATAATAGGTATTTTCTTTGTAGTGAAAGCCTAAATAATGTATCCCTCTGTGCCATAGAGCTCCTTTTATTGTCCAAAACCTATTACACTGCATCAATGAGCCCTACTGAGCACTGGCTGACATTTCCCTTTATTACAATGATCACGGGCACTCTCATTTATTTTCACTCAATCCCACATCAACCATCCCGCTGCTGTAATTAGTCTCCACAGAACCAAGTCTATAGCTAACAGGAGTCTGGGGGTGAGTAAGATTGTATAAAACCTACAGTGTTCAGTTGCGTTAGAATATTACTGAGCCTTTTCTAACAATAAAAATGATTTATTCTTGACCTGTTTTTTAAAGTTGGTTTGGAGCTCAGAGCCACAGACGGGAGTGAGCAAGTATTGAGAGGAAACCAAACACATTGTTGGTTTCGGTCTTTTCATGGGATTTATTGTCAATAACAAAAAATATTGAAGGTTGCAAGCCTTATCTTTTAAGCCTGGGGGGGGCGTCCAGCCCGGCCCGCAGAATCATAAAGAATTTAGCAATTGTTAAGAGGGGAAAAAATGCTTTCTGGTGTTTAACATATCTAGTATTTTGTTGAGGCACAATTGAGATGGAAATAATAGTAGATAGAAACAATCAATAAATAATACAGGCTGATCAGGAAGGGGTCTGGATGAGCTCCTTTATTTTTTTGAAGATTATTTTTTAATGGACAAGACAGCTAGGTGAGAGACAGGGGAGAAGACATGCAGGTAATTGTCACAGGTCGGACTCGAACCCTGGACCTCTGCATTGAGGTATAAACCTCTATGAGTATGTGCGCCTGCTCTACCCACTGAGCCAACCCGCCACTATGCGCTTGTTTTTTAAGGTTATTTGAGATAGAACTGCCGTGTTACAAAGTGCATCTCTGAGGAATTTGATGAAAAAAAGATGTAGAAAATCATCACTCCTTCCCTACCACTCATATTTCTACATAGCACATATACATAAAGGGTTGTTCTCACCCCTGCTGATGCTGCAAACTGCTGAAGGAGGAAAAAAGGAAAAGCTCACCCAGGTTTACTACAGATAAACCTAACAGATACAAATAATTAGCTTTGCCCTTAAAAAACAATTATCTTTACAAACAATTTCACAAGCTTGTGTTGTTTAAATGACCTTTGAATTTGGAACAAAACTCTTCAGATGATGAGATGCACGTGTTTAGTTTATTCTGCAGAATAAAAGACCATTAGCCTCCTCCACACTGCTCGTGTTAAATGCAAATGATTGGGATTGGAGACACACTCTGACAGAAGAAAGAGTCCTCCACTGCCTGTAGCCATTCTCTTCTCAACTTGGTGTCTTTCAAAATAGATTAAACTCTCGGCTTCACATTAGCACTGTTTTTATTCTCACAAGCAATTTAAAGGGGTTAGCAACATTCAGGTGTCTGCTCTAGACTAATCCAATTAAAATCTCTTTTTGTTCTGTAGAAGCTTTTCAACCTAACCGTTAAATATTAATGTCCCAGAAACGCAGATGATCCCTCCTAAAGAAAAAAAAACAATTATTTAATGAGTTGTTTTTAACTTAAATCTGAAAATTGACATTGACTGAAGCCTGTTGGTGCATCTCTGCACTGTGCTGTTTGGTAGTATATATTTTTCTTTCTGTTCTTGCAGGCAGAATGGACACCATGTGACCGTCTGAATGCCGTTTAATTAGAGTTTGTAATCAAAGATGAACAGCTTTCTGTTTTGCAACGATGTCCAATACTAAAACAAGGAGAAATCCACTGTAGAAGAGAGACTCCATTGCATAGTCATAGCAGACTATGCAATGGAGCTATCCGGAAAAAAAAAAAAAACTTTACTTTTGCACTCATTCTCCCCACCTATACATGCAATCCATAGCTGAAGCACACCTGCTGACTTGTTGCTTTTGCAAGGCATTGTTAGAAAACAAAGGACATAACAATAACTCTACTGTATTAGAAGTAGACAAGGAGAGGCAGAGAAGGGCAGCTGCATTAACAGGAAGTCCATTAGTAAGTATTGGGGGACTTGCAAGGGATGGTTTATAAAAACTGTGTTCAAAAAGTGATGCAACTGAGGTCACAATATTTTATTTCCTAATAGAGGCCAGGTCAAATACTATAAAAACACATCCTTCATGTACTAATGTTCTGATGTGGGGTTGTATGAGGTGCTCCAGGATTGAGATTGTTGCTTCCCAATGCCTGATGTTGCTGGAGCTTTTGTAAAAAAATGTGATTAAAGTTGCAAGGTTTTTTGTAATAAAGTTGCGGGAGACAGTTTTTTTTTAAATAAAAAGGAAATTGAGTTTTCCTAGTAACCTTATCAAAAAGGCTCATGATGTTGCAAATGTTGGTATAATATGAAAATGGCTGGTGGGTTTAAGGCAAAAAAATAATTTTTATTAAATGAATCAAATTTGAGCGGGTTGCAGAGAGCAGACAGGATTGAAACAGCGGCCGCTTCAGTGACATCAGAGAGAAAAATCGTTACAGCGTACATTGATGCTGTTATTGATGTTGTACATGTATACAGATGGCAGTTGTCTTTTGCTGTACGTTTTGTTGGTAAATGTGAGATGTTCGAGTCACACACGTCTCGTCAGAAACACGGAAATGAATTTGACCACATACGTGTGATGTCAACCCGTCCTCAGTCCCGCTTGGTCGTTGGCTCTCAGAGTCACATACTGATACAGAGTCTGGGACTGCTGGGTTGGTTGAAGTCGCGGGAAACTCCGGTTACTGGTCAAATTTTCTAAAAAGTTGCGGTGATTGGTCAAAATTGCGAGTCGCACCAAAGTGACGCTGATTGGTTGAATTTGCGTGAATTACCACGATCCGGAAATCCAGAGGGGACTGACTTATCCATAGTCAGTGCATGGCAGCCCCAAGGTACTGCTGTTTATGGGGGCCGCAGCTAAACTTATTTTAGCCACCTAAAAGAAATCAATATTAGTTTAAGGGTACGCTCTATTTATCTGTTATCTATGCTGTCTTCAAAGCCACCAGACTCTTTTTTATTAAAGGAGTCTATCGGCATTGAAGAGAGCACAGATAAAGGCGATAACGTTCAATTCCCCGTCGGAAAGGGCTGTCTGACAGGAAGGTAAAAATGGGGAAAATATTCTGAATATATCGCACACTTACACTGATACACCGTAGATGTTTTTAGTCTAAAATGCAGGTGCACCGAGCGCCATCTGACAAATAATACACTGACTATGGATAAGTACCTCATACAAACCCACTTTAAAAAATCCAAACTATCCCTTAAGAGCCACGGAAGATGGAGGTGTAAGGGAGTAGTCATTGTGACGTAGATTACAGCAATAAATTAAACATGTTAAATCGTTGGAGTGCACCTTTTTAATAGTGATTACCAATGTGCTTTATGTGCGTTTCATGGCAGCAGTCCCTTTGTAACATTAGGCTTTTAAAATGTTGACATCCCTGCTTGCAGTGAAGCAGCATCCAATTTAGGCAAATTGTAGATGTTTGACCCGTGTTGGACTTCAGTGTCATTTCCTCCCTGTGCTCTCCCTCAGGTCTGATCCGATCACGTGTGCGAGGCGCCAACACGGCGTCAGCCTCCATCTTGACCTTCTTGGACAGCCACTGCGAGGTCAACGCTGATTGGCTGCAGCCGATGATCCAGAGAGTCAAGGAGGTACAGACCCACAGGCTCACAGTCTGCCGTCACTCACACTCTCCAATTAGACACTTAATACGTGCAACGCACGCACGCACATACACACAGACACACAGTCACATACACACGGTTGCTTTTACTGGCCCTGTGATGTAACGCTTCAGGGGATTTTGCTCCTATTCAGGGTAGATTTATTGGCTGTGATGTAATATGTTGGAGGTGCATATTGTTAAATAAAAACTCAATATGTTCAGATTGAAGTCATAATATACCTGGTCTGGCTAGTTCACACAGCATTCCAGAATGGGAGAAAAACATGCTCTGGTTTATTGGCATTTCTTTAAACCAATCAAGATCGTCTTGGGCGGAGCTAAGCGCCGGACAGAGCCATGGCGCCTCTGCAAAATAGCCTCTGGGAGGAACTTGTTTTGGTGGAACATGTGTACGTTCAAAGGTTGTTTTAGTCGTTGCAACAGAAAACTCCGATTGGACAGATAGTCTAGCTAGCTGTTCATAGTCCATTAATCGGCTTGAGTCATGTTTTATTAAAAAAAACTCTGATTCCAGCTTCCTAAATGGGAATATTGACTAGTTTCTTCACTCCTCTGTGACAGTTAACTGAATATCTGTGAGTTGTGGACAAAACAAGACTTTGAGGACGTCATCTTGGGCTTTGGAAAACAGTGATCTAAGAACTAATTGATTAATTGGTTTCATGCCAGCATGAAGCCATATTCCCAACCAATCCGTTTCCACTTGACTCCTGAGGGTTTGTGATCTGTTTTGTGTGTTTTTCTGTGGTGGTTTGTGTTGTTGTGCATGGTGACAGCGTTTCTTCTGGCTTCAGGCTGCATGCTGGATCCATTTCTAATCCAAAACATGCAGTGGGAACATTCTCCGCGCCCTACAAATTAAATTATGCAGCCCACTAGGGACACTGGCATTACATTCACGCATGAATGTTTTGCAATTCAACAAAATGGGACCAGGATGAAATGCGACACTTTTCATTATCAGGGGGACTTTTTTGTCGGATTTTCAATTTTCATGGTATTTTCATGTAAATCCTTCAAATGCATTTGGGCTGTGAGCCCCCACGGTTTCCGTCTGCTTTTCTGTATCACTTTCACAAAGTCACACAAGCAAAGCGCACACCGCATGTAAATATATAATTTAGAGACACCTATGCGTCTGCAGAGATGAGCGTGTGCACGTACCAAGACATGAGACATGTCTGGGAAGGGAGATGTATCGCTCCCTAATGATTAATAGGCTGTTTGCTGGCTGTCTCCTTCCTCCCCTGACATTACTAACCTGTGACTGGGCTCTAACCCCCCCTCCCACCTCAATCACAGGCACACTTTCCCTCTAACTCTGCAGCAGGAGCGGTTTCATTTCATATTTTCCTCAGTTATCACTTCTCCCCTTCGTGTGTGCTCCCACTAAAGTCTGACACTCAGACACAGCTGCTCACATTTTCATCCACTCCCTTGGTTTGAAGGAAGCGCTGCGTCTGGCTGAACTGCCTAGAGTCACCTATGCTATGTATTCACTAGTCTCCGTTACAAAAACAACTTTATTCACAAACATTGAGCTATCTGGTCTACTTTTTCTCCTCTTCCTCCTTTGCTGTTTAGCAGCTTCTCCAATCCTTTTCAATGCACAGAATATTTTGCCTTTTAATTACATCTTTTGACATTCTGAGAAATATATTTAGTCGGTCTTTTGAAGAGGGTTTGCTGAGAAGATTGCTACCATGCTTATGCAATGTAAACAGTGTATCTAAAACCAGCAGCTGCTAAGCTTAGCACACAGACTGGAAACAGAGGGAAGCTAACACTATATCCCCACCAGCACCTTTAAAGCGGCACTAATTAACACTTAATATTTTAGTTGTTTCATGTGTACAGAACCCTAAAGTGCTAAAATGATGATTTGCAGTTTTACACATGATTATGTGTTGGATTATTTCTTGCCCGAAGTTGCTGTTTTAACTTAATAAGTGAGCTTTGGATGTGCTGGTACGTCTATTTTGACAACTGTGGACAGAGCGGGACTAGCTGGTTTCCCCAGAGTCTAAGCTAAGCTAACCATCTTAAAAAAACATCTTAAAAAAATGTATCAAAACTCATATATTCAGAAGCCTCTACTAAAAAAGAAGCGATGGTTTCTTCAGAAGACTCTACACATTGCGAGTGTGTGCACATGGTGTTTGGGTTTCCGTGCACTCACCCTTGGCTCTGGGCAGCTATGACTCATCCAGCTTTCATTACAATCTCTCAGTCTGGCATTCATGAGCGCGCAGTGCAGTGCAGTGATAATTCCGCAGCTCCTCGGCCTGGCCTGGCCTGGCCTGGCCTGGCCCGGCCCGGCCTGGATTCATTAGTCTTCCCCGGACCACGGCCCTGGGTTGATGAAGGCCTCTGAGAGCAGGAATACTGATGAATGATCGCCGCCAGTGTTCATTAACGCAACACAATGACACCTTTTGATTTGTTAATTTAGCGCAGCAAATAAAAGCACTTGAATTTACATAGCAATTAAGTAGACCTCTCCACTCCCAGATGTTGGGGGATTAGAGATTAAAGCCTATCATACACAGACTCTCCAGGTTGGGGGGGACATTTAATACCTTCTTAAAAGTCATTACCTGTTTTAGACCGTGGAGAATTATTGTAATATGCTGAATAAATATAGCTACCGCAGTTATACTCTTAACAAGCAGCTGATAATGTATCCTAACTGGTTATATGGGGCCCCTCTGCCTTCTTGCCTTGCCTCTATTCACTCACTTCCTTTTTAAATGTATTGTATTCTTTTATTTCTAATTGCTCAATGTAATATGCCTCCATGATTTAACCTTATCAACAGAGTATACTTCTGTCATGTTTTTGTGAAATTAAAATACCACTAACAACACAATATCTATAAAAACAAGTGTATGAGCATTAAGCGTGTAGAGTCGGGAACATGAATCAAAGCTCTTGACCTTTCAGCCCAAGCCAGGCAGCGTGTTCTCTGTTGGTCTCTTGCTTAGAGACTGTTGTGACATTACTGGGCGATGAAGCAAAGAAATAGAGATCTCCACACGCCAAATGACATTTGGAAACGGTTGAATTCACTGTGCACAAAACACATTTCCAGTTTGAAAGCTTTTTATTCTATTCTGCAGTTCATTTTTTTCTCGATTCGCTCTCCCAAATTGACATAAAGTAGAATGAGGAGCTTAAATTTCAGCTACATCAAAGGCAGCCGGATGTGTGGGACAGAACAACAGCACGCTGACACTGTAATGAAGTCAGATGCAGAACGAGAGAACAAGTAGAGGAAAAGGGGGTCGAGATATTGAGAGATAATTGGTGACATCCATTTTGGAAGAGCAGCCTCTTCATGCATTTAGCAAATCACAGAGACTCATTAAACGCCTCATAAATATCCATTGCTCAAAGCTGTTGAGAGCATCACTTTTCCAAATTGCTCTCTGGCAGAGTGGCACTTCACACCCACATTTTTAATGCAGGACTTTTACCTATAACAGAGTATTCTTACAGTCTGGTAATAGTACTTTTAACTTAATTTAACAGGATCTGAATACTTCTTCCACCGCTGCAGACAACAATCATGCACAAACAAGCACATGCTATCAGGATCAACAGTTCTCTTCTGCTGGGTTTACTTTAAGCTTCATGTTGTTTCTCCAGCCAGGAGGTAGTTTATCTGTTCGCTATGAACTGTGGGAAGAATTCAGAGATGCTCATGTTCTGCACAATACAAGCTATTACGTTGTTATTCTAATGTTATTGGTTTCAAAGAATGTTGAAGACCCCTGATCTAGTCTGTGACTAAAGTTGACATCATGACAACCATCCCACTCCCACTTTAGTCTTTTCAAAGTCTTTTCCGAGTCTTCTGGTGTTTGGTAGGCATACGGTCTCGATGGTTATGTGTCCGTGTGTCCTTCTCCTCCCACGCAGGACCATACGCGAGTGGTCAGCCCCATCATTGACGTCATCAGCCTGGATAACTTCGCCTACCTGGCTGCCTCCGCGGACTTGAGAGGAGGTCAGGAGACAACACGCAAATCCTGTTCAGTGACGGCTAATAACACACCGCTGCCTGCAGCCAGGGAAAGCCCTGTTCCACAAACTCACCATCTCTGACTGAATGAATTCAATAATAAATAATAATAATACATTTTATTTAAAGGGCCTTACTCGGCACACGGACACCGTACTGGGTATACATACTGTACACAGGACATTTTAAAAACCAGTAACAACAGAAAAAGGCAGTTTTGTTTTTTGTTGATGCTTTTTATCGATGTTTTTAACTTTTTCTTACATTTCTGTCCCTTTTTTCAACACTTTTGACACTTTTTTTTCAATGTTTGTCACTTTTTTTTTACTTTTTCAACAAGTAACACTAACTTATTAACTTTAGTTTTACAATTATTTTTGAATTTATGGTCAATTAACCTAATTTTTTAGGAAATTATACCTAATGTTTGAGTTGGAAAAGCAAAAATTAGGAATTATTTAGACTAAAATTAAAAAAAAAAAAGTATGTTGATGGATAATCACAGGGTTTTGTCAACTTTAAAACAATACTATTTCAAAAACACTACAATGTTTTTTCAAATGCTATAAAATTGAATAAGACACCCCAAAATCACCCATCAAAATCACCCCAAAGAGCGTTGAGTGGAATCAATCATGTTATTTTGGGTAGTTAAAAAGAACACTGATATAGGAAAACAGGTCAATATGACCCGAAGACAACATGAGGGTTAATTAGTCAGTCTGGTAATTAAAGCCTGTTAGCTGTAAATAGGAATTCCCGTACGGACTTGTTGCCATAACAGGTATAAAATGAGTTCCACCAAAATCAGTTAGATGCTGTTATCTGTCTTCTTCTTTAGGACGTATTTCATCTCTATTTTGCTCTCTTTCTCTTCAGGGTTTGACTGGAGTCTCCACTTCAAATGGGAGCAGATTCCCATTGAGCAGAAGATGGCGAGGAGCGACCCCACGCAGGCCATCAGGTTTGTGTCCAACTGCCTGCTCGTCATCCTCCCTAGTCCTCTGTCCATGTCATTGCCATAAAATTGATTCTAAACCTAAAAAAATTCATCGTGGACATACGTTATGTATAGGTATGAAATATTATGGATTTGCATTAATAAATGAAAGTACAAAAACAATCTTGCGGTCCATAAATCCGAGCAACCTGGCGCGTGAGAAAAATTGAAAATCAACACTTTTGTTGATGCTTTTTAATCAAAGTTTTTAACTTTTTTTTTTTTACATTTTTGTCCCTTTTTTCAACACTTTTTTCAATGTTTGTTACTTTTTTTGATGTTTAACACTACGTAAAAATAACTTTATTTTTACAGTTTTTTTGGATTTTATGGTCAATAAACCTCATTTATAGGAAATTATACCTAATGTTTGAGTTAGAAAAGCAGAAATTAGGAATTATTGAGACTAAAATTAAAGGAATGGATGTTGATGATAATCACAGACTGGAATATGTCAACTTTTACTCAATACTATTTCAAAAACACTTCCATTTGTTTTACAATGCTATAAAATGGAATAAGACGCCCCAAAAAATCAATCATGTTATGTGGGGTAATTACAATTGGGTAGTTTAAAAAGAACATTGATATAGGAAAACGGGTCAATTTGACCCGAGGACAACATGAGGGTTAATTTACTCATTTATTTTATTTATTTGTTTCTGATTTCACTCTTCTAGAGCTATATGTAGCTATGTGTGTGTACATGGGCGTATGTGTGCGTATGTGTCTCAAGTAATTAATGTACTTACTTGCTTATTTGTGTTTATTATTATTTACTCCTTGATGGATTGATAAAACCACAAAAGGAAATTTGTTTTGAAGTATTGTTCACTCTAAAAAATACAAAATGGAGACTTATATAGTACTATGTTGTAAATATTGTTTGAATGCTGTATCCAATAAAATATATGAAAAAAAAGAAGAAGAAAAAACAATCTTGTGCAAAGTACAAACCAGATATTCTAGAAGTTCATTACCTCAGTCATCCTCAAATTATGCTCATACTAAAGTTAGTCATAGGATTCTCTTTTAAATAAAGAATTCCTTTTTGGCCTGTCTTTTATTTTCAGTCACATCTGTTGTTTGCAGATTAAACTGATTTGCCCATGTTAGGAAGAATCAGCTGCTTGGGCCCTAGAACTGTAACCCAGTGTTCTTCCTGCTCTCTGTGCATGTTTGTATGTAACATCTCAAATGTTACCATCTAAATATAGACACAAGGACCCTCTACAAAACCACCTTCAGGCCTTTATTTTATCAGCTGATATTATTCTTAATTCCAAAACAAAAGTTCAATTAAAAATAGCAAAAAGCAGTTAACACACAGTGAGCCTGGAGCTCTCGCTGCCTGTGGACCTTCACCCTTGCACATCCTATTATACATCAAACTATGGTGGCAATGTAGATATTCAGGCTCAATAACCTACTCTGATTTGTTGTTATTCCCATAAAAAACATTTTGACACAGGATGGCTTATAGGCTCACTCAGTTAGTGCTCGCCCCATGTTGACTGAATCCTGCCAGGGCCTGGGTCTGAATCCAGCCTGCAGCCCCCATCTCCCTCTCTCTCCCCCTTTCATGTCTGTCCACTGACTCTCAAACTAATAAAGTGAAGGAAAAAAACATTGTAACTCAATTTTGGGGATGCTTATAATATAACTTATATTGAATGAGAATCATCATCATCATTATAAAAAGGTCTCTCTGAATGAACAGACTGAGTTACAGTACAGCAGAGATGCAGACTTGATGACTTTGTGACTTGACAAAAAATAAATTACTTGAGGCATGATGACTTGACTTTTTAATCATGATGACATTTAATGTTAGCTGTTAAACATAAAATAATAAGTCAATGTTTCTGTCTAACTATGAAGTATGCTGTGCAACAGCAGCAACGCGAACCGTGAATCATGATTGGACGACTCAAAAAGCTCCCTGTTAAGCGGTTGTCATGATCAGTCAAACTCTTTGCTGTGGCACTGAATATCAATTGTTGTAATACAGATTAAATTCTTTGTGATATGTTTTGTACTAGTTAGACAAACTAGCCTACCTTTTTATACCTTTTTGTCTTTTTCTCTTTATAAAGATACTCCAGGTAAGGTAAAAGTGCCCCAATAAAAATAAGTCGAGACTTGTACCAAATGACTTGAGACTTACTTGAACCAAGATGACTGGGTCACAACACTGCAGTACAGTAAGTGTGAAAGATGTAAATGACTTCTCTCCTCTCTACTCTGCAGGACGCCTGTCATCGCTGGTGGGATTTTCGTCATGGACAAGAGCTGGTTCAACCACCTGGGCCAGTATGACACCCACATGGACATCTGGGGAGGGGAGAACTTTGGTCAGCTCACTGATGATTTGGAATCAGAAGAATGACTTTTTATTAATCATCATCCGCAGGAATTCTGCACAGAATCTCTTTAAATGTTCTGTACTCTGCATCCAGCAGCAAACAACTATTCACTATGTAAAGAAAAAGTAGAGTAATGACAATGATGTCACACTCCCTGCGTGTTCTGTTCTTTATTTTGATAGCTGGAGTACCTCCGCTTTAAATATGAACACAAAACCAAGCTTTACTCTGCCCTCCTGGAATACTTCAGGTATAAAATAGTAAATATTCCTAATTATATTGAGTTGGCCAGAAGAGAAGTAGATGATCATACACTTACTTTACAAAATACAAGTATACTGAATTGGAATATTAAATCAAATTTCTATATTTAACTTCTCTGAACTTCACACATGTCACTGATTTTAAAAAGAAAAGCAATTTAAGGAAAATGGATTTAACCTGGTGGCAATCATTAGTGTACTTTCAGTAATTAGAAGAACAATGATTTTTTCTATTCTTTGTGAAGAAGAACAAAGAGTCTAGCATGTATAACAACCAATTAAAAAAAAGACTGCTTATTCTCAGGGCTGTAGGACTTGAGTCCGGACTTAGACTCAAGACGCTTTTCTGTTGTCTCGGACTCGTCTTGGACTCGTTGGTATTTGGACTCAGACTTGTCTCTAGTTGGTCTCGAACGAGTTCAGTACAATATACTTTTGTTCTAAAGTAACTTCCTCTTTCAAAACAAAAACATTGCTGAAGCGTGCTCGTTCAGAAAACAGGTATTAGTTTAATTAAGAGTCCATCCCCAGCAGGCGTCGAGATTGGTCGCCTGGAATACGGCCGCCTCATATACCTCAGTCACCACCAGGCCACAGACGCAATGTCAGCGAGCACTCTGTACTATGAATTCTTCAGCAAGTTAAAAGTTCAAGAATGGGAACATTTCCATTTTATATTTGATCCTGTCTTTATAAGATCTTGGTCTTGACTCAATCTCAACAAAGGTCGACTTGACTACAGTCCTGCTTATTCCTCTTACTGACCCTGCTGTTTCCAATGAAACGGCTGTCATGAACACACAAATAATAATGAAAAATTCAAATTCAAGTCATAAAACTGGACATGTTAATGTCTTCATTTCATGCAATGAGTCGTGTTGGCTCTGGACCACTGCAGATGCTTCTGGATGCTGCAGAGGCCCAGCAGCCCACTCTCCACAATACCAATTGTGACCTTGGAATTTGCAGCACAGTGTTAAATCATCTGCAACAACCGCTTTCATTCTGCTGATATACAGCTTGGAAGCATATGCTCCTTAAAAAAATGGAGCAGGTGAGCATGGCTATGCTGAGATTGGGATGATGCCGATCAGACAGACCGACAGAGAAACAGCTTCCTGACTGCATACTTGACCTCATCCTCTGTCTGTTCTGTTGCAGAGCTTTCTTTCCGGGTGTGGATGTGCGGAGGAAGCCTGGAGATTCTTCCCTGCAGCCGCGTGGGTCACGTGTTTAGGAAACGGCACCCATACGACTTCCCAGAAGGCAATGCCCTCACCTACATTAAGTGAGTGGGTTAAATCTGTTAGAAATCAACCTGACATCCCTGTCTGCTGTACAGCGTTATTACACCGCAAAGCAATTAACCAACTGCCAAGACGGTCTTTTACTCAGCCGTAAGTGTCACATGAATCAGCACAGATCAGTGTGAAGTGAAAGAGCTTCACATGTTTTGGCTTTTTGGTCTCAAGCAGCAGTGAGAGATGGGTAAGTAGGTATGGATTTTGAAAAAGCTTGCAGGACATCTTCACCCAGACACCTCTCCTCAATCTTGAAATAGTTATAATGCTGCTGTTTTGTGTAAATATCTTGTCTAAAAGATACTGCTGCTAGTCTGAAACACACCAAACTGTCTCATCTGCCTACAGTTTCTGTCTTCATTCGCAAATACATCTAGATTTTAAGGAGGATGACATTCCTGCTGGAGATGGGGGGAAGTATTGTGGCATCCGAAGGCTTTTTGTGCATGTGTGTTGTGTGTGTGTGTGTGTGTGTGTGTGTGTGTGAGAGAGACTGTCATTAGAGCTGCCTACAGGAATGCCAGCCTCACTATCATTGCTGTCTGAGCATGTGTTGTGTGTGTGTGTCCACGCAGGAACACCCGGCGGGCTGCTGAGGTGTGGATGGATGAATTTAAACAGTACTACTACTCTGCAAGGCCATCAGCCCAGGGCAAGGCCTTTGGCAGGTCAGTCCACTATACCGTGATCCTCTTCTCTCAACTGTTTAATGTATTTCTTCGGATACCATGTTTATACAGTCTTTAATGTATCAGTCAGGCGATCATTAAAATAGTTGTGCTAACCACGCTTCCTATCAGGTTCAGCCGAGTTCTGCATCAGGATCTCATTCTTTAACATCTTTGTCTTCTCTACTGTGTCTCTCTATGTGTTGCGGTTTCTTTTTGTAGCATTGCAGACCGCCTGACACTGCGGCGGAAGTTGAACTGCAAACCTTTCCGCTGGTACATGGAGAACGTCTATCCTGAGCTGAGGTACGGCACTCAGCTGCAGTCATTGTCATTCATGTTGAACAGGTTAAATCATGCTGTCTGTCAAAGCTATGTCTATGTATAAATACTTAGAATAATAATGCAAGTCTGATGTGTTTTTCCCCCCAAAAATGTGTAATTGTTAATAGTCCTAAACATTGTATCTACTCTTTCATCACATTGAAAAATAATTTATGAATGTAACTGGACTGAAGATGTCTCCTGCTTCAATATCAAGTCCATTATCACTGTGGTTCAAGTTCAAGTTTAAGTTTCTACATCACACTTGCACATGCCCAAACATACACGTTAACATGCAGATTTAAGGTGAGCACAGAGAGAGTGCAGTGGAACGTCAAAATTACATTTTTGAGTGGAGGTATATGTTATGTCTGCAGGTTATTCTGGAATTCATGGACAACTTTTATGCCTGATATGTGACTGTTATTTTGTACTCAAGAGAGCCAAAGTTTCCTTTTCCTTTAAAAACCAACTCATAAAATATACTTGTGAATTGAAAATACCCTGAAAAATGTGTTTGGTTGTGTTTCTTTTAATTAATTAATAAAGGCTGAACAGATTTTCTGTCTTTCATTTCAAAAGTAAAAAGCCACGTTTAGAGAAAGAAAAGACACAATTATAAATGCGGCCAAAATGTCTCCCTCCCAAGCGATTAAATCAGTAAAGATCTTGCAAATCCTTCGGGTTGTTATGTCCCCCAAGTTCAGAACCAATGATCTAAATATATGTGATATGGATGGGAACATCCGAGTGTGGTATCACTGTTTATCCCAGCAGCTTGTTTCCTAAGACCCTGCCTCTCTGGCTGTATCTGCTCTGTGTAGTTTTTCCAAATCACTGTGGTTTCTCCAATTGCAATTGTAATATGTGGTATGTGTTGCAATAGGGCGCAATATTTAGTGGTGTGATTCAATTACACAATGAAGCAAGCAGTCAATTCAACCCATTTGGTATTTACTGCCGTAATAAGACCCCTCTTTGACCCCTGTGTAAATGGCTCCCTCAGGGTGCCAGAGCAGGAAGCGGTGTCCAGTGTGCTGAAACAAGGCGGTTTGTGTCTGGAGACCCGTGGGACCGACACCCTCGGCCTGGCAGAGTGCAGGGGCATCGGAGCCATCAGGCCGCAGTCCCAGGTCAGTCCTCTGCCACTAGTGATTAGTGACTGTGGGTACATACTTAAAGTCTGAATTACTGCCAGAATATGTGCAGGAATTTGACCTGATGACTCAGGTGTAAGCACATACAGGGCACAGGGACTATGTGCAACGGGTTAGTGAGCAAGCATTAGTGATGATGTGAATGTTAGATGTGAAAAATGACATGTACAGTATATAGTAATGGTATTTATTTAGTCTCGCATTCCCAGCCCTATCTCCACAGCCCTGTGGAGGAAGGTCTGGCTACACCACACATACATTCTTAGATAGGAGAAAAAAAAACACTCTGGGTTGTTTGCATGTCTTTAAACCAATCACAATGGTCTTGGGCGGTGCTAAGCTCCGGACGCAGAGACGGTGGCTCTGCTAAATAGGAAATGGGGTTCAATGTAAGAAAACCTTGGAACAGTCCTTCCCTTTCCAGGAAGTAAACACAGCCAGGTTTGCCAATTTCCGACTGGATCTTTTTAAATCAGTTGAGGTTTCTGATTGATAGCTGTAGAAATCTGTAGTCCAGTAAAGTTATATGTCTCAGTTCCCTTTTGAGTTAGTTGCATATACTGTAGCTGGAAACCATGTGTTTACACAAAACCTGTTGGATTGCAGTACATTTAGTGAAAAAAAACTAAAAAAACAGGACATTGCACTGATGTTAAATGTAATACTTTAAATAAATGAAAGCAAGAGTTTCTGTGAAAAGCACATGAACCTTGATAGCAGCCACCACAGTCAACTGTTTTTTTGTATTTCGCAGAGATGGGAACTAATAGAGCCACTGCTCCGGCAGCAGGACCTCTGCCTGGCCATTTCAGCCTTCACAGCAGGGTCAAAGGTCAAGATGGAGACCTGCAACACAAAAGAGCCCAGACAGGTAAGAAGAAATAGTGTTATGGTACGTGTCCACTTTTTCCCGCTTCCCATTCATCGTCTATGTGAGCACCCGGGCAAAGCATTCTGGCAGTGTCACGGCAACCAACGAGAAGCGCGCCCGCTCCTTTTTCCATAAAGTTGAATCCAGGCTATTTTATGTAAGTTGTAAAGCAATTGTCCAGTCAGGTGCTGCCATCGGGGGTTGGAGGAGGCTGAAACCTATTTTCTTTGCTTGTCAGTGAAGAGAAACTTAGACCTGCTAGTGGCAAGCCCATCAAACGTCCAGTTCTGGGAAGCTGAGTGATCCCTGCTGTCAAAAAACACCATAGTGGACACAAACCATTAGCCAAAATGCCAAAAAGATATAAAAACTGTAATTTATTTTATAAATGAGGTATTCTGTGAAGTTATTGTGTTAACTAAGGGTTAACAAAAGACCATGGAATTTGCTTTAATCTTGCACTATTGGTCATTTTCAACAGTAGGACTTTTTCCAGACAGTTATCTCATTTTGTATTCATTTGTCCTTGATGTGCCACTCACACGTTGAACTCAGACATGGAAGATTTGGAGATAAGAGGTGGTTCCAGGACAGATGCACAGCAGCCCGCCTGCTGCTGCTGCTGCTGCTGCCAGAAGACCATCTGAGTGGCCTTGTTGCAAGAGCAGTTGATTTTATAGATGCAGTAGAACCAGCGCTCGCCTAGCTTCAGACCCCACCCTGTTCTTTCCTAGATCTCCCCTTTGTGAATGTCAAACACGTCCCATGTGGACCCTGCACTGGCTGCACGGTTGATTTACGACATCGAAGAGGGAGTTTTTAACTCAAACCATGTGTATGAGTGCGCGGGACTCTTGCCAGGCCATCCCCTCATCTCTCTGCTGGCCCGTCGCAGTCCTTTGAGAGTTTGTTGGAAACCTGCCCATCAACGAGCAACCACTTCTTGCTGTGGGAGACGTTTGGCCTCTTTGCCCTGAGTGCTCAATCCCCTGAAGGAAAAAAAAAATACTTGTGTTTTTCGACTCTGCTCTCTAAATGAAAGAGTACTGTAGTGATTAACTCCTGGAGCAACAAGTGAAACTGGTAAATACATAAAATACGTAAGTCTCTTTATATAGACCTTAGTGGTCCCCTAATACTGTATCTGAAGTCTCTTTTATATAGACCTTAGTGGTCCCCTAATACTGTATCTGAAGTCTCTTTATATAGACCGTATTGGTCCCCTAATACTGTATCTGAAGTCTCTTTTATATAGACCTTGGTGGTCCCCTAATACTGTATCTGAAGTCTCTTTTATATAGACCTTAGTGGTCCCTAATACTGTATCTGAAGTCTCTTTTATATAGACCTTAGTGGTCCCCTAATACTGTATCTGAAGTCTCTTTATATAGACCGTATTGGTCCCCTAATACTGTATCTGAATCTCAAATCTTAATTTGTAAAGACACGAAAACAAAAAAATGTAGTTAGATAAACATATAAAGGAATATGAAATAAAGTAGTACAGTTGTATACTGTACTACTTTATGTACTGAGTTACATTCTACCACTGCTGAACTCTGAACAAATGGCAGACAGAACATTTTATCAGTGAAAACAAATAGTTTATTCAGGCTGCTGGGTCTACAGCTGGCTCTACTAGGATTTTTCCACTATTAATTCAACAAATCAATCCTTCCTCTGACTACTGTTATCCAGGTCTGACTGGGGCCATTCCTCACCACTAACATTAACGTGCTGTGCTGATACACATCATTTATAATCAGGGAATAATAAAACCAGAGGACATGTATGCTTTCTATAAGCACGTATGTCGATAGCCTCTGTTGCAGACCACAGCAACGGTTGCATGTTTTCCCGTCGTCCGCGAGTATGTGGTGTCGATAAAAAATTTATGTTGATATTTCATAAGGCAGACCTATAATATAATGCAAAATCCATTAAAAATTCTCCCTTCAGTGTTGGTGTTGATTGGAGATTGGGGTATTATACAGAGAAGTGTTTCTGTTATATATTCCACCCTCACTGATAAAAAAGGTTTGACATAATATTAGAAACACTTAAATCAGCATCACTAATCAGGTGCAGTACCACAGCTTGGTTTTACAACCTGTCTGTGCAGTTAAAGAATATACTGTTCCAATTGATTGATTCATACTGAATGAAACCAATGGTAATACCAATACCAATATTGGTAATACACAGCATGAAACCATGCTGTGTATTACCATTGGAGTCATATTATTGCTATCTATTTGTATCAAGTTGTATATGTTGTTTTCTAACAGCTGAAGCATTGGGTTAAGTGCCCAAGACAAATGAATCGTGAATCTTGATTCTATGAAAATGACCTGACAGATGTGTTATTATTTTTTGTTAATCTCTTTTAGAAATGGAAGCCTAAAGGCACGGCTCTGCAGCACATGGTCAGTGGTCTGTGCCTGGACAGTCAGACCCCGACAGGCCCTCTGGTTGCCACTCAGTGTCGCCCCCTGGTGGCCAGCCAGTCCTGGGAGCCACAAATCATCACCTGAGCCACAGCGGCCGGGGGAGGAGGAGGAGGAGGGGTGGGGGTCTGTCAGTCTGTCGCTGTACCGAGGGATGAAATGAACTGTACTTCTGTGATGTCATCTTGGAGCTCCTGGTCAATGAGGACACAAGAGCATTGCTGAAAACATTTGGCAGGTCTTTTCTGTACAGTGCTTCATCCTTTCAGGATGTTGCAGTTCTACGTAATCTAAGCTTTTCACTGAAAAACTGTTGCACCACTGACTTTATCATTTCTGTATCTACAGTATATCCTGGTAAAGAATTTGCTTAAAATTGGAGTAGTGTGGGTTGCCCTTAACACGAATGAGTGCATACTGTACTGTAGCAAATGTCTTGAGGTGGACCTGACTCGGAGTCATAGTAAGTGCTTGTATTCTTGCCTAGTCTTAGGTTGAGGCATTTGTGATGACTGTGTGGACCAGGGCAGCTTTATGTATAGCCAAGTAAAAATATGAGCTTTTTTTTAATTATTATTGCTGAATAGCAGTCTTGAAAGCACCATGCAAAGCACTGTCAGGAACATTATTTATTGTTTTGCATGGTCAGACCCAAAGAATGTTTTTCTTTTCTGTCTCTCTACAAAGTTTTATGTAAATATTTGAAGCAGATAATGGCTTGGTTTTTGTGTCAAGTACTCTATATGTTGTTTGAAAAATAAAATGTGGTAACAAAGGAATTATTGTTCTGGTTATTTGCAAAATAAGTTGGAATATTATAGAATAGAAAACACTTTCATTGTCCCTGAGGGGAAATCTGTCTTGGGCATAGTGCTAAAATCTGTCGCTTTACAATACAAACGTGTAACAAAGAAACCATTCTGACATCAAGATGGAATCAACATGACATCAAGATGGAATCAACATGAAATCAACCTAAGATTGGGTGCCTGCTCACTGTAGCTCACCTGGTAAAGTGTGGGCCCCATGTACAGAGATTCAGTCCTTGCTGCAGTGGTTGCAGGTTCAATTCCAACCTGTAGCTCTTCATGTCTAAGCTGTCCTAATGAATAAATGCCCCCCAAAAGATTTGAGCAGTGCTGTTGCGTCATAAAAGTCATGAAAGACCATGTAAATACAACAGGAGAGTGATGGACATGTGAGTGTGTCCACATTTAAACATGTATTTGACAAGTTCCAGTGGTGGAAATTAATTACGTAAGTATATTTACATATGTACTGTACTACAATTGTGAGGTACTTGTACTTTACTTGAATATTTCCATTTGATTATATATTATACTTCTACTCCACTACATTTCAGGAGCAAGTATTATACTTTCTACTCCACTTTCTACTCCTACGTTTTACTTGACAGCTTTAAATACTAAGTACTTTGCAAACTTTGCTTATTAATACAAAATGCAATCAACAAAAACATTCTGATATATTAGTATGGGTTTAAGCTACCCAGCAGTGTGTAAATTAGTTAAAATTAGCTCCACCTTTACCATCTGCAGCAATAAAGTGATGCATTAATGCATTGGACATTTTATAATGTGTATTATTCAGAAATGAGTCAGTCTACATAATGAGTATTTTGGGTTTGTTTTGTTGCAAACGTTTTGTTCTTCTACTTGAATAAAATTTTGAATGCAGGACTTTTACTTCTAACAGAGTATTTCTACACTTGGTAGTAAAGTGACAGATCTGAGTACTGCTCTGCAGTTCAAACACCATGAAAACAGATTTCAGAAAAAAGAAAAGAAAAAAAGTTATTAAGTTGTTGTGTAGCTGACCACAAGGGGGTAGAATATCCTCACAGATATGTAAGAGGCTCTCCAACAACATTAGGGCTGACAGGTTGCTGTGTGAAGGCTTTGTGTAAAGTAAGAGTCATCAAGAAGAATGGATTCAAGATAATACAGAATAAAATGAGAGCAACAGTGAAAAGAAGATAGAGACACAACTGTGTGTGTGTGTGTGTGTGTGTGTGTGTGTGTGTGTGTGTGTGTGTGTGTGTGTGTGTGTGTGTGTGTGTGAGAGAGAGAGATATTCACATCTCCAAAGAAATACATTGGCATGAGAATCATTGGCATAACAGGCCTGACAACTTTGTTAGTGTTTCTTTCCTTTGTTGGTTTTGTAACCTTCAAGGCCACACAGCATGTCACACTGCAGCTTAGTAGGCTTCTTAGCTATGCGAGGAATGCAAGTTAATGCTGATAAACTTTTGGCCTTTTGAAGGGGCCGAGGTTTCATCATCAGGGGAGGAAGCTGTGGAGGCACACATGGCAGAAGCTGGAGAAAAGACAGAGTTTAGTTACAAGTTACTCTGTGCATTTGGATTTTACGTGCAAAGATCAACTTCATGTCAACTTAAGCATAAGAGTTGATGCATTATAGATCAAAACTACCATACAGTATGTCATTCAAATTAGCTCCACCTCAACCAAATACCAAAGTACCATGCTACTTACACATTAACACTCATTAATTATTAATTGTAATTTCCCCATTGGGATTAATAAACAAATTAAAATTAAATTAAATGGGGGGGGCATTTTTCATCATGCGTAGCCTACTTTTACTTTTGATACTTTAAGTAGGCAACATTTAGCTGATAATGCTCATATTTATGTACTTTTCTGTTGCAATTTTACAACAGAACTTTTGTATTGCTACTTTTATCTGAATACTTCTTCAACAACTGGTCTAAGATATATGGACACTGGTGACTTAGTTCACACTGGTTTAATATTACATTATCTACTGTATGTACTTTGAAATGTGCATGGAGGTAGGACCCAGTGGATAACTTCCAGATATCTTTCAAGTGACATTGTTTCCACAAAATTGGACAACCTGTTAGTAAGCACCTTGATAAGTTTTTTTATGGAGCATCAAATAGTGGTTTAGTCTGGACTCAGCAGGTCATAATTAGGCCTACACTAATTGTAGTAATTTAATTTAATTGCCTAATCTGGCAGCTGAGCTAATGTCTCCCTTGTAGTCTACTAGGCTCACAAATGCAGTAAAAGTCCTGTTTGATACAGGTTGCACTGCCGACTATCGATCATCTCAAATCTGCACGCGCCGGCCAATGAGGTCGCGCGGAGGCGGTCCGTTGCTAAGGAGGAAGTTTGGTTGAGTCTCCGTGTAGCAGCCATTCAGCGGCAGTGGCTGAAGCGATTGGACTGCGAGCGTCTCTTCCGACTCTTTCTGTGGAATTTGAATTATTTCGGCACGGCACGGTTCGTGGAACATAGGTGACGGCATTGACGGTGCATCTTCTGGTCGCAGCGGTGGTCACAGGTAGGTTTGAAAAATGTATATCTTTATTAGCCTGTCCGGTTACGCTTGTTAGCTCACCTAGCTAAGCAGCACTAGCTTGTGTTTTTCGGATGCGGCACACGCAGCTATGTTAGCTGCACGGCTCGTAGCTCCCCGTAGACCCAATTACATGGCTTTGAGCTGGCTTGCTAACCTGAGTAGAAAAAAAAGAATGAGCAAAATGTAAACCGTGAGGGTGTTTACCATCCTTCACGGGGGATGTACAGGTCTTCATTTGCGCTACCGAATTAGCTAAGAGGTTATTTATCTAGCTAAGGTTATTTAGTCAAGTAGCTACACTTACCTGGTTAACTTTAAGAGGTGAACATTACTCAGCGAAAATAATGAACCGAGCTCGGTCTAAAATTATGAAATAGCTGTTGGATAGCACAGTGGTTCCCAAACTTTTTAACGTCAAGGGACCCCTACATTTTCACAGATGAAACTACGGGCTTCCATCAGGGGTTCTGTTAGATGTTTTATTACAGAAAGTGTATGATTAATTAGATTTTAGTTTGTTTCCGTGTCATGCACACGAAGTATTCAGCCCTCACTTGCTTATAAGACGGCAACATTTCAGTTGCAGTTTTAAACATTTTATTATTTATTTCACAAAATGATAGTTTTTTTTTCACACCTCGTTCTTAAAGTATCCCGTCTTCTCGTCTATGCTTGGCAATAAAATCTGCTATGAAAAAGGTTCCTCTCTTAAAGCACAACTCACGTGTTTCGTAATCATCCATCCAGAAGAATTCATCACACATAGGACATTTTTAGTTAAAAAAGTACATTCCTTACATTACAACAACGAACACACCTCATTCTCATTCCAGCTAGCAGGTCTATATGGATCCCATGACAATAATAGTAATACATTCTGTCATTGTGTCACTTATGGATGGAATTATATTGAAAATAAATGTTTTCTCTTTTTTGCTTTGACCCCCTGGAACCACCTAAAGGGACCCTGGGGGTCCCCGGACCCCACTTTAGGAACCACCAAGCTAGCACATCATTCTTAGATTGTCTCCCGGACCACTTGTGTATTATCATCGCTACTAATGCAGGCTGGCATTAACCCGGTGTATTCATTTGCAGTTAAGTTTCGTGACATGGCAAGTTTGTAACCATGTGTCACAACAGCGCAGTTACAATCGAAACGTAAGGTTAAAAAAAGGCAGCTGCTCATATGTTAAGCACTTAGCCAACCGACAGGTTGATTGCCCCAAAGATATAAACTAGAATTTTTGTAACGTGTGATCATGTGCCCCAGATTCTCTTATATGGTAATGCTGTCATAGCTTTTATGGAAGTGTACTTCTTAGCACAACAACTGATCAGATAAACATCAGTGGGCAGATTACCCTCCACATGCAGACTTTACAAAGATAGCTCTGTCATGGATTGGGTTTTTGCCACAACAGCTCGCCCATTTGACTGAAACATCCCGCTTATTGGACAGCATCCACATGTGGATGCTCTCATTAGCCATAATTGTTGAGTCATTACTTTGTTGTTTTGTTAATGAGGTGGTAGTGATGTTTGTAACTTAAATATAATACAAACTGAGTTTGGCTCCGTTTGGCATCATAAGGTATGTAAAACACTAGGTACATGCTAGTGTTTTGTTCTTACCATTGTGAGGATACAATCTGAAAGTTTTAATCTTTATTAAACTGATGGTACAGGTTTATAGGGCTGCAACCAAAACATTATTTTAATTATCGACAAATCTGCCAATTAAGCTCTCTAATTGCTTTGGCTGGGAAATGTTGGAAAATGGTGAAAAATGCACATTACATTGTCCCAGAGCCAAGTATGAGGTCATCGTATTGTTTGTTATATAATCCTAACAACAGTCCTAACTCCGAATATGTTTAATTTCCTATCAGATATGACAAAGAAAAGCATAAAATCCACACATTGTAAAGCCTCAACCCAGCAAATATTTTTGCATTTTTGCTTGGAAAATCACTGAAATTATGAACTAATTACGTACCAAAATAGTTTTGTGATCCACTAATGGATTAAATGATTAGTTCTCTAATGTTGCTAAGTATTTATGGTGATGGTACAAAGTATTTCTAACCATTTGGAAATTGTATATATGTCTTCTGGAAGGGAATTTGTTGTCTGTGATTTCTTTCTACCCCAAATGAAGTAATTTACAGCTTAACTCATCTGCAGAATGAGGGAGGCAAGATTGGCTATCTGCCACCAAACCCACTGTGCAAGTCTGTCAGCTGTTTGAGAGCAGGAGAATGCAACAGCTAGTCCCTATCTAAAGCTTTGTGATTCACTCTGTGGGAGAAACCAGCGTTACTCTCAGCCGTTCACACTGTTCTCAAAGGAGAGGCCCTTTCTTGGCAGTGAGCGGTACATGTGAATGCTGAGTAGTGATGCAACATGGGTAGATAAACTTGCTGCGCGATGACGACGCAGTCAAAGAGCTTCACTTTTGTCCCCTGCTAGCAGCGAGATAGTCAAGCTTCTTGCCACTTATGGTGAAAGCAGAGTGAGCATCAATGTAAACTTAGCTTTCAGTCCAGCGGTAACTAAATAGATATGAGATGACAAGAACGGGAGATTTCTTTTGCACCATCAAACGGTCTGGATCGGGACAATGTGTCCAGCTCCTGACTGCACGTGCATCCTGTTAAAAAAAAATGAATAAGCCACCTGCCCATCTACTCATCTACATACTCTGCCATGGCGCCAGGCCTAAGGATATGCCATTGACCCAATTCGATTCTTTCACGATGCATGGGTGCAGATTGGATTTGTATTGTGATTTTCAATTTTGGGGATTTGATGGTATTGAGTATTGCGATTTTCTATTCCATCTTTAACAAAAACAAAAGTTGAATAATATACTTCTAGAGACAATATATCATGAGACATTTCTAAAAACGAAAAAATTGTTCTAAGAAGAATGCACATGACATGTCAGCCAGACTGACATTTATTTCTAAGGGGCAGTGGTGACCTAAAAGTTAGAGAAGTGAGCCTGTGACCGGCATATTGTTGGTTCAATCCCCAGACCAACAGGATAAAATCCGGGTGGGGAAGAGAGAGAGAGCAGTGCTTGTCTCTCTGTCATTACTACCACTGATTACCAACCCCTAAAAAGTGGATATGTATTTTGATACTGATAAGATCTAAGTTGAAGTATCGATTTTAGAAAACGTTGCCAAAAAAAATCACAATCTAGATTTATATCAGCAAAATATCTCTTAAGTACAGTAGAGTAAATGTACTTCGTTACATTCCACCACTGCTTTTGGCTGCAGTTTTGATGCGGGCCATTGAATGTGCTGGCTGATGTTGTCATCCACAACTTGTGGTTTTTGTCAACATCACAGCTCAACAGAAGTGAGGGCCCACTAGGCATATTTGGAGGGATTTAATACAATGCGCAATTGTTTGCTTATGCTTATATAGTTTGGTTAGTGGGTGAAGGTGAGAATAAGGACATGTAAACTGAGATGCCTGAAAGTAGGGCTCTCATCCAAGTTGAGTGTTATTGTTCATTAGGAGTGTGTGTGTGTGTGTGTGTGTGTGTGTGTGTGTGTGTGTGTGTGTGTGTGTGTGTGTGTGTGTGTGTGTGTGTGTGTGTGTGTGTGTGTGTGTGTGTGTGTGTGTGTGTGTGTGTGTGTGTGTGTGTGTGTGTGTGTGTGTGTGTGTGTGTGTGTGTGTGTGTGTGTGTGTGTGTGTGTGTGTGTGTGTGTGTGTGTGTGTGTGTGTGTGTGTGTGTGTGTGTGTGTGTGTGTGTGTGTGTGTGTGTGTGTGTGTGTGTGTGTGTGTGTGTGTGTGTGTGTGTGTGTGTGTGTGTGTGTGTGTGTGTGTGTGTGTGTGACGGTGTGAATGTCGGGGGTTATGATAAAGAATGCAGACATGTTACAGGACCTAGACTTTGATTTGTTTTTACTCTGCTCTGCCAAAAACCTTTTTGGGATGGTAAGTCAACAAAAAAATAAAAGCTGTCTGCAGTCTACTTGCAAGCCCTAGTGCACAGTGTGACTCAATATGACATGTGTACACAAATGCACCAAAATAAACATGTCTGCTATGGCTAAGCACAGAGAAAATAGATTAGCTGTTTATTAAATTACATGTAAAATGATTCTAGTGATGCCTTCAGGGGACACATCTTCATGTGAGCATCATTAACCCCACCTGGTTCCATGTAGGAACTAGTATCCTTTCCATATAGAAGAAGGCATAGGCTGCTGTCTGCACTTGTTAAGGCTCCATATGCTGAGCTGATTGGGACTGGGTCCAACAGAGACACTCTGAGAAGATTCAACCAGAGGGGAGGTTTTAGAATCAGGATCTCAAATGTGCAGCTGACCCTATTTCAACATAAGTAGCCTAAAATAGGTACGCTGGAACTTCAGAGTTGGAATGAACCCTCTTGATGTGTTTGTTGGTACTGCTAACCCTAACCCTTATCCTCATCCTCTTCTACAGAGGGGCATTCTTGCTGTTGGTCATGACCTGTTCACATAATGAAACGTCTGTTTCAAAAGCTGATTGTACACAAACCCAGACATAGACAACATGAAGACTAAGGAGCATCTTGGGCCATGTTTTAGGTTAGGATGTTAGGAAACAGGACATGTTTATATTCGTTGCATTCTTCTGACTGCTCCTAAACTTGAGTCTCCTTAGTGTGTGCTTAGTACAACAACCAACCCCAACGAACAGATCACATGTCATTATCTAGCATGCTATCACAATCATATGTGGACTATAGGAGCTGACAATGCATTACAAATCAAAAAGCAACTCACAATATAAGCAACTACTCACCGTCACAACCATAGCAGCCATGCAACATTTTCCCTCCACAGCATTCTTTGTCTACTGTCAGTTAAGACTAGTTATGTTACCACAGTGCACTTAATCTCCCTGTTTTACACAAACATGCAGTATGTGTATCTGTAGGTTGTTTCTTACTTGCAGTATTTGGCTTTGTCAGTGCTCATTTAAAAAAATAAAAGCAGTGGGCGTTACATGGTGTTTTACCGCTTTGAACACAGTTCTTTGAGTGTCCTCATTTGGGACAATATCTTTAGCTCTTAATTGGGTCCAAGGGGTATTAAGCTCTTCATTTTGCCCTGGCTGTTGTGTGGATTAGGGCGGGTTGGGGGGTGCATCACTGGAGGCAAGGAGTTGCCTTTCGGGTTTGCGTCGATACCACTCCTCCCTGGGTATGGTTTGGGGCTCAGGGACTCCTTTTGTCTCTCTGGGTCCCTATATAGAGTGATACCTGAGCCTCCTGCTCTGGAACAGCTCATGCTTTATTCAGTCCTGTGATCTCTGCTTTAATTAGGAGTGACCCAGGACAGGCTGACCGGTGGTGTATCTCACAGGGTGGGAACTTAGTAACTGTGTTAGACATGTTAGACTTTTGGCTGAGGTATGTTTGTCACCTCACATAGACACTATCCTTATTTTTATTTTTTAAAGATTTTTGGGATATTTTCGGCCTCTACCCTTGACAGAACAGCTGAAGACACAAAAGGGGAGAGAGATGGGGAACGACATGCAGCAAAGGGCTGCAGGTCATAGCCGAACTCGGGGCCCCTGCGTCGAGGAACAAACCTCCACACATGGATGGCCGCTTCACCAACTGAGCTATCTGGCCGTCCAAGACACTATCCTTCCACTATCCTTCCTTCCACCATCATATATAGTTATATATAGTTACTATACTATATATATTACCAATATTTGAGAATAGAATTGATAGATTTATGATCTTGTCTTGAGGTTTGTTACGTTGTACGACCAAATGGCTGGTAAAAATGTTTTACCACATACTACTACTACTACATACTTTGTCTGATGTGGGTGACACACAATCCGATTTTTTATTGGCTTAAGAAAACTCACTGCTCAGTTCCCCTGTATGCCCTAATGTTAACATCTCAGTGTGTTGTTGGTGTAATAACTCCCTGCCCATAGCATGGATGACAGTGATCCCATTACCTCTTTACATGACCCACCTTCTATTGTCACTCTCCTTGCTTGCAAATTGTGTACCAAAATGTGCAGTTTGGGTACACGTTTCAAGATCATCCACCGGCGGTATGCTGCCGGAGCTTCAGAAACTTTCACAAATAATTTTAAATATTTCTAATAGTTTTTTTTTTTTTTTTTTTTTTTTTCTGGTTGTGTTTTTAAGTGCAACTCTGGAAATTTTGGTCAGTTTATTGCCATGTTTACATATTCTTTAAAGAAATGACTTAAATCATAATTTTGTCAGTGTCCTGATGTAGCTTATTACATTCAGGCAAAGATTCAATTGATAGTGTTACGACAGCATTTTGCACAGGTGCATAAAATGTTTTGATTGATTTGTTTAATGTAAAAAATTTAATGTAAAAATGTAAAAAAAAAACAATAAATCAGTTTTCATTTAATTAGGCATCAAAGGAAATACAACTTTGGTGTCAAGATCAAAACAAAGCTTTTGAATTGGCAGTCTGAACATTTTTATCAAAATGGTCTCATAAATAAGCTCTCTGCCCTCCAGTGTAACATCTCTTGTTTCTCACTGCTTTGAGATCAGACTCTTCTGCTGACTTGTGGCTTACAGGGAAGCTGTATGCTGCCCATATGGGTTTACTTGGACCGGCACTGGCTGTTGTGTAACTGCATTGTTTCTGATCCAAAGTCCACTGGCTACTGTGTTTCTGTTAGATAACTGTATGATATGAGTAGGCAAACAATTCAGAGTTATTTCATTATTGCAGAAGTGACTAAGGAGAAATTTTTGTAGAGGTCTGTAAACTGTTTCAGATTGCTGTATTGTTGACAGTGGAGGGAAGAGCAGCACAGCAGCCTAATCGATGATGAACGTTCCCCAGCACAAGAAAGATGTCAATTATTAATGAGATGACTATCATGTTCAGCCCCCCGTAGAGGGGCTACATTTTTGCCTATTAATCATTGCTGCCAGCCCACCTCAGACTATTGGTGAGAATAAAGTGAGAGGGGGGAAAATTGTTGGAGAGGTCACTGTAACTATGTTTCCATCCACACGTTTTTATCTGAATTAGGTGATATCAAATGAAAAATGCCTTATGGAAACAGTAAAATTTGATTGAATTTCGATCCACTCAACGGAAATACGTCTATCGGATTTTATCTTGATCAATATACGGCTTATGCGATAAACGCTGATGGAAACGTTATTTGCCAAATAAATAGTGAATTGCGATTAAGTTTTAGGTCATTTAATGGTTGCAACCCGCCACAAAACGAAGAAGTTTTAGTTAATTTCCGCACAATTTTTCCGCTCTGTTGGCACACGTGGCGGGTGTCAACAAAGACAGATGGAAGTGGACGAACCAGGAAACAAGAGACTTTTTCAATTTAATTTACGAGCAAAATATAACGCCTATTTTAGATTGCAAAAATCTAAGAAATGCCAAAATTTATCAGGAACTCGCAAAGGATCATTTGTTGGTAGATGGCGTGATCCATTTTGTCTCGAAAAACTTGTTTGCGTGAATGTTGTGCGATTCAGTGCGAAAATGAATGGAAACACCTAGGGCTGCACGATTATGGCCAAAATTATAATCACTCACTCAATATTTTGATCACGATTATTCTCACGATTATTTGTTGATTTTAACCAAAACTAATTTTGTCACATAGTCTGTTTATAACTGCTTTCACATCCATATTATGATACATTCTTCTTATGTTGAAGTTGTATAGACATACAGCTGCAACACATCTAAATGAAAATTATCTGAAATAAATAGCGTAGGGTATTTTTTTTTAAATGCATCTCTGAGAAAGCTCCTTCACTTGTTTTCAACAATAACTGATTAAAAGATCTAGGGAGAGAGGGGGAGTGCGATGGACGTACTCGCAGAGAGACGGCTGAACATTATGAACGGGTCCAGCACGGGTCGAAGGGCGGAAACACACGTTATGTGTATAAAATGTCTGTATCGTCACTGCGCTGCATTTTTATGAACTATGATATTCTGGCCATGGGTCACATCTCTGGTCCAAGTCCAGCAGGCTCCGTATCACTATACTCTACCAACTGAAGTTAGTTGCATTCAATAAATTCTTGTGTGTTCTTCGCCGTGGCGGCCACGATAGCAGAGTTACCACGGAAACACTGGTACAAATACAGGTTTGCCCCTCATACTTAACAATATCCAGCTGTGTTAATAAAAAATTAAAACTGTAGACAAATGTCAGAAGTGTGGACCGGCCCCGCTGTGCAGCCGGGCGCGGAGAGTAAGAGGAGAGAGAGTAGAGATCCAACACAGGCACGGCTTTACAGAAGAAATGGGTCATGTAACGCAAAATTAAACCATATCCATATAACAACATTGCAGCGAATGCGAGGACATTAGCACCGGTGCGTCCTAGAGGAGCTAACAGCTAACAGACGCTAACTAGCACCAAATATGCACTCCTCACTGCTGTTGTCTGAATAACACAGATGGGACAAAATGTTGCGTTTACTGGTAAACTGGTAAACCTTGACACCGACGTTTAACCGACTGCTATCTGTTGAATTTTCCTCCCGTTACTCTGTCCTCTGTGATTGTCTCTATCTAGAAACTAAGCTGGGCGGTGCAGGGAACAACTGACTGGCTCATGAGCAGACAGGGGTTTACGGAGCGGTAGATGCGCTTTGCAAAAAAACTCAGCGTTCTATGAAATGACGCTTTAAAAAAAATAGCTCGATCACGCAAATTTGATCGTGGGAAGTCAAGATCGTGATTAAAATTTGATTAATTGTGCAGCCCTAGAAACCTTAAAATTTCTCAAATCAATTGGATATACCAATTTGATTGCAAAACAGCACGTGACATCATTACGCACACATTTGTATTTGCTTTAAAACACACTTTCACCAGCTTTGCTTGCATGAGTTTTTTTTTTTTACTGAACTTCCGAAAATTTGATTGACAAGTGGATGGAAACCTAGCAACAGTTACATGTACTTTACTTTACAGTCCACATTCCTCTCAGATAATGTGAAGTACATTTGGACAGGTAGTTAACCCCTTCCTACCCAGGAAGAAAGGCTTATCAGTGGAGAGGGGTGGCGAGGAATGTGTTTCCTGTGTGCTGCATCACTGTGCAGCAAGTACTCTCTTGAGCGCTGCAGCTTTTTGTTTACCACATAATTACAGGGACAGTTGTGTCAGCAGCATGCGTGTGCACGTTTGTTCTACGTATGTTGCAAATATTTCGCGGAGAGGGTGCGTGTGAAGAATCTGAGACATATGCAGTCACCGATTTACTCACTCCCCCATCACTGCACCATTCCTCCACCACCAAGCGGTCTGCGGAGAGGGATGTCTGGCGTGTGAGAGTGCCACTGTGCTGAGTCGACAGGAGGGGAACAATTGCCTCGCTGTGCTGCATGTCCGTTCGGCAGCCTTCATGCAGCATTTCAGCAAGGGGCACCGCCGGCTCTTGGCTCTGTGAGCCTTGTTGACCAGGCCTTTGCCTGCTGGTCACTGACCCGTTGTGCCCACAGTGCCTGCAGCTCGTCGGGCCTCTGAGGGCTGCCGATTATCCCACAGTAATTGGCGCCTCGGCTCTGGCTGATCAAAGGTGCCCAGCTGACTGTAGAGCCCTGGTAATTTTCCATTCTCTGATGCTCTGCAGTCCTCTTTGCCTCTTCCTGCTTGCCCCAAACCCCGTCTTTGACACATGACAGGGCAGGGCGGTCCTTTCCTTGTCCACAAAAAAATATATAATTAAATTAGGTTTCTGGGTAGAGCTCAGAGGTTCTTTTTTTAAATCAATAATACTAAGGTCACAAGTTCAACACCTGCAGCCATTACGTTTCCTACAGCCATGTGACTTGAAAAAGCTTCCTTGAGTGTGACACCGATACCTCGGTCGTGTGCCATGCAGGTTTTCCGTTTATCTGTTCTCTATACTCAGTGATTAGTTTCTGTTCTCTGCTTGTAGGTGTGGTGGTCAGTACATCATGTGGTTTAGTTCTTGGTGGGAATATAAACCTATGTGCTCACAACCGTCATACTAGCTCAAGCATGATTAAATGATACGGCCTTACGTGTTTCCTCGTCAACAGTCGCCCTAGCCCTAACATGTAAAAAGGTTTCATTGCCTGCCTGAGTTCAATCTTTGGCTACAGACAAAGGCTTCATTGGCCGGCTCCTAGGCTATGTGTGAATGGACATGGTGAAATCACTTCTTATGTTAATATTACAGCCTTCTACTTTTGGACTCTTTCAGAAATGTCATCTAACGTTTTTGGAAAAAGAAGCTTAATACCATGACTGCTGAATTATTCCTGGAATAAGTCATGGAATAAGTTGCTTGCCATTTAGAGAGTATTGCTTACATAAACACTAGTCTTTATGAGGTCAGAAGAATCATGGTGTCTTTAAAATGAAACTTGATATTATCTTATTCTTACTGACATGAGTTCATAGTCTAGCCTCACACCTTCACAGGTGCTTTCCAGGCTAGTTTCACACACACACCTCAAAACTACAGAAATAGATGTTCCTACAACTTTTTGAAATGCGTATTTCCAGAGGCAGTGCTGTGTTCACTACTCCAATTTAACCACACAGCTAAGAGCTAACACATTTGCCAGTAAGACTTCCCATAGGTTTAAGGTAGCTGTTGAAGTCCTGTCCATAAGTCTGCAGGTGAAATAGCCAGGTAGCACAAGCAGTTTGACTTAATCTGTTGCGTAACTTGGTATTCTACAGTCATCCTCGGTTTGACAGCCCAACCAGGGTACAAAGAGCGAAGCTCAGGTACGTGAAAAGAATTCCTAAAATGAGCAAACGGCTCTACAGCCGCACTGAATACTACAGTCCCATTTACATTCATGCTCACAAAACCAGTTTGGTTGGATGGTTCCTGACATCAATACAACCCACTTTGCATCTGGACTCCAAATACTTTTTGAGTTTCCTTTTTACTTTCTTTTTTGAAGGTAAATGAAGATACGCTTAAAACTGTGTGGTCACAGGAATTAGAGCTCAATATTGCATTTATTTTTATTTATTTATTCACACCCCATCATTGTATCATTAAAACACAATTTCAGATGGTACAATGATTATAGGTAGGCCTCTAGGAAGAAACTCTAACCTGTCTCTCTTTCAAATACATCTCCAATATTTACCCGGGGTTAACATCTCTGTTCACGCAACTGTTAGAAACGCTGTTGTTGTTGTTTTTGCACAGTAGCTTTTGAAAAGATGCCTGGAAGCCTGGAATGTGTCTGGGGACACTAGTAGTTGCAGTATGACCATTAAATGCACTTGATTATATTGTTCTATGCACATGTTTTGTAGGGGTGGGAATCACCAGATGCCTCCCAATACGATATTTTCACGATACTTGTGCCACAATACAATATTATTGCGATTTTAAACATATTGCAATATATAATAAAAGATCCATACTTGTATCGATACAGTATTGCCACTGAAAATATCGCGATACAATGCTGTATTGATTTTTTTTCCCCCCACCCCTAATGTTTTGTTTGTCTTCTTGTGGCTTTAAAATTGGCATGAAGAATCACGTTATTTTACTGGCATTGGCACGACTACTGAATATTTGGTATCGTGACACCCCTAGTTATATTGCGATATCCAAAATTGAAGATGAGATCTAGCCTCATATATCAATATTTATATAATATTGATATATTGCCCAGCTCTAAAAAGAATTTGTGTTCATTCTCATTTTTTCATAATTCAGCCTGTTTTAAGGACAGTTCAGCGTGCGTGTGTGTGTTGGCCTGGTCAGAGGGGCAGTGTATTGCATGTCTGGTCACTCAGCAGGGAGTTCCTTTTCCTCTCCAAATCTCATCACTCCTGCTGCTGGACAAACACAGCTACTGACACACACACCATTTACCAACAGTGTTGTTGGGATGAAAAGCAGTATTACTGACAACACATTGACTCAGCAGCTGGAACCATGGAGTGGGTTGATTCATTCTATTTTAGTAGTACTAATATTTTTTCCTGTTTCTCTTTTCTGTCTCTCTCCCTGTCTTTTTCGCTTATCTCCATTTCATATTCACTTTCAGTATTTCATTGACTCTTTCAAATCCTTTTCATGCTGTCAGCCCTTTTTATGTCTTTGTCTCTGCTGATCTGCCTTAACTGTGTCTGTGCATGCGTGCGTGTGTGTGCTGCCGCCCTCTTACTCTTGTGCGTCTGTGTTTAGGTGAATCAAAGTAACACATGTTCTCAAGTGGTATATATGAGGCGTTGCAAAGTGTCAAAGCCGACAGTGCGGCGTCTAAAGCCCCAGCACAATACATTTACCCCGCAGCAATCTGTAGATGTTGAGTAGGAGAGCCATGAAGAATGACAGGCCTTCGTCACTCGGTAAACATTGTGAACACACACACTGTCATCATATGTCACAGTGGCTTTCCTGGGCTCTTAAACACTGAAATAGCCTGCCTAAATCATTTTCCTGGCCCCATAACTTTTTATGCTTCGCTATTGCTGCTCCTGTGACAACAGCTGAAATGATCCTGATTGTTTAGCAATAATCTTGATTATCAAAAGAAGAAATGTATTATATCATATTGCATCTAGATCTTAACCTGTCTCTGTTTTCATATTAGGCACAGACTCATTTGCATCATATGTAGTGGCACTGTGGCTGACCTACTGCTACTGTTAAATGTGTGTGTGTGCTCTGTAAATAAAGTATACATTATTATTATTATTATTATTATTATTATAAGCTCTGTCTACCAAAGAAAGGAAAATAGTAATTATGATAATGGCAGTACCAGACAATCAACTCAGCAAAGTCAGCAGGTCAAGACAGTTGCAAACTGTTAACTAGTAGAAACACATACGTAGAAACACCATTGTTACCCTCATTCTTTCAATTTAAGACATTACAAATTATATTCAGCTATAAAAATACCTGAAAAGTTAGAATGAAAGTACAGAGAGTTGTTGCTATTGAGAGGATGGAGAAAATGAAAGCTCAGATGTGTCGATCTGAAATCTTGCTCGTTATGAGGTCATAAGGAGCAAGGTTACCTCCCCTTTCTCTGCTTTACCCGCCCAGAGAATTTGGCCCACCCATGAGAGAGAGACATCATGGCTTTCAAACAAGCAAAATGGCAGTTGGTCAAGGCCACACCACCACCCTCCACCTTGCCCCCCTTTCCTCCTCAAAAGCTACAGACTCAGATATGGCACATACTAAGGAAAGCTCATTGTGGGACTGGCTCTAGTGGCTGGAATTCTGCACCAAAACTGAATTTTGGGAAAGAGACTTCAGATACAGTATTAGGGACCACTAAGGTTTATATAAAAGAGACTTCAGATACAGTATTAGGGACCACTAAGGTCTATATAAAAGAGACTTCAGATACAGTATTAGGGACCACTAAGGTCTATATAAAAGAGACTTCAGATACAGTATTAGGGGACCACTAAGGTCTATATAAAAGAGACTTCAGATACAGTATTAGGGACCACTAAGGTCTATATAAAAGACTTCAGATACAGTATTAGGGGACCACTAAGGTCTATATAAAAGAGACTTCAGATACAGTATTAGGGACCACTAAGGTCTATATAAAAGAGACTTCAGATACAGTATTAGGGACCACTAAGGTCTATATAAAAGAGACTTCAAATACAGTATTAGGAGACCACTAAGCTCTATATAAAAGAGACTTCAGATACAGTATTAGGGGACCACTAAGGTTTATATAAAAGAGACTTCAGATACAGTATTAGGGACCACTAAGGTCTATATAAAAGAGACTTCAGATACAGTATTAGGGACCACTAAGGTCTATATAAAAGAGACTTCAGATACAGTATTAGGGGACCACTAAGGTCTATATAAAAGAGACTTCAGATACAGTATTAGGGACCACTAAGGTCTATATAAAAGACTTCAGATACAGTATTAGGGGACCACTAAGGTCTATATAAAAGAGACTTCAGATACAGTATTAGGGGACCACTAAGGTCTATATAAAAGAAACTTCAGATACAGTATTAGGAGACCACTAAGCTCTATATAAAAGAGACTTCAGATACAGTATTAGGGGACCACTAAGGTCTATATAAAAGAGACTTCAGATACAGTATTAGGGACCACTAAGGTCTATATAAAAGAGACTTCAGATACAGTATTAGGGACCACTAAGGTCTATATAAAAGAGACTTCAGATACAGTATTAGGGGACCACTAAGGTCTATATAAAAGAGACTTCAGATACAGTATTAGGGACCACTAAGGTCTATATAAAAGACTTCAGATACAGTATTAGGGGACCACTAAGGTCTATATAAAAGAGACTTCAGATACAGTATTAGGGACCACTAAGGTCTATATAAAAGAGACTTCAGATACAGTATTAGGGACCACTAAGGTCTATATAAAAGAGACTTCAAATACAGTATTAGGAGACCACTAAGCTCTATATAAAAGAGACTTCAGATACAGTATTAGGGGACCACTAAGGTTTATATAAAAGAGACTTCAGATACAGTATTAGGGACCACTAAGGTCTATATAAAAGAGACTTCAGATACAGTATTAGGGACCACTAAGGTCTATATAAAAGAGACTTCAGATACAGTATTAGGGGACCACTAAGGTCTATATAAAAGAGACTTCAGATACAGTATTAGGGACCACTAAGGTCTATATAAAAGACTTCAGATACAGTATTAGGGGACCACTAAGGTCTATATAAAAGAGACTTCAGATACAGTATTAGGGGACCACTAAGGTCTATATAAAAGAGACTTCAGATACAGTATTAGGAGACCACTAAGCTCTATATAAAAGAGACTTCAGATACAGTATTAGGGTACCACTAAGCTCTATATAAAAGAGACTTCAGATACAGTATTAGGGACCACTAAGGTCTATATAAAAGAGACTTCAGATACAGTATTAGGGACCACTAAGGTCTATATAAAAGAGACTTCAGATACAGTATTAGGGGACCACTAAGGTCTATATAAAAGAGACTTCAGATACAGTATTAGGGACCACTAAGGTCTATATAAAAGACTTCAGATACAGTATTAGGGGACCACTAAGGTCTATATAAAAGAGACTTCAGATACAGTATTAGGGACCACTAAGGTCTATATAAAAGAGACTTCAGATACAGTATTAGGGACCACTAAGGTCTATATAAAAGAGACTTCAAATACAGTATTAGGAGACCACTAAGCTCTATATAAAAGAGACTTCAGATACAGTATTAGGGGACCACTAAGGTTTATATAAAAGAGACTTCAGATACAGTATTAGGGACCACTAAGGTCTATATAAAAGAGACTTCAGATACAGTATTAGGGACCACTAAGGTCTATATAAAAGAGACTTCAGATACAGTATTAGGGGACCACTAAGGTCTATATAAAAGAGACTTCAGATACAGTATTAGGGACCACTAAGGTCTATATAAAAGACTTCAGATACAGTATTAGGGGACCACTAAGGTCTATATAAAAGAGACTTCAGATACAGTATTAGGGGACCACTAAGGTCTATATAAAAGAGACTTCAGATACAGTATTAGGAGACCACTAAGCTCTATATAAAAGAGACTTCAGATACAGTATTAGGGTACCACTAAGCTCTATGTAAAAGCATCGAAAGAGCACCATGTCATGGGAACTTTAACTTTCACTTTATGCATTAGCACCACACATAATATGGATAAAATGATCCCTATGCAATTAATTCCACCTGGAGCGGCTCTGATGCTCATTAGGGAGCACGTACATTGGCTCACTGCATCACTTTTCATTCTTTTATGGTTTTCTTTGATGCTTAAATGTAATGGTGATCACGTAACAGTTGTCACAATTAATCAATAAATGTTGATATTACTGTGCGTTTGCCTGCGGCTGTCATACCAGTTTATATTGCTGCTTGCCAGTGTCCTATTATCATAGCTTCTTTAAAGCAACAAAGTCATTTGGCAGTCGTAGGGCAGACATCTCCTCTGGGTCGCCTTAACTCAAGGGAAAGGAGAAAGATGGGAGGAATAATAGGCAGGAGGATAAGCAGAGTGGGGCAAACAGGAGCCTATATGCCTTTTAACCATTAAAGAAACACTTGAATATAACAAAGATAATAATTGTACTCACTGGAAGTTGTAAGAATTGGCTGAAGGACCAACATGTGCTCAAAGTCAAATAAAAAGGGATTTGACCTTACTTATTTAATGACACTGTGTTACATAAACACAGTAATCTGGCAAAAGGCTTCTCTCAGCCCTGTTCAGATACTCTGTCACTACTCAGTGATCCTGATCTCGTCCTTGAAAATTAAACCACACTTTAGATTGGTGTTTACATTGAAACCAATTTTACAGTTGGTGATGCTGTGTATGTTGGCAGAAATGACTGTTACAGAAACCCGGCTATGGACTGTGAACTTGCTCTGATGTGGTTGAATCAGAAATGACGGTACTGCAGAGGAATTGGTGAGTTATTGCTGAAGCCGAAACCCAACAATTGCCCATGTCATGCACAGACTTCCTTCAACCCATCAATACTATTGAGAACATCATCTTTTGATATTTTAGTTGCAGCTTCTGAGTCAGCAGCTCTGCAGGAAGTGCTGTCTGTTTTTATGTGTGTGCCCTGCATGTTAACTGCCTCAAATTGGGACGACCAGACCTATTTAACTAGACAGAAACAGCGTTTCTGATGTGAGACAGTCTAAGCTATTTTTCTTGGGGAAATGGCCTGCCAGTTTGTGGTTAAATCCTCTGCTTGTTGACCTAAACAAGGTTCTATCATGACATTTACATTTACTGTGGTTGGTGGTTAAGTGAATGTTGACACAGGAGACATGGGATAGTGAGAGTCTCAACTAATCACTAATCCACATAGACCCTCTGGCTCAGGTTCACAAAATCACAGTAGGAACACTGATCCAAGAATGGTCAGCTATCAGTTTTTTGGTCAGCAGGGGCTCTGCTGGATTCGTTTGCTGTTATATATGAGTTGGCAAAGCCTAAGGGTATAAACTGCAATCTAAGATCAGCATTCTTCTCCTGAGACTCTATAAATGTGCTAATGTTAGCTTTTTTGTTGTGAGTCAGCCATAAGTAGGATTAATAGATCATGTATTAACAGCACTTTACTGAGGTCTAGTGAATATGTAACATTGTCTGTGTTTCCTCAGCTCAGTGCAGTGCTTTGGTACAATGCTCAGTGTATAGTATTTTGCCTGATTTCTCCACCTTGCCAACTCTTCTAATGGCACTTTATTTCTCTCCAGAACAGCAAAACATAATAATGGAGACATTTTGGCTCTGGGGCCTTGAGAGGCCGCTGTAGTTGTCTGTCTCACATGTGTGTGAGTGTGTTTTCAAGAACTTTGTATTTTTAAAGAATGTTTACTGTGGACATTTATGGCAGGTTTGGGTTTTGTCAAGTGCATATTTACCACTGCTTGTGTCTTCTCTCTGCTGCTGCTGCTGTGTGTGTGTGTGTGTGTGTGTTTAATGCAATGATGTCAAGGGGATGAAGTAAACATGGTTTCCATGAGTAGCTTTTTCGCCCCAAGGTTTACTCAAACTTTTCTAGCAGAGGTCACTTTTAGAGTGAGGGACAAAGTGTTGTGGTTCGCTCTGAGTGATTGCCTGTGAGGAGGTTAAGCTTCTGTCCCACAGTTTACTTTGGACAACACTGATGTCTTCTCAACAAAGCAGAAAAAAAGATATTCTTCTTAGTTTAAGATGAAAGGAGCACATGGCTGTTTTAGGTCAGCTGGGGTACAAACTTACAGCCAATTTATAAAGACATCTTCCCGTGGCCGCCACATTAGTCGGTACCTATTGTGTTCCCAGCAGCACTCTCCCATAAAGAGGGACCAGGATTGATGGAGTTGGGAGACCACTCCGACCACTACATACATCAAACCCCTCCGAGCAGGCTTTCAGTCAGCAGCCCCTCTCCACAGCATGACTATAGTGTTTATAGCTCTCTTTTGTTAATCAAAACTCCACTCTATTTGACATACCATCTCTTCTGGCAAGAATGGTTGATAAACAATCACAAAAATGTTGTTTTATGGCAAATGCCAGGACATAAATCTTGAGGATGCACTCTTGATGCCCCATGTGTCATTATGGTGGAGACCAGGCTGTACCCTGCCCGTTGATTCAGTGTTTGAATTATTGCTGGGGCATGCCTGAGGGGAGAGGATACAGTGACAGTGATTTGCCACTCCCTGGTGCCAGGGTACTGCCCTGGTTGTTTAAATGTGGCCTCAGCTGTTGCCCAAAGTGATATCTGGCTCTCTGGCTGGCTGGCTGGCTGGTTGACCTGCTGTTAGACTGGGCCCCTTTAAAGTCACGCCTGGCCGCTCCTAGATACACAAACAAAAGCATGGCCACACACAAAAAGCCAGATACACAGAGACTGATGTACACAAACGCATACAGAATTAAAGGTGGCAGAAGAGAACAGCAATATAATATTCCCTGTGCAGCAGTCTGGGCTCTATTTCAACCCTAACCTGGGTCAGTCATGTGTACTCAGGAAACGGAGGTCAGGGTGTCTTGCTGGGGGCAGGGAACAGATTGAAGGACTCTGAAATGATTCAGTGGCAGACAGGGAGCGAGTGAGCCGTGCAAACAGTAGCCTGCACTCCTATTCCCACCATTTCCTTCCTCTGTGGAGTACCACCCATTTGGACCATGTCCTCATCGTTCTCTCTCTGGCTTTTGTTCCTTGGACCTGTTTAACCTCCTAAAATAGATACTTTTTAGAAATAGAAATGACAAACTGTCTTGCTGACATAGAAACGTTTCAGCAGTTTTATTAGTTCAGCTTGAGACCAAGCTACGCTTTGTATGTCAGGCTGATGTTTACAGAACAATACATTACACTCTGCTGATCATAGTTTGTTTTGCACTTGTCCCTTGGATCTTCCTTTGCATCATGATGTCAGGTTGTATCTGTGGATCAGTGAATGGGCACATGCTGTACCTGGCAAACAAAGTCATTCAGATTACTGTTGGGACACTGATGGTGCAAAGTGTGCAGATCATGGAAGCAAAGAGCGGCCTGCCGAGTGAAAACAGCTGGTGATGAGTTCCACTTGTTTACTGACAGCCTCTCTTTTCACCAGCTTGGGCACATTGTGACTACTGTTGTTTTATTGTTGTTTTCTTTCCCTTTTGTGCTAGTCATTGTTTAAAATTACACAAGACTTGCTTTTGAGTGAAACACTAGTAGTTTGTATACAGCTTGCAGTGTAATTTTGAGTCTCATAGTTTCTATATTATTTCATATACTTTATGAAACCTTTCCTTTCTCTGTGTATCTGTACTTATTGTTGTCATGTGATGCTACAACACCTAAAACAAGCCACTAAGCCTTGATTAATTCCACTAGGGATCAATCAAAGCTTATTTTATAGCAGAAAAAACTGAACTGATTAAGAATCTTTACAAAACGCAAACATCTTTCTGCTTGTTTCTTTAGGCTAACTCTATTAGCTTTAGTCTGGCTGGTAGCAGCATTCTGCTTGTTTCTTTAGGCTAACTATATTAGCTTTAGCCTGGCTGGTAGCAGCTTTCTGCTTGTTTCTTTAGGCTAACTCTATTAGCTTTAGCCTGGCTGGTAGCAGCTTTCTGCTTGTTTCTTTAGGCTAACTCTATTAGCTTTAGCCTGGCTGGTAACAGCTTTCTGCTTGTTTCTTTAGGCTAACTATATTAGCTTTAATCTGGCTGGTAGCAGCTTTCTGCTTGTTTCTTTAGGCTAACTATATTAGCTTTAGCCTGGCTGGTAGCAGCTTTCTGCTTGTTTCTTTAGGCTAACTCTATTAGCTTTAGTCTGGCTGGTAGCAGCATTCTGCTTGTTTCTTTAGGCTAACTATATTAGCTTTAATCTGGCTGGTAGCAGCATTCTGCTTGTTTCTTTAGGCTAACTATATTAGCTTTAATCTGGCTGGTAGCAGCATTCTGCTTGTTTCTTTAGGCTAACTATATTAGCTTTAATCTGGCTGGTAGCAGCTTTCTGCTTGTTTCTTTAGGCTAACTATATTAGCTTTAGCCTGGCTGGTAGCAGCTTTCTGCTTGTTTCTTTAGGCTAACTCTATTAGCTTTAGCCTGGCTGGTAGCAGCTTTCTGCTTGTTTCTTTAGGCTAACTCTATTAGCTTTAGCCTGGCTGGTAGCAGCTTTCTGCTTGTTTCTTTAGGCTAACTCTATTAGCTTTAGCCTGGCTGGTAACAGCTTTCTGCTTGTTTCTTTAGGCTAACTATATTAGCTTTAATCTGGCTGGTAGCAGCTTTCTGCTTGTTTCTTTAGGCTAACTATATTAGCTTTAGCCTGGCTGGTAGCAGCTTTCTGCTTGTTTCTTTAGGCTAACTCTATTAGCTTTAGTCTGGCTGGTAGCAGCATTCTGCTTGTTTCTTTAGGCTAACTATATTAGCTTTAATCTGGCTGGTAGCAGCATTCTGCTTGTTTCTTTAGGCTAACTATATTAGCTTTAATCTGGCTGGTAGCAGCTTTCTGCTTGTTTCTTTAGGCTAACTCTATTAGCTTTAGCCTGGCTGGTAGCAGCTTTCTGCTTGTTTCTTTAGGCTAACTCTATTAGCTTTAGTCTGGCTGGTAGCAGCATTCTGCTTGTTTCTTTAGGCTAACTATATTAGCTTTAATCTGGCTGGTAGCAGCATTCTGCTTGTTTCTTTAGGCTAACTAAATTAGCTTTAATCTGGCTGGTAGCAGCTTTCTGCTTGTTTCTTTAGGCTAACTCTATTAGCTTTAGCCTGGCTGGTAGCAGCTTTCTGCTTGTTTCTTTAGGCTAACTATATTAGCTTAAATCTGGCTGGTAGCAGCTTTCTGCTTGTTTCTTTAGGCTAACTATATTAGCTTTAGCCAGGCTGGTAACAGCTTTCTGCTTGTTTCTTTAGGCTAACTATATTAGCTTTAGCCTGGCTGGTAGCAGCTTTCTGCTTGTTTCTTTAGGCTAACTCTATTAGCTTTAGTCTGGCTGGTAGCAGCTTTCTGCTTGTTTCTTTAGGCTAACTATATTAGCTTTAGTCTGGCTGGTAGCAGCTTTCTGCTTGTTTCTTTAGGCTAACTATATTAGCTTTAGCCTGGCTGGTAGCAGCTTTCTGCTTGTTTCTTTAGGCTAACTATATTAGCTTTAGTCTGGCTGGTAGCAGCTTTCTGCGGGGGGAAATGGCCGGGAGACGTTGTAATTAAGTTGCATTAATCAGGTGATTTAGTTCGTATTTGCAGGGGATGGAGGAGAGAATAATATAGAGATTTTGAGAATTGTTTTTCTTTTTTTAAACAAGTAACATTTGAAAAACCTGTATAAACTGAACACCAAAGAACAATATTAATATTTAATTAATAACTATGCAAATTATTAACAATATACCTAATAATATAAATAAATAGCCAAAGCTATGTTTTCTTTGTAACAATACTGTTGGGGAAAAAGGTAAATGAAATGGCCATCGTTTCACACTGAGGTCTGTAAACCACAAATCAAGTAAGTAAACATGGAACAAATAAACAACTTTTCTCTTTAAAAAACCAAACTCGCTGTGGAGTTGGTACTTTCTTCTTCAGAAACCCCATCCTGTCCACATTGTCTGGTGAGAGGCTTGCTCTCTGTGCTGTGACAATGTCCCCCGCAGTGGAAAACACTCTCTCACTGGGGACAGATGTGGCTGGGATTCCAAAGTAACATTTAACCAAGTTGGCTAAATGGGGGCACTGGTTCTGGTTGTCCTTCCACCACATAAGTGGATTCGACACCACCGAGAGGCTCTTCACGGCTCTGTAATGCTGCACCTCCTCATCCACCACTTAAGACAAAGGCTTGGATGGCGATGCCTGTTCGGTCAGAAATAAGTCTCCAAACAGTACAGCCATTGGTGCACTTTTAGCTGGAGGAGGACAGTCACTGCTGCTGGAGGGTATCTCTGATTGCTCCCCTCTGTCTCCTCCCTGGAAGTCTGGGCCTAACAGACAAAATCCATAACACAATTGCAGCATAATGTTATGGTGTTTTTCCATTAATGGAACCTGCCAGAAGACCAATTAGTTTCAAAAGAAGCTGGAGGCAGCAACAAAAACCAAAATGCTGGCTAAACTATTTCAACACGGCGGGTTTGTTCTCCAACTGGTAGCTGAAATGTTGCCATACTGCTAACTGATGTATTGGTAGGGTCCGCAATTTCTGGGTTAGTTGCCATCTAGGCTATTCCTCTCGTTCTTCAACTAGCTTAACTTTTGCAGGCAGGCATCACATGATTGGAAAGATAGTCACATGACATATAATTCGAGGACACACTTACAGGTAAAATTTGATTGGATATGGGTGTTGGAAGGGGTGTGTCGCGATTCTGCTTTCTATCTCCATTTTTGGTTATTCTTAAAATTGGATTCTCTCGGGAAAGCTATCTTTTTGAACAGAAAAAAAATCACAGATACTGCATTACAGGGTAGTGCCGGAGAAATAGATTCTGGTAGAGGGGAAAGGACTGCACATTTTCAGCAGTGATACCAACTATTTAGTTTAGCCAGTTTGCCAATACTGAATAAATATATGTATATATGTATGACACTGAATAGACTCCATTTAGGTCATACTGCCCCTGAGTTTCAGACTGTGATAAAGTAATTAATTCCGTTCTGATGCATGTGACCCAAAATACCACATTTAGGGGTGAGCATTAACGATTAGCATTAATGAAGGGAATCAACTGGGAGCCCCATCTCCCATGGTTCTCTTGAACTTGAACATTGAATGTCAATATTAGACTGTCACTAAATCTATTGCAGCCCTGTGCAATACTGTTTGACCTTTTCAACTCCAGTTGCTGACAGTGTTATTGTATTTGTTTTACTGGTATTGGTAATAAAAAATACACCGAGATTGGTTGGCTAACTTCCCTCTGTTGTCACCATAAACCTACCAACCAGGATGCCAGAAAGGATATATACCCGACCTTTGACCCTGATCCTGTTCCCAAAGTTTGCCGTAGACATGTAGCCTTTCCTTTAGGTCATATCGTGCAGCTCTACTGCACACTTTCCTCCAAATTTTCTCCTTGTTTTTTTCTCTTTTTTTTTTTTTCTTCTACCCCTCTTTTTTCATAAGCATGCCAAGCCACAAAGCGGGGTCCGGAAAATTGGATTACCACAGTGACAGCATTTTCAAATTCTCTCTTCATATGGCCATTTGGGAGCAGAACAGAGGCACTATCACCTCAAGCCGGCCAGCTCCACGATAACAGCGCTCTGCAGATATGCTGGCCAGGCGTGTTTTGCATTACGGATGGCTGGCCTCATTGATAGAGGCTTTCCTATCTATGTTGCTCTCCAAACTATAAACTCAGTCTGAACTCAGATAACAATAATTCCATGAGCAAGGCCGTGTAAAATAGGATGAAGAGTATCAACTGGCACAGTGGTGGGGCAAGACATGAAAAGAGACAGTGGGGCCTTTTCGTCTTGAATTGCTGCCCATTCTATTTCTTTCTCTCACGCTTACTCGCTCCCTCCCTCTCCTTGCCCGTCCCTCCCTTCCTCTCTCTTCTTTGAAACCCAACCGCTGTACTCATCCCTAGGATCCTTCTACAAGGATTAATCAGTTTTCCATTCCTGGAGAGATTATTCAAATGCTGTTACATCTACAGCCAGCAGCAGCACTCCCTCCCTACTTCCCAGGCAGCAACACAGCGCTGACTGAAGAAGAAGTCCTATTTTTCCTCTTTCTTTACTTTTATTTTTCTGTTTGTCCTGTGTGTCTCCTCCTCTGTGCTTTTCTGTCTTTACAATTCACCACCATTGTTGACTCTGTGTGCCTATGTCCATAATTGAGTACATTGATGATATTGCATGTAAGAGTCTTTAGAGAGCTCTGTTTTTTTTGTCCTTCACTGTTGCTTATATCTGTGTAGATGAAGACAGAGAGAGTATAAATGGTCCTTGTGTAATTGTTCTCATTAGCGCTGGTAGGAGAACAGCCAGAGATCCTCACGTCACCAGACTACAGGAGCTGTGACAGCTCCAGCAGAGATCAGATCCTGCTTTCCTGCTCCAAAGCCTTTACCCCCTCCCACCCTCCTGTTCTCTCTAGTCTCCCCACCCTCTCCCAATACCCTCTATATCTCTCTATTCTCCATTCACTCCTGTAAAAATAAATACATTTAAAGCTTTGTGATGCTCTAGAAGCTGGCCCTTGGACATGTAGTTTGACAAACATGTTTTAATGCCATTAGTGAGTAAAATCTGTGATTACACCTGTCATGCAACCTTTGGCTTTAAATGAAGAGTACCCTTCATTTCTGTCATTTTGTGTGGTCTATCCTAATGTGTTAGTGTCCAAACATAGGTATACTTATGTTATACTGGGATATTTGCCTTGCTGTTGCAACAATAGAAAAAAGTCAATTGTTGAAGAGACAGATAAATAAACCCGAAGACAACTTGAATAAACCAAAATGCAGTGCAGATATGAAACATTGCATGTTGCATAAAGAGTGCTACTCACTTTTCTCCATGGGAAAACAATGTATAACTATGGCTTTTGCTATTGCTTTGTGGATGTACAAAAAGCAACATTTAGAAGTCACTTAAAAGGATAGCACCCGTGCCATTAATGCCAACAAAGATCATAAACTCTGACGCATTTGCCAGATTCAGAAGCTATTACTGTCAGTTCTAGTGCAGGTTTCATTTACCTCACTTGAGGTCACGAGGTTGCATTGACTAGATACTTTTTTTAATCCAGTTAAAAACTTTTGAAGGCAAGCTGTTGCTGTGAGGAACATTGTGCTTATTTTGAGTGGAATAATAACAAATATAAGGGAAACTGTGCTTTTTTCTAAACGCCACCTCCTCCTCCACCGTACTTCTCCCTCCCATGTTAACTTACTCTTTCCATCCTAATTATTTTACTTCCCTCTGTCCCTCCTGCCTCTTATCTTTACTTTACCCTTCCTTAACTTTCTTTTCACTTTACCTCGTCTGAATTTGCTGTTCCGTCTTTGTCTCTTACCTTTTCTCCCTCCTTGCCTTATTCTTTCTGGCTCATGGCCAAACCAAGGGGCTAAATCACCCCCCTCGCTGCTCTGCCTCCTTTGGCCCACTCTGTCTGGCCTCCATCCCCATCACTGCTCACCTTCCTGCCAACACACACACACACACACACAGAGTTACCTAATGCTTGCGGCACTGGCAGCTTTCATACACAAACTCAGTGTTTGGCATGTGATAATGAACATGTGTTCAACCCACGTTTGACCCACCAGTCTGCTTTTATAGCTTAATCCCTGGTTGTCACTGTTGACACAGACCTCCCTTTGCAATTGTAGTTCAGTGCACATTGTACATACATATAGTGTCAATATCTTACATATTGTTTATTAAAATGTTTTGCTGCAGTTTTTTTTCCACTTGAAATCAACACAAGGGTTGAATTTATTAAGTCTTTATTCTATTTTTTTTTTTATTATAAATGCTTTCATACCAAAGCAGTGTACAAACGGACCGTGGTTCAATTCTAAAGCAGAGTCGAGGAATCCGGTTCAGATGATCTGTGCTTTTTCAATGGCAAATGTGATCTATAGAAGGTCATTGTGTCAGTCTGAAAGGGGTAATAAATACAACAAATTTAGAAATGGGTATGCCCTGAGTTGGATGTGAGGAAAGAAAATATTAACATCTTGACCTTGTTGGGGGTATTCATATCACGTTCCTGCCCATGGTACACGCAACGTACACTCAATGTTGCCGGTGTAAATGCTTTCCCCACGCACGTGATGTGCTTTTTACTTATGTTCCTGCTCTCTCCTTATTTGTCCCTCTTAGACTCTTTAGTATGCCGGAAAGAAAGAAGGTTGTGTGGGTTGGAAGCTGGCAGCATCACAAATATTAAGTGATTTAGAAGGTGAGTTTAGTAAAGTGCTGTAAGAAGAAGCATATGAACTTTGGGCCATTAATGCATCGACATTGTAGCCTGGTCCTTAGCCAACTCCTTCACCACTGATGGAGCGAGCTGGAAAATCAAACTTTTCCCAAAACCACGTGGGGAGGAGGGCCACAAAATCTTGCCCACCAACAAACTTAGCGAAGATTGTTCTTGCTTGGGCTTTAACTTCTGAATATTCTACAGAATAATGTGTTGCCACAACGGGCCGAATGGCGTCGCTCGCAACTTTCTCTGCCGCCATTACGGATCTACAACTGTAGCGCACAACCTCAAAGTCATTGTTCTCAGACATTTGCTCTGTTTGCTGATTGGACCGGTTAAGATTTGACTGGAGAAAACCCAAGAATATACCGCAAACCCAGACGTAGTACTGAAGGAAAATGAAAATTGAGCAGAAGGACGTAGTGAAAGGTTGACATTTATGCATGTAAAAGTTAAAATGCATTAAACCATTTAGAATTAGCTTTTAGGTCAGAGTCAGCGTGAAGTGGACACTAGGGTGCAGGAATAGATCAGAATGTGTAAGAGTGTCTCACAAATGAGTTGTATCAAAGGTAACTTTGTTTCACAGAAATAGATTAACTGACCACTGCAGAACAGGAAGACTATAAGAAACGAAGTTGCGTACATTGCCTTGCGGGATGAAAACCCCAACCTTATTTTTCAGACTTATGTCTACCGGTTTGTCCCATGGATTAATGCAAACAGACGTTTTAAGTTCCCCCAAAATGAGATACCCCGGAAGGAAATTGTCTTTGTTCTGCACTGACTCGGCTCGGTAGCGTACAGTTGGTTTATCAAAGCTTATTCACAGCTGGAAACAAGGGTGGTAAGAGTTTGTTGGTCAGAAGAGCAAAACAATGAGCTAAAAGATGCTTAAACGCTCTTTACAGCTGAGGAGAGTCTCAGAGTTGGTTAATAATTTCTTTGTGGGTTTGCCACTATGACTGTCTCCTTTCACATACAAGTAGTCATTAGATCCATTGTTTACAGAGATAGTGATAGTGCAGCTTTAACGTTTTCTGCTTCCAGCTTCTCAAATGTGTATGTCATAAATTAAATATCTTTGCGCAAAACATGCAATTTGGAAGAGGTTTCCTTCCACTAACATTTAATGGACTCAAAACATTGACTAATTGAAGAAATAGGCAACACATTATTAGATAAATAATAGATTGCAGCTCTTAAACATACCGCATTCTCAAAATGTGTGGTTGTCAAGTTGGTAAACATGTTAACCAATACACAGCTGCTTCAAATTCTGGAAAGGCTATAGAACTGTTTTTTGTTTGTTTTCCTACTTCAAAAATTCCCCTGGTGTCATTCTACATTTTCACAAACAAACAAAGTTTTCTGATGTGTTAAAAAAACACTGCAGAGTTTTTTTTCAGCAAAAATATCTGCTTGCCCAAAGTCAGTTTTTACTGGCCCCTATACAAATTGGTTTATTAGTTGTTGTCAAATAACATCAGTGTATCATACCCTGATAATTGGAGAAAAAAATATTGAAACCTTTTTTCCCCCAAACAGACAAGTAAGTTGTTATATTTACTTGCCCAAAGTGGCAATCGGGCAACCCTTATTGTTGAACCAGACTGCACCAACCATGTTCACATATTTATAATATTATGTTTAAGAACACTGGTGCTGAGTGGTGTCTGGTGACAATTTGACAAGTGAAGTCAAGGTGACATTTACCTAAAATGCGTGCGTAACATATTGGACACAAATGCTTTAATCTTCAGATTTTCTCCTGCTCCTCCTCTTCACTCTGCTGGCTGGAAGCGTGCAGCCTGTCACTGGCACCGCAGTGAGCCCAAATATGATATGACCTAAATAAACCAGTGTGTAAAGAGAGAGCGGGAGTGAGGGATGAAGCAACATTTCTTTCCCTCTCGCCCAGGCGTCTTGTTTTCACCACTTCACTCTACTGCAGGCTACAACTTGTAAGTTGTATGTGCCCAGTCACACACTAGAGTCTAGATACCGGGCGCCTTTATATCATGACACCTGCAGAGGTATTTGGCTATTGCTACATAACAGGTGCTTTCACACATCGAAGCGCCTGCTTTACACCTTGTTAGTCGACATTCCTGCCCCATTTTCAGACCACTTACCTTTTGAATTTGTGTCTGTACCTACAGAATGGCTCAGGGGGCATGCTTGTCTTTTTATGAGTGATTCCGTAGAGAACACACAATAGAAAGAAAGAAAGGTATTTACTATGCCACACAATCTGCAGAGTTTCCAGAACACATGGGAAAAGGGAGACAAAAATCCACTTACTACAACTCAAATCTTTACTTGAATTTGGCTTGCAAGGTTTGCCACGCTACCACTCAATTGGCCAATTGCCTAGCTGTCATTTAGATGTCTTGGTGAGTTCATAAAATGTAGTTGTCTTGTAAAAATACGCAGCAGGTTAAACTTTGTTTTGTGTTTTTCGTCAGTGTATGTACGCTGGGGAAATTTGTGCATAAATATGCTACTGCACATGGTAGATTCCGGCTCTTGAGCCATTTTCTAAACCCGTTGTCCACTCCAGGTCACCCCCTTTAGTGACAGTAGGAAGTTTGATGTGTTTATGTGTGTTTCAGTAGCCTGGTCAGCGCTGAGAGCTTCATTGTGTGCTGCCCACAGAGTTGGAGCCTGGCTCGGGCCGATAAGAGAGCACTTTCTACCTCCAGCCAATACCGGCTCACAGGACAGGTTTCATTATTCAAACAGACAGCTCAGTCCTGTGTGTGTTTGTGTAATTAAGTAGGTACATGTGTGTGTGGTCGCTGTAAGCATGTGGCTGCTTGTATGTGTTTGTGTGCATGTGTGCGCGGACAGTCAGCTCTCCTGGATTAAGGAGCTTTTAATCCAGCCAGATCCTCATCAACTCAGAAGTTAGTCGGTGCAACTTGTTAGTCAAAGGTGAGCTCTGCTCACGTGTTAAAAGTCAGCATTGCATGGCTGAATGACTTCTGGTGCCAAGTTATGAGTTGCTAAGGGAGACGTGAGCCAGGCTTTTGATGATGGATGCACCTCTCAGTTCTTGTTTGGATCAGCAACTTTTAATTGGGTCTCCTGCTTTATTGTGCCTCCTAATCTTCTCCCCAAGCCAAGAAGATATACGTACTCTGTTTAAAGTAGTGCTTTTAGTCTAATTAATTGTGCAGATTTTCAGAGAATGTTTGCGTTTGAACCTGCACTTTATTGACCTTTTTACTTTACCTTGCTTAGATCTCAGAATGCAGCGAGATCACTAAAGAAGTCTGACACGGCAACAAACGTGAGATGAAGTAAGACGTTCATACAAGTGCAAAATAAATCAAAAGTTTTACAAGATTAGCTACCACTTTATTAGGAGCGTAATGTTGCTAATAAAGCCCTAAAACTAAACCCCCTACTCTTGTACAGGGAAGCTAGTTGGGCTGGACTCGGCTATTGTGATTTTTGTTTTTTTGGGTGGATATTCGATTTTCAAGTTTGGAACTCAAATATACGTTAGATCCCGACCGATATATCCGCGGGCCGATTTTATCAATAATCCGTAAATCATCAGTAAACCGGAAACATCACGGCCTCTATTGCTGTAACAAGAAAGTTTGAAAACACGAAACGCAAGCACTGAACTGCCCAGGAGTTTGTGTAACAACAGATATGTGTTTACTACATCAACCATGCACAGTAGTTCCATCTCTTTTCTTTCTCTCTGTTTCTGTGAAATGTTGAGATCTATAAATGATATGACGGAAAACAAACATTGTGGCCGCCACCACAGAAGCTTCGAAATATTTAGCTGTTGATAATTAATGAAGCTTCAAAGCACAAAAAATAGTATTTGGGACAGTCCTAGAAGCTAGTAAAAGTTTCTGGTCAAAGCTTGTTTTTGTTTTGTTTTTGTTTTATTTGTTTTTCCCCCCAATTGATCTAGAAGTTAGAAACATTGTTACTTGAAGGTGCCCTGCCACGTGTATTTCATGACTTTGTGGTAATGTCTGAAGTTCTACCATGGACTCTGTAACTTGGTTACCTTGTTTCAAGCCATTCTAGCGTGGTATAGAAAGCCTGCAGGAAGACTCAGCTCCATTTGTGCCAGTTCTTATTAATATTCAATGAGCTTAGCTGCTTGACTCTGATTGGCTATCAGCATCCTTTTACCCAGCACAACTGGGTGAGCTTATGAATAGTAATGGGCTCAGGCAGCATGATGTCAGACTGACCAGCTGTTGTGATTGGTCTGATTTCTCCTCTTATTTCTTTCCAGTGGCTAGAGCTGACAGAGGAGGTAGCACTTCATTTTCACATTCACAACATAACACACACACATATGGCCCTAACAACATATTTAAAAAAAATGCAAGTAAAAACAGTTTTGTGTGGCAGGGCACCTTTTTTAATTTAAAAAGCCGGCTTTCTGTGTTGGTTAAAGACATCAAAAAATCTTAATCAAAAATGGGGATTATTAACTTTCTATGGAAATAATCAGGATTGTTATTTAACAGTCGTCTTGTAGCCGTAGCTACAAGGTTCTCTGAGTTGAACAGTGGACTGCCATCCTCTGCTCCCTTTTATTTGGGCTGCCTTGACGCCTAACTGTACAAAGACTCAGGCTCCAACTCTTTTGTTCCTCCTCGTGAGTCAGAGAGACAACAGCTTATTGGGTTGTGCACTGATGGCAGTGTTTAAAGCATTCCTATTTACAGGCACTGTACAAGACATAAAGTGGTAGTCTGGTAGCAATGGGATTCTGCACAATCACTACCTTCTTATGCATTATCAAGTAAAGGAAGTTCTCATTTCTGTGTTGACGTACTGCACATGAACTGGTACATTTCCCAAACTTCCATCATTACTTAATACCTAATATGTACTGTATGTGTAGCTTTTTTGATTTGACTGTTGCCCTTTTGAGTTTCTGCCACTCACCAGTGCTTTACCATTATTATTATGTTGTTGCTGCTGAAAGCCCAATTTTTGCTCTGTGTATTAATAAAGTGTCTCTTACCGCTCACAGGGGGCTCAGCAATGAATAAGCTACGGCAGAGCTTCCGCCGGAAGAAAGACGTCTACGTACCGGAGTCGAGTCGGCCGCACCAGTGGCAGACAGACGAGGAGGCGGTCCGCAGCGGCAAATGTAGCTTCGCAGTCAAGGTGACTCTCCCTCACCCAAACACCTGCATACAAAACCTCACAGACATACAAACTCACACACAAAGTATAGAGCTGACCTTACTGTGGCACACCCCTACTTCTGAGAAACTTGCATGCTGCCGGGCTTCCCAAGGACGCCTCTTGTGATTAATCATAAGCATTCAGAGCACAGCTTTTATCTAGGTTGCAAGATTATCGGCTGTAGCCTTCCAAACCTGTAGGATGTGTGCGCACAATTGATTTCTGGCCCCCAATATTAATCAAATCCACTTGAATCATCAAGTAAAATATACAAAGTTAAAGAAACTTTATTGTAGCTGACAAATTAGAAATCCAGGGGCACTGCAATGGGGCAGGGCAAGACACACTGATGTACAGTATACAGTTTACTTCAGTGCTATGTATGCTCCAGCTGATGGAGTGGAGAATTCGCTGTGTTTTGGCAACAAAACCTTCCACTTTTAACACAGAAGTGCAACGGTACGCTTCCTCTCAGAACACAAATCCAAATGCTCACCTCACTCAGAATAAAGGGGAAATGAAAACACAGGCTGGTCAAGGATGTGGATTGTACATTACATAAAAGTGTACAAATTGTGGTTTTGATGCTTTGACCTGTTTTCTTTGGGCATAAAACGGGAATAGAAAATTCCGGAAGCATACAGAGGGGGAAGTGACTTGTGAGACAGTAAAGGAAGGTAGTGGAGAGGGTTTAAGACTACCTTGAAGTTTGTGTTGATTGGTAGAACAGATAGAGACTAGATGTGGAATGGGTGTGCGTGTGTGTGTTGGTTCATGGCTAGTTTGTCGTATGTGTGTACATCTTATCCAGTGTGTGAAACGCCCTAGATTCAAGATCCCTTCTAAGCTGTCTACCACATGTACTCTCAACACACACACACACACACCTTCCCTTTGCCACCTGCTCCTTAAAGTAGGGCATTTTGAACATGTTTAGAGACTAAAACCATGTTTATAACTTGACCTGTATAAGCCTGTTGGGTGCTAACTCTAGCAGGAGGATAACACGGTGTAGACAGCACTGACTGTTTTCATTTTTCTCTCTACTGCCAGCACTCCAAATTCACAAACAACAGAGCTACGTGTTGGAATCGACCGGGAATTCTCTTTTAAGAATGCTCTGCCAACATTAGGCATACCTTACCAAAACTCAGGTGACTGATCATTGTTGCAGGATCCCCTTGCTCTAAAAAGCTCTTAGTAAATTAATAGTGGAAGTAGTCAGTGAATAACAGATCAGCCACTGTGGGCAAAAGAAAAATTAGCTTATCTGTCATTGGCATTCTTTCCTTCTTGTACTTGTGCAGCCACACACACTTCTCCAGCAGCATTTTTCTCAGCACTGGCTTTCATCGTTATGACGCAACCTACCATGCTACTATTATGTATCCCTCCTCCCCCTGCTACTCCCTCTCTCCCACTCTTGGTGCCTTAATACCGTAGGAGCCCACTTGTGTGTGGGTTGGAATAGTTGCAGTGAAATGATCACCTGACTGCTGCACTAAAGACCATGATCCAATAGAGGAGAGGAGATGCATTGGAGAAAAAGAAGAAACGTACGCTGTTTGAAAGGGATATGTAGGGAAACGGGATCTGGAGGGGTGGTGGAGTTAAGATGGGGTGAAATGAGCCTTTAATGTCCCCCCCCCCCCCACTACATAGTCTTTTTAGTAACAGCCCAGTTCTCCACGGATTACCAAAGTTTTGCTTGTGTCTGTTTTCCAGCTGAAATTGCAACAGATACTTGAGAGTCTACAACCATAGCAGCTCTGCAAGGCTTTACCTGAGCATGTTTTTTTCAGCTAACATCAGCATGCAATATTCCTGATTAAAGGTGGTTGTCAAAGGCTTACAAATGTAGATTTGCCTTGTATGGAAATGTCTTATGAGACTGCTGATTAAATTGCTTATGTGTGTTGCTTACCAACTAAAACAAGAGAATTAAATGCAAGGGTACATTAAAACTATGTAAACATGTTCATATGTAAATTAAAGTATGCAGTTTTGTGTAAGGTTGTTGTCTTTAGAGTTTGTAAGGCAGGCTTTCTATTAAATATGACAAGATTCTTCACTGAAACTGATTTATAGCCAATACCCTGAATTTATTCCTGGAATCCATCTGGAAAACATCCAGATATACACAAACAAGTGTAAGTGGCAGTGGCAGCACAATAATACAAACATCATGATAAATAGACTGCATCCAATCCTAGCCCACTGTGGGATTAGTGCCAAGAGGACCTAATCCTGGAGTGGGCTCCCAAACAAACCTGTATTTCAGAACCAAATTATCCTGCACATGTACAACACACTGTTAGGATATACAAATGACTAATAAAGGATTTGTTTTCGTTGCTTTGGTTGAACGCATCTGTTAAATGTGAATGTTTTCAGCCTCCAGACTGTTGCTGCCAGCTACTTACTAACAGCACGGGGTAAGATGCAACAATGATGCATCTCTTGTGACACTCGAAGCCACCCCTGCCTTTACTCATCCCACCTCAGCCACGTCTCCTGGCTGATCCCCTATTCACGATGCCGCTATGTCCTCACTACCCCCAGCTGCCTCACTGCATCAGTATTGTCTTTTGTCCGTGGGTCTTTGTCCATGTTTGTGTGTACACATGTGTATTCTAATATGCCAACATTGTGACTCACAGCCGTGACGTCACACTCTCAAAATAGCAGGGAGGAGAGAGGGTGGGGGTGACAGGCGACGTGTGCGTGTGTGTGTGCGTGTGTGTGTGCGTTTGTGCGTGTGCGTGTGTGTGTGTGTGTGTGAGAGAGAGAGAGAGAGAGAGAGCGCGACTGTAAGGAAAGGGTAAGGACTTCCTCTCCAGCCCGCGCTCACAATGGCTTCTGGGCCGGTCAGGGTTGTGACTCTGGAGTGACACACAGCAGGGTGTGATGCTGCTTGAGGTGCAGGAGGAGGGAAGGCAGGAGGAGGCAGCCTTTTCCGTCCATTCTGTTGCAGTTAAACCCGCTCACGTAGGATGTCCAAGTCCTGATGTGTGTTATTACATGGTTGGAGCGATTTGGGGGAAAATATGAATCATGAATTTGTTTTATTTATTTTTTTAGCTTAGAACTGATATCATGATTCTCTGCCACGATTTTTTCCCATGACAGAACTATACAAATTGTCAGAATCAAAATATAGATTTTTTTTTTTGGGGCACCTATAGCACATTGTACATCACCACAAGCCTGTAAACATAGAGGCTTCAATATAGAGAAGGGAGAGCACTGCAGCGCTTGGGAGCGCTTTAAAACCTATTTTATACAATCTATGTTTAAAACTTACAGAAGAAAGTAGTAGCTCTTGTGATGCAGTCGGCTCGTGAAATTAAATGACAATCTAAGTCATTTAATAAATCTAGCTCATGTTTCATTTGCTCTGATCAGATATGAATCAAGATTCTGTTACTGTATTGCCTATTTCCATCTTAAAATGTTTTCAGAAACACGTTAGTTCACTGTTTAGCTGTAATTTGAGAAAGTTTGTGACCTGTCAGGCATTTATTTCCTGCTTTAAAACAGACACCACCCCAACTTGCATGTGTCACTCTGTGCTACATCACACCTTTTGTTGCTCTGTGGTTGTAGGCCAATCCAATTGCAGGCCAGAGGCATTTTGGTCTGCGCCCGTTGATAACGCCCGCTGGAAATAGAAAATGAGCGGGAAGGTTCAATGCCAGGCTAGGTCATTGGTGCTTTTATTTCCCTACTTTTAGTTTTTATTGATGTTCTAAGCGTGTATGTATATATTTGTACAGCTTGTATACAAACTGTTTGGGGAGTTGCATTAGTAGTCTATCCATTTCCTATTTTTTAAGAGCTACATCAGTTGCTATTTTCATAGTCTTTGTTGCTGTAAAGGGTCCTGAATAATGTCCATTTCTCCTACTTTTTGTCCATCGGTGCTTCTGGCATCAAACGACCTGTCAGTTTCTCCATTATGTAGATTTCCTCTTCTATCTCTGTCCATTGTTCTTGGGCAAGTGGAGCTCCTTGTCCTTGGCATTGTTTCTAGCTATGAACAATATTTTGATCAGATACCTACAGTATCTCTTATCCGTTTCCCTGAAATGACACAGACCGTGTAACATGTAGCTCATAGAATATCATATTCTAGTATCTTTTGTAAAGTTTGGCCCCAAAATTAGTCATTTGTCTGAAATCGGCTTTGAATACTTCCCATTCTCTCTAGTATGGTAGATTTATGTTTAAATATTTACACTTGACCTTGGGAATGACAAAGAAAAAATGACAATGTTCCAGAAGAATTCCCTCCATATCTGTGAATTGGTGGATGTTTGATGAATTTTCCATATGTTGTGCCAATCGTCATCTGTAATTTTTCCGTCAAACTGTGTTTCCTAAAAAACGAGAGCGGAAAGAGCATCTTCTCTTTGCCCTTTCATGTGTTTGTATTGTTTTCTCATGCAATCCCTTTCTCATGGAATCACACACACTTGTTGCTACCTTCTTGCCCATTCATATTTTAAGGAAAACATTTAGCATTTTCCCCATGGACAACATTAGGGACCAATTGAACTGTGATTGACCTCAACCTGGTAATTAATTAGGTGTATAAATCACCAGCCCCAGCCTGCCAGGGGTTATACGACAATCTGGACTCATTTAAATACCCAGTCTCATTGCAGAGTTTATTAATGTAACCTTACTTAAACTTCAGTAGATATAGCCACAGGAAAGGTTTGCCACTGCATTACTCACTCTCTCCCTCTTTCTTTCTCTTTACCCTGCAGTACCTGGGACATGTGGAGGTGGAGGAGTCTCGCGGCATGCACATCTGCGAGGATGCAGTGAAGCGGCTGAAAACGGTAGGTTTACTAGAAAAGCCCTCCATACTTCCAGGAACCAGGCTGCTTAATACAGACATCCTACTTCAATTTTTTTAATTTTTTTATCTTTTCCTCTATTAGTTTCCCCCAACATCAACAACATACTACCAACATCCTACTGACTCCTTATAATATTTCCTTCATTTTGTGGCTGCCCTCTTAAACCCTCGGTCACCAACCCTCGGTCACCAAGCAGTTTGGTTCTTTTAACTGTTTTACCGTTGTTTATTCCTGCCTAGTTTACTCAGTACACCGAGGCCTGAGTGTGGCTGAATGTTGCCGTTTTTCAGTGAGGGTCTCTACCCATTGTAACCCCCTGACAACCTCCAAGGGTGTCAGGGTCTGTTCTGAATGTCTCTCTCATTCTCCTCGTACACCGTCTCCGCCAGCGGAGATAGACCGGCATGTACTTCCTGCTGCAGGAGATTCCGGAAGAGTTGCGCAAAAGGAGCAAATTCCAGTTTTGGAAGCAGGGGAGGGGGAAGGAAGGGGGAACTGGAGCAATGGCTTTTCCATGTTGTCAGTTGTTTGCCAAGGCCCCACCCAGGTCATGAACTCCTGGGGGTAAATGAGGCTGATTCTCTGTAGTCAGGGCCAAACCTCAAAAGTCCATTCACGTCATGCCTGAGTCTTAGGAACATAGGTACATTTGAATTCGGTGCCAACAAATGTTACGAAACTCCTGCTTGAATTGTCTGTGACCAGCTTTCAGTTTGAGTTGGAATGACTCAGACTTATTGAGAATTCACACCCTGTTTCTTGTGCTATCAATACCCAATTTTTGCTTTATGAAATAGTGTAAAGGGCCTTTTAGTCCTTTTGCATGTTAACTCAATGAGCTGTTGAAGACTACTTGGCTATTGAGAGCCATTTGTTAGTTTGATTATAGTGCTTGATAATAATTTTGTATTCTATGAGTACAATTTAATGAACAGTAAAACACTTACATTTTTGTACCAGTTAAACCGAACAGTATAATAAAACTGAAGTTATATAATAGCAAATGAGACACAGACACACACAGTTATACATTTTTACACAAGCATATTTTTTCACACTTAAATATCTATGGTGACACATTCTGGTGTAAGACATGCACACGTAAACCACATTTATATTAGACCCAGAACCCCTATCAGTACATCACTTCTGTGACAAAGCGTGCCACACACACACATGCACATAAAGCACTATGTTTTCCTACAGGGGTAGGTAATATTTACTTATTTATTTACACATGCACACACATTTAGATGCAAATTACACACAATTTCACAAGCTCCAACAGCAACGCAACACACACACACACACACACACACACACACACACACACACACACACACACACACAATCACACTCAGATAGGGCTCACAGGCAAACAATTTGTACACTCAAAAACACACAGGAAGAAGTATGAAGACATACATCCCGTATACACACACAAAACACATACTCTTTTAGTGAATTCACAAAACTTGATCACACACACATCAGCCTAATGAACGCACACAGCAGCACATACACACTGGTGCTTGATGAGGTCACATGGTGTACACAGAGCCTGAGGCTGTGAGGTCTTATTGAATTACAGTCATTTTAACAGGGCGGACAAAATGGAGCCAACTATAGGCGGGTGCTTCTGTCCTGCTGTGGCCCGCGACTATCTGACCCTCCTCAACCTCATGACATTTCCTCCTCTGTATCCTCGACTACTCCACTCCCTCCACCAGCCTGCGGCCTTATTTGTTAGCCAGCACAGACATGGCTTTATTGATCCTTGTTTATAAGTAGGGCGGGAAATTAACTTTCACCACAATCAAAATGTAAGCCGGGCATTTTTTCAAGGTCCTCTTTGGCTCACAATTTTTCTGGAAATAATGGCGACATTGACAGTTGATCTTTTGTGATGTAACTGCCTTCGTTACTCCTGTTAAGTGACCTTCATCCAGTTGTGCCCAGGTCTGGACGTGGCAGTTCACCTATTTGCCTGAAAGGCTCAAATTACAGGACATGCCAGAAAACAATCCTGGTGGATGCATACAGCCCAAGCTGGTGCCCATGCATTCCGATTAAAGGAGCTTTTACACTGCAGATTTTTTGGTTTGTGTCCTTGTTGTGCGGCCCCCTGCACATGAGTATTTTTGTCTCCTTCCCTTGGTCTGCGGGCTAGTCGAATAGGCTTTACATTGATGTCATCAGAAAGGAACAATATAATTTCTAAGCTCTGGGAAAGCTTAAGATAACAAAATGAATAATACAAGAGTATTACCATTCAGCACCAGAACTGAGAGCAGGGGTGCAGCAGGCAGAGTCGAGCTGACTATTAAGATGAGTTTTAAGACAAGAATCGGATTGTAAAGTGTATGAGCTGCCTTGCTGTTATCCTGCTCTGTCTACAATGATGCAGCTTAAAAAGATAATTCGACTGACACAATGAGGTTTGACTTAGGGCAAATGGCAGCAAGACATAGAGCAGAGCAGAACATAGTGGTGGTGCTATAGTGGTACTGCCCCTGATGCTGTCTTGTCAAAGCTAGATTGTCAAGACTAGACCAGGGCCAGCCTTTAAGTAGATATACAATTAGCGTGGCTCCAATAGATCCCAGTTCATCCTCTCTGACTCTTTAATAAGCTAACTGTTGCCAGGCAACAAATACAATTCCTGCCAGTGGAGAGACTGTGAATTAATATTGCTCAGCAGTAAACTCTATTTACAGGAGCTAATAACTAAATTGGTCAGGAACCGGGCCCACACCTAAGCACTTTATATCTGGTGAGGGTTGTTTCCTGAAAAACAGCAGCCACCACAACACAGTCTGGCAACATCCGAGCACTTCAAGTTTTGGAGTGGGGAAAGAGAAATGAAGAACAACAGTGAGCTGATGCTCTCTGTTGAATAAGGAGGAAGAACATGACAATATATTCCCCGTATGCTCCCTGTGTCTGGTAGTCGAGCTGTCAATCATGTGCGTTTGTGTGACAGCTACAGCTCTGAGCTGACTACGTTTTTTTTCACAGCAGCCTTTGGGACGATAATGAGTTTTTCTCACAGCTCTGTGACTCAGAGGGGAGGATGGAGGTGGGTGGAGGAGGAGGCTGCACTGCAGCACCATCAACTTCCAAGCTGCCCTTTTTGTGTTGTCATCATGACATCATTTCCTGGTGCTGTTGGCTCACAGCCAAGAGTTGGAGGTGTATTGTAGCAGTAAGAATGTTTTTGCAGTTACTCATGAGCCCTTTGTGACCCGTGGTGTTCCGTGTGTGTACTGGGTGGGGCAGCCCAGGAGATGCTGACATGCTGAAAGAATTCCACCCGGGAACCTCAGGGCACATCATTGACAGTGTATCTAAGTCCATCAGACAGTGTGTATATTAGCTGGTGCTTTCAATTAAGACGTTTAGTGAGACATTTTATGAAAAGCCTCAGATGTCTCTCCACCCCGAATGGAAAAAGCTCTTCAATCATGTCCTAAACTAAACTCCACTAAAAAAAAAAATAGCACTGGAAAGTATGTATTATTGGCAACTCGCTCCTTCCCATAGCTACTCTGCAGGGTGGTGGTAAAGTAACATTTCTGCTATTCATGATAAAGTACTCTATCATGTAGTAGGTGTAGCTATCATCCGTTTGTTGCAAGTGTTGTAAGATACAAGTTGTTGCTCAAAGTAGGCCAATAACACACGTTACACAAGATGTGTTATTCATTGTTGCACATCCTGCTGGTGGTTAGGGTTGTTTCTGCAAGCAGAAATTACGGAAAGCTACTAGCTGGTAGTACCACTAAAAGGTTTTGTGTTCTGGGTTTCAAGGTTGTCTGTTAGGCTTGTTGACTATAAACTTTTATTTTTGCCTTGTTGGCTTCACCTTGATCTTTCAAAGCTCAGCTATCCTTTCTGCCCAAAAAAGCCTTTCCCATTATTGTAGTTTCATCCCAGTTCACCCATTGAATACCTGAATATTGTATTACCTTTTTGTCCGTGTTATCCGTTTTTTTTTTGTCTTTTTAAGCAGGTTTTTAATGTGGTGTTGCAGAGAAATGCCTTCAAATCCCTTCCCCTACTCTGCCCTCCCATTCTAGCTCAACCCTATAGAGACATTTCTCCCCTAACCATAGCTTACTAATCCTAGCTGTGCAGGCTCTACCACCATTTGCATGTCTGTGTGGTTCTAACAAACACTCATACACACACTAACAAGCACTTAGCTCATGCCAAATGAATATCCAGTGCTGGTTAACACGTTAAATCATGCATTAACATGGTGCTCGGAGTGCCGTCTCCACCATGGCTGTGTAACAGGAGCAGAGTGGAACTCCTTTTCACAGCTTATGGGGAGGAGAGGAACTCTCAGGGAGTGGGGGTAAGAAGGGAGGATTAAGACTAGGCCTGGGTCTGGTGGTTGTGGTTTTTTTATGTGGTTATGGTGGCCTAAACTTGACCCCTGACTCTGGCTGACCTGTGAATAGTCACAGTCTTGACTCTGGCGTCAGACTGCCGTCTGTGTTAAACTGTTTCTGTCTGATGAACAACCATGGAAGGACCATGTCTCGGTCTAGGAATCAGAGGATGAAGAATATGTGGTTTGGGATTATCTCCTCCATATACTTGTACAGACGTACACCTGAAGATCTACAGTCTTTATCTCCCCCGTCCAGGCAGCTTGGAATGCTGTCTTAGCTTTGGGACTGTTGTAGTGACAGTTTTATGTTTATTTCAATTGAAAAGAGCCTAGGGGAGTCACTTCCTGCAGTCGGGAGGTTCACTGGCTTCCAGTGTGGTGTAGTACTAACAGTTATCATCACAAAGACAATGGTTGCGTCCAAAATTGCATACTGTGCACTACTTACTCAATATGTGTATTTAAACAGTAGTGTGTATCTTTTGGGATGCACTAAGCTGTAAATGTCCTGAGAGCCTCCTTGCCATTGAAGACGTGTAACCATGGTAACCCCTGCCGACCTTGGCTTTAGTGGCATTGCCCGATAATGCTTAAATTACTGGAAAAGGAAAATAACTAGACCGACAGTCGCAGGTGACAAAATCACAGATTTAAATATGTAGAAACGTAAATTAAAGCTCTATTGATGTGACAGAGCTGCCTTGCTTGCTGTCCGTTTCTCTGTTGTGACCTTTGTCGTTACTGCCGCATTGCATTGTTGGGTACTTATGCAAGCATAGTGTTCAGTGGTTGCATACTTTTATTATTTAACTGACCATGGTATGCAATCCACAAACTATTAGTTTCATACTAAGATTTCGGACATACTAAAAAATCTCACACACTGTTTTAGCCTACTAAATAGCATGTTAGTATGGAATTTCGGACGCAACCAATACCAATCACAGTATTACCCATCAAAACCTCCATCAGAATAGAATCACTTGGAGCTACCTGATCCATTGCCTCACTCACTCACTCTCTCACTCACTTACTCACTCATAAGCCAGCTTCACTTCCACCAAAGATAACCCCTCAAAATGAAATCACCTCCTGTGGACTCCAGACAATTTTTTAGACGTCCTAGGTAACATTTTCATGCCTTGTGCCTCCCCCCATCTCCTCTATCCCTTTCACCCACCCTCCCTTTTTACCACAACCACTTCCAGGACAGGAAATTCTTCAAGGGATTCTTTGCTAAAGTAAGTTATTGCTTTGTGTGTCTGAGTGTGTCTCTTAATTATAAGCATTGTTATTATTTTTCTTCCTCTTCACGTAACACTTCACCCCCTTTAATCACATCTGAAAGCTGAAGAACCACACACTCGTACACGGGGGGAATCTGACTAAAGAGAGGCAAACACAATGATGCATGTGTCTTTGAGCAGGTGGGGTGGTTTAGGCTGGGATGGGGCACTTTTGTGTGTTTGTGTGGTTTATTTGTATTAACAGGTGTGCCTTCTCTCCCTTCAGCCTTCTTCAATGAACCAAGAATGGAACAATGAATTGTGTGAATGAACGTTTACTTTTTATGCACACACATCATTTACTGTTGTTATTCTAACCAACGTGGCCACCACTGTGGACTGCATCAGTGCACCAACATTTCTTTTATTAAGATCTGGGCACTCAGAAAAACAACTCCTGACTTATTTCTTCTCTTTTTTTCCTCTTACCTGGTACTTTCTCTTTATTTGTGTGTGTGTGTGTGTGTGTGTGTGCGTGTGCGTGTGCTTTATGATTTGGTACCAAGGAATGGTACGAAGGGAAGTCCTTTATTGGGCCTTGGAGAGACTAAAAGTTTTCTCATTTCTTAGTCGTACCTGTCCTTGTTGTTTTGTTTGCAGGCTGGAAAGAAGCCAGTGCGCGCTGTGTTGTGGGTGTCGGCAGATGGTCTTCGTGTTGTAGACGACAAAACAAAGGTAATGAATCCCTTCAGTCTTCCATCACAGGCTCAGAAAAAAGAAAGAACTGCCAGAGGAAGTACGTGTGGCTTTACTAGCTTTGAAAGGTGGAAGCGCCTGAGCTCCAGCAGCTGATAATAGCAGTGAAGCTGCCATACTTCTGGTAAAGTGACCTCCAAGAGGCCCGCTGTGGAAATGTGTACTTAATGCACCTGCAGAAGTAGACGTGAGTATAGTAAACAGTAAAGGTAACGTTGACACCTGCTGGAAAACTCTAGTACTACATCAAACCAGTTGTCATTCTTTCTGTGAGGTTAAATTACAGTTCATGTATTCAGCTATAGGTTCTGAAATGGAAACAGTTTTCTCTTCTTTCTTCTGTTTGTTTTTTAATCTCTTAGCTTTTTCAGTTTGTGTTAACTGTCTTGGTATTGATTACCATTGATCAGTTGAAGGGTAATTTTGTTTTTTCAACCTATTTTTTTGTGTGTAAGTGACTGATGGGAACAACAACCTTTGAAATTGGTGCAGTATTAAACAAGAACGTTGTGACCAGCAGCTAGACTGGGCTGCAATGTAACTATAGGACAAATGTGCATCATCCATTTTGTCCACTGAAAGTGCTGTTTTTGCCACTGACAGGCTCAGGTTGTTCTTATAAGACAACATTATGGAAATTATCCCTACAGAGATAGACCTTTTTAAAACTTCCTTTAAGAACTTTTTTAGTTTAACCAGAAAATGCTCTGAGGTTGCTAGCGCTAAACCCACCAGACTCTCTTAAAATGCTTTTAGCGTTTATAGAGCCAACATATTTCACATGTAAATTTCAACCAAAACTAGAGTTGTGATTGTTGAAAAAATGTAGAATGACGACCCAACATGTCTTTTTTATAGTTTTATTTTGTTTCTGTTGACTTTGAATGAAGTGTATTTACATGGAGTCTTGTCGCTTCAGCGAATTCACAATTTCGCGGATGTTTTTATGCTTTAAAAAAAGAATCTTATCCTTCAACAGAAAGATCGACCTCCTTAGAAACCCTTTCCATATTGTTGTCACACTTAGAATTATAATCTGAGTCTATCAGTGGCAAAACAAGCCCTTGTGTGAATGTAAATAGAAGCTGCACAATTGCCCTATTTACTTACATTGTAGCTTGTTTCGCTGTATGCCAACTGGAGCACTCTTGCTCCAGTTTTATTTTAAAGAACCAGTTTCTTATATGTATGTTCACTGCTGTGTATGTACTTCTTTCCTTAATTTGCATAATCATTTTCCTGTTAAGAATATACTTTTGAGTTGTCAAAGATTGTGACTGAATGAGTGAGTGAGTGAAAAGAAATTCAAATTTGTTTTCAATATAAATATAATTAATTATTTAATAGTTTTTTTTACCAATGTTATTTCCCCAACAGAGTGGATACCAAGCTCTGCCAAGCAAGGAAAATTGTCTAAAATTGTATTTTATTACCAGAAAATGTTTGTTCTGAAACAGTGTTCTATAGTATGTGAGAAAATACTGTTTAGTAGTCTAGGATCCTGTATTGAGCTGGTCTGTTGTGTTAGGTTATTCTATTGATTCTGCTTTTCTTCAGTCCTCTTGAAAGTAATAAAATTAAAGTTTAAGAAGATTTTTCCAGGATTTCTTCATGAGTGAGACATTATGTTTTTATTTCAGACAGCAGTGTCTGGTGCTAATACTTTAGGAGCTGGTAGTACAGTCTTGAAGCTAAGTCACCTTGTTGAAGTACTGTTGCAATGCAATATATGCAATCATTCAGCCCACGTTATGAATTGACTTAATTGAGTGTCACTTAACATTAACCATAGGTATTAAGCTCATAATAATGAAATAAAAATGTGTTTTGCAGGACCTGATTCTGGACCAGACAATAGAGAAGGTGTCATTCTGCGCTCCGGACCGTAACTTTGAGAGGGCGTTCTCTTACATCTGCAGGGACGGCACCACGCGACGTTGGATCTGCCATTGTTTTATGGCCATTAAAGACTCAGTAAGAACTCAGGCTCAGACTACAATACAGACTGCATTGTTCTTGGGCTTAGATATCATGTCTAGTAGGGATGAGCCGAGTACTCGGCTGAAACGAGTATCTGGTACGGATAAAGCACTTTTGCTGAATACAAGTATTATACGAGTAATACGAGTCAATATCTGTACTCGGATTGAATACAACTCCTCAGCTGATGCGCTGCGTTCTGCGATAGTCACAGCGCCTCCCCCTCCTACACACACACGCTCGTCTCACACACACACACACACACACACACAGAACACAGAGAACAGCACTCCCTCTCCCTCTCTCTCTCTCTCTCTCTCTCAGTCAATCAGGTCCGCGGTTCTTTTCCGTTAACGTTTAGGGTTTCTTCAGCTTCAGATTTGTTTTTAACTTCGGTTTGTAGTACTTACATAGTAACCAGTAGGTTTCTGGTAAGCGTGGGGTTTCAGACATGCTGCTTGGTTTAAATGCGACTCCCGTTGCGTCTCTGCCGTCGGAGCATTTTATTTTATCATGTGCTATATCAGCTGGCTTCATTAAAGTCAATGCAGATCTGAGAAACAGCATCTGCCCCCCCCCTCTCTCTCTCTCTCTCTCTCTCTCTGTCTATCTCTTACTCACACACATAAAAAAGAACCAAAAACAAAAATCACACTGATCATAAAAAAAATTTAAAGTTAAAAAAAAGAAAGTTATATTGAGTATGAAAACTCTTGTTCATTACATTTTACTTCATAATTGCGACCGCATGTGTTGTATTCATTGTTGCAAAACTTGTTCTGTTTATAGTTTGTTTGTTACCATGACAACACCATTGATCTGAAGCTCGATGCTGTCATGTAAATAGTTTTCCAATCAGCAATAAATATAACAATTTCTGATCAACTCATATCAATTGCATTCTTAAAATAACATACCGGTTAAAGCCCCGCCCATTTCAAGACAACCCGACCCACTTCCGGGTTAAATTCTTTCCACTTCTGGGTTAGGCCCCGCCCAGTCCGAGTACGGAGTCAGATACAGATAATTCAAGTGGTAAACAGATACAGATACAAATAATGCTGTACTCGCTCATCCCTAATGTCTAGTTTGGATGGGTTATTGTTCGGTTTGATTTAACTGACAGATGAAACATAGACACTGGAAGGGGAAAGCTGGAAAAGGAAAAAAGTGTGTATGTGTGGATGGATGCATGTTAGTATACAGTATGTGTATGTATAAGTATTTACATATATAAATTAGTGAAGAATTACATTGTTTTCTAATTAACTAAAGTATAACGATGAACTTCTTCCTACTCCTTTTTTAACATGGAAGTCTTTGTCTGAATCGTTTACTATATATTTCAAAGATATGTTTGCTGAGGATTTTCTTTGTGATGGATTTCTTGTCTGTACTAAAATGTACATGCACATAGTTAATATTGAACATTGTGATTTACAAATGTTGGAGTACATGTTCATAGGATGTTCACTCTTTTGATTAAAATCTCCCTATAGGCAATTTTAGTTATTCTTATTCTATCCCTCTGTCCGCCAATGATGTTATGCAAATCTTCAGTGTATTGTGTGTCATTTAAATGATGTGTATACCATGTTAATATATTAAGAAAAACCTTAATTTCTATACATCAGTGCTATGCTAGAAGCTTTGTGTTATATGAATGTTCTCATTGTCTCTTTCAGGGAGAGCGTCTCAGTCATGCTGTGGGTTGTGCATTCGCCGCCTGTCTGGAGCGAAAGCAGAAACGGGAGAAGGAGTGTGGGGTCACGGCAACCTTTGATGCCAACAGAACCACTTTCACCCGTGAGGGCTCATTTCGTGTTACTACGGCAACAGAAGCGGCAGAGCGGGAGGAAGTCATGCGGCAGCTACAGGATGCTAAAAAAGGTCTGTATGTGTAGTAGGGGTGTAACGATACATCAATCTGGATTAATAAATTTATTCAATCCTCAACTATCCGTTATTATCGATTCAAAGTGAAAATATTGATACATATCGTCATCTTTAAGACTTTATATGTATTGTTTTTATTAAAAAGAGTGTTTTAATTTGAATCCCTGGAAGAGCTTAGTACCTTCAACTTTATTTGTGTCCCCAAAGGGCGATTGGGTGTGCAGCAAGTATAAACACATAAAAGACACATAAATACATACAAGGTATACACACAGTCATGAGTAGGGTTGGATTGCAGGGGACTAGTGTAAGCCTGGAAAAAAAGTAAAAACTGGAACACAACTGTAATCAGTACAAGAACAAATAAAAGTACAAGGTGCATGGGTAGCAGCGTCAAGGGAGCCTACACAAGGTAGGAAAAGGTGACACAATATAACCAACAACAACCATTGACAAGAACAACATTAGCATCCATTACATTACATCACCAACCCCTTTCTGACGTCCTCAACCAACACAATAGTAAACTGACTAGAATATATAACCAACCAAGAAATACAGTAGCAACAAGTTCAAAGATGACTCCTCCTTTGACTCATATTCAAGAGGGAAATGGCTGCATGTATAAAGGTACTTGTACCTGTTACTCCTGAAAGGTGGACATCTTAGACGGGAGCCAGACAGCAAGAACTAAATTTCAGAGAAAAGGGGGTGGGAACTGTTGGAGCGAATAGCATTAGCTATCCTAATTATCTGTCAGTGGAACAGGTCTGATAATGTGCACTGTTGAACTCCACATTATCTAAATGTACACTGTTTAATTTGAATCAATGGAAGAGCTTAGTAATGAAATTGTCAAATCATATTTGCTTTTTGTAAATATACTGTATAAATAAATATATAAATTTAATATTGTGTCAAATAGGCTTTTGGTATTATCTCATATTGGTCGCAGACCCCTGAATTAAATCGTATCGTGGCAGACATTGTGATATCAGTAAATATTGTATTATAAGAATCAATATAATATTGTATTGTGACAAAACAATTTACACCCCTAAAAAGTACTCTCATTCATTACTCCCTGACCTGGGAAAGTCATTACTCCAGTTCAAATTTGTCTTTTTTATTTATACTTCTACTTCTAGCTAATGTTATTACTTCATTTGTTCATTGTGGCTTCATTGCTTGAACATTTCCCTTCTCCAATAGCAGAGGCCGATGTGAAGGTTGCTGGGAACTCTGCCACTAGTGTGACAAACTCCTCCGCACACCAGACGGGAGGCTCCCCATCCCCCTCGTCTTCCCCACCTCTCTCTATGTCCACCCTGGGACCCCAGGTGATACCACGCAGACATGCACCGGCAGAGGCTCTGGCCAGGCAGGGCTCTTTCAGAGGCTTCCCGGCCCTTAGTCAGAAAACTTCTCCCTTCAAACGACAGATGTCCCTGCGCATGAACGAGCTGCCCTCCACCATGCAGCGCAAGTCTGACTTTCCAATAAAGAATACAGGTGAGTTTGGTCTCCTGACCAACTGTACGTGGCCTCAGCTCCTCTGTTGTTGTACACAACCTGCTAATTACCTTTGTGCCAAATACTGTCTGTATTTGCAAAATATTAGGGCTGCACAATATGAGGAAGATATCTCATTGCAATTATTTTTGACTGATATTGCAATTGCAATACGATTCACGATATTGGAGGGAATGATCATTTTTTTATCAATAGTCTTATTTTAATTTTAAAAAGATATTCAAATTTAAAAAAATAAATAAAATGATTAGTGTGATTTTTGCAAGGATGTGTACCAAACAAAGATGCTTTCTTTAGTCTGTAGGATAGGATTTGTAGGATGAGACGTCTCTGCAGCTCCACAATACTTCATTCAGAATGGTTTGACACATATTTTGCCTATAACAAATATTGCGCCCTCCCCCGTTATTTAAATATTGCGTTAGTCCATTATGCTTTCAATAAAATTGTGATTATTGTGCAGCCCTAGCAAAAATCCACCCTGAATAAGGAATGTCAGAAACAAAAGTCTTCTTCTTGAGTTGGATTAGTAATATACATTATTGTAGAAACAAGGAAAACTATGACATGTCCTATCTTCTGTGCGTTTTATATTTTCTTTCGATTAACTTCTCTCTGGCGTTTGCCCTCCAGTCCCTGAGGTAGAAGGAGAAAGTGACAGCATCAGCTCCCTGTGCACTCAGATAGCCTCAGCATTCAGTGGACCCCCTGAGGACCCCTTCTCCTCAGCACCAATGCCCAAACCCGCCTCATCCCCCAGTCTCCTATAGCACCAGGTAACATCAGCTAAACCTCTTCTTAGACCCTATAATAATATCTAACATGTGGAACTGGCCATCTGCACTGTGATGAACTCAGTTGATGGGTTATAGTGTTCTGGACAGCTGTGTGATTCAACTACAACGTTTTAAATAAACAAATGGCATATTTTTGCAGCTCTGGTATTTACTGTCATAAGGTTTTATTAAATAGATCGCAGTACTAATTAGAAATTGATGACAATTAGGGCTGGGTGATATGGAGAAAATCAAATATCACAATATTTTTGACCAAATACCTCTTTATCAATACTGCAACGATATTGTAGTGTTGACTATCGGTGCTTTCACAAAGTATTTACACAATGAGATTTTTGATGAATAATCAGTAATGTGGATATAATGTCTAAGTGGGTAAAGGCAAATAATAGAACAGTTACAACAGTTTGGTAAGATCAGAAATAGACACATCTTTAAAGTAATGCAGCCTTTAAACCAGGAAAAGACACCACTTATGTCAATAATATTACAATATCCAAGATCTTAGATGATATCTAGCCTAATATCACAATATTGATATAATATTAATATATTGCCCAGCTCTACTGACAATTGTAGCAACAGGTTTTAGCTTCTTGTATCTACAAAAATATAAGTTTATAGACATTAGCTTAGAATGGCTGTAATAAACGTATTATCAGTTTTGCACTTGCTATAACAAACTGCCACAATCAGGGAATTATGAAGCACACACTAATACATTGGTTTTGCACCGATAAAAAAAAAAAAAAAAAAAAAAAAGTTCTGTGGCGAACTAATCTGGCCAACAGTCATCATTCATCTCTGCTGAAAATGAATAGACTTCCAGTGAAGATTGTGTTGCTTGCAGTTCAACTTTGTAGTCAGAGAATGTGTGCCTGCTCATATTTTAACTACAATTGTAACATTTATTTTATATGCGTGATTTGCACCTATTAAGACTGCTAATTAACTGCACAGTCATATTGTGCATGTCTAACAAAAGATTGATCCTCGTCAGCTGACACATAAGCCTGCTTGTACTAGCTTTCGTCTCTTATCTGCTGTAGTGAACGGCACAGCTCCTGCCTTCTCTGTTGCTGCTGCTACTACTGCTAACTCCCCAGTTCTGCCCCCTGCTCTGCCTGCTCGAGACACTAACCCCTGGGCTAAGACCCCAGCAGGGGCACCGGCCTCAGCACAGCCAGGTAAGCAGCACTTCAGTGAGGCTAAATTGACAAGTTTGGATGTCACAGGGTGAACTAAGAGTTTACTAAGAGTTTACTAATTAAAAATAAAGGATATGGACATTACAAAGTTCCTTTTGAATTATTGTAAAAGTCGAAGGTCCTCTGATTCTTGCATCGTGTTTCTGAAGATGTCAGTCATAGAATATTGTCAATAAGTTCCTATACTTTTATTGTATGTTAAAAAATTAGTTGTCATCAGACTCTCCTAAATCAGCTGTTCCCCATTTCCAATCTTGACGTTAAACTGCTCATATTATGAAAAATCCCTTTTTCTGGGATTTGGGGCGTTATTTTGTGTCTCTGGTGCCTCAACACACATACAAACTTGGAAAAATAACTATCCATGCTGTTTTGAGTGAGATCCGGTTTCTGAACGTCCTCTGCCTTCAGTCTCCGGGTGAGCTGTTCAAAATCTGCACAGCTCTCTACGTCACTAGCCGAGACGCAATGGCTAACGTAGCATGCTAGCACTAGCATGCTAGCTTGTTCTGAATGTCAAAAAACTGCTACAACACCCACTAGTTCACCATAATCTCCAAAAGAACTACTTCCTGTCCCTGTTCTTCAGGTATTCCACAAGTGTCCCTCGTCTAGAAGAAGTCTCCCAGCTAATCCTGTTTTGGACTGACCAAAGCTGGAGAAAGTTATCTAGCTGATGGGGTCTTACCGAGCTACTGAGCATGTGCGACAACCAACAAAGATAGTATAGAAGTGAGATGTCTCACTCTGGAGCTAAAACAGAGACCTAAACACACAGGGTGAAAAGAGCATCCGCAGCAATGTGCAGTACAACAAAAATATGGTGTTTTATGAAAACAAAACCATGTAAACCTATTCTGGTACAACCTCAAAATACAGTTATGAACCTGAAAATGAGCAGAATATGGGCGCCTTAAGCTAAACTAAGCTACGATAACTGGCTGCTGGCTGTAGCATTATATTTAACAGGCAAATATGAGAGTGGTATCAATCTTCTTCACCAGAAAGCCGATTAGCATATTTCCAAAAATGTCTAAAAAAAACTATTCATTTAAACCAGTAATAGCTATGACCTGATAGTATGAATCTTTACTGTTATTTGCAACTTGCAACCATGAATTTCATCAGTATGTATTTCTATTTAACCGATGAACTTTTGCTGTTCTCCCAATTAAGTTTGTTTGTGTATTTACTTCCTTTGTTTTGCTTTTCTGTGCACTTTCTGTCAACAGGAAGTAACTGGTCATCCCCTACTCCGGTGATAGTGGTCCCCCCCACATCCTCCCCATCCATGTCCTCACACAAACGCACACCATCAGAAGCAGACCGCTGGCTAGAAGAAGTCACCAAGTCCGTCCGAGTCCCGCAGCCTAACCCCATCGTGGCAGCAGCCCAGCCGCCCACCCAGCCGTTCTCTGGCCCTGTGGCGATGCCTGTGCCGTCTGTTCCCCCGGTGGCCTTTGTGTCCTCTCTGCCCTCGGCCGTGCCCATGTTGCCCCCTCGCCAGCCGGCCTTCCACGTTCAGGCTCCAGCTTCCTACCCGATGCCCAACGGGCTGCCTTTCCCTCAGCCTAGCGTGCCTGTGGTCGGCATCACTCCTTCACAGATGGTGGCTAATGTGTTTGGCTCAGCCACACAACCGCAGCCATATCCCGTCTCGGCCTCCACGACACCGCAGCATGATCCCCAGGCTGTTGGCAACATCAGCCCGTTCATCAAACAACCACAATTAAATGCAGTGAACCCTGCTCCCCTCCAGCCATCCAATGGTAGTGTGACCTTTAACGGGGCAGACAGTTGGGCTGCTCCGTCCCAACTCGCTCCATCCTCTTCGGCCACCCAGCCGCCCCCACAGCCGCAGGAAGATGCCTTTGAGGCCCAGTGGGCAGCCTTGGAGAGCCGCTCGCGCCAGCGCACCACAGCCTCCCCAACAAATCCTTTCTCCACTGAGCTGCACAAGACCTTTGAAATCCAGCTCTGACTGGACAATAAGGAGGCCATTTTAGTTGGGGAAGCAGATGTATGATTGACTAAAGAAGAAAAGGGGAACGTCCTCCTGCCTCTCTTCATCTCGGTTTCAGTGGACAAGCTCAGCAGGACCGAAAAGAACTGGGAGACAGTGGAGAGCAACGGGTGACTCAACAGGAAGCAGAACTCTGCACAGCAGTGATGGGAGAACAAAACAAAACCAGTTGCTGTTGACAAGAGTGCAGCTCCCCAGGCATTTCATTAGCATTGTCTGTATTGTTTTGTTTGTGCCGTGAAGCGCAAGGTCATCATTACCCTGTGGAAGATCTGCACCGAGCCACACCCAGCCCCCTGTCAGCCCCCATGTACCCACCCAGGTGGGGTGACTCCCGTCCCCGGCCAGCCTTGGCTCGGTCCTGCTCCCAGCGCTCTCTGTTGACAGGACGAGACCTCCCTCCCCTGGCAGAGGAACTGCAGCACTGAGAGAACTCAGCTTCCAGATGAGAAGTTGTCAATAATAACTTCCCAATCAGAAGAATTAAGTGAGACAAAATGCCAAAATCTTTATTTTTATGCATTAAGTATATTTTAAATAGCTTTGGAACCTAACAGAAGAGTTGTAAGTAATCGTGCCAAAGGCACAGGCTAGCTACAATGAGACAAAATTTATGTTCATGTATACAAGAAATGATCGTATGTATTATACATGAATATATATATATATATATATATATATCTATAAAAAATCTATACTGTACACACAGCTTACAGCAGTGCTAATTTTTAATGTGATGTAAAGAGATTTTTTGAAGGGACAAGCTGCTTTACTTTTGTGTTTTGTTTTGTTTCATTTTATTTTTGAAGAAAAAACTCTTTATTGCCGTCTTTTGCATCCTGTGATTGGATGTGAAACATCTCACTGTAAATAGGGTATCATTGCAGCAACAATCAATGTGGACCTAGCAATGGTGGTGGTGCCCAACTGGTTGCCTCTATTACCTGTGCTCAGTTTTTAATAGTTTAGTACACATCAGTACTTACCATTTTACTTCTTCATTGTCATTCTTTTTGTGTGTGGTAATGACTTTGTATTTTTTGTTTTTTTAATTTAACATATTAGGGTGTGTCATCTATTGTTTCTCCACTGCTAATATTATTTTTTTTAAGTAGTTGATTTCTACATTTTTATTTTGCACAAGCACTAAAGTAGATGATTTGACCTCACAGGTTAGTCCGTTGTGGTGCTGACCTGCCCTGACCTCCGTTAGCCTGCTGTGGGTCTGACGCTCAGCAGAATACTACTGGGAGATAAAAACGGTTTCCTCTCTCACTGTCTGATTTCTCTCATGTCATGTTTTTTTGTTTTGTTTTTTTAATCAAACTTGTGAATATGATCTATTTTTCCATTTTGTAATTATTTCATTACTTTATTCCACTTCTCTGAAGAAACATTGAAGCTAAAAGATTGAATAAATTGATGGTGATAAAGGAAAAAGTGGTCTGTGTTCTTGTGTGAATACAGTCATGTTTTGAATTTATTCACTTTGATGACTAAACAGGTACTAGTCATTTGGCTACAAGCTATAGCTTAAACAATGAGTCAGTTAAAAAATATTTTTATATGTTTATAAAACAAAAATGACAAACATCCACTGGTTCCAGCCTCTCAGGTGTGATTTATGATTGTATATTTAATATATTTTGGTTTTACACAATTTTAGACAAAACTAGAAAATTCTGCAGGAATGTTATCAGTGTGCCTGCTATTGGGGCACATCCAAATAGCAATAAAACCTAATAAAAATAAGAAAAGTGTTAAGTGTCTTAACCCTTCAGAGATATAACTTTTACATGGAGTCTGGTGGGTGTGGCCCAGCGTGACATCATGTTAGCCAATGACACCTCTTCTCCTTGTTGCTATGGTGATTTCCACAGTGAAGAATCCAGATATTTTCTTTTCATAGTTTCTATCGGCAGGTGGTCTGATCACAGCCAACAATTTAAGTCCGATAGACTCCATAGTTACAACATGGCCTCCAGGGAACAGTGTCATGATAGGTGTGTATGTGTGTCTGTCTGTGTGTGTGTCAGAACCTGTTGCTATGGTGATTTCCTCAGAGAAGGAGCCAGCTTTTTTCCCCAATGTTTTCTATCAGCAGTTGTTTTAAAGAACGCAAAAAGTTTTTGTCCGATAGACTCCATAGTTACATGTCTGCAATTTCCTCCATTTTGACCAACAATGATGTCTAAAGAGTTAAAACTGGAGGAGAAAGAGCAATTTGTTTGGAAAAGAAATCAGTGAATCGTACTTCAGCTGCATGTTTCTTTCATAGTTTCTATCGGGAGTTGGTCTGATCACAGCCAACACTTTAAGTCCGATAGACTCCATAGTTACATGTCTGCGACCGGAACAAGATTTCCTACATTTGGACCAATAATGAAGTCTGAAGACTGAAAACTGGAGGAGAGAGAGCAATTTGTTTGAGAAACTTCCAGAGATCCGTACCGCAGCCCCCCACTCTGTCCTCCACTCTAACTCTGAACATTCTGCCACATACACACACATTGAGAAAATAATTGGTCTAATAATCCATAATAAAAAAAGAATGTTACTGTACAGCCCTAGTATAAGCACATGTATAATATGCTTAATGTATGAATATCAATGAAATGAACGAGAGGCAGCGTCTAGAGATGTGAAACTGAGTGGGCTGTTGACATTACTGCAAATTCTTTGCACAAAGCATTTTTTGTGGTTTGGCTTTTATGGCCTTTATTCACAACATGCACTGGGTGAGCTAGAGGTCGTCCCATATTAGACCATTTTAAGTATTGCAGCATTATAAAAACAATGCAGCAACAAATTGCCTATTGTGTGGATGCAGAAGTGATTCCGTTGCATTGGTCTTTTCTGTTGTTATTCCACCCTTCCAGCAGGTGGCGCTGATTGGAGAGCGTCGTCCCGGTGCAGCAGCAGCGGCGATATAAATACAGCCCAGAAACCATGTATCAGTTCATTAAAGAGAAGCAAGAATACTTGTGTGTTGAACAAGCGTTAGAAACGTAAAGGTAAGATTCAAACTTCATCTGTTAGTACACAGAAGTACTGTTCTGCTGTTATGCAGTAACGGTATTGTATCCATCAGCCCAAGGACGGAGGACTGTACAAGCCGCAGAGTTAACCGGCTGGCTTTAGTGGCTAACCAGACTAACGGTGGTTTAAATTTGCCTTAACGAGAATAGTGAACCACAAAAAATGGCAGAAATTAATGTCCGGTAGTCTTGCTTTAAAACTAGTTTCTAGTTTGTGTTTAAACCCGGTTTACTTTTCGACACCGTTGTGCAACAGCTAACGGCAACGCTAGCAGAGTTTGAACTGCTCGCTAGCTAGCTAGCTAGCTAGCTAGCTGTGAAACGGCCACCTGAGCGTTCGAGTGACGGCTCATATGAACTCGTGTGAACCCTGCGGATTCGTCATGTAGCAGCTAAGTCTTGAGTTAAACAAACGCTGCTGTAAATGGTTTGCTTGTAAATTGGCATCACGCAGATGGGTCGGGCTAAACGACCATTAGCAAGCTAGTTAACGAATTAGCTAACGTGACACAACTTGACCTGGCGGTGTTGCACTAAATGCTGTAATCCATTCACTTCTGTGACCTACCGGTAATTAAGAGCACCAATTTTGCCACTCCATTATATTTTAAATTGTACTTTATCACATACCTTACTTTGTGAGCTGTTGCTAAACATGATACCCCATAGTGTGTGATAGGGTCACAGGTGTTGATAGCAAAAGCTGTAGTGTATGGCGTTAAATGCGTCTGTCTGCACAGGACTAACTCATCTGTATACAGCCAATGCAATTAATCCTCTAACGTTACAGAATATGAGAGGCAGCTTTGGCTACGTATAGATATCATCTGTCGGTGCATATAAATGTCCAATGTTTGGGCTATGAAAATGATGTATGCGATAAAGGTGTGATTAAAAACAAAGCTGGAAGTGGCAATATAGCTCACATCTCTCCACCGCTATGACTTTAAGGTGAAGGCCTCCGAGGGTGTCCAGGCTTCTATATCAGAACTTGTGAATGAGGATGGTTTGGTAAAGTGTATCAAAGTTTAAAATGGTGCACATAATACAAGCAAATTTTGCAGTTGGGTAACATCAAACGTAATATTGATCCCTAGAACATAGATGCAGCTTTAATGTTACTACAGTGAGGAGAAGTCTCTTCCCTCAAGGCATCAGGCCTTGAACTTGCACATCATTTATAATTGATTATTTATTCTGGTTATACTGATGTCGTCATCACCCTTTGTATGCCTATATTACTGTATTATGTACTGGTTATATTTTTGCTTTTTTAAACTCGATTTATGAATGGAGGACCTTTTTGGTGTTACCTTTTTTCAGAGAGATGCAGTGCCTGTCCAGATCACAGAAACGGAGCCAAGTTTACATGGGATCCCACTGACACCAAAGAAAGGTAAAACATCACTCACCTTTTTATTAACAAACTCACTGTTTTGTACATGCAGATCCAGCCACTGAGGACCAACTGGGCTTGTGTGCTTTTTGGCTCTAGGTTTGCACTTTTCAGCCAGCTGTGGATCACTACTCCTCACCATGTCTCATCGAGGGTCTGTAACTGCGGTCATATCAGTACTAGGGGCAACCTTAGGAGGGCTGCTCATATGGCAAGTTTACCGAACAAAAAGGAAGAGGCTGCCTTCCGTCCAGAAGGTGGCTGATCCTGTGGACTCTCCATGTACTGTTGAAAAGGATTTTACAGCTGTGGAGTATCCATACACCAAACTGCCGTGTGTGCTGGAAAAGGAGTTTAAGGCTGTGGAGTGTCAGACTACACAAACACCTCCTCCTGTACAGATGCCCTCGTCTGAACAGCTGCTGGGAGTGAAACCAGTAATTGTGAGCTCTGAAGAAGAATGGCAGCAGCTGTGGCCACTGATGCAAAAAGAACTGTCAGTCTTCCCTGTGCTGGGGCTCGACTGTGAATGGGTAAAGACCAAAGGCGTAAGAAAGACCCGTTTCATGTTTTCATGTATGAAGAGAAAAAAAACTACCCTGAATGATTGATTTGGCCGTTGAGCACTAGGAATTCAGATCTGTTCTGAAACACCGGCCCTTGTTTGCTTTGGTTTTAGATGTTGGAATCAACATCAGTCACCCCTTTTTTTTTTTTTTTTTTTAAACAAAAAATTAATTTAAAAAAAGATTAAAACGGGAGTCCTAACGGTGACAGCCTGATAGACCAGAAAGCAAATCACTCAAAAGTAAATCAGTGTCTTGTGCACAAAGCTTTTTCTAAATATAAAATGCATTTAACATTCAATTTGCAGGTCTATACTAGTGTCAGGTAATCAGAAGGGTGGGGTTTTCATTTAAACATCCACCTATAGCATTTCAAATTGCTCATGGTTTTGTGTGACCTGGCTGGCGTTTCCTGTTGCAGGTGTCTGTGAAAGGCCGAACCTCTGCAGTCTCCCTGCTACAGATGGCCACGTATTCAGGGCTCTGTGTCCTGGTGAGGCTGCTGGCGTTTTGTAGTGGCCAGCAGCCATTTCCTCTCAGCTTAATGGAAGTCCTCCGAGATCCACACATTTTGAAAGTTGGCGTTGGTTGCTATGAAGATGGCAAGCGACTGACGCGTGACTACGGGTTGTCGCTGACGTGTACAGTTGACCTGCGCTACCTTGCCTTAAGACAAAGGTACAGTTTGTTCTTAGAAAGCAGGATACTTTTTCCTCTTGTTTGGTTGTCCTATCGTAATATCTATATAAATGCAAATGATCCTCTTAAATTCTGTATCCATTCTCAGGCAAGCCAAAGTGAATAATGGCCTGAGTCTTAAGTCTTTGGCTGAAGATCTGTTGAATATATCTCTAGATAAATCCCTGGAGCTACGCTGCAGTGACTGGGAGGCAGATCAGCTAACGCTGCAGCAGGTGGTGATTCATTGTATTACAGATCGCTCCACATTTTTCATATTTCTCACTTTTCACTCTTTGCTTTAGTAAATAAATCTATTTGAGAAAATAGAGTTGTGAAGTCAGGAGCTGTTTAGGGTGGTTTTAGTAATCCTTAATTTCTCCATAGAAAACGTTGGGTGACTGACCGTTAACGTACTTCCACGGCTTGATGGGAATGAACTCCTAGTTAAGGCTGGGTACCAAATTCAAAACACGGCACCGACTGAATTGCCTCTTAAAGTATCGAAAAATTCCTCGCCGTTCAATACCCAATTTCAAGTGAGCCAAGAAGCATGCAGCATGCTTCTACCAAGGTCTAGTAATGCGTCTAATGTCATATAGACGGGCAGGAAAAACTCTGTTACACACAGAGATGAGACTAATGTAGTAGGAACTGAAAGATTAATGAATGAAAGATTTTTGCCACAATGTGTAATGTGATTTTTATTTATTTTTTTAGTTATCGTACGGGGGGGAGGGGGAGTACTGTTTAGGAATAAAATTCCCAGTATTGTTGTCAATACTCCTGATTGAATCATCAGTACAACAGAAAACAATTTAGTAGAAAGTTTTATTTACATTTTTTTAAACTTAGTTGAATTAAGTTTTTTTTTAAATAATTACATATTTCATAAACCTGTAGGATTGTGAAATTATCTGGGACATTCCCACGTTTTTCTCAGTGGCTCGACCCACCGTGATAATGTTCCTGTTTTCATCTGTTCACTGTAGATGACTTATGCTGCCAGAGACGCCCAAGCTTCCATCGCTCTCTTCCTCCATCTCCTCTGCCTTTACTCTGAAGCCGGTCCCGAATCTTCCAGCGGAAGCTCTTACTCCGAGTTGGCTGCCCGCTGCCAGGGCCTGGTGGACGTGCCCTTTAGGAGCCGAGGAGACGGAGACGACAAGGCCTCTGACGGAGAAAGGAGGCGGAAAATGCGGAAAACGCCCACATGTGAAAGCCCGGAGTCTGGAGATCAGCAAGTCCCAGACCCTCGAAGGAATAAGAGGAAGCCTCTGGGTGTGGGCTATTCTGCCAGGTGAGGATGGACTACTACTGGGCTGCAGGATGGAAATGTCAAATGCTAGATTCCAATTAGAAATTCTTTTTTGAACTTTTAATAAAGGTTACAATCAAATTAATCTGTTACAGGAAGTCTCCACTCTATGATAACTGCTTCCTCCATGCTCCAGATGGCCAGCCTCTGTGTACCTGTGACAAGAAGAAAGCCAAATGGTACCTAGATAAAGGAATAGGAGGTACACTGGATAACTCCCAACATGTAAACATCAAACGTGTCAGAAAATCTTGGTAGTTTAAAGCTGCAGTGGGTCGATTGCAAAAAAAACAGCAGAATTTGTAGTGAGATCTCTTCCTGCAGCTCTCCCTCTGTCACAGGAAATGCATGTGCAGAACAGCCAATAGGAACGCTTTATTGCTCTCTTGCTCCCTCCCTTCTCTCAGATCACTTCAATTACAATTTGTTAAAGGTTATTATGGATTGTTTGACACCAAAAATAAAGTGCCTACCACAGCTTTAAGCTACAAGATGCAACTTTTTGCCTTTTTTTTAAATTGCTCTGTCATTCAGTTAGTTCAGAGTTCTACTCTCGCCATTGTTTAACTGAATATTTTCTGCAGTATATCGCTGAAGATGAAATTGACTTTATTTCTGCTTCTGACCCAGTGCTCCAGAGTGAAGAGCCTTTTGTAGTGAGGCTGCTGTTTGAGCCGTCGGGACGTCCTGACTCCCAACAGGACTATTATCTCACTGCAAAGGAGAACCTCTGTGTGGTCTGCGGGAAAGAAGAGTCCTACATCAGGTTTGACATGTTTTACTTACATTGTTTGTTTTGTTTTTAACCTCAATTCATCTGAATTTAAAGTTTTTTTCTTCTCTGGTTTAGAAACGTATGTACATTTCTGTTAAACTAGGAATGAATTATTTTAATTATATTTAATGTGCAGTTGTCTTTTTTTTTATTTTATTTTTTTGTGTCCAATTGCAAAGACTTCCAGTGATATAAAACAGAAAAGCAGCAAATTCTCACATTTCAGATGCTTTTCATTTCTTGATCCATAAATGAATCAAGTTGTTTCAGGACTACATTAGGCCCATTATGTGTTCAATTTCCTTGAACCGAGGATTTCAGTTGCCAAGAATTCCATATAACACTTTAAATAAAACACTAAAAATGCACTAAATGTTATGCTAAGAGTCCTGTTTTTTAAGATAATATAACTATGAACTTAATTACGTGACATGTCTGATTATTAATGTATTTCTAAGTAAATCTTTTTCTTCGGTCCCACAGGAAAAACATTGTGCCACATGAGTACAGGCGGCATTTTCCCACTGAGATGAAGGACCACAACTCCCATGACATCCTGCTGCTCTGCACCAGCTGCCACGCCGCCTCCAATGTGCACGACGGCTTCCTGAAGCAGCGTCTGGCTGAGGAGTTTGCCGCCCCTCAGGGCTGCGAGGAGGGAGTTCGTCTGCTGGAGGACTCGGACCGACGGCACGTACGTTCGGCGGCGGCTCGGGCTCTGCTCACCGCCGCGGGACTGCCGGAGCAGCGACGGGGAAGAGCTGCAGGCTGTGATCAAGAGTTTCCTCGGCATGAACGAGGACCAGGAGCTGACGGATGAGGGGCTGCAGCAGGCCGCCGATTTGGAGACAAGGTGAATTTATACTCGGGCTGTGTGATGACAGATTTACATTCAACAAAATCAAATTCTTCTATTTTGTTTCATTTAAATGGTTGTAATGATTCAGTTTGAAACAAATTATTTACTCCTGAACCAAAACCCGTCAGAGATAAAACTGGGAATAGAATTTGGAGTGTGAGTGAGTCCAGAACAAAGATGGGTGTGGACCAAAATTTGAAATGTCCTCAAGCACTGTTGCTGTGTACCACAGAGCAGGAGGGGCTGGTAACTGCAACACGAGCCACAAGTGGTCGCTTGGCCCATAAAAGCATACGATGAAGGATGTTTTATGAACTTAGGATTGAGCAACATTTTTTGCACTCTGCGTCTTGAGGCTCATGAACAGATAAAAGCCAAGTTGGTTAAGATGCATACCATTAACACCAACATGTGTAAAACAGGCTCCACTTCTGACAAACCATAAAATGGGTAATAAATACAAGACAAACATCCGTAAGAGACAAAATGAATTACTCGTGACAAAAGTTCCTGATTTACTTTTATGGGGCTGATTGTGCGGTCAAACATTTGCGGTTTCTGTTTTTTAAACTCTGTTGCTAATGGACTCAGGTCAGTTCGCGGTTACATTTAGCTGTTCATAACCTTTACTGCAAGTATAGGTTGCCTGTGTGATACTGGAATATTTTATTTATGAAAAGTGATATTTTGAGAATAAACGGGTTGCTAAAATATGTTTTTCAAACCACCTCAAAAATATCTTTTGACCATTTCGGCCTTGCCAGTTTACTGGTCGAGCTTTAATAGTCACGTTCATCTTTAAAGAGCCGTGTCAGGAAGCGAGTTTCTCGCCCTCTGACTGCTCTCTCTCCTCTGAAGGATTTTCAACGAGGCGTACGTGGCTCACGGTCTGAAGGTGGTGCAAGCCAGTGCCAAGCAAGGCCTGCAGGGCCTGATGGACCTGGAGCGCCGCTGGAGGCAGCACTTCCTCACCACCATGCAGCCTCGCCACCTGCCTCCTCTCTGGTCCGTTGACCACAACCACAGCAAGTTCCTCCGCAAATACGGAGAGGACCTGCCCATTAAACTCAACTGACCAGGAGAGGAAACGCTCTCATCTGCTAGCTGGCTTTGGAAACTTCCACAGCCACTCCTTTTGACGCCAAGACGCTGTAGTTAGTGAGCGGACGAATGAACCGATCTACCAGCCGAGACCAATGTTAATGAAATGTCAACAGCATGTTCAAGTTTCCACAATGAGAGTGTGTGTGTGTGTGTGTAAATACACTCAATCTGCGATCGCCATTGGACGACATTTCACTTAATTTCCAGTGGCAGTAAGCTGCTGCTAGGTTGCTACCTAGATCCTGAATGAACTAAATGAACTGGAAGCAGTTTAAGACTCGACTACGGGAAAGAAGTCAGCACTGAATCTGAAAAACGCTACGTCATGCAATGGCATACAGACACTTTTTTAATCATGATAAATGTATAATTATTTATGACAAAGTAAACATTTTTGAAATTTAACTGATTTTTAGAGGAAGCTGCAACCTGCTCTTAATGTCCTCTAAATGCACCCCCCATCCCCCCTGCAGGTTAGCAGCTATCAGTCGCAGAATAAAGTAATCGCTTTGCAGAGGGTATTAATGGCATGTTAATATGACCTTCATTTCTTTGGTGCTCCACCCTGCTTTTGTTTTCAGTCTATTGTCTGTTTTAAGTCAATAGATGAAATTTCCCCAAAAGCATCTTTAAATCAAATTCCATCTTTTCCTTGTTTTTGAAAAGATGAGGTTTGGTCCGGGGCCTGAATGGGTTCCATCTCGGTTAGTTTTAGCAGGGGGAGACGAATGCAACCACAGTACAGTTGGTCGTTTAACCTCTTGATGTTTGTCCTGCTGCTGATCCTCCTGATGGTTGGGACCTCTTCCTGGCTCATGTTTTAATGTGCCTCTTAATCCCCAAACCTGACTGGAGACGTGTCGCAGCAGCAGGACATGTCCTCGTTTCCGTTTGCAGCAGTTTCACCACGACGTCGTTTTACACAATCCAAACTGCACAGTGAAGAAAAGGTGCCAACTCTAATGTGATAGAAAATTACCCAACTAAATCCCCCCCCCTCCCCCCCTTTGTGAGGCAGATCTTTAGCGTGATACAGCTGCTTTGTCTTTAATCAAATTTTTCTGGATGTAAGCCCTGATGCTGTTTTCCTAAATTATGAATGATACAAAAAATAAAAGTTGTTTGTACTAATCTTCTGTGACTTGTTAATTAACAAATCTTCAGTAAAAAGACGACACCACATTTTTTTTAAATTTTTTTTATTTTTTTATTTCTTACAAAATCACAGTTTAATAAATAGTCTGTAAAAATGAGTACAAAAGCGTTTTTTCTTAACATTTCATATATGAATCACTCGTGACTTTCAGGTCAAAGGAGTCTTAGTTGGATTTTTTTTGTCTTTGACTTTTTATTTAATTTTTTTACAATCTAGTTTTGCTGAATTAAGGCCTCTTGATTTTGGCATCAGAACAATCTGTTAGTCAAATGTTTGTCTCTGAAGTTGAATTAGTGTAGAGTCATGAGCTCTCCTGGTTTCACAGTTCAGTCAAAAAACAAACACTCAACAAATCAATACCAAAATGGCTCAACATGCAGATGTAATCCCTTTGTCCTAAAACGCAGACAAAACGAAGCACATTTCTAATGGTCAGTGTTGGACACTGCAGGCATAATGCAACAATAACAATGGCACATGAGGCTGCTTCATTGAAGGGAGTTTTCTTTTTCTTATTTTTTTCCTTTTTCTCTTAAAGAGGTTTAATTGACAAGGAGTGCAATCCTGTGTTGTGAAAGCCACTCTGACATCTTTACTGCATTACAGTGAACCCTCTGAGGGTGGAAACACACCTGAAGCCATTTGGGACACATTTTGTTAAAGGAATAGACCATTTTAGCTAATTTGTTTTGCCGATAGGCGAAAGAGTGACGCTTTAGTGTTTACATTTACCGCCAGTTGTTAGCTTAGCATGACGATGGGAAACAGCTAGCCTCCCTCATTCAAAAGGTAACGCAATCCACCCAACCGGCTCACTTATTAACACATTACACCACTCTTGTTTAAACCCAAGTATGTTGGGACTATTTTCTGAAGTCCTGTTGTCGTCATTGCATATGTGATAGTGTTGATTTAGCCTCTTTAAGGAAGTCACTACTGCCGGCTAAGAAATAATTCAGAACATAATTCCCTGTTAACACTGCATCTTGTTATTAAAAACATGTAAATCATGGTTGGGGTTAGGTGCTGGTAGGCCCATTGTTACCTTTCGGGCGGAGCCAGGCTAGCCGTTGGCCGTTTCCAGTCTCTATGCTAAACTACGCTAACTATTGGATTACTTTATTTGCATACAGACATGAGAGTGGTGCCATACTTCATACCCAAAATATCAAACTAGTCCTTTTACGAGTCTCCTAGAGTGTTCACCCAAACTACTGCAGAGGATTTCAACACTAAATTACTGCATATAACTCCATTTGTTCATTCCAACAAAAGACAATTTTACATATAAAAAAAAAAAAAAATGAGAAGGCCTGTTTGATTTCACCCCAAATCTCTGAAGTTTGTTCTTCCTTTCTGAGGGGATGGGTTACGTTCACATTTCAGAACACCAGATGTTACATTATTTAAACATCACATGAATTATCTTTTCTTTGTGGATTCCATTTTCTTAACAAGGTACACTGATTTAACAGTAAGGCATATTCTAAACACTTCTAATTCGCAAGTCAAACCTTGACCCCTAACGGTATCTTCAGAAGCTAAATTTTGAAGCACATTTTCAATTTATATCACAAAAATTAGACATTTTGCAGCTTTAGAATATTGACCTTTTAAGGTAAAATCCATCCACAAAGAATATGGTGCACAGGTTGCATGGGGGAGAGTTGTACAACCGCTACAAATGACCCCAACTCTCTCGCGTGTTTTCACATTCAGAACAGAATTCATCTTCACACAGACCAATAAGATTGTCACATTAACATAAGATGCTGCAAAAAAGCATATTGCTCCACAATGGCTGCGTGAAAACAAATATTCGGCTCAGTAAAGCGGGTTCAAACCAATAAAACAAGTTTAAATGGAAGTGTGAAGCGGATGATACCTCTAGCTTTTTGGTCAAAGGCTGTTTGATGCAGACGGGCTGTACAGTGTCTGTCGTGGAAAACAACTGCAGTTTGGGCGTTTTTCCTCAAACTGGGCATTTGCGTGATCGTTTATGCCGTTTAGTGACCCTCAAACCTGCTTGAAACACAATTTCAAAACACAAGCATCTCTCAAATCCTGAAAAACGATCTTCCCTGGCGATAAGCAAGACAGGCAAAGCTCTCGGTCCTCCTCGCCGCAGCGCACTGCTCCCAACAACCCAAACTCATTATTGCTCGCATGTTAATACATAAAGTAAGAGAAACCATTCTCGTCTGATGACAAGGCTCAAAACTTAAAAATAAAACACGACTCTGCCTAATTTCTTTTGTCCCCCCTTCCGGGTTTCTTTCTGCTTTTAAGGAGGACAGCCTCCAATGTGAGAAGAAACAACATGGACGGTTGCTGGTGTATTCAGGATGTAGCAAGTCACAAATTCTTTGGAGTTTCATCCGATAAGCCGAGATGATGGAACCTGCGGGGACTTGTATGTACTGTCCCGTCGCAGGATGCAATGTTTGCACACACACTCTTTAGATCCAAATAAAGAGACACACGCGCACACACACACACACACACACACACACACTCGTTGCCTTTCTCAATGCGAAACACAATTGGCACAGATTATCAAAATAAATACCCTGGAAGCTTGGCACTATGCAAAAGAAACTTCACATTTTTGAAAGAAATCTTATAAAAAACTATTGAATAATCTCAGACTACTCCACATTTTCGTTATCCTCACTATTACTTATATACTATATGCTGATTAAGGTTACACCAGTGTCGTAAACCTCTGAATGACTTAACTACCACTGAAACAATATAGTTCCTATTCAAATAGATTTTTTTTTCCACAAACGTACATCAAAGTGAAGTATCTAACATCTATCGGACTATAGATAGTGCTGCTGTCTGGTATGCAATCTCTTTATAGTGCCTCTTCATTTATTTATTTTTTACCTCCTCTCTTCTTTCAAACACTTTCAAACATCGGTTCCGTAAAAATAATCTCTGAAACCCAGAAACAAAATCTCTTATGTCCTGGGAACAGATCACAGGTCAAGTACACCTTCCTTTGACAGATGTTTCTGCATCTGTGTGGATGTCTGTCGGGGCCGTTTCCCTCACAGGTGTCCCTCCAGGATGCTGGTGACAGCCTGGTCCAGTGAAGGGCCTGACGTTGCCCTGGTAGGGGCTGCAGAGGGGCCCTGCAGGCGCTGAAGCTCCAGGATGCTGTCGATGGCACTCTGTAGATGTTCACTGAGCATGTTGTCCTCTTGGAGGGGAGGCGGCGGCGGGCTGAACCGCTGCTCCGGCCGTGGTGACGCATCCAACCTGTAGCATTTAAGTTTCGGGGCGCTGACATCTCTGGGAGGCAACTCGAAGTAACCAACCTGTGGCTCTGGCATAAAAAGTGGGTTTGGGGCTTTTATTTTGGAATTGGGAGCTGTCTGTGGGACTTCCTCTGCAGTGTTACAAGGCAGAGCTCCGTTGGAGATCTCCTCGTCCTGCTGAGGACCCTGGGGTGCTCCGTTGGGTGCCTGAGAGTGGCGTTCGTTCACAGCTCCGCCGTTGGTCAGCTGCCCTGTGTGGTCCCTCTTGAGTCCCGGGTCGCAGGCCGAGTTGTGAACCACCTTACGGGAGCCGGACTCCTGCTTGATGGTGAGCCTGAGAGCCCCGCGGCAGCTGGAGCGGTAGGTCTTCAGTCCTGGGGGCCGGTCGGACAGTCTGGTCCAGGCTGGTGAAGAGGAGGGGCTGCCGGAGGAGCACAGCTGGGACGGACCGGCAGAGTGGGCACCGTGGGGGGAAGACGCTGATGTAGCCAAGGCCGTCATGAATGACTCTGGAGTAAGGAAAAATGAGCAGGTCAAAGATTTATTTAGTTTTGTTTTGAAGCCGTCATCTTTTTAAGGTTTGTCCTTTTATTTAGAACAGCGGAAGAGAGACAGGAAATGGGGGGGGGGGGGTATATCTCGTATACGTATGTGATGATGTTAAACAGTTTGGAAAAATGTTTTCTTCAATGCCAAAGCGACTTCAGGGTAGATTAAGGGGTCATTTTGGGGAGATAAAGGCTCAATGTCAATTAATGTGCACTGCAATTAAATACATAAATGTAAGGGGTTTTCTTTTAGACCACGTCAAATATCTCTTGTGATTTGTATAATTGTCTTTTTTATTTCGTTAAAAGTGCAATAATAGGCAATAACAAGACAATTTTCAAGACCTTCCTTCCCCTTTTTCCAACTTTCTTTTGAATTAACATAACAGCCGTGCTGTAATTTGCACTTAACCTCTCACGTGTGATTTTCTCATCATCATGCAGACTCTCTCAGCACGACCCCGCTCCACATTCACACAGCTTAATTACCCATCACACCTGGGAGCACATGTGGAGGTTAAGTGCCGCGCTCTGAGGCACGGATACATTAGTTTGGAGGAAAAACTGGAGGTGTTGTGAGCCATTTTTCTTGCCTCAGTCTTGGGATTTTAAATGGAATTTATGTGTACACACAGACACACACAGTAATCTAGGTGTGGATGATGGTTGTAACTGACCTGGGTCTCTGCGGACTCTCCGTCTGTCCTCCGCTAAAGCGTATCGCTCGGCCTGGAGGAAGAGACGCTCCAGCATCACCATCTCTGCTGACGGACTCTCCTGCTGTGAAAACCAGGTCACACACACACACACACACACACACAGGTCCTTTGAACAGGTCCTTTCTCAGTAGATGCAGAGGAGCAGGTTTGTATTGGGCCTTACCTGGGCTTCTCTAACCAGTAGCTGCCTGTATTTGTTGACCATGTCCTTGGTGCGTTTCAGCAGGAAACCGGACACCGTGTCAAACTCCTGGTCCACTGTGAGCAGAGAAACATCAACTGTTAATAATATGAAATTACACCCCAAGTCATTTTTTAGGCAAAAATACCAAAGAGTTCGCTGGTTTTAGCTTCTCAAATGTGAGGATTTGCAGCAAGAAAATAAGAAAACCTTTGTCTGCCATGAGTGACAGAATTTTGTTTATATTGTCATATATGACAATACGAGATAGTAAACTGAATATATTTTGGTTTTGGACTGTTTGTTGACAAAACCAGAAGTTTAATGACGTCACCTTGGGATTCAGTAGTTGTGGAAGCCTTTTTTAATTAGGGCCCGAGCTCCGACAGCCGCCAAGGCCCTATTGGAACTGAAAGAATTATTAGGGGCTTATCATATTCATATTTAGTGGTCGCATCAAGTCTGATGAAAATGTACGTATTTTAAGGGTTTCGGGAATGGGCCCCCTACAAAATTAAGAAACTTGAGCCCCTGCAGTACGTTTAACGGCAGGGCGGACATAAAACGCTGTTGGAACATACCCTAAAGCCCAACAGGAAGTCCGCCATTTTGTTTTGAATGTTTAAAATGAGTGCGATTTTGACCATTTCCACATGTCGTACTTTAACAAACTCCTCCTAGAGCTTTCATCCGATCAACTTCAAACTTGGTGTGTGTCATCTTAACATGTTAACAATGAAGTTATTAAAAGAAAAACTTTTCATCATAGGGCGTGGCCGTGACGCCATTTTGTTTGCTTGGCTGGAAATTTTGCAAGATTTATCAGTCTGCCCCTGACGACATCTACACGCCGCTATTGGCTCAAAGTCATAGCGCCCCCTAGTGGCAACAGGAAGTAGTTCTAAAAGACAAGGTGCTATACTATAAATAGTCATTAAAATAAAGGAAACGCATTGAATGAGGTGTGTCCAAACGTTTTGGCCTGTGCTGTATAGCAAAATTTTATGTTGATATATATGATTTTATTTTTATTGTGGTAAATGCACATCTTAAATAATAGGTAATTGCTGAGCGCACATGGTGAGAGTTAGAGAAAATGACGTCCCAACTGGTGCATACTTGTGTGTACTGCTCATCTTTTTCCTTTCCATATTTTGTAAAGTGTTCTTTCTGCCATATTTTAGGAATGAATCATCAGAAATCATTACATTTGTACTGTATATTCAAACACAAACAAACTAGTGTCCCATAGCAACAATAAAATCAAAGATAGAATGGAATAGAATCAATAACCATTTGGATTGAAAACATAAGAATACATGTTGTTGTTGGCATAACAACACACTGATTACTGGGACCCAACTGTAGTTCTGACACACATTCACTCAGACAGCAGTTTGTATCAGAGAGTCATTTGACTGTGACAATCCAAAGGTGCACATTGCAACTGAAGAAAAAACTCTGGAAAACATGGAATTCAACTCCAGAGAGATTCAACCAATCAATTTCTGTCTGATACAATCAGTAAGAATCCAACTACTAACATGGCCAAGACCAACGAGCTGTCCAAAGACACTAGAGACCAAATTGTCCACCTCCACAAGGCTGGAAAGGGCTACGGGGAAATTGCCAAGCAGCTTGGTGAAAAAAGGTCCACTCTTGGAGCAATCATTAGAAAATGGAAGAAGCTAAACATGACTGTCAACCTCCCTCAGACTGGGGCTCCATGCAAGATCTCACCTTGTGGGGTCTCAATGATCCTAAGAAAGGTGAGAAATCAGCCCAGAACTACACGGGAGGAGCTGGTCAATGACCTGAAAAGAGCTGGGACCACCGTTTCCATGTTACTGTTGGTAATACACTAAGACGTCATGGTTTGAAATCATGCATGGCACGGAAGGTTCCCCTGCTTAAACCAGCCCATGTCAAGGCCGTCTTAAGTTTGCCAATGACCATTTGGATGATCCAGAGGAGTCATGGGAGAAAGTCATGTGGTCAGATGAGACCAAAATAGAACTTTTTGGTCATAATTCCACTAACCGTGTTTGGAGGAAGAAGAATGATGAGTACCATCCCAAGAACACCCTCCCTACTGTGAAGCATGGGGGTGGTAGCATCATGCTTTGGGGGTGTTTTTCCTGCACATGGGACAGGGCGACTGCATTGTATTAAGGAGAGGAGGACCGGGGCCATGTATTGCAAGATTTTGGGGAACAACCTCCTTCCCTCAGTTAGAGCATTGAAGATGGGTCGAGGCTGGGTCTTCCAACATGACAATGACCCGAAGCACACAGCCAGGAGAACCAAGGAGGGGCTCTGGAAGAAGCAGATCAAGGTTCTGGGGGGGGCCTAGCCAGTCTCCAGACCTAAACCCAATAGAGAATCTTTGGAGAGAGCTCAAACTCCGTGTTTCTCAGTGAAAAACTACAGGAAACGTTTGACCTCTGGAACTGCAAACAAAGACTACTGTACCAAATATTAACATTGATTTTCTCAGGTGTTCAAATACTTATTTGCAGCTGTATCATACAAATAAATAGTTAAAAAATCATACATTGTGATTTCTAGATTCTTTTTTTTAGATTGTCTCTCACAGTGGACATGCACCTACGATGACAATTTCAGACCCCTCCATGATTTCTAAGTGGGAGAACTTGCAAAATAGCCCAAATACTTATTTTCCTCACTGTATCAGAGGAGGCAGCTTTATTTAAAAGCTAGATATATACTGTATCACCTGGGTTGTAATAGTTATTGGAAGCATGGCTAATTGTTTGTCATTTAATATCTAAAATGTACTGTATGTGTGTGTGTTTTTTTATTTTTTTTAAGTCAACTATGAACTTTACCAGCTGATGTCACTGTCTTTTAACAGATGGTTTGTTTTTGGAAAAGAAAAGGCTTTATCAGTTAAATTAAAAATCATTATCAGTCATAAGCCAGCAGCTCACAAACCTAAATGGAAGTCATCCTGAGTGGGCAGGTGACCGGCGCAGGTGTGGTATGGCAGCAGGCGCCGAACAGCGTCCTTCAGTGTGGAAAAGGCCGTGCCGGTGAAGGGGGTCTGAACCGCTTCGTGGTCCAAACACATCTGCTGCTGGAACCTGAACAACACAAAGAAAACTTTGTTAACCTGAGCGGCTATGGACTGGTAACGTAAAAAAAACATGGCATTATAGTTTGTTTTATTTACTCTCTGCTACTGACTGTAATGGTATTCAAGGCAAACATTTACTTCTGGACCCTTGTTGCCTCCAAGTCCCCCTAAAGTACTATAGATGGCAGCTACAGGCCTTAGTGGTATAGGCACATAGGCCTTAGTGGTCCCCTAATACTGTATCTGAAGTCTTTTTTATATAGACCTTAGAGGTCACCTTATACTGTATCTGAAGTATCTTTTATATAGACCTTAGTGGTCCTCTAATACTGTATCTGAAGTCTCTTTTATATAGACCTTAGTGGTCCCCTAATACTGTATCTGAAGTCTCTTTTATATAGACCTTAGTGGTCCCTAATACTGTATCTGAAGTCTCTTTATATAGACCTTAGTGGTCCCTAATACTGTATCTGAAGTCTCTTTTATGCAGACCAACTGCCACTTTGCTCGTTTGAAAGCCATGATGTCTCTCTCTCATGGGTGGACCAAATTCTCTGGGTGGGCAAAGCAGAGAAAGGGGAGGTAACCTGGCTCCTTATGACCTCTAAAGAGGAAAGATTCCAGATCGGCCCATCTGAGCTTTCATTTTCTCAAAGGCAGAGCAGGATACCCAGGGCTCGGTTTACACCTATCACCATTTCTAGCCACTGGGGGGCCATAGGCAGGCTGGGGGAACTCATATTAATGTAAAAAAAAGTGACATTTTAATACCATGGGACCTTAAAGGTCATTTGATGGAACACAACTTTATTTGGGGAAATGCACCATATGTGCATTACATAAACAAAACAATAATAAAAGGTGTTAGAAATAGATTTTGAGGAAGATCCACTAGATTACATTATAAACCAGGTGCAGCTGGTTTTGGGTGCATCTCACTTCCCTTATTTGATCGCTCTTCGTTTCTCACAATCCAGGAGTTGTTCTGGCCCTCCTTCCTTTTAAGGCCTTTTTAATTTAATTTAATTTTGTATGGCCTCTTTGTCCTGTCCTCTCCGAGGAGCTGTGAGTGAGAATACACGAAAGCAGCCTTCCTGGAAGCCACGCAGCTGACATTGTTAACTCCGCCCGTACAGCTGAGGAATTCACATGACGCTTCAGAGGACAGGACGTCTCATCCGTCTAAAAACACACTTCCTTGTTTCCTCTCTCCTCCCATGATTTCCTCTGTCTCTCTAATGCTTCCTCAGTGGGATAGACTAAGACGAGAGGAAGGGAGGCAAGTGGAGGAACCAGGGATGCAATTTAGGGGAAGTGAGCTGCACCTAGAGTACTTTAGTGGTGTAATCCTTGACAAATGTCCAAGGTAATTAAATTACCAGTGGCACACAATGACACTGGGACTTTGCCCAGTTGCTAATCCAGGCTTGGCAGTAGTGCTACAGTAGTAATACCGGATGCAGGAAAAGTCTAGCTTTTGTTCATGCTGAGGTAGTAGTAGAAGTGGCCGTAGTAACAGTAGCAGAGCAGTGGTGTAATGTCACCAAGTACATTTACTCAAGTACTGTACTTAATCTTAGTCTTTCCTTTTCATGCCACTTTCTACTTCTACCACTACATTTCAGAGAGAAATATTGCACTTTTTAATCCACTACATTCATTTGACAGCTTTAGTTACTTTACAAATTAAGATTTTTGCAAAGAAAACCCACGTAGTTTATAAAAGATGATGTTTTATTATAAATTAAACTACCCAACAACATAAGGGCCTACAGGTAGAGCAGAAATGATTAAATGATTGATGATCTGCTTGTAACAAAGTATTTTTACAGTGTGGTATTAGTACTTTTACTTAAGTAAAGGCTCTGAATACTACTTCCACCACTGCAGCAGAGACAGCAGTAGTAGTAACAGTAAACGTCTTTGCGGATGCAGATTTAAAAACATTACTGAAGTAACAGATTTAATCAAGGTCTGTGAAACCAGCCAACTGGCGGATTATTACTGATGTCAGAAAGCTTCTTTGCAGTATATCATATCCAGTAGTACGACAAGTACAATCCAGAATAAGCCATCAAGTTGTTTTAGAGTCATCTGCTAGCTGCCTGTCCCCACAACACACTGTAAAAAACATCTCCTCACTATCTGCTAGCTGCCTGTCCCCTGAACACACTGTAAAAAACATCTCCTCACCATCTGCTAGCTGCCTGTCCCCTGAACACACTGTAAAAAACATCTCCTCACTATCTGCTAGCTGTCTGTCCCCTGAACACACTGTAAAAAACATCTCCTCACTATCTGCTAGCTGCCTGTCCCCTGAACACACTGTAAAAAACATCTCCTCACTATCTGCTAGCTGCCTGTCCCCTGAACACACTGTAAAAAACATCTCCTCACTATCTGCTAGCTGCCTGTCCCCTGAACACACTGTAAAAAACATCTCCTCACTATCTGCTAGCTGCCTGTCCCCTGAACACACTGTAAAAAACATCTCCTCACTATCTGCTAGCTGCCTGTCCCCTGAACACACTGTAAAAAACATCTCACTATCTGCTAGCTGCCTTGTCTCTGTAGACAGCCCAGGGTCTACAAACTGTGCCCACTTGCACCACAACACATACACACAGTGTTCCAGCTTCCCAGCCAGGTATCCATGGTGATCACGTGACTGCAAAGTAGGAATAACCGACAAGAAGGATTTGAGGATGGGGGCTGGGGGGGTTTAGTGCGCGGAAGCACAGAAGGGAGGGGGAGGGGATGAGATGAGGAGGAGGGAGGGGCGAGTTAGTCTCGTTTAGTTTGAAAATACTTTGAACGTCAACAAGAAGTAACGTCACCCAACATGGCTTAGAGCACCTTTAAGGGACGAAATGTTGGTCCCTCTGTGTTTTTACTTACAAATGCTAATACATTTAGTGGCTACGTGGCTGTCATACGGAGGTTATTGCACACTTTCTGAGACATGTTTTCAAACGATTGTGTTGCATTCTCATTGTTTGGTAAGCTTTATGTTTCCATTTTAGCCGATTTTCTACACCTTAATGTCCATGACTTTACTCACTTTAAAAACCAATATATAAAATGAGTCGATTCTGAGACTAAACATGACTGGTGTTTTCTATTTCCTGGTTTCATCCAGCGTTCTTACCTGTGCCTGCGAATTGCTGGTGTGAGCCTCTCCTCACGCTGCTGCTCCAGAGGACCTGGCAGCTGGCACCCACAAAACATTTTGGGGAGGAGATCAAAGGTTGGAGACAGAGGTGGATTTTCAAGTCATTAATGTTACATTTGCTGGATTTGACAAATATTCATTTCAAAACCTCCAGTTCAGTTTCAACCAGAGGGGAAATTCTTTCAACTCATTACAGACATTTAAATATCTGTCTATTTATCCATGTAAAGCAAAATACACATGTTGGATAACATATTTAGAACTGAAATTAATCTTTTAGGTGGTCGGCAGGAAACGTTCGGACAAAACAAGACACTCACATTTGTCAACTTGGGTTTTGGGGAATTGTGAAGGGCATGGACCGAAATATATACTGTATTTATATACAAAATATTCTATTCTGTTACTTTTGTATTACATTGCATATTTAGGACTTTAGTTAACTTAAAGAGAATGGATCTGAGCTCTTTCTCACCTTGGTGCCGGTCTGCTGGCACGTCCAGATGGGGGCCCCTTCTCTGGGAGCTGGGGGCCCGTGGGCCTTGACACCCTGGGCTGCAGGAGAGGGTGGATAGACATCAAGAGTAAACGCTTTACTCTCCACGACCAAGGCAGCTGTTGGCTCTGCAAGGGGGACACAATGACGATGACAGGTGATGATGATTGTTTTGCAGATCATTGTAATAACAGTGATAACATTTGTGGTGAAGAGTAAAGTGATAATTGTTTGAAATGATTCACTGTGGGAATGTGTCATATTCTGATTGATACCCACTGTTTTGTGTGTGCTGTTGGACAGCAGAGTTGTCTCCTCCTTTGGAGAGACTAGTACATGCAGCTGTGGGATCAGACTGCTGCTGAGGCACCGAGACACACAGAGGGGAGGGACTGCTGTGGACTGCAGTGTTGACCAAGGACTGAGGCTGGGAGACAGACGACTGGAGCTGTGGCAGAGGCTGGGAGACAGACGACTGGAGCTGTGGCGGAGGCTGGGAGACAGACGACTGGAGCTGTGGCGGAGGCAGAGGCTGGGAGACAGACGACTGGAGCTGGGGCACAGGCTGGGAGACAGACGACTGGAGCTGGGGCACAGGCTGGGAGACAGACGACTGGAGCTGGGGCACAGGCTGGGAGACAGAAGACTGAAGCTGGGGCACAGGCTGGGAGACAGAAGACTGAAGCTGGGGCGGAGGCTGGGAGACAGACGACTGAAGCTGGGGCGGAGGCTGGGAGACAGAAGACTGGGGCAGAGGCTGGGAGACAGAAGACTGAAGCTGGGGTGGAGGCTGGGATACAGATAACTGGAGCTGCACCTGGCTCTGGGCAAATAAGGCCTGTGCGACCTGGAGCTGAAGAGCGACTTGGGGCTCGATGTGAGGCCGGGGAGCTGAACTCTCGGGTCCAGACAGAGTGATCTGAGGGGAGAAACTTGGCGGAGCTGGTCTTTTGGAGTCCATAATGGTAGAGGGGGAGCACATCAGCGGCGTGTCCTCTGGGTCAGAGTGAAGCGGAGAAGCCTGGACACGCTGCTCAGACATCCCAGTGCGGGCGTCCAGACCAGAGACTGCGTGGGTCTGTGGTTGAGGCTCTCTCTCACTGGCCACCGGGGAGGCGAGCGGCTCCATGGGCAGCGCTCCAGCCAGCAGCTCAGATGTGATAGGAGAACTAAGTGCTTGCTGTGGTGGAAATGATGAAGAGAGACGATGAACTGCAGTTAGATACATCTTAAATATCTCTTTTTAAAAAGCAGCTCAATCAATTAGCGGTGCTGCACAGAGATGGAATCAACTTTAGACACTTTCAAATCCAAATTAAAAGCTTTTCATCTTCTTTTTTTAAATGTGGGACAGCATTATTCCTCTTTAACTGCACTTGCACTCCATGTCTATATTCATTTGTTTAACTTCATTCCACTTTCACCATTTATATTTTCCTTTTTTATTGTATTTCAAAATGGTGTTGTGATTCCTTCTGTACAGCACTTTGCATTGACTCTGACTTTGATACAAATGAACTCAGCTTGCCTTGAGTAACAGTAGCAGTAGGCCTTTTCCACAGTGCACATCTTGACTTGTCATAGTGGGCAAAGCACAGGTGTTCCTAATAACACTAATGATGACACTGGTCTATTTAAGTGTCCCAGTGAGAGTGACAGCGAGCTCTGTTTACAAGATACCAGAAACCTGAAATTATCATCACTTATTTCATTATTTACACCTGTGCTTTCCTTACTACAAGCCAGAATGCGGATCAGACAAGTGAGTACAACAACACACCTGTTTATGGATGTAAGTGTACAGAGAAGGTGTGCTCAGGCTACACTGAGGCAGGCAGGTGTATATATTTAGAATTAATAATCAGCTGCATAGTGCCGTCTATAGAAAAGGAATATAATGTTGAGTTGGGGTGGTGTTGTTGGTTTGACTTTTAATGCAATATATTTTGTAGCCTAAAGGTGTTATTTAATTTAACAGTAGCACCATCTAAAGATGTAATGATTTACTCACAGTACATTTTAACTGACATTTTTACAGTACTTTTACTTCAGTACAATACTCTTCTCGCTCCTATTAATTTAGCGTTATGCTAAGTGTTGCTGTTGTGTATATTACTTTAACTTTGAACTCTTGTCAACAGTATGTTTACTACATAAATTACTGCGTTGTACTTCTAATGGGGACCACCTGTTTCTCCCACTGGTGATACTTTATTTCTGGTATGACAGACAATGCAAATCCTCCTATCTCATCTTTTTCCAACTTTTAATCACTATTAAGGACATTTTCTCAATAGGCCTACTTCACAGTTTTCCAAAAGTCAAAGTAAACATTATTATCCCGCAAGGTGAAATTCATGTGGTCTTACACTTTTCCTCAAAAGAAAAAGAAACAACACTTTAGAGAAAATATAGTCAGAAGAAATAATACAAACACAACCCATACATTAGGCAATAGGAATGTGTGACAATAAAAGCAGCCAACAGTCCATAAAAAAAGAGAAATTAAAGTGCCAGAGAGTTGCATAATTGTGCAATGACGATGAAATACCGTTAATATGTCTAATACATATTGCTGTAGGCACAAAGGATTCGCTGTACCTCGTGGTTGTAATTTTCTGCTGCATAAAACGACCTTATGAATTTCTGATGGAGAGGATGAGCAGGATCATTAAGGATCATCTTTATTTTTTTGTTAGAATAAGCTCATTGACTTCAGTTTCTCAATTGTTTCTAGTGAAAACTTAAAAGCTATCTCTTATTTAAACCTTTGTTGGAAGTGTGTTTAGCTCGCACAGTCCCTGTCTGTATGTCTGTATGTTTGTCAGTCAGTCATTTCTAAATAAAACCAAAGCCATGCTTTCATTTGTGCACTTCTTGAACTGCAGTTGATATTCTTATTGCAGCATTTTAGTTATTGTTCACCGTTTCGCTGCAGAGGAGGGTCTTTCTAGCCCACACAGCATTCTGGGATGGGAGAAAAACATTCTTTTGTTCATTGGCATTTCTTTAAACCAATCACAATCCTGCAGCGCTAAACGTTGCCTCCGTTAAATAGCATCAGGAAGGAACTTTTTTTGGTGGAACATGTGTACACGTTCAGAAGTAGTTTTAGTCAACAGAAAATTCAGATTGGACAGATAGTCTAGCTAGCTGTCTGGATTTACCCTGCAGAGATCTGAGGAGCAGGTAACCATAGTCCACCGGAGGCTAGAACACCAACACAAAGAAAGCCCAAGGCCTATATAGATAGTTAGGGGCAGATGAAGGAATATGATTCCACTGAAAGTCAATAAACAATGTTGAATTATCACTTTGCCCTATTACTAATACTATTAGAAACACAAACGCCATCACTGAGGAGGAGCCCTGTCACACCAGCGTAAACCTGCACGAGCCTTTCATCACTGACCTGTTGTAGATGTTGCATAAAGGCCTCGTTCTGGCTCAGTGAGTGGGTCACCTCCTCCACTACTCGGGTCATGTCTGCAGGGGACAGCGCAAGTTTGGGGATCTCCACAGCTGGATCGGGAGCCAGAGGTGGTTCAGGGGGAGGCTGCAGGACTGTGACCACAGGGGGAGAGGAGGACTGCACCGACACATGCTGGAGGACTTGTCCATAGGGCTGCAGCAGGCCACAAAAAAGACATCTTATTTGACATTTTAATTGCAAAATATGTTAAAACATCACAGATTGGGCTGTTGCCAGGAGTGCACCATGCTTTAACTTTAACATATTGACAGTTGTTAAGCAGCATTTTTTGTCTTATGTAATTCAGTGTGAACTATATATATATATACAGTATGTGTGTGTATGGATTTTACTGTAGGTTTGAAAAGCCCACAGTCACACCCCGCCCCCACACCTTTCTCACACTTCAGTCAGTCATGTTCCCTCACCCGTACGCGGTCACCTCCACCCAACTGACCCCTCACTTGCACTCACGATCTGTGAAGTGGATTTGCACCAGCTCTTCCTAGAGGAAGAAGACCAGAAAGGCTCCTGGCCCAGACTGTGTGTCACCATCCTGCAGACCAGCTGGTCCCCATCTTCACTCATCTCTTCAACAGATCTCTGGAGCTATCTGAAGTTCCCTCCTGCTTCAAACGCTCCACAATCATCCCAGTCCCCAAAAAACCCTCCATCTCTGGACTAAATGACTACAGGCCTGTTGCCCTGACATCTGTAGTCATGAAGTCCTTTGAGAGACTGGTGTTGGCCCACCTGAAGGACATCACAGTCCCCCTTGCTGGACCCGCTGCAGTTTGCCTACAGGGCTGATGCAGTCAACTTGGGACTGCATTACATCCTGGAACACCTCGACTCTCCAGGGGAATATGCAAGGATCCTGTTGGTGGACTTCAGCTCAGCAATCAACACTAGCCTCCAGCCTGTAGCAGCCTCCACCTGTCAGTGGACCACAAACTTCCTGACTGACAGGAGTCAGCAGGTGAGGCTGAGGAACATCACATCCAGCACACAGACTATTAGCACTGGTGCCCCCCCAGGGTTGTGTGCTCTCCCCACTGCTCTTCTCTCTTTACACCAATGACACCCATCTGTTAAACTCCTGAAGTTTGCTGAGGACACAACGGTCATGGGCCTCATCATGGGACGGTTATGAGTCGGCCTACAGATGGGAGGTTGACCCCCCCCCGCTCTTCCCCCCCCATCCCCATACTCAACAACCCTGTGTCTGCTGTGGAATCCTTGGGATCAACTATATCCCAGGAGCTAAAGTGGGAGCCCAACACAGACACCATCATCAAAAAGGCCCAGCAGAGGCTGGTCTTCCTGCGCCAGCTCAGGAAGCTCAACCTGCCCCTTAGGAGCTGCTGATCTACTTCTACACAGCCATCTGTCTGTCCTCTGCCCGTCCATCACTGTCTGGTTTGAATCTGCCACCAGAAAGGACAAGAGCAGACTACAACGGACAGTTAGGACTGCAGAAAAGATCATTGGTGCCAACCTGCCCTCCGTTCATGACCTATACTCTTCCAGAGTCAGGAAACGGGCAGGAACCACCACTGCAGACCCGCCCCGGACTCCACCTGTTGGTAGGGGCTACAGAGCACTGTACGCCAAAACCAGCAGACTCAGGAACAGTTTCTTTCCACAAGCCATCACTCAGATGAACAGCTGACTTCGGACTCACAGCGTCAGGTTCAATTCTGTGCAATAACCCAGCTACACTGTCTGTAACCAGCCCCTGTTTACTGGTTCCACTTATTATTTATTCATCATTAGCTGTTCATACTGTTCATATTTTAATATAATACTTTCATAATAACATATTATTTATTCCAACACCCTTTGCACTATGCTCCATAATTAAAAAATAATGATCTAACAACTATCATAATAACTATAACTATCATAATTATAATTAACTCCTGCATACTTTGCACTCTTCATTGCACTATTGCCTCAACCTGTCTATATTGTTTCTGTTTATAGTGTGTATATATTCGTGTGTATATGTTGTTTGCTTTGTGGTTTGTTTTGTATGTGTTAGTACATTGTGCGCAATACAATCCAAAGCAAAATTCCTCGTATGTGTCCTCATACATGGCAAATAAAGCTGATTCTGATTCCGATACCAGTATGTTTAGTAAGTTTTAGCAATTTAACTACAAATCCAGTATATTTAACATGCTTCTGACCATTTGCAAAGGCATGTTATACAGTTTTGGCGGACATCCAAGTATAAAAAGCACTTGTGTAGTCCCTCATAGTGAACATTAAGCCTTTTTTGTTAACGTTACATCATCATAATGTGTTAATGTAATTTAGGTGCAGACGGATTTTACAGGGGAACTCCAGCAATTTTATTAGTGCTCTTCTATAAAGGAGAGGAAGATTTAAAAAATGAACAGTCAAATTCAAAGCTGCAAAGGCAGAGGTGCCCTGACTTTCAGTTCCATGTAAGCTTTAGGATCCTATATTTCTCAGAATACAAAATATCTATTTCGATAAACCTTTTCTCAGCATTGAAAGCCCCATTCTTTCAAACACTACATTCCCAGATTGTAACAGAGTTTCTGTTAAGAGTTTTTCTTCAAGCCCAAGCTAAGATGGTTTCTCAGATTTTGGATTGCTGCCACAGACACTCTACAGTATGCCTTTTTTCACAGGCGGAGCAGTACTCCCTCTGATGAGTAAAATAATATAAAACATGATAGAAGATTTGATTGCAAATTCTTGAGACAGATGTGGCAGCTCACCTGTGGGAGTTGGTGGAAGGGCTCCTCTGAGCCGGTCCTCTCCTCTTGCATGGCTCTTTCTGGTAGCAGCACCACAGAGGCTTGCTGGAGACTCAGCTGTCCTTCTGTCCCTCCTGTGTGAGCAGCCGGGGCCTGGGCAGCAAAGGGCAGGCCCTGAACTACTGAGGGGCCGTTCACGATCGAGATGGAAGTGAGATCTGGGGGAAGCACCCCTGAACTGTTAATCAGCGTAATGTGGTTTCCAAGAGCGGGACTGTGGACCAGGGTGGTGCGCTGCCCCTGTCCTCCTGGAGTGTAGGTTCCAGCCAGCTGTGCTGGCATCTGGAAGACAGTAGGGGTCGCGGACTGTAGCTGCAAAGGTCCTGACAGCATGGTGGCCTGGCGAAGCGCTAGCTGCCCTGAAGAGGTGGTGAAGACAGGGCTGAAGTTGAGCTGTCTTTGGGGCACAGTCAGGATCTGAGAGCCTTCTACGAGCTGCCCAGTGGAGGGGTTCACAGCGTGGAGCAACGGGCCACGGTGACTGGTGTTTAGCAGCGGTCGAGCTACGCCAGCAGGCTGGGAGATGGTTACAGGGGACTGGCCTGGAAGAAGGAACTGGTTTTGGCCTTGGAAGAGTCCCTGAGGCTGGAGCACGAAGCCGCCCTGGTTGACCAGCTGCAGGCTGACCGGTTTGGGGAGCTGCTGCGTGGCTGGCTGCGGCGGCGGAGCAGCAGGCTTCTGGCCTGGAGGTTGGGATAGTAAAATATTTGGTGAGGCAGTCCCAGGGACAAATGTAAGACCTGGAGTGTTTTTTTGCCCAGAAGGCTTGGGGCTAATTTGGACGAGCCTGGGCTGAATGCTGATAGGCAGCTTGGGTTGGATGTGCAGAGGGGCACGCTGCAGGACAATGCCCGGTGCTGCTGTTCTCAGGGGTGGGGTGATAAGAGGACGACTGGTCACACTGGGAACAGCCTTGTGATGGATAACCATACTGGATGCTTGGGCAGGACTCACAGAAAAGGAGGTCTCTGGAGAAGCAGCAGGGAACACGTTTCCAGGCAGGAGCCCCATCAGCTGAGGAGGGGCAGGTTTTAGAGAAGGGCAGCCCGGCCCAACAGCCAGGAGGGAGGGCTGGGAGGCTCCACTACTGCCTGTGTGTCTCTGATGGGCAAAGTCACAGACTTGGGCATGTATGGTACGGTGGATGAAGAGAGGAGAGGGGCAGGCGAGTACAGGGACAGGCTGTCCCCAGGCTGGGCCAGACCTGCCTCCAGAGCCATGGTCTGCTCTGTGATCTCAGCCTCCTGCAGGCTCTGCTGGAGGATATCACATGCCACCTCTGCCTCTTCCGCTTCCTCCTCCTCTTCCTCCTCCTCCTCCTCCTTTCCTTTCCTTGCCTCAAATCCAGCCTCCACAGGTGTCCCAGCCTGCACCAACTGTGGGTCTTCTCCACCCTCCGGCGATGACAGGAGGGCCTCCTCCAGGAAGGACAAATCCACACACCCAGGTGGAGGTGTGTCTGGGGAACCACTGCCGTCTCCCAGCAGAGAGACAGGGCTCTGGAGGAGGAAACAGGGAGAGGTGCAGACAACAGCATAGAGGAGAGAGAAGAGAGTGGAAAGAAAGAATTGAGATTAGCAGGAGTTAACGGGGCAGCCGTTTCAGGCACAGAAGGAAAAAAAAAATATTCTGGAGAAAACACTGGTGACGCTGCTGGCTGTGGATCCAGACACTCACCGGGGCATCTGCGAAGAGGGAGGCCTCCCCAGAGGAGGAGTTAATGAGCAGGTCTTCAGTCTGCAGCTGGGGGGGGGAAATCAGGCGATTTTTAGGTTGGGCTCGCTTGGTGAGATATGAACGCAGTATTACATTATACCTCTCATTCACACTGTCAGCCCTCCTCCACACATCTCACACTACCATGTGCCAAGAAAAATCCCCATCTCAAATTTATCATATGTACTATTGATTTTTTGATTTTTTTATTATTTGAGTCCCTCTCTGTTGTAGACTCTTTTGTTACCTCATTAGTCCCATGAAGGAAGTCATTCAGGGCTTGGGGGTCACTGCAAAGACAAAGAGAAACCACAAATCAAAATATGTTAAATCTTTTTGAAAACTTCTTGCAAACCAACAAATGGCACATGGCAACAAAGTTTAAGAGGACATTAAATCTTATATAACACAACCCTGTCCCTGTATATAATACTAATTACGCTTGATCATCTACGGACACTTTTTATTGTGTTGGTAAGAGTTAGACACTCACCACAAAACATCAAGTAGACAAGTCCCATCTTCATCCTCCATGTCAACTAGGACGAAGACAAATTCATTCATGTTATTGGGATGCAGGATCATTTGGAGAAACCAATGCATTACACACATTTTTACTGTTAATATGACAAAGCACAACTATTGAGAATTTTCAATATCAAAACTATTTTTTATGTAGGAGTTTTAATTTTTGAAAAGCTCCATTGACAACTTTCTGAATATGAGATCTTCTTTGCTATACAAGTTCCTAGTGGCCCTCCACAGTACACATCTACCATGCTTTGGCTTCTCTTAAAGCAAGTAATTTGTTCCTTATTAATGTATGTGTAATGTATGTGTTTGGTTGTACACTTTATGTATGTTATTTTTTATTTTTAGCCTTTCAGTTTTATTTACATCCTGTAAAGCACCATAAACCGTTTTTGAATGACCTGGTGCATGAACATCTCAAACGTCACATGTTCCCAGAGCCCACATTGCTCTTTTGATTCCAACCAACAGTCCAAAATCCAGAGAAAATCCATTTATGATATAAAAACAGAGTGGAAAATCTGCTGAGACTTATTAGAATTTTTGCTTGATAAATGGCTTAGATGATTGATTGTCAAAGAAACAAACAAACAACAGCTTTGGTATTAACTGTTGCCCAGACCAGTGGTCCCCAGGCTTTTTGACCTGTGACCCCTTATCACAGAAGTTAGATAGAAGTCAGTTGAATGCCTAAAGAGGGGAATCAGAAATTCACAAAAACAAAATCTAAAAAAATATATAGATAATTTTGCAGAAATATCAGACAATCCTCTCAGCATGTGGGTCCCAAACCAGAGGATAGGAATCACTGGATAGAACATTTAGATAACATGATGAAACCATTGGCCAACATCCCCTGAGTTATACTCTCTTTAATCATGAGTGTCATTCATGTATCCACTTGCCAGAAAGAGACAGACCCCAACACGGACCTACTTCATATGTGAGAGGCCCCATACAGAGCGGTCGAGCTGAGTTCTAGTGGTGGCGTCATGGGAAGTCGTGGCCGGGCTTCAGTGACTGGAGGCGGCGCGATGCCAGGCCGAGGCGGCGGGTCGGAGACGGGTCCTCCCTCTGCTGCTGGAGCATCGCTTCGTTGCGTGTTCACGGTACGGGGAAGCCGAGGGAGAGGCTGGAGGCTGGGGGTGGGGGGCACAAACACACACCAGCATATGCTGTCAGGTCACCCGAGGTTATCATCAGCCTAAACACATCCTCATCTGAGCGGCGAGAGACATAAGATCAATACATGATTCATCAGTTTCTCCTCAGCTTTGGCTGTCTGGGCAGTGTGATCAGACACCTAGGATGGAGGGATGGAGGGAGGTGTGGGGGGGGGTATCGTTTACCAATAATCGTGTCATATTGTATCGATTAATGCTGACATGGCGCTGATGAGGACTATGGAAGCTATTGTTGTGGCTATCTATTGCAGACGTGAGATGCGAACACCTCGGCTGTAAATAGACGGCTCCCCCTGCGTCTTGGATGGGACTTGTCCTGTCCTCATGGCTGAGGAGGGGGGGGTGTAAAAGAGAGAAAGCAGCAGCCACAAATGTGGAAAAGCTCGGCATAGTTCAAGCCAGTTAGAACATTACTCACCGTCTCGCGCTCCATTTCCAGGGGATGACCCTTAAAATATCAAGACACCCCCCCCCCCACATTTAAAAAAAAATGTGTTTACAACACGACAACCGCATTAACACCCTCGAGGTACCGCATCGCCCAATGAAATCCAGGCACCCGAGCCCCCATCTAAACCTGCAGCGGCGAGTACCAGGGTCCGCTGCTGCGTCTGTAGGTTACGTAAGGTGAATGTGTGTTCATGTGAAATGAATGAATGTCCCAAACGATGCAGGATGCGATGCCGCTGTTTTGCTCCTTGTTGTTGTGTTTTTTTAATAATCTTTTTTTTTCTTCCCTCCCCTGAGTGGGACCACGCAGCTGACGCCTGCTGTAAATCATATCGCGGTAACAAAAGATGCCTTGTGTTTAATATCATCTCCACGCTGCCAGCCCCCGAGCGATTCCCATCATCGTTGTGCCATTAGAGTAATTCCGCAATTCAAAAAAAAAACAACCAAGAGGAGGGGAGAAAAAAAATAACTCACCCCTTCTTTGTGGTTTATTGTCCTGTCAAGCGGGCCTCTGCGCCATCGATTCTCACTCAGTGGTCTTTTCAGATGCTAAAAGGAGGAGAGGGGTGGTGAGTAGGGTGGGATGGAGGAGGAGGCGGGGGGGGTGGAGGTGGAGGGGTGGTACCGGGGTGGGTGTGTGAGAAACAGAGACTAGGAGAGTAGATCACAACACAAAGGTGGAGAAAAAAAAAATCCACCCGAGAGGACGCGAGGATGCACGGCTGCGGGAGAGGAGACTGGCCGCCTCCGGCGCTCCGTCAGGCGGCAGACACTTCAAATGTCCCCGCTCTGTCAATCCCCCCGCTACAGATGTTTTCCTTTCTGTGCATTTTATTGATTTTTTTTTTAATGTTCATTCCCTTGAGTCCAAAGAACTGTTAATACTAGGGAGAGTTGTTAAAATCAATATTTAGAGACGCGCTAATTTACAACATTGTGCCAAAAACAGGAAATTACCATGAGCAAAACTGTAAAGCATATTATAATCCTTAGTAATACTTTTCTATATACTGCTAAAGAAGGGGGAAGAAAAAGGCTTGAAAAAAAACAGAAATAAAGGGAAAACAATCAGAGAGAGGGGGGCAACAAGAAAAGAAACAAATAGGAGTTTTGAAATTGTATTCCCATAATAAACATTCTTAGTAGCAGTTTTCTACAGTCACATTTATCCAGAAAGATAAAAAGAGGGGAAAGACAGAAATGAGGAAGAAAACAATTAAATGGAAAAGAGACAAAGTAGATAAAACAAAACACCAAGTAAATTATTTTTCTAATCTTATTCCTAAAAGGCTCATGTTTTTGGAAAGCCCAGGAAACTAATAGGCTAAATATGGTTTCCAGACGGTTCCAGACACAGTCACCACATTTAAGAGTAAACTTAAAACTCTCCTCTCTGATAAAGCTTATAAATAGGGAGTGAGGAGTGGCAGCGTCCGCCTAGACCGGCGGGGGAGGGTGTTTAACCGCAGACACGGCACCCCTTCTCTTCTCTGCTTCTTGTCAAAGTCATCAGATTAATTTACCATATAATCAATAATATAATAAAACTAGAGAGACGCAGGGCAGGACAAGGCCCAACCAGGCTCCTCTCTTTACCCTGTCTCTCTTAGTTATGCTGTAATAGTTTTAGACTGCTGGGGGACTTCCTTCGACACACTGAGCTCCTCTCTCCTATCTTTCTACACTCACCGGCCACTTTATTAGGTACAACTGTCCAACTGCTCGTTAACACTTAATTTCTAAGCAGCCAATCACATGGCGGCAACTCAGTGCATTTAGGCATGTAGACATGGTCAAGACAATCTCCTGCAGTTCAAACCGAGCATCAGTATGGGGAAGAAAGGTGATTTGAGTGACTTTGAACGTGGCATGATTGTTGGTGCCAGAAGGGCTGGTCTGAGTATTTCAGAAACTGCTAATCTACTGGGATTTTCACGCACAACCATCTCTAGGGTTTACAGAGAATGGTCCGAAAAGAAAAAACATCCAGTGAGCGGCAGTTCTGTGGGCGGAAATGCCTTGTTGATGCCAGAGGTCAGAGGAGAATGGCCAGACTGGTTCGAGCTGATAGAAGGGCAACAGTGACTCAAGTTACCACCCGTTACAACCAAGGTGGGCAGAAGAGCATCTCTGAACGCACAGTACGTCGAACTTTGAGGCAGATGGGCTACAGCAGCAGAAGACCACACCGGGTGCCACTCCTTTCAGATAAGAACAGGAAACTGAGGCTACAATTTGCACAAGCTCATCGAAATTGGACAATAGAAGATTGGAAAAACGTTGCCTGGTCTGATGAGTCTCGATTTCTGCTGCGACGTTCGGATGGTAGGGTCAGAATTTGGCGTCTACAACATGAAAGCATGGATCCATCCTGCCTTGTATCAACGGTTCAGGCTGGTGGTGGTGGTGTCATGGTGTGGGGAATATTTTCTTGGCACTCTTTGGGCCCCTTGGTACCAATTGACCATCGTTGCAACGCCACAGCCTACCTGAGTATTGTTGCTGACCATGTCCATCCCTTTATGACCACAATGTACCCAACTTCTGATGGCTACTTTCAGCAGGATAATGCGCCATGTCATAAAGCTGGAATCATCTCAGACTGGTTTCTTGAACATGACAATGAGTTCGCTGTACTCAAATGGCCTCCACAGTCACCAGATCTCAATCCAATAGAGCATCTTTGGGATGTGGTGGAACGGGAGATTCGCATCATGGATGTGCAGCCGACAAATCTGCGGCAACTGTGTGATGCCATCATGTCAATATGGACCAAACTCCCTGAGGAATGCTTCCAGCACCTTGTTGAATCTATGCCACGAAGAATTGAGGCAGTTCTGAAGGCAAAAGGGGGTCCAACCCGTTACTAGCATGGGGTACCTAATAAAGTGGCCGGTGAGTGTATCTTCCTATTTTGTGTGCATCCATGTCCCAGAAATGCTTACTAACCTAGCTCTGGGGAGTCATTCCCCGGAGTCCTTATGTTCTTTATCCCCCAGCATTCCTCGGATCAGGGAGGCTCCAAAATCATGGTAGCAGCTAAATACCCCCCCACATCATCACATACCCTTCACCATACATAGTGATTGGCATGGGATACTTTCCATAAAGTCCTCTCTCAATGCAAATCAAACTAGCTACTAGGCTAACTGAAATAACACCATGGCAATCTCTAGGTGTGGTGAAGGGTATGAAGATGATGGGGGGGGGGGGTTATTTTAATTTCAAAAGCCAAGGGAACTTTATCAGGATGCACAGTATCCTGATCCATGAAATAACTGGCCTTTCATAAGAATAAAAGATCAACCGAAAAACAAAGAAATGAGCTATATGGAAAAGACAATATAGATGTGAAATAGATAGAAAGGAAACCAATAAAAACAGGAAAAATTGACAAATTTAATTGAAATCTTTAATAACAAGGCAAACATTTAAATACAAAATGCACCTCTCCATGAGGAAAAAAATCTTCAAAAAAAAAACAAAACAAAAAAACTTAGTCAAAACAAGTTACTCAAACCATTTGAACACAAGTTACAGATCGGAAAAATAATATTGCCCCCCCCTCTTCCAAGGCTTCACTTTGCTGCCTGCTGGGCCTGACGGCGCAGCAGCACGTAGATCTTCTCTTTGATCCAGTCCTTGTTGTATGGCTGGTACGTCTGTGTGTCAGCACGGTACCTGGGCAGCACAAAGAACTACATTCAGTTTCCCATTTCTTTGAGGCTTGGCTGCCCTGGACGGACACACCGTCCGACAGACACACACACACACACACACACACACAGTGGGCTGGAACCCAAATCAACAGGGCTTCAGGCATAGAGAGCTGTCACCTACAGGATGCCTGCAGCACTGTGGCTTAGAATCCCGCCTTGATTTTCTGCACTCACTGTAACCGCCGCCTCAAGGGGCCATGAAGTAGTGTCGCTGGGAGCAGGGAAATCTGATTAGAGTGTTTATATTATTTATCGATGTTTGGCGCCAGCGTAACAAGTATTGTACGTAGGTGGACAACAATATATTGACGTATCAATATTTTGTACAATCTGTATTTAATATATTGAAATGTGACTATCTTGATGACTTCCAGTCAGCAGAAAAACCTCTGGGACACTAGTATTTGTGCACACAACACCTGTAGAGTACAACCAAAGTGGTGCATCTTTTTCAAATTACTAATGTCATTAGTTTCTTTCCTTGTTCAACTTACACCAAACAGCTGAGGTCAGCCAGGTCGTCGATGAAGTCGAACAGCTGGCTGATGTCGTACGTTATCGATGGACTGTTGGGGTTCATTCTCTTTAAATGCTCCTCATACATCTTACACACACCTGCGCAGGGGACAGAGGATCAAGCATATTACACACATTGATATTAAATCATGTTAACCCAGATCCTCTGCATGAGAGAGAACAGACAAATGGGTATTATCGTATCGACTGGACACGGATGAAGGAATTTGTTCAAACTGTTGCACTCTATGTTGTCAACTAATGGGGTTGTGTGCTCTGATGTGAGCTCTACTGTAAGTGTGATGAAAGGGCAATTACTCATAATGTTACTAGGTTCAAAGTAAGATCTTCAAGAAGAAGAAGAAGACACTTTATTAATCCCACAAGGGAAATGAAAGGTAATGCTGGGGCTTATGTAAACATCAGACCAATATAATGTAAAATTGCCATCACATTTACATAGTGCGTGCCTGCAAGTGACTAGTGTTTGTGTTGCAATGGAGGGACATGCAGCTAAGGTCCTCAAGGATGCAGGGAGAACATCCACATGGAAGCCAAAGAGCACTGGAAAAGTCATTACTTGTCACTAAGCGCTCCAGTCCTTAAAAAAAAGCCCCATCAGCTCACCTTCCATACACTCGTTGACGGATTCATAATCGGCGTACGTCCTTCCCTCTGGCCTCTTGGTGGGCTGCACCAGCAGGATGGTGTGAGACTAGAAAAACACACAGGTTGTTAGACTCAAGTGCTTATGTTGATGTCCTGCTGAAACAATCATCTGGAATAGTGTGTACCTACATGGTGGAATGCACTTACTGAAAGTCACTTTGGACAAAAGCCTCAGCTAAATGAAAATTGAATGTAATGCATAGCCAAAAACCTATTCCAGGTGTGACAGACAAGTTATCATGCAGTCAAACAATGACACAGATGTGCAGCCTTTTATGTATTTTCCTATGATATCATAAACTGAGTTTTTGTGGCTGACAAACCAATTATAAAGTCACTGCTTTGAGCTATGGTGGTAACTACTAATGGGTGGATGTTATGTTTAAGGTCTTATAAAAGAAAAAAGTTAATAGTCACAATTGATCTATTTGGTTGTGAGCTCTCGGTCTGTTAAAATGTAGCTACATTTGTAAGATAATCTGTAGCAATTAAACAAACACGTCTTATTTTTTTCGGGTAAATTAGTCTTAAGCAAACAGACGGCTAGCTAGCTGAGCCTTGAGCTAAATACTTATGTACATGTAGCGTTAGCAAACACTGACTTGAATAGCAAACTACAGTTAAATAACAACCATAAAGAGTGCTACGGGGCTGGTTAGCACTAAAGCTGTGCTTTATTTGTCAGAGTTAGTCAGTCAGTGCTGTTTCTTTCAGCTTCTCTGCCAAACAACGTCCGCCACATTCATGCTAACGTTAGCAGGGAGCTTTCAGGGAGCTTTTTATGGAGCACGTAAACACCTGATGTGCTGAAATAAAAACCGACGACTAATAGGCTAATAGTCTTCATGACTAGCTACACAAATACATTTACTCGAAATATTGTTTCACGGCGTACTAACCATGATTTTTTTTCTGTTTTAATAGTTTTTCAGTCGGTGTCCGTAGATTTTCTTGGATCCTTGCTTCTTCTCGGATGAGTTGACCTGTGACACCGGAAGAACAACTCGCTAATTTCAACCCTTCTTTGCCGTTTTCTGTTTTGTTGTTGTTGTTGTTGCTAATTTTAGTCTACGGAGGTTTAAACATGAATGAACAGGATCACAAGCATATGCCTTTAAATAATCCAAACCACCAATATTATTAAAGCGTAAACAACATTTAAACAATTCTCAAACAAAGTTCTTGAACGCTCCCCACTGAGATGGTTTGGCGGAGCAGGAAGTAGTTTACCGCCGCGGCCGGATGTTCTGTGTGAGGACAGGAACAACAAAGAAGAGAAAGCGCCCCGGTTTTAAAACTAATGAACACACCAGAACAGCAAATCGAGAAATATAGCTGTCGTTGACAGTAGGTGAGTGTAATTATTTAAAACCCACTTTTCAGGACCTATATGCTGTTAGAGCTAGCTATGCCATTTCTTTAGCGTTAGCCGACCGCCGCGGCCGTTAGGGCTTTATTGGCTAACAAGCCATTTTAGCCATTCGCGTGAAATAACGTTAACGTTACACGCTGTTAGTAACGTTAATGACGGCAGATAATTCAAGCTCCAACAAAGGGTTACTAGATGTGTTTGGTCTTCCTTATTCAGTGATGTAAGAGAATCCTTTATTCGTCCTACAATGGGGGATTTGCTGTGTTATAGCAGCAAAGGGGATACTGCTAAAACAGGAGGCATCAGCAAGGAATGCACGATATAATAATAATAATAATAATAATAATAAACAGTAAAGGGGAAAACAGTATAGGTAGCCTAAACAATCTAAAAGGTTGAATACACAGTGCTCACGGTATAGCAGAGATAAAATATTGATAATGATATTGCACAGATGAGTGAGTTGCCAGTTTTGGATTGTGCAGGACAGCCTACTGGGAGCAGTTGTTAAAGCGTAGGCAATTAGTTATAAATAATGTGTCATAAGGATTAAGGAAGTGTCTTTCAACATATGAAATATAGATTATCTGGTGGGTTACAAAAAACTAGATACTGATTATATACAGTGGCTTGCATAAGTCAAAACACCCGTGTTAAAGTTAAAGAGTAATTTATAGTCAAACATTCATATGTTTGTCACCATTAAATAACTGGCCTTTATTAATAATTATCTGCCTGCGTCTATGGGAATTTAACATAGGAGTGTGTATACTTATGCCCCCTGTATTTTAAGGAAGAACATTTATTTATTTGAGATACATTATTCATTCACAAAGAAAATTGGTGTCCTTAAAAGGTCAGATTTTTCCTCATTTGTTTAATTAAGGCATTAAGATCAATTTACTAAAGATACTTTTATTCCTCTTTTTAGTCAACTTTAGCATGGGTGTGTAAACGGATGCAAGCCGTTGTATGTGATTTCTATGGACTGGAAGAAGAATTATTTCCCAACTTTCTAAAATAAATATGTTTGATGCTATATCTAAGTCAAGATAAAATGGAAACTAACATGATGTAAGCCTTTATTACACAACTATTAGTTATTTTTGGAAATGTCCATATTCACAAAACAAAATGATCAGGAACTAAGCCAACGTTCCTGCATTTTGTATTTGAATCTATTCTTAATCTATAATCTATTATAGTGAATAAATGTGAATATTTTATCTCCTCTGTGACAATTAAACTGAATATCTTTGACTTGTGGACAAAACAAGACATTTTACGTACATCATCTTGGGCTTTGGGAAACTTTATAAACCAAACAACTAATCAATTAATCCAGAAAATAATTGACAGATTAAAAGACAATGAAAACAATCACACGTCCATTTGTACATTGAAAGATTTACTGGTCACCGTAATCATTGTCTCCTTGCGAGACAAGATCCTCAGTCCTTGTGCAAAAATGTATTATTATAAGTTCCCTCGAAGTCTTCAGCAAAAAAATGTATTTTCAGTAAAAAAAAAAAAAAAATCCCTCTTTGTGTTATTATCCCTCCATTGCAGCTCAGCAAGGAAACCTCATCTGGTGAGACACAAAGAGGGAATTTTGTTATATTAAGAAAATAACTTTGGGAGATAGCCATTCGCTTCTGCTCACTCAAAGATGATGGTATTGTCTGCTTTGTCTGGTCTTTAAAATGCATTTTTGTACAGTTGGCACTATGGTTGGGCAGTAATACGGTCTTAAAGATAGCAACGGTATCAGTTTCAATAAAATGCAATGTGGGAGACAAGGATTAAATATGAAATATTATTTTTTAATGCCTAAAAACCTTATGTATGGTTATGAGAGAGAGAGAGATGGCTTCTGCAGTTCGGCAGCATTTGGGGTTCCTCCCTGATGAGAAGGTTTCAGTATTAGTGTTTGGATTTGGATACCGCCCAACTCTTGTTGGCACAGACTATTGATTGTGGAGAGTCACATAAGAAAGTGAATCAAAGGGGGGGGGGGGATTTCACTGACCAATAACTCTTTGAACTTTATATATGGGTATGCAATGCTCCATCTTTTAGGATGCGATTGAGCATTGGCCTGGGGAGTCTGCTCTGTATGTAGGGGTGACCAACGCAGTTGGATAGCCCTTCAACCAATCAGGCCAACGGTCCGGGTGACGTAGCAGTGACGGCGGCATCAACCGGTTGCTGCACTTTGAATGTAAACAAGAAGCTGCTTGGTCGCTATTCTCTATTGTCATCATGTTGAACCCGCCAATAGCGTGCCAAGTAGATAAACCAGTTTGTGATTGGCTCCCGCAAAATTGTGAACGGAAGCAGGAGAATTAGACGTGCAGGAATCCAGACCGAGCAGCATGGCGAAATCAAATCGCCGGCAGAGTGGGCGGGGTTAACCCGGGTCTATATGCAAGTGTTAATTTAACAAAAATCTTATATGGTTTAAATATCAACGGATCTCTGGAAATTAAGACAGACTTGGAAAAAATGTGAACCTATCCTTTAATGTGACTGATGAACACAGACATGTCATTTCTTGTAGCAACACAGCTTTCACATTGGAAAAGCTCCAGAATATGATGCTTGCTGGTTTTTTCCCCATATCACTGTCATTTTTAAATAACAAATTTGGCTCACAATGCTTTACAATCTGTACAACATAGCTGTCTTTACATCCTTGATTTGATTCATTGTTGTCACTTCGTCATACCAATGTCTGGCCACTAACATAACGTTGTCTCCAATTATCTTTCATCAGGGCAAAAGCATTTGGTTTGCATGTGAGAACAAGTGTCTGCCGAGCCAACCATGGCGGACAATGCAGAGGACATTGAAAACAATACGGTCAGTATGAAAGAATGTGTCACAGTTGCTTTAACACTACATCTGTATCTGTGTGATTTATTGGCTAATGGTAACCTAACAGTGTTAGCTGTACGCAACCCAGGGTTACAGTGACAAGTCCGTGATGAAAGAGTTGTCTGTTCCTGAGTCAGTTTGTGACGCCATGCACTGTGGAGGAGTTTGAGCCCCCCCCCCCCACACACACACACACACACACATTTTTCAGTGTTGGCTATGCAGAATGAAAATCTGCAGAATTTAGCGCACTGTTTTTCCGCGTGGGGTGGAGAAGATGTGTTAACATTCTCGGTTTTATTTTAATTTGTTTAAAATCTGCAGGGAAAAAATTCCACATCTGGAGATTCCCTGTGGCCGTGCTGATAATCCTGGTTTCATCCGGCCTTATAATAAATGATGATTATGCTACTTTGCTGTCTAGGTGTGGCCTCCCTAGCCTGTTTAGACAGTCAAAGTCCCTCTTTACTGGCACAGTCAACTTAACCCTTGTATTGTCTTCCTGTCAAAATTGAAAATTAACACATTTATTGATGCTTTTTATCAATGTTTTTAACTTTTTCTTACATTTCTGTCCCTTTTTTTTCAATGTTTGTCACTTTTTATTGACGTTTTCAACACTAAGTAACACTAACTTAATAACCTTAGTTTACAGTTAATTTTAGAATTTATGGTCAATAAACCTCATTCATAGGAAATTATACCTAATGTTTGAGTTAGAAAAGCAGAAATTAGGAATTATTTACTCTAAAATTAAAGGAAAGTATGTTGATGGATAATAACAGACTGGAATATGTCAACTTTTACTCAATACTATTTGGAAACAACTTCAATTTTTTTCCCTCAAATGCTATAAAATTGGGTAGTCAAAAAGAAAATTGATATAGTAAAACGGGTCATTTTGACCCGAGGGCAACATGAGCGTTAACATCCCTAAACCTTGTTTACCACGTACCAGCTGTGCATGTACATTGCAACCATACTTCTCTGTCTTGGCGATCTACAAAACATTTAATTTCGGTCTTGAGCGGCATATTATGGTCAGTATGGTGTCAGCAGCCAGGTCATCAATGAAGTCAGACAGCTCGGCAAGGCCTGTATGGTCAGAAGAAGATTTTAACACACATTTTGATATACTAATGCAGTATTACAGCCTTACACAGTAACATGTTCGTTTAATTTTAAGAGATGAGGCAGCTTTTGTTGTTCAGAACTGTCTCTAGAGAGGCTCCCTTTCTTTATTTCTGTGTACCTGGTGAGATGGCATCATGTCTAGGCTGCCGCATGCCTTAACTCGCCTGGCTGCCTGACAGTCCTAGTTCACACAGTGAGTCACCTGGAAATTCCTTTTTATTTTGTCCTGACGGGACAGATCCTCGGGGTGAGTGGGAATGAGCGTGGTGTTATCTTTGAAAGAACAAGGCTATTTCACAAAACCAAGATAAGGGATTAAACCGGGATCCTGGCTCAATTTAGCCCTGACTCTGTGTCACAAAAGCAGAGGCACCTAAGTTACCATGAAACTGTTACCAAATCTAAACTATGTTTCTTGTGCAAACTGCAGAGTAGTAAAATTAACTTAAATCTAATAAATACACATACAAACAAGTTTAACATTGTTTCCCTTTCAAAACAGCATAGATACATAGATAGTTGTATAAACAGGACCTTGGCCTCAGGTAAGAAAGGTGGGCGACTGAACGTAACTCACATCTTAAATCCACTGTTTTAATCATTGCTCTGAACCTGTCTTCCTCCAGTCTTTCTAACCCGTCTGCAGCGGGACGCGATATTACGAATCCCACTATGGCCACGCCAAGACCCGCCCTTCACACACTACTATTGGCCAGGCATCCATTTTTACATGTACAGGCAGATATGTCTTCTGCTCAGGGACCCAGTGTCATGTAGGGGGTGAGAGGTGTTGTCCATGATGAATGTCAGCTGAGCTAACATCCTTCTCTCCTCCGCTTCCTCTATGGAGTCCAGAGGACAGTCCAGGACCGAGTTAGTTGTGAGTTATTAATTGTTGTGTTATAAAGTTACTACCATGAGTGAGAAGGGTACGCAGTTACAGGGCTCCTGTTCTCAATTCAGGCAGGCTGCTTTGGCCGTAGCGCTTTCAGTCTGCGGCAATGCACCGGTAAAACAGTATATGGAAATTTCATATCCTACGGGAAATTAATACCGGTAGACTGCCCAGTACTAGTTAGTGCTGGGGGGGCCTTCAAGTTATTGTGTAATCTATTTTTTTTTTTTAAGTTTATTTTTTCCCCAAAATAAAAAATATGTCTGAAATTATACATTAAGATGAATCCAACATATTATTAGCAAAGGTGAATCGGCCTATTCATGAAAACAGAAAAACATTTTATTTATATAACATTGATGATAGGCTTTCTATAGCTAAGGTAGCCCTCCACGGATACAGTTAGTTAGTTAGTTAGTTAAGGATTCACTGCGCCTTCCACATGTATATGTTTAACATCAAAACATGATGTATAAAGAATACATGAATATCTTTATATACCCATTTTGATCCACCTGGCCTAGTTTAATATGCAACCAAACTTTGAACAATATATAGTAGTAGGGGGGTCCCTGCGCCGTCTCTCCTACATCTAAAGGGTCCTTGGTATAAAAATGTTGAAGACCCCTGCTGTATACCATTGACCCAACATGATATCCCAAAATCTGTCTCTGTCAGTTGGGACACAGAGACACTGATACAGATATACAGGTATAGAGAAATATGATTCATAGTCATAGCAGTTGGAATGATGAACAGTGGCAGTTACAGTAATAAAATAATAAAGATAATGGAACCGTGACTAGAAATATTAGTTGTAGCAGGTCAGGGCGTAGCGTAGAGCTGGGTAATATATCAATATTATATCGATCTCGTGATATGAGACTAGATATTGTCTTAGATTTTGGATATAGTTTTATCGTAACATGGCTCTTTTCCTGGTTTTAAAGGCTGCATTACTTTAAAGATGTCATTTCCTAAACTTATCAGACAATTGTAACTTTTCTATTATTTGCCTTTACCCACTTAGTCATTATATCTATATTACTGATGATTATTTATCAAAAACATCATTGTGTAAATATTTTGTGAAAGCACCAATAGTCAACGCTATAATATTGTTGTGGTATTGATATCGAGGTATTTTGGTCAAAAATATTGCAATATTTAGATTTTCTCCATATTGCCCAGCCCTAGCGTAGCTTGTGTTTGAGTTTATCACTCAACATGGCTGTACTGGACCATGATGGAATATTTGATCAACAGGCGTGTTCTTGTTGACTCTTGTTTGCTATGCTCAGTCTACTATCTGCATGCTTAGCATGGTACTTTTTGTATTAATGTCTGTATGAACAAGGCTAGTTGTGAACCTGCTAGTTGTGCCTCTTTCAAGACTAAAACACAAGGGGACTGTGCGTTGACTGTCCTGGGTCCCTAGCTGTGGAACAGTGTCCCCCTGGGACTCAGGTCAGCAAACTCTCTGGGGCGTTTTAGGTCTCAGCTGAAGGCCTATTTCTTTTCTAAATGTTTTTGTGCTTGAGCCATGTGCTCTATTTTGAGTAGTGATGCCTCTTATTGTTCTGTTATAATTAGTTTGTTGTGTTTAAATGTATATGTTGTATGGGACTGCGACTAAGCATTATCATCGTTGTTGGTTTTTTTTAATATAAAATGACTCAGAGTGATGATCAAAATAGTTGGCGATTAATCTAATGGTTGACTAATGGATTAATCTTTGCTGCTCTAGTGTTGTACTTTTTGTTTTTGTTCTTTTAACCTGTTTATCTTTTGTAAAGAACTTTGTGACCACTTTGTAATTTCATTACAAAACTCCTATCTATCATCGATTTTTAAAATCCATTATTTTCTCTAGAATCTATAATATATATATTATAGATGATCAATAATACTTAAGTGGATCATAGGTGTTTTTTTCAACCTATGATCCACCTAAATATTTTCTGTTAATACAGTACCGCTTATGGCGACATCATATCTTTTTCCAGCAAAACATAGCGAAAGCAGAAAATGCAGAAAATCCATGTTATGTACATCTTTGCAAATGAAATAAATGTCAGACTGACTGACTGACATGTGGTGGTCATTCTTCCTGTATATTTTTTTAATTATACTTTTGTTTTTGTTAAAGAAAGAAAGGAAAATCCCAATACAACTCCAAGCCATGTATTGTAAAAGAATTGAACCGGGACAACAGCATATGGTCCCAGCCCTATTACTTACTTTATTTACTTATATGTTGTGTGGGTGTTATTATAGAAATACGCTTATTTAAACCATCCCTACACAATTATTGTATGTATTCTTACTTTTCTTGGAAAATAAAGTGATTCTTCTCCCATCCAGGACCAACAGGAGACCAGTGTGGCCTGTGAACCCAGCCAGCAGCCACAGGAGGCTGCGGGGGCCAGAGCCCGGTCCAGAGGAGGTGGAGAAGGTGGGGGTGGGGGGGATGGAGGAGGTGGAGGAGGCAATGGTAGCTGCCGGGAGCAGAACGGACAGCCGCCCACCGCTCAGCCTCCCCGCGTGTTGGAGGCCGAGGAGGACGAGGACGAAGAGTTGACCCTGAAATACGGCGCCAAGCACGTCATCATGCTGTTTGTTCCCGTGACCCTCTGCATGGTGGTTGTCGTGGCAACCATAAAGTCTGTCAGCTTTTACACCCAGAACGACGGCCAGAGATTGTGAGTGTTTTCTTATTGGAAAAGATTGTGTTAGACAGGATCCAGGGGTTCATTTACTCAAGTACTGTACCTAAGTACACATTTGAGGTACTTGTGCTTTACCTGAGTCTTCTCTTTCGCCACTTTCTACTTCTACGCCGCTACATTTCAGAGAGAAATATTGTACTATTTACTCCACTCCTCTACTTTTTAGTGCACAATACTATGTTTTATTATAAATTAAACTACCCAACAATATACAGACCTACAAGTCAAGCTGAAATGATGACACCATTAAACACTTGATTGACAGAATAGTTTGTATTGTTGCTCAAATGTAAGGATTTTTCTGCTTTGATTACTTTTACTTTATATACTTTATAAAGTACATTTTCCTGACAATACCTACACACTTTCACTTAAGCAACATTTTCAATGCAGGACTTTTACTTGGAACTGAGTATTTTTTACAGTGTGGTGGTATTAGTACGTTTTCTTAGGTAAATGATCTAAATTCTTCTTCCACCACTGACAGAATCTGAAGCTCATTTGGTGTTTGAATGAAATGCAATATGGCCACAGCGCCACTAGGTGGAGTTAATGCAATAGATATAGATCATATTTGCATAGATTGAATACCAAGGCATTGCTGTATAAGATCATTAAAGCTGAGTCTGAATGGCTCAGTGCACTGATACATAACATTTAATACCTTTTTATGTCTTGTCCAGAGCAATTGAAACTTCCTGAAATAGCAGAAAGCTTACATTGCTCTCCCTAGGTTTGTAAAAGACTTATGTGCATGTGTCAAGGAAATTATAAGTTTTTCAATAAGAAAAAGGCCATTTGACATAATTTTGGTCAATTATTATTACCATATCTATGTCTAAAACATTGGAAAAGCTAGAGCAGATAATAAAATAAATAACACTCAAAAAGCTTAAAGACGAATGGAACCAAGTTCTAAATAGGATCCATTCCTCCTCCATATGCAGCCGCCATAGTCTAATCCAATTTAAATTCATTCATTGCATATATTGGACTAAAGTCAGGTTAGCAAAGATCAAACCAGAGATAGGTCCTACATGTGATAGGTGCAGGCAGGCTCCGGCTTCTCTGCATTCACATTTGACAGGCTAATTCTTTGTCAGTTGTAATTAACCCTTATCCACTTGTTGTACTTTTTGGTCTCCACCCAAAAACTTCTAATTTGTCACACCTCCATAACGGTGCGCTGGCTTTCTGTACTTTTAATAGCCAGGCGAATGATTCTCCTCATTTGGAAGTCAAGCCAACCACCTACTCATATAAACTGGGTACGTGACTCAATGATTTGCATCCATCTTGAAAATATAAGATATCTGAAAGATGGGAAGCCGGAGAAATTTAGGACAATTTGGAACCCATTCATTTCCTACTTCTCTTCTATCAATGCCACTGGGATCACTCCCACCCTGCTACCACTGTCTCAATCTGCCCCCAGCTGAGACAAAGTCTTATTTAGTTTTGTTATTCTATTTATTTTAATTTATTATTTTACTTATTTTCTGTAAATTAGTTTTAATTGTTATAGTAACATCATAATTACAGTTTTATTTATTTATTTACCCCACAATTTACTACACAAACAAAAATAAAATTACATTAAAAAAGAGGTCTTAAGAAGTCCACTGGGGGACCATCTACAATCCTTGGATCATCTGAGAAAAGTCATTTAGCTCCATTAATTTGACTTGGGTGCTGCGCCTAAGCCAATGGTGGGAAAAAACCCTGGCTTATTTGACTAACCAGCCGTAATGAGAATCACTGTGTTTTCCCTATTGTATTTATTCTATATATTCTATTTTGGCTGATTTACTGAGATGTGTGTCACCCTCCAGGATCTACACACCGTTCCCTGAAGACACAGACACAGTGGGACAGAGAGCCCTCAACTCCATCCTGAACGCCACCATCATGATCACTGTGATCATCGTCATGACACTGGTGCTGGTGCTGTTATACAAGTACCGCTGCTACAAGGTACAGTACATGCTAAAACCTGTCACAGCACACATGCAGCAGTCCCATTTACTGCAGACCGGAGGTGAACAATATAACAGTGTCATAGTCAGAAATGCACTGTGTGGTTCCATTTTATTTAACCCTTGTGTTGTCTTCGGGTCAAATGTGACCTGTTATCTAAATGTCTAAATCAGAAATATGGGTTTCTTTTTAACTACCTAATTTTGATTACCCGAACATAACATGGATTATTCCATACATCGCAATACGCAAGTACAACAAAGATCTATACACTCATTGAATTTTGTGTTTTGTTCAATTTTTTTTAATGAGAGAGACATCATGGCTCCCCCCCCAAAAAAAAAAAAAAAAATGGCTCTAGTGGCTGTAATTTTGCACCAAGGTTTAATTTTGTTTTTAATTTTGTTAAAGAGACTTCAGATACAGTATTAGGGGACCACTAAGGTCTATATAAAAGAGACTTCAGATACAGTATTAGGGGACCACTAAGGTCTATATAAAAGAGACTTCAGATACAGTATTAGGGGACCACTAAGGTCTATATAAAAGAGACTTCAGATACAGTATTAGGGGACCACTAAGGCCTATATAAAGAGACTTCAGATACAGTATTAGGGGACCACTAAGGTCTATATAAAAGAGACTTCAGATACAGTATTAGGGGACCACTAAGGTCTATATAAAAGAGACTTCAGATACAGTATTAGGGGACCACTAAGGTCTATATAAAAGATACTTCAGATACAGTATTAGGGACCACTAAGGTCTATATAAAAGAGACTTCAGATACAGTATTAGGGGACCACTAAGGTCTATATAAAAGAGACTTCAGATACAGTATTAGGGACCACTAAGGTCTATATAAAAGAGACTTCAGATACAGTATTAGGGGACCACTAAGGTCTATATAAAAGAGACTTAAGATACAGTATTAGGGGACCACTAAGGTCTATATAAAAGAGACTTAAGATACAGTATTAGGGGACCACTAAGGTCTATATAAAAGAGACTTCAGATACAGTATTAGGGACCACTAAGGTCTACAGTTAGGAAAATAAGTATTTGAACACGCTGCTATTTTGCAATTTCTCCCACTTAGAAATCATGGAGGGGTCTGAAATTGTCATCGTAGGTGCATGTCCACTGTGAGAGACATAATCTAAAAAAAATCCAGAAATCACAATGTATGATTTCAAATCAATGTTAATATTTGGTACAGTAGCCTTTGTTTGCAGTTCCAGAGGTCAAACGTTTCCTGTAGTTCTTCACCAGGTTTGACACACTGCAGAAGGGATTTTGGCCCACTCCTCCACACAGATCTTCTCTAGATCAGTCAGGTTTCTGGGCTGTCACTGAGAAACACGGAGTTTGAGCTCCCTCCAAAGATTCTCTATTGGGTTTAGGTCTGGAGACTGGCTAGGCCACCCCAGAACCTTGATATGCTTCTTCCAGAGCCCCTCCTTGGTTCTCCTGGCTGTGTGCTTCGGGTCATTGTCATGTTGGAAGACCCAGCCTCGACCCATCTTCAATGCTCTAACTGAGGGAAGGAGGTTGTTCCCCAAAATCTCGCAATACATGGCCCCGGTCCTCTTCTCCTTAATACAGTGCAGTTGCCCTGTCCCATGTGCAGAAAAACACCCCCAAAGCATGATGCTACCCCCCCATGCTTCACAGTAGGGATGGTGTTCTTGGGATGGTACTCATCATTCTTCTTCCTCCAAACACGGTTAGTGGAATTATGACCAAAAAGTTCTATTTTGGTCTCATCTGACCACATGACTTTCTCCCATGACGGTGGTCCCAGCTCTTTTCAGGTCATTGACCAGCTCCTCCCGTGTAGTTCTGACCACTTCAGGACCACTAAGGTCTATATAAAAGAGACTTCAGATACAGTATTAGGGGATCACTAAGGTCTATATAAATGGGACCTTTAATAAGAGTGCCTGCATGTAATATAATGCATCTAGTAAATAAGGAGTGATTTCAAACCCAGCGAGGGTGTTCCCCACTCTGTCGTCAGACCTCCTAGATGGACTTCTCCATGTACTAAACAACCCTTTTTAAAAGTAGACGTTTGGACTTGCCGAGCACAGCAGGCCTGCCTGCTATTAAAATGACTTCATACCAGTTAGGTGTAACAGTTCCCACCCTCCTGCTCTCTGCTGTTCTGTCTGCATGTTGGCACACTATCACTCACGGGGATCGTTAATCATCGCTAATGATATTAGTTCCATCTGTGCTTTTCCAGTTATGTTAAAAAAAAATCAAGAATGAGAGGAATCTGTACGTGACAGATGTGTGCAAGTTGTGCAACAAACTAAGATTAGTGTAGAAATGTTAATAAAGCACGGAGGAGTAAAAACACGTGATGGACTCTTCATTATATTCACTGGAGTTTCTGCGAGGGAAAGACATAGTCATGCTGAGAAATACAGAGAGAGTTGTGTGGAGCTGATTAGCTTTGTATCAACTCAACGAATGTGTTATATAAATATATTAAAAAAATATATATTTTATAATATGAAAAAGCTGCGCACTAAAGCTTTCAAAAGAAAAAGTGAAACAAATCAACTGTGAAAACACTTTCAACTGTGACATTTCCCTTAAGTTTTTCATTTGGATCCAGAACACAAGACAAAATAAGCTGATAACATAATAATGATTGTTTTTCTAGATTACATTGTTTTTGTGACCGTGAGAAACCAAAAGTAATCACGATTAAATTGGATTATTTGGCTCTAAATATGATGATTTCCACTAACCAACTTGTTAAACCTAAGGCCGGTGGGGCTCAGCACATCAGGATAACGGATTTGAACTCTTCTGAAACATGAACTGTGAACTTTGCCTTCACAGGTGATCCAAGGCTGGCTCTTCCTCTCCTCCCTCCTCCTGCTGTTCTTCTTCTCCTACATCTACCTCAAGTAAGCTCTCAAAGATTTTGTCTCATTTTCTAAGGTTCCTACACATTCTCGTAAATGTCAAGCTGTCTGAATTCTTTACGATGATGGATGGAGCCTGTCTTTTACAGTATGTCTCTGCTCTCAACAGAGAGGTTTTCAAGACCTACAATGTGGCCATGGACTACTTCACCCTGGCGGTAATCATTTGGAACTTCGGAGTGGTGGGCATGATGTGCATTCATTGGAAAGGGCCGCTGCGGCTCCAGCAGGCCTACCTCATCATGATCAGCGCCCTCATGGCCCTGGTTTTCATCAAGTACCTGCCAGAGTGGACCGCCTGGCTCATATTAGCCGTCATATCCGTCTACGGTAAATCCTCCTCTCTACTCTACTCTGTGCACCTTTAAGGAAAAAACATGAACTCTTCACCTGACCCGTTGAAGATGTTATTGTGTGCACCACATGTTCAGTCATCTGGTTCCTTTTATTGCATGAGAAGAAAAAGAAAAAGAAATGTGTAATATTTCAACATTTTCTTAGCATAGTAAAAAGCTAGGGATTTGGAGCCAAAGCCAAACCTCTTGTTAACATGTAAAATATTAACATAAGCAATAATTCAAATTTATTGTGAGGGTTTCTTTTTGTTTCCAGCTGAATGTATGAAACAAGTGTTGATAAGTGTCATTATTGGTGTGCTAAAAGGAACAATGTGAAACACGAATCCTTTCAAGTCTATGAGAAAAGGAAGTCTGGGACGGAATTGAAAGCTGGCACCACAGCAGAAAAAATAGCCGTTTATTCTCTATAAGCTGCTTTCTTGGTAATAGTTAGAAGTGGTTTCTCAAATTGTCAAAATACTGGGAACAAAAAGAGAGTAAGTAAGTAGTTCCTTTTTGATTTTTCTCTTTACACATCAGTAATGGGTTCAGATAGATTAGGCATCGGTCATAAAGGCATGTTGATGTTTGTCCTTACCTCTCAAGTAGTCCATAATCCATATACTTTCCAAAAAACAACTTTATTTGTCAATGTAATGGACATTACGTTTGCAGGACAAAGTCAGAGTTTTTCCCCAACATATTCCAATTATGTTGCATTTTCAAGAGTTTCTACTTCGAGTGGCAGTGGCATTTTAAGTTCCTGCTACAAGAAGGAATATTTAACTGGCAACTGGTGTGTAGTGGAAAAAGAAATGGCATCATAGTGATTCTGGCATACTTGGAAATTCACTGCACTTGTTTCATTGTAAGTGGAAGTAAACCTTTAGAGAAGAAAGCCAGCTTTTGGGAGCTTTAATATTTCTTTGGAGTGATCAAACCTGTAGACCGTCCCTCACTGACGTCTCTGCCTCTTGTTATCACAGATGTCACTTCAGAGCGCTCAGTGGCTAAACATCACTCGTCTGGTCTCTTTCTTTTTTCACAGATCTGTTAGCGGTTCTCTGTCCCAAAGGGCCTCTGAGGATCCTGGTGGAGACGGCTCAGGAAAGGAACGAGCCCATCTTTCCAGCTCTCATCTACTCCTGTAAGACAGACATGGATTATTATAGACATTACTGTATTAGCATTTGATTGTAATAAAACAGGTGGGGCAATGAAACACCAATTTTTAAAGCAAACATACAGGAGATAAAATTGCTTTTCTATTAAACTGCCACTTCAACACACACTGAGTTTTGACTTCAAATCTCACTCCATTCAGCGCTTGTAGATCAAATACAAATCATATAAATATTCAGGGCTTTCCATGAACTTTTACTTCAACTTCTTTCAGTACTGAAAAGCGCTTTCACTGGAACTCCTAAGTGGTTAGACATCAACTGATGATTCACCTCCTTTTTAGCATTTTCAATTCAAGTGACTCCTAAACCCGTTTCAGCACATTCACTCGACAACTCATCATCTTTCATCACTTTCACTTCATCTGACACTTTGATTTCATGTAGTGCACTCATTTGAAATGACACCTTTTTTCAGCACTTTCACTTTAACTGTCTTCCCTTTTTAACTGTTGGTGCTTCCCTTGAACTGCCAATTCAACTCATTTTAGAATTTCAACTTAAAGTCTAAGTTGAACTTTAGGTGGCTGCTGCCAGACAGAAACATGTCATAAACGTCAAAAAATCAACATTTTAAGACATTAAAAAACTGAACTTAAAGTTCTTTGAACAAAAACACATTAACAAAAAAAGACAATCAGTTTTGCCAACAGGGACATTGTAGAGCGTCCTCTGGTGGACAGACTATGCAACGCCATCACTAACAGGGACGTTGTAGAGCGTCCTCTGGTGGACAGACTATAGAACGGCAACACTCATAACATAGTTGACACTCCGTTTTTATTTTATTTATCAGAATAATTTATTTGTCATTATAAATGATTCAGATGAATGGATATTTAAAGAAAGAAAAACATATGAATGTTCGCGTTATTTTGTCCAGTTTTTTTTTTTATCGGCCATCATAAATGCCCATATCGATAGTTTTGGAAATGCCTAATATCAGCCCGCCGCTATATCTGTTGGGCTCTTACACCACCCTTGACACCTTCAATAGTTTGACTCTGACTTCTTCCACAGCTACAATGGTGTGGCTCGTTAACATGGCCGACACTGACCAGCCAAAAAGGAACTCAACAGAAGCGGCGTCATCCCAACAAGGGGATCACGAAGGTGAGCGCCGTGTCAAAGCGATTGAGTGATGTTTAATCTTCCTTTCAAACAGTGTTAGTCTAACTGCTATGGCTTGTCTGCAGCCGTGGCGTCCCCGGCTGCTGCCAGTCTTTCGCAGGACGACGGGGGCTTCACCCCCACCTGGGTCACCCAGCAGGAGCACCAGCTGGGGACGCTCCAGACCACCGAGCAGACCAGGCGGGAGATCCAGGAGATGCCCTCTGCTCGCCCACCCCCCCGAAGACGACGACGAAGAGAGTGAGTGCTGAGCAACTAATATTTAAAATACAGTATTTAAGCTTTATTTCAGTCATTTATGAAAGGTATTGTTGTTAATCGTTAAGAAGCTACAGTCAGCTAGAGTACAGTCAGCTCTTTAAAAGACATATCTCTCCTACAACATTTTAATAGAGCAATGAATAATGAATTGCAATACTAAATACTGTCTGTTGTATGGCTTATTAAATAGCTTGGCACAGAACAAAACACATGCTTCTCTCTGCATAGAGGGTTGGGATTGTTATTTGGTAGGGTTGGCACGGTTCACAAAATTCAGTTTTTTGGATAAGTTCGGTGTGTTTTTGCTACAGTGTACTGTATATAGATGCTGAAAATGCCTTTCTTTTCTTCTACTCAACTATTCAACTATCAATTGGCCCTTCCATAAACCTCTTTATACACTATTGTGTACACTCTATATTGTTATACCATCGAATACAAGCGTAAATAATACTACATTATGATGGTTTTAGATTTACCCCGCAGCCCTAATATGAAGCCGAGCTCTGTAATTCAAACTTGTGACTTCCGAGGTTGCCCGACTGTGTGTAATTAGCATCTTTCAGTTTCCTCTTCTGCAAACACATAAAACATTTTGGGAACATTTTTATGTGAGCCCCTGTTCTGTGAAATGAGTGCGTATGTAAAAGTGACTTACATGTTTTGGCTGCAAACTGTTTTTAGTCAGGAGCAGATTAGGAAGCGATTATTCATGGCAATTGCTAGGTTTCACGTCCATACTATTTGTGGGGCCCTGCACTCTTTCTAAGTTAAAGCTTCAGTAAATATGCGGTTGGAGCTCTTGTTTGTACAGTAATTACAGCTGAGAGGAGATCTCTACGGGGGTTGGAGGGCGTGGGGCTGAGGCGAAACTCGGGTTTGAATTGACTCCACCCTGAATGCGGTGTCCTCCTGTGTTTATCAGGGGGCGTCAAACTGGGACTGGGAGACTTCATCTTCTACAGCATGCTGGTGGGAAAGGCCTCGGCCACGGCCAGCGGCGACTGGAACACCACGCTCGCCTGCTTCGTAGCCATCCTCATTGTGAGTGACCACGGCTGCTTATTTTGGTGTCAAGCTTGAGTCACCGCAACCATCTCTCAGCACAATATCTAACCCCACTTTATGTCAACCACTTGATTGTATAACAGGCTGCTCCCCCCCCGAGCTGATTTTGTTTGGTTACACAATATGTTTACACAGTGTGCTATTTTGTCTGTCTCTGTCCCCGCAGGGCCTGTGTCTAACCCTGCTCCTCCTCGCCATCTTCAAGAAAGCGCTCCCAGCTCTGCCCATCTCCATTTTTTTCGGCCTGGTCTTCTATTTCGCCACAGACAACTTGGTGCAGCCCTTCATGGACCAGCTGGCGTTACACCAGTTCTACATTTAGCAGGACGCTGCCCTGACAACCCTCACCCACATAGCCCTCCGGCCAACAACACGAGAGCAGTCCCTTCAAAGCTGGGGGTGGGGGTGGGGCAAAGGACGACGCAGGCCAGGGGCCTCTCCCGCGCCCCACATCCCCTCCTAAGAACTCAAGTTGCTTCTGTTCTGCCTTTTTCTTTATCAACGCCAAGATGGGGGTGTTCCCCACGACAACAGTTTATTAAATATTTGATTTGAGTTTTAAACCAAGAAGTGACATTTCCCCGCTTGACTCGGGACCTCATCTTCAAATCACCGATCCAAGCTTATGAGACGTGAGCTTTTCACGAGCGTGTCTGCTTCTTCTCAGCAGCACCCTGCTTCCCATCCACATGCATTCATATCTGGGAGCTGCCCAGTACGTCTTCTCCGACTTTACAGCAGGTGCCTTGCTCAGGGACACCTTGGTGGGAGCTGTAGAGCGAAAGGGAGACTGTTTCATTAAATCTCCCTTCAAAGACTTGGATCGAATATTTTTTTTTTAATGACTTTGGAAGCCACCACCCCCCTAAACTAAACCCAAGATTATAAAGCCTTCACTGGTAAACGTGTAGTTTGATTGTGTATGAGCTGTCAGTCACCAGACGTGCTTTCCTCACCGCTATTAAGAATGGTTAAGGCGTGTTTTGTTTTCTCACTTTAGACGCACGACAAACCAAAGCTCTGAAGCCGAGCGATCCACTCCCCGCGAGATTTCAACTGAACGCGATGTTTTGAACAAATGAAAGTTTTAACAGTGGAAGAATTTATAGTCTCTAGAACTAAGATTTGAGTGTAATTGTGACACTGACTCATCAGAGATTTTTCACCATGTTTCCTTCCCTCTCTTTTTTTTTCATTTTATTTTTATTTTTTATACGTAAAATCACATTTGAACGCAGAGCCTGCAGAGGGAGGCAAGTTCACACACACTTAACACACTTACACCTGAGACTTGCCTGCCATGTCAGTCATGTACTGTCAGCCACTGAGCAGCTCTGCTGGAGCAGTCGGAGGTCCAGTGCCTTGCTCGAGGGCATTTCAGTAGTAGTTGTTGTTATTGTCGGACAGAAATGTGCTTTTCATTTTCTTCCCTCACTGAGATTTCAGATTGTTTTTTTTGTAATTCTTTGTTTTTGCAATCTGTCCAGGGATTGTAACCTGTGATCATCTGGTCACAAACTCCGAACCTTTAGGCTACAGCTGCTGTCATGATGTTCTCCTGGTGCTGTCTTGATCTATGCCACATCAAACACAATAATTTGGACCATACGCAGATACTGTTGCGTTGTTTTTCAAAATATGCAGAAGAGAAACTTTGTACTTTTTGAAACATGAGGGTACATGTTAACAGAGTTCCTACACAGATAAGGAAACTGTGGACAAGTGTGAAAACGTACAACTTTTGACTGATATTCTGTTTGCTTAGTCCTGATGAATGAGGGATTGGATCTAGTTTAATTCGTTATTAGAATTTGTGAACATTGTTGGAAAACCTAATCTCCAGTTATCAAGCATTATTTGCTTATGTGTCTTTTTTTTAAAAGTATAATAACAAACCAAAAAGGTATAAAAAGAGATCTGGTATGAATATTGAGATGTGTATGAACCCAAGCTTTGTCACTTCTCAAATATGGGATAATGCAGATTGGTGGCGAAGGACGAGCGGCACTGAGTGCCCTTTTGTTGTTGCACTCGAGTGTCATCCTTACAGAGAAGAAACCAAGAGGGAATAATATAGTGATATTTGTTCTGAAACTTTATTTCTTCTTTTTGTTTTGAGGGAATACGTTGAGTAACTGGCTTTTTTCTGTCCTTCACATGCATATGTGTGTTATGCAAGGTTATTGAATTCAGATTTTGTTTTTTAATAAATAAATAAATAAATAATGAAACTTAAAATTGTATGTATTTTTTCATCTTTTTTTTTTAATTGAGGCTTTACACACAGTTTTCTTCAGGCTGCATTCACACATTACACATACACACACACACACACACACACACACACACACACACACACACACACTGCAGCGGGCCTCAGACAGGTCGCAATCATTTCTTTAGTCTGTCTAATCATTTTGAATGTCGCTGCCCCGATCTATCGCTGTTGCAAGAATGTTTTAAACACTATGAGGGGAAAAATTAAACACAAGCACTGAACTTCCCAGAGGTTTTTATAACAGCTGACTGTCCCCTGCAACAACAAAGCCCAGTCCCTCATCTCTTTCTTTCTCTTGTGGGGGGTCGGTAATGTAGAGATCTATAAACCATCTGACGGGAAACTATCATTGTGTAGTTACTTGTGCTGCATTAGGGGCACTTATAACTTTTTGTCAAATGGTTAGTGAATGTTCCAATTTTAGCAGCAACTCGATAGATTACCATTGTTTGTTTTTTTTGCCTTGTGGGTGAAGCAAATCTACCAGCCACTTGCATATTTTACAAGCATTTGGCTGGTAGATGGTGCTAATTTTGTACCCTGATAGATAAAAAAACACAACATCACCCTCCCACCTCCACACAACCCTGTAGAATCGCTGGCTCTCTTTTAAGTTTAGTATCCTTTATTAGTCCCAGTAGGAGAAATTACAATTTACACTCTGTTATTACAATTACAGGGGTGCCTTGCTCAAGAGCACATTGGCAGTGCTCAGGAGGTGAACTGGCATCTCTCCAGCAGTCCACCACCATACTTCCTTATGGGGACTGGAACCTGCAACCCTCCGGTTCCCAACCCAACTCCCTACGGACTGAGCTACTGCCACCCATTGTTTTTTTATTGTATCTAAATGTGCCCAAAAGCTCGTGTTTCTTGCCACCCTGTGCAGCCAGTGGGGCCCACATTATAACTCTAATCTGTGAAATCATAGTTTGGTTTAAGTTTTTGGCTTTCTTTTAGATGCCAAGTGGTGATTGTGCTGGAGCTTTTGCTCTTTACCAGCCAGACTCAACCGTCAATAAAAACATGGGTGTGTCCAGTAGAAAGACCAGTTAAAGCCCCCGCCCCCACCCACTGTCACCTACTGTGTGCCCATTACATGTAGGTACAAGGCTGATGGAAATCCCCATCGTCTGCATACATTTCAATGGACGTTTTCACCTCCATCGGGTTAAAAATGTCTGTTTACTGTATATACCAATATTAAAACAATCACTTCAAGAAGTACACAATGCCAAGCTTTTCACTGTGTCCTGTACTTTGACTTCTTTTCTTTTTAATCTTACAAAATTTGAGATTATGTGTATTTGTCTTTTCAAGAATTGAGCTGCTCCAGATTTAATTCGTTTTAGTTTTAACGCAAAGAGCAAATTGAAAGGGTCACTCCCACGAATTTTTACACGTCAAAGACACTCAACAACGCAGGAGAAAGGAGCCAAAGCTCGGACACGGAGAAGAAAACCCCTGTTAAGGTGAAGAAAACCATTTCAGAGATGTCTAAGGACAAGCTGGAGAGATGGAGCAGCTGAAGGTGCAGAGCGAGGAGCTGAGCCGGCTGGTGGTGGAGCTCCGGAACAAAAACCAGGAGCTGGTGGAGAAGTACAACCAGCTCTTCTTTTCTTTTTAATTGAAAGGGGCACTCCCACGAATTTTTACACGTCAAAGTCAATTTCCTCATTCTTCTCAACCTGCAAAAAAATAAAATAATAATGATGTCATCAGGATTATCTCAGGTTCACAGTGGGGCTCGAAAGTTTGGGCACCCCAGGTAAATTGTTTTATTAATGTGCGTAAAGAAGCCAAGAAAAGGTGGAAAAACCTCCAAAAGGCATCAAATGTCAGATTAGACATTTGTAAGTTATATAAAGTTATATTTTATTTCCATCATTTACACTTTCAAAATAACCAAAAACAACAAAATGGCGGCTGCAAACGTTTGGGCACCCTGCAGAGTTAATACCTTGTACCCACCCCCCCCTCCCTTTGGCAAGTATCCCAGCTTGGAAACGCTTCTTGTAGCCAGCCACGAGTCTTTATTCTTGTTTGAGATATCTTCGCCCATTCTTCTTCCAAAAGTCTTCCAGTTCTTTGAGATTTCTGGGCTGTCTGTCACACACTGCTCCTTTAAGGTCTATCCATAGATTTTACATTATGTTGAGGTCAGGAGATTGTGAACGCCATGGCAAAACCTTCAGTTTACGCCTCTTGATGTAAACCACCGTGGATTTTGAGGTGTGTTTAGGATCATTATCCATTTGTAGAAGCCATCCTCTCTTTAACTTCAGCTTTTCAGATGGCATCAAGTTAGCGTCCAAAATTTGCTGAAATCTTATTGAATCCATTTTTCCTTCTACTCGTGAAATGTTCCCTTTGCCACTGGCTGCAATACAACCCCAAAGCATGATTGATCTGGATGGATCGTGCAGTCTAACGTGGGTCTGGACTTGCTTTTCTCCCAATCCCGCGAGCTGTTCTGTCTGATTTTGTTCTTGGTCTTCCAGATCTTTAACTTCCACTGTTCCTGATGACGGCCATTTCTTAATTACATTCCCAACAGAGGATATTGGCATCTGAAAACTATTTGCTTTACCTTGCTTACTTTATACGAATGTCTAATCTGTCATTTGATGCCTTTTGGAGATTTTTCCATCTTTTCTTGGCTTCTTTATACTTATTACTACTATATACTTACTTATTCTTAATACAATTTTTTTTACCAGGGGTGCCTAAACTTTCGAGCCCCACTGTATCTCAGCTTGGTCTTAGAGACTACAAATTTGTAACAGGAAGTCTGCAATTCAAAGTGGTGATGTAGAGATTGAAAGGCATGGGCATTTATCAAGCACTAGGCTGGGCTAATGCAGGATCCAGTGCTTTTGAAGGACTAGGTTATAGCATATTTCAGCCTCTCATGTTTTGATTTTGTCTCTCGCAAGTATCCTAACTTTATGTAGGTGTGAAATACTAAACCCTTTGGAGTTTCACAAAGTTTGTGCCAAACTTAATGTTGTATTATTTCCTAGGTAGCATGGCAAGGTACTGGCAATGGTTATCACACACAAGACCAACCAAATAATAACCAATAATGCAGAGGTAGATGCATGTCCATGCTAACAATTTCAAATTTCACCAGTGGTGGAAGAAACATTTCACTACAATGTAAAAATACTCCATTACAAGTTCTGCATTTAAAATACTACTTCATTAAATGTACATAATATTATCTGCAGAATAGGCTAATATCAATAGTAGAAGTACTCGCTGTGCAGCTGAGCAGGGCCTGCTAGAGTCGTTATTATTACTGGATTATTATCACTGATGCATAAACCTGTAAACAGCATTATAATGTTGCAGGTAAAGCTCATTTTAAATGAGTTTAATCTGTAATAATTGATCATATTTCATAAATTGGTCACATTTTGTATGAAGATTTAATGCAAAGTAAGTAGTCATGATATCTCCCTCTGAATTGTAGCGGAGTAGACGGGCACTGTTGGCACACTGCCTTGCACACTGGAGGCATTAGCTGTCACCATGGGGACAGTCTGGCCTGGCTGGCTGGGACAGTGGCACAGTATGGCAGTTTCCCCAGAATGTTTAGCCTCATACTGTGCCTTACCTAATATGCCCTCAGTGAGGCCTCATTCTGGCACTGTGGCTCGGCTAGTGAACAACTACAGAGTTAATTCCATAAGGCTTCTCCTGCATCCACTCCAAACACCTGTCCTGTTCAGATTAGGTGCACTTGAAGCGGTTTGAGCTGCTTTCCCAGAAATTAACAAAGTTTCCAGAGAAATTTGGATCTTCTGTTTCTATTTCCTTGCAGATTTTAAAATAGATGTCATGTTTCTTTTAAGGCCTTTAAGCTGGTTGAGACTAGAATGAAGTGACGTAACCTGCCATTCACTGCCATCCTCTGAATGGAGTGGACTTAAGCAGGAGACGATGTGGCAGAGTGTCAAACCTTTGTGCTTTGGAGGTTTCCCAGGATAGCTTTGCTAAGTGGATTAGTGTGCAGGGAGGTATTTCTGCTCCATATAAGACATGTAAGGAATTAAGGATTAGACTTGAATAATCGCTGGCAGCAAGTGCACTCAAGACACTCAACAACGCAGGAGAAAGGAGCCAAAGCTCGGACACGGAGAAGAAAACCCCTGTTAAGGTGAAGAAAACCATTTCAGAGATGTCTAAGGACAAGTTGGAGAGCCTGGTGAAGCGCATGGAGGAGACGCTGTCGGAGATGGAGCAGCTGAAGGTGCACTGCGGAAAGCAGAGCGAGGAGCTGAGCCGGCTGGTGGTGGAGCTCCGGAACGAAAACCAGGAGCTGGTGGAGAAGTACAACCAGCTCACTGTGGAGATGAAGGAGGCCAAGGAAATTATAGAACAGCTACAGGACACAAAATATGCCTTTAATGCAAAGGAGAGACAGGCGCAGAAGCTAAACCGGCAGCTCTGAAAGTCCACAAACAGGATGAAAACATGACTATAGGTTAGGTGGATGTGACCTGGGTGTACTGGAGTCCTGGAGGAAAACAAGAACGGACAAGGCGGATGGAAAAACTTTGTGCAGAGGATTTCTAAATACTGGGTGGGCATGAAGGCTAATCTGGGCACAGCGGTTTCTTTAACATATAGAAAGTGTTTTTTTCTGTCTGCATATGTCTACATTTTACGTCCAGAGGGGGAATGGATGTAAAGCTTAGTAATTAGAATGTTAACCTACCTAAATCATGTGGCTTAGGGCTCCTTTTAAAACCATGGCTAGACTTAATGACTAGGAATCAACACTGGAGGTCTGTCAGAATTGTGGATGTGGAAAATGTGGAATCTCGTTGAAAAAGGGGGGTTTCAAAAGTGGAAAAAGATTGTGTATAAGGCATTGTGCTCATTAGGTTTCTATTATTAAAACACCAACATGCCTGGAGGCCAGGCTGCACTGTCGCGGTAAAGGTTTATTTAATGATATTTCTTTAGTTGTTCTGTGCCGAGGAGAAGTGGGTGGTCACCTATTTTTGGTGTTTGTACAGTCAAAGTTATAAAATCCCTTCTTGTCCTCAACCTTGTGAGACTTTGAGGTGCTTCCCTCCACTCTTGGTCGCAGGACATGTACTCCAATAAAGTTTAAATCCTGCAAATCCAGATTGCTGAAAGTGACAATCACTCTTATCGAAGGTTTTTTTTCTTACAAGAAGAAGATGCTTGTTTTTTTTCCAGATTCAAAACAAAATTCAAATCCCCACCTATAATGAGCTCATTTGAGGAGCATTCAAGTATGAGAAACAAATTTGGAAGAATTGAGGGCAATCATAATTGGGGCCATAGGCATTAATCAATGTAATAGGTTCGCCCACTATAAAGGTATAAAGTATAAAGTATCTGTCTTCTCTGTCTTTCTCAACGTTATCTACCTGCAAAGGTACATTTTTACTAATCAGTGGCAACTCCCCTTGATTAAGACGTATAGGATGCATAAAACACCTGTCCTGGCCTTGCCATTGTCAGTGAGTGTTCACGATCGGTCAAATGTGTCTCCTGCAATGGACCTATATCAATTTTATGATTTTTCAGGAAGTTAAGTACCTTTTTACGTTTTGATAATACATTGATGCCATTAGTGTTCCCTGTCAAAAACCTAAGATGTGTTATTCCCCCTATGTGTGTATCCAGTAAGGCCATGTTACAATAAACCATTTAACCCTGGCCCCTGCAACCTCTAAATATGTTATCACCGTTATTTTTATATTGAAGGCAAATGTAAAAGTGGAAAGTTACACAACCCAGCATAGTAATGTCAAAACAACCTAATTTATTCATCTAAATTACTAACGTAACCTTGTGTCAAACTTAACTTTGGACATTGCTCTTTGATAACAGAAAAAAAGAAAAGAAGAGACATAGAACCAAAGTCAAGATTGCCTAAATGGATTTATGAACTGTATTTCTTATCCCATTGAAGTGTGAATATTTGTGTAGAAATATACTGTGTGTTGAAGGTAAGAGTGGCTGGATGAGAGCAGGAGCATCCTCTGGATTATGAATTTCCCATCTATCACAGGTATGTCACTGAATGTGTCCCATGACACCTCAAACACATTCATACAAACTACACTCTTATTTATATATATTAAAAAACGTTAAGGGTCCAAAGCTTATCCTTGAACTTGGAAACAGTTCCTGACAAAACAATCTCACCTATAGTCCCTCTGAGCTAGCTACTGAACAACAATGTCAGTTTGGGACTATTATGGGAATTAAAAAAAAAGAGATCAAATTTAAAAGGGTCTAAAATCACCCATGGTGTTATCTTTTCTCCAACAAGAGTCAGAAACTAAACTAAAGTGAAGGAGGTTTTGTACCATCAAACACACCGAATCAGCCTTAGCTGGTTCCATTTTTTAAAGCCAGATTACTTGTATTTTTAGGAGAGAGAAGCATAAAACACCCTTAAAATTTGAGTTCAAATATTTACCCCACTGTCTCCTAACTCTTCCATATAACAGTGGTGGAAATTTATTCAACAACAAATGCAAATGTTCTCGAGTATTTCAAATTTAATGAAACTTCTCTCTACTGTGATTCAGAGGTAAATCTTGTACTTTTTACTCCACTACATGTATCTACTTTACAAATAAAGATTTAACACAACACATACAATCTGTTCATGTAACATGATGTGTTATTGATTTAAACACCTAAACACTATATAATAAAAATATATAAAAATTGCTCCAACTTGATCCATCCACAATATAATAATAATAATAATAATAATAGGCTTTTGATACTTTTAATACAATCTACAAACAATATTTTTTATGTGATTTAAACATTTTGTCACGTTTCATGTGTTCTGTTGCCTGTTTTATTTTGCAAGATCTCTGTTCTCCGTTGTGCCGTCTTGTTTTACTTCCTGTTGTAGATTTTCCCGCCTGTGTAATTACCTGTCCCTGCCCTAATGCGTTGTCCCTGTGTCTCATTGTCTCCCCTGTCAGTCCCCCCCATACCCCAGTGTGAGATCGTCTGTTCCATTGTGTCAGCTTTCCAACGTTTCCCTGTATTCCTTGTGTTCCTGTTTTTTCCTGATTCCCTGTGTTTTTTGTTGATTTACTGATTCACTGTGTTTTTTTCATCACCTATGGTCATGAAGGCTGGGTCATGACCGAAAGAACCAGATCCAGGGTACAAGCGGCCGATATGGGTTTCCTCAGGAGGGGGGCTGGCGTCTCCCTTAGAGATAGGGTGAGAAGCTCAGTCATCCGAGAGGAGCTCGGAGTAGAGCCGCTGCTCCTTCGCGTCGAAAGGAGCCAGTTGAGGTGGCTCGGGCATCTGGTAAGGATGCCTCCTGGGCGCCTCCCTAGGGAGGTGTTCCAGGCACGTCCAGCTGGGAGGAGGCCTCGGGGAAGACCCAGGTCTAGGTGAAGGGATTATATCTCCAACCTGGCCTGGGAACGCCTCGGGATCCCCCAGTCGGAGCTGGTTGATGTGGCTCGGGAAAGGGAGGTTTAGGGTCCCCTGCTGGAGCTGCTGCCCCCGCGACCCGATACCGGATAAGCGGATGAAGATGGATGGATGGATGGATGGATGGACTGTGTTTTTGGCCCTTGCCTGTTTTTGATCTTCTCCTTCTGCCTGATATTTTGGGTAGTGTTACCCGTGAGTTGGATTTGGACCATTGCCTGTTTTCTTGGATTGCCCTTTGTCTGCAGATTATTGGACACTGTTGCTTGAGTTTATTAGCTTGCTAATAAAACCATTGAACTTCACTACTTGATTTGTGCATTGTGGGTCCGTCTCTCTGTGAGCTTGACATATTTTCAATGCAGTGTTTGTTATACTTAGTTAATAACTACTTCCTCTACGACTGCCTCATACTGGTACTGTGCACCGAAATCACTCGGATATGCTGTTTGGAAAATAGGATTGACATTATATTCAGTTTGGGAGGTATGAATTTTCTCTTTTAAAAGGTTAAGATGGGACTTTGAGTTTGATGGTCCATTGAACTTAAGTGGTGTTTCAACCTTACAGCACATAAGGGCACATAAGTTTAAGTTTGGCCTTTTTCCATCCTTTTTGGAAATGTCATGGTTACTTGTGAAGTTCTGTTAAACATTTATACTTGACTGAGTCATTCAGTCTGGCCTTAACATGGAAAATAATCTTTTAGTTTAACCAGATAAACAAACATGTGCCTTGAATGGGTTTTGGTGGGATAAGTGGCGCTAAACACTGTGTTGTGTTTTTGGATTATTCAAATGTTAACTGTGGCTCTCGAGCTGCTTCACACACCCTTTTCTGAATGTAGGAATGAACAGTACACGGTTAGCTCAAGTAAGTACACATTCCATTATTTTTTTTTTTTAACTTGAGCCCACAGAAGCCAGTTGGGATGTTTTGAAAGACCCCACCCCCAAAAAATAGAGAGAGAGAGAAGGGAGGGGTAAATTCTTCTTGGGAAACATACACTGGAAGATGTTTAAACACAGCTTTGGTAGTGTGGTGGTTTCCTCTTTAAAGCTCCAAACTATGCAGTTTAAAAAAAAAAAATCTTAATTTACTTTAACTGAAGAGCTTCTGAGTCATTTGGATGGATACTAGATTTTTTTTTTTTAGTTGAATGGTGGTCGTTTCCTGACCAAAACGACATAGCGCCCCTTTAACCCCCCCCCCCTAAAAAGAAAAAATACACTGTCTATGATATTCTCGTGCAATTTCAACATGTTCAGGATTTCAATTAAATTGTCAAATTAGTTCAAAGCTTTCATGTATTTCAAATTGTTTGTTTTTTTAATTATTGAGAACACAAAATTAAATATTGAGATGCTTTTTTTAAGCTTAAAAAACATACTTAACACTGTTTTGTCACCTTTATCAAATGTGCAAGGTCTACTTATTGGATTTTAATAATTAACTTTTTTTTAAGTTGATTTTTGCAATTATTTGTTGCACCTTGACTCCATAATTGGTAAGTTGGTCCACTACTTTGGTTCAGACTGAAATATCTTGACAACTATTGAATAGATTGTTGTGACATTTTGTCCCGAGAGGTCCAGACTTTGACGATCCTCCAACTTTGTCTCTAGCACCACCATGAAGTTGACCATCTTTGGTTTTCTTCAACTCAAGAGCTTGTGGATAGATGGCTGCTAAATTTGGTACATGTGATGAATTATGAATGAAATCATTAATGCTCTGACCTTTCATCTTGTGTCATCAACAGGCAAACAATTCACTCCGTCCAATGTTTTCATCTCATTTTATGACCAAATCCCTGCAAAACTAGCTGAAGAAGACAACAAAACAGAAGGGTTTAATCATCCGATTGAGTCCTACTATACTAAACATATTATCCAGCAGACTTCTCTTCTGACAGGGGTAGGGTAACATTTGGGACCTATTTCAGCTATAAAACAATTGGAACCCTTCCATTAGACCCAAAAACCTTCAAGGGAAATGACTTTGGAAGTTTACCCTGGTATTACATGTATGGTATGTACAGTGGGGAGAACATTATAATGACATACATCAAAGTGGGAATAAACGAAATGGAGGATATATTCTTATGGGGACCATGCAACCAAGGAACACGTTGATTATCTGTTATTTTTACAAGGTGAAATTACAGACTGCGCGTAAAGGATGCCCATCTCTGTCAGTCAGGAGGAGCGGGGGGTTTAAAAGCGCGCTGATGACGCCGCGGAGGAGGTTCAACCAACGGGACTTTCTCTCTTGCTGTTGTTGGTCGGTTTCCTGTTGGACGCAAGGCAGAGAGAGAGAGAGAGAGAGAGAGAGAGACAAAGGGAGTCCAGCGAGATAACCCTACTCATATATCCAGGAGAGTGCAGCTCTATTTCAGACGCAACTTCCAAGTCAAAGCTCCCGGAGAGAAAGCAGCTGTCAGTCCCTGTCCCGCTGCGCGCCTCACGGTCCCGCCTGCCTGCCTGCCTGCTTCGTCTGGGGCTCCAGGAATCCGCATTAAAAGACCACTGAACAGGGTGAGTAGCCTAATGATTTCATCGAGGTTTCTTCTTATGTCAGATTTCCTTTACCCCTCATGTTGTCCTCATGTTGTCCTCATGTTGTCCTCATGTTGTCCTCATGTTGTCCTCATGTTGTCCTCATGTTGTCCTATATCAATGTTCTTTTTAATTCCCCAAAATAACATGATTTATTCCACACAACGCTCTTTGGAAAGTACAAATCTCTACTTTCATTAATTTTGGGGCGTCTTATTCAATTTCATAGCATTTGAAAAAAAATTCAAAATATTTTCCCTTCACATTTTCAAAGAAAGGAATATCCATTAGAGGATATGAAAAACAAGTGTCAGTCTGGGAGAATGCTTGTTTCTAGAGTGTCTGAATCAAACTTGACATTTAAATTTCCTTTTAACGACAATAAAAACAAAAGTAATCGTGTATGGAAATTGATATCACTCAAAACAAGGGCCCAATAAAGGGACACAATATGAGGTCAAAACTAACGTAGAACATGATGGAAAATCCATAGGAGATCAAACATATAAAAGTTTAATAAAGTTAGCATAAACCACACTGTGGAGCCCACAGAGACACTTCAGGACAGATAAATCAAACCGTACAGTCAATGTATTCAATGTTTCAATTTTCTACAGAAAAACTATAATTATAGTTTTTTTTCCTGAGGATCCATTGATGCTTTTCCAGAATGACCAGGTGCCAGTATGAGACAGGACGTGTTGGCCAGTGTACAGAACACAAGCCACTGCTTGCCCTCACTGACTGATGAATATGATGAAAAATTGTTAACTTGGTGGGATAACAGCTCGTATAGCCCGAAGCCAAAGGCTTTATGAGTTGGTACAACACAAAGTGAGGGATGCATGATTTCTCAAATGGCTCCAGTGGTTGGTTGTACTTAGGATGAAGAATAACGTCATGTTTACTGGGAGGATGATCAGTCAGATCAGTCAACGAAGCGATTAGAAAATGACATGAGAAGGGGTTTTATAATATGAATTTGAGTCATTTATCCGGCAATAAAAATGGATCCACTTTCACTAATGTGATGAGCTGATGGCTTTGATTGGGTTTTATTGCTTAGCACTGCTTTCTTAAATGCATTCTTTAAGTATTCAATATATGTGTTGACTTCAACATAGCATGTGTTGAGTAGTTTGTTTTTACAATAGTTTGTCTTCTTAAAGGCACTTGAGGTGAAGAGCTCTAACTAATGAATGCTCACCTCATGTTTATAGCAATTGTAAGTCACTTTGGATAAAAGCATCAGCTAAATGATGTAATGTAATAAACAGTTAGGATATTCAATTAGGCTACTGCTGATAAATCAGCAGGTTAATGGACATTTATGTCATTCAGTTCATTTAAAGTCATTTATCGAGCAAAAATATCCAACATTAGCTCCAGTTTCTCAAATGAAAGGATTTGCTACTTTTCTCTGTCGTTATCAGTGTACCTCATCTCTTTGGATTTGGATTGGACAAAACATGCAATTTGAAGATGTAACCTTGAGTTCTGGAAACCTGTGATGGCATTTATCACAATTTCTGACTTTTTATGGATGAATTGATCCATTGATTGATGTTAAAAAACAGAAAACAATGATAGGGGCATCTGAAGTAATCAGGTTGTGGGAGGTGTAAATGAATTCTGTTGGCCCAGACAGAAGATTACCACCAGCTATGAACAATGACAACATTAAGTTGCTCAATTCTGGGCGTTTGTTGCAGCGGTGGGTGTTTGAGACAGACCAGACATGCTGACTGCCTGTCTTCTCTTCTCTCTGACATAACCATCCCTCTGACTCAGGACCTGCCCGTGGCAGTATAGGCAAGTGCTAGGCGTGCCAGCAGTCCTAATGTCAAAAAAGTGCCAAAAAAAGAACATAACAAAAACATGGAAATAAGCAGCATAAATGTTGGATACAGCGCCAAAATCATAAAAATGTGTCATAAATGCTGAAAAAGGGCGACTAAAAACACCAAAAAAAATTTTAAACAACACCCAAAAATGTCACGAATAAAATTGGAAACACACAACTGAAACGTTAACAAAACTATTTAAATCTTATCTGGGGCACCAAATTGGTAAGGGCTCTGACTTCTGGCCTGTGGCTGTGTGGCGTTCAGGGCTGCATTGTAACGCTGTCCTTACTGCTGGGGCATTTGGTCATCACGGCAGAGAGGGTCAGAGGGGGTTTGGTAGCTCCAGTCAACACCCCCTCTCTTTCTCTCTCTCTCTCTCTCTCTCTCTCAAGGGGGAAGGAAACCCTGGAGAAAAACAAACAGCCTCTCCACTTGCAACAAATGATACATTTTTAGCTCAGTTAAGCAATTAGATAATGAGACCGCAGATGGAAACGATAAGGCTGCTGCTTTTATATAGTAGTCCCCTAATACTGTATCTGAAGTCTCTTTTATATAGACCTTAGTGGTCCCTAATACTGTATCTGAAGTCTCTTTTATATAGACCTTAGTGGTCCCTAATACTGTATCTGAAGTCTCTTTTATATAGACCTTAGTGGTCCCCTAATACTGTATATGAAGTCTCTTTATATAGACCTTAGTGGTCCCTAATACTGTATCTGAAGTCTCTTTTATATAGACCTTAGTGGTCCCTAATACTGTATCTGAAGTCTCTTTTATATAGACCTTAGTGGTCCCTAATACTGTATCTGAAGTCTCTTTTATATAGACCTTAGTGGTCCCCTAATACTGTATATGAAGTCTCTTTATATAGACCTTAGTGGTCCCTAATACTGTATCTGAAGTCTCTTTTATATAGACCTTAGTAGTCCCCTAATACTGTATCTGAAGTCTCTTTTATATAGACCTTAGTAGTCCCCTAATACTGTATCTGAAGTCTCTTTTATATAGACCTTAGTGGTCCCTAATACTGTATCTGAAGTCTCTTTTATATAGACCTTAGTGGTCCCTAATACTGTATCTGAAGTCTCTTTTATATAGACCTTAGTGGTCCCTAATACTGTATCTGAAGTCTCTTTTATATAGACCTTAGTGGTCCCCTAATACTGTATCTGAAGTCTCTTTTATATAGACCTTAGTGGTCCCTAATACTGTATCTGAAGTCTCTTTTATATAGACCTTAGTGGTCCCCTAATACTGTATCTGAAGTCTCTTTTATATAGACCTTAGTGGTCCCTAATACTGTATCTGAAGTCTCTTTTATATAGACCTTAGTGGTCCCTAATACTGTATCTGAAGTCTCTTTATATAGACCTTAGTGGTCCCCTAATACTGTATCTGAAGTCTCTTTTATATAGACCTTAGTGGTCCCCTAATACTGTATCTGAAGTCTCTTTTATATAGACCTTAGTGGTCCCCCTAATACGGTATCTGAAGTCTCTTTTATATAGACCTTAGTGGTCCCCTAATACTGTATCTGAAGTCTCTTTTTATATAGACCTTAGTGGTCCCTAATACTGTATCTGAAGTCTCTTTTATATAGACCTTAGTGGTCCCTAATACTGTATCTAAAGTCTCTTTTTATATAGACCTTAGTGGTCCCCTAATACTGTATCTGAAGTCTCTTTTATATAGACCTTAGTGGTCCCCTAATACTGTATCTGAAGTCTCTTTTATATAGACCTTAGTGGTCCCTAATACTGTATCTGAAGTCTCTTTTATATAGACCTTAGTGGTCCCCTAATACTGTATCTGAAGTCTCTTTTATATAGACCTTAGTGGTCCCCTAATACTGTATCTGAAGTCTCTTTTATATAGACCTTAGTGGTCCCTAATACTGTATCTGAAGTCTCTTTATATAGACCTTAGTGGTCCCCTAATACTGTATCTGAAGTCTCTTTTATATAGACCTTAGTGGTCCCCTAATACTGTATCTGAAGTCTCTTTTATATAGACCTTAGTGGTCCCTAATACGGTATCTGAAGTCTCTTTTATATAGACCTTAGTGGTCCCCTAATACTGTATCTGAAGTCTCTTTTATATAGACCTTAGTGGTCCCTAATACTGTATCTGAAGTCTCTTTTATATAGACCTTAGTGGTCCCCTAATACTGTATCTGAAGTATCTTTATATAGACCTTAGTGGTCCCTAATACTGTATCTGAAGTCTCTTTTATATAGACCTTAGTGGTCCCTAATACTGTATCTAAAGTCTCTTTTATATAGACCTTAGTGGTCCCCTAATACTGTATCTGAAGTCTCTTTTATATAGACCTTAGTGGTCCCCTAATACTGTATCTGAAGTCTCTTTTATATAGACCTTAGTGGTCCCTAATACTGTATCTGAAGTCTCTTTTATATAGACCTTAGTGGTCCCCTAATACTGTATCTGAAGTCTCTTTTATATAGACCTTAGTGGTCCCCTAATACTGTATCTGAAGTCTCTTTTATATAGACCTTAGTGGTCCCTAATACTGTATCTAAAGTCTCTTTTATATAGACCTTAGTGGTCCCTAATACTGTATCTGAAGTCTCTTTTATATAGACCTTAGTGGTCCCCTAATACTGTATCTGAAGTCTCTTTATACAGACCTTAGTGGTCCCCTAATACTGTATCTGAAGTATCTTTATATAGACCTTAGTGGTCCCCTAATACTGTATCTGAAGTCGCTTTCCGAAAATTCAGCCTTGGTGCATAATTCCAGTCACTAGAGCCAGTCCCACAATGAGCTTTCCTTAGGATGTGCCATTTCTGAGTCTGTCGCTATTGAGTAGGAGAGAGGGGGGGCAAGGTGGAGGGTGGGGGTGTGGCCTTGACCAACTGCCACTTTGCTCATTTGAAAGCCATGATGTCTCTCTCTCATGGGTGGGCCAAATTCTTTGGGCAGGCAAAGCGGAGAAAGGGGAGGTAACCTTGCTCCTTATGACCTCATAAGGGGAAGATTCCAGATTGGCCCATCTGAGCTTTCATTTTCTCAAAAGCAGAGCAGGATACCCAGGGCTCGGTTTACACCTATCACCATTTCTAGCCGCTGGTGGACCAAAGGCAGGCTGGGGGAACTCATATTAATGTTAAAAAACCTCACTACCCTCTTGGATTTATATTATTTACTGTCAGCCAAAACTGAAGCTGATACTTTGAGTTTTGTTGTTTTGTTTTCTGTGGTTGGATCAGCTAAGAAGATAAATTTGCATGTGTGTGTCTGTGTGTTTTCCCACTGTTTCTTGTTGCCCTTGCTTGTTGCTCAATGTGAAAAAGCCTCTATTCGTCACAGTGACTAACTCTGGATGTCTCCTCCTTTTTTTCCAGGGAACAATGACGATGCTCCTGCCTCTGGTAATCCTTCAGCTGCTCTTGGCTCCAGTGCTCATGGTAAACTCCCACCAATACACGCTCAAAATAACAAACTATGAAAGCCAAAACCTGAGACATCCCTGTGTTTTTGAAAATTTAAATCAGTGCAGTTGTAGTGATCACTACAGTAAATGTTCCCTTTTTTCTCAACATGATTGTAAACTGAATATCTTTAAGTTTTGGACCCTCGGGTGGTTGAAACCAGACATTTAATAACGTCATCTTGGCCTCTAAGAAATGTATGGTTTTCTGATGTTTGTAAAACCGCATGACTAATTGATTCTTCTTTTATAAACTTGATTTAATCGGGAATAAGACTCAGTCTCCCGGCCAAGACAAGGAGCAGCCCATCTAATAGTTTCAGACATAAAATATCTGAAAAAAAAATCAGAAGCATATTCAATTGTAATAAAAAAACGTGTCATTCCTACTTTCTATAAAACTAAATCCAACATTAGTTATGTTTTATTTTTATTGCACGTTTAAAAGCAACCATAGTTGACCAAAGTGCTTAACAAGTGCAAAAAACCCCAAAATAATAAGCTATACACAAACAATACACAATACAAAATAATCAACAGTTGAAAAGGGTCAAGGTGTCACAGCTCAATTTAAATTAAAAGCCAACAGATAGTAGTGGGTCTTAAGCAAAGACTTGAATGTTTCAACGGTCCGAGATGTTCTTATATGAATAGGTAAACTATTCTAGAGGTTTGGAGCAGCCAATGAAAAGGCTCGGTCACCTTTATTTTTTAACCTGGATCTGGGCACATGGAGGAGCATCTGACTGGAAGACCTCAGTGCTTTGACAGGTGTGTGGACGTGTAAACGCTCCAATAAATAAGAAGGCGACGACCCATTTAAAATTGTAAGAACAAGTAATATAATTCAGTCTTGGTCGTTGTACTAGGGGGTCCTGCTTGGCTATGATCTTCAATCGTAGGTCAGAAATCAGTAGTGTTAACCACTGAGCTATCCACCTGGATAGCCCCGCCCCCTGACCGGGAATCAGGAATATATATATATATACACTCACCGGCCACTTTATTAGGTACCCCATGCTAGTAACGGGTTGGACCCCCTTTTGCCTTCAGAACTGCCTCAATTCTTCGTGGCATAGATTCAACAAGGTGCTGGAAGCATTCCTCAGGGAGTTTGGTCCATATTGACATGATGGCATCACACAGTTGCCGCAGATTTGTCGGCTGCACATCCATGATGCGAATCTCCCGTTCCACCACATCCCAAAGATGCTCTATTGGATTGAGATCTGGTGACTGTGGAGGCCATTTGAGTACAGCGAACTCATTGTCATGTTCAAGAAACCAGTCTGAGATGATTCCAGCTTTATGACATGGCGCATTATCCTGCTGAATCAGTCCGAGGGAGATTGACAGTCATGTTTAGCTTCTTCCATTTTCTAATGATTGCTCCAACAGTGGACCTTTTTTCACCAAGCTGCTTGGCAATTTCCCCGTAGCCCTCTAGTGTCTTTGGACAGCTCTTTGGTCTTGGCCATGTTAGTAGTTGGATTCTTACTGATTGTATGGGGTGGACAGGTGTCTTTATGCAGCTAACAACCTCAAACTGGTGCATCTAATTTAGGATGATAAATGGAGTGGAGGTGGACATTTTGAAGGCAGACTAACAGGTCTTTGAGGGTCAGATGTGTAGCTGATAGACAGGTGTTCAAATACTTATTTGCAGCTGTATCATACAAATAAATAGTTAAAAAATCATACATTGTATGTATATATATATATATATATATATATATATATATATATATATATATATATATATATATATATATATATAGCAGACAGGATATGAGAGCCCCCTTACAGCTTCAGAACAGATATTTGGTGGCAGCTCCTATGTTTACCTGTGTCTGACCCTACCCTCGGTCAGTCTGCCGTTTCTTCTTTCACTGTTCCCCCGACAACGCTTTCCTAGCGTTCTGCTTCTTTTTTGCCAGTTCAGCCGTGACGATAGAGGGAAAAACTCCATTGCTACCTTGTTCGCCAGCCCAAAGTTGCAAGGGTGATTTTTCCACTCACAGATGCTAGGCCACCATTCAACCCGAAAAAAGTTATATAACTATTCTAATGACTCCCAAGCTGTTCATTTAAGGTAAATGAAGCTAAAAAAACTGCATAGTTTAACTAAGAAACTGAATGAAATTTGGGGCCCTATCTTGCACCTGGTGCAGCGCAGCACAAAGCCCGACGCAAGTGTCTTTGCTAGTTTAAGACCGCCGCAGTTGTCAATTTCCCATCCAGCGCCCACATTGTTTTAATAGCAAATGTACCTGCGCCCATCTTTGCGCCCATGGGCGTGCTGGTCTTACAGGGAGGTGTGTTCTTCTTATATTGAGGCAGCGGGAAGTCATCGCGCCATTGTCCAACAAAAACCTGGTCTAAAATCAGTAGCGCGACATCTCATTGATATTTTAACAGCGAATTAGTAAAATTCACCTAGGCTTATGCACAGTGCGCTCACTATGCTTGTCACACACACACAGGGACGCACAGCAGCACACACACAAAATATTAAAAATACAAATATGACGGTGTAAATCCGCCATTGTAACCGCAATGCACCAAGGTAAATGCGCCTGGCTTTTAAAGGGAATGGGAGATGACACTTATTGGTTGATTGCATGTTACGCCCAAAACACACCTATGAATTAGTGAAGACACTAAGTACAACCCTTGTGAACCATGCCCCTGGCGCACAAACCCTTTTTTTGTCATAAAACTAGCAAAACTGGATTTTGACACTCCCTAAATGCACCCGCGCCATGCGCTTCACACCAAAGACTTAGATCGTTAAAATAGGTGTGAAAGCATAATAGAAAGAGAAAGAATAAGCATTATAACATAAGTTCATTGTTGTTTTTTAACCTTGTGATGAGTGTTAAAACTCGTGTGTTGTGTTCAGGTGCCCAGTGTGGATCACTGGGACACATGGGGTCCTTACGGAGAATGCAGCCGGAGCTGTGGCAGCGGAGTGACCGCTAGAACCAGACGCTGTATCACCCACAGGTACGTCTCCTGCCTGTATCTAACTCTAATGACTGCACCAGAGACGGTTTAGAACTGAGATGCCCCAACTCAATGTAATTTCCTGTTTCTGTGTCACGTGGGTTTCTTCACTGCCACGCCTCTTTAGGAGATTGGCAGCAGGTCTGCGTGTCCACTGGGAGAAGTGAACGTGAACACAGATTATGACTGATTCTTTCGCCCCATAGTCATTCCTCATGTCATATCCCATTCCTCACAAGCTACATATCTCAAGGATATTCTGACACAGAATTTTTTTTTCAGACAACCTTTGTTTGTTTGGGACCTGTTTCTGTCTCAAGACCGATTTCTCACGAGATCTGGCATCACAGATAAGCTAACGTCATCGTTCGTGAACACCCTAACAAAACTAATGTTTGCAACACTTAATATAACTATTAGCTGTGTATATATCTAATGTTAGCAAAAGAAAATATAAATAAATGTTACAAATATAACTTTTCATCCATCCACACAACGTTCACTATGCTTTCAAACAAGGCCACGCCCATTTAGGAGACAGGAAGCGTGTTTCATGCCATTGGCGCTTGAAATCTTTAGTATAGAGGATCTTTGACTGCACCTGCATAACACATAAACAAGCCTGTATAAACACAAGCACTCGCACTCAGCCTCTCTTGGACAGACTCTGCTCATTGTGAGGCCCTGAATACACACAGGTTTTTATTCTCCCCCTGTGTGAATAAAGCTAATTGTGAGGTTCATGGGCACAGCATGTATCTTGATTGTAAAAGAATGCCTTGAAGTCACAAGGACGTGGGCTTGTCTTACATCCAAAACAGACTGCCGAGAGCGGCCTTTTAACATTAAAAGGACTTCTCTTTCCTGGGTGTTGGCTGCTGAAGAGGATTGGATAGAAAGTGAACATTTCTATGTGCCCTGTTTTGGCTGACAAGTGGTTTATGAAAAAAGAAAAAAAAAGGTTCATCAGTTCGCTTTGCTGCATGTGTTTGTCATTTCTTTAAAGATGTTTTTTCATTTAATTTGTTGTTTTGTAGCATATGACTTAACAGGACAGAGTGAGGAGTGTTGTTGCCGGCTTCCATTGTAAATTTTGTGTTCATAGCTCCTGTTGCTGGAATCCAGCTGGCATGTTGCCTCATGTAACCCATAAAGTGATCCTGATTCATGAGGTGGGAAGTGGTGTGTTCAAGACCCTGTAAAAGTATGAAGTATTAGGAGAGAAATCTCTTTAACTTTTAGAGATCGCAGGTTGTTTATTACATGAGCCTGTATGAAAGGATCTAAAATGAAAACCATAGCAGCTATAGCATTCTTTCTGTTTGCTGCAGAAAGCTAAGGCTTCTGTCTTTCGCATCAGTACTTTGTACACTCTTGATGACCGCATCACATTGTCTGACGTCCGGTTGCAGATTAAACTATCAAAACGCCGAAAAATGCAAAGAAATATTGTGTTCATATTTCTACATTTAGGAATCTTTTGGATAAATATGTTTTTGACATGTCCGATTTATGATTTATGTCACAATTTCAATACTTTTAATTATTATGGTTTCTGACAAACATAACCTTTTTAGCTTAGGTTGGACTGGTTTTAGGAAGCATTTAAAGATACGTGACATCACAATAAGCAAAAATACCAATATATATATAATATACATATGACATTCTTAGATGATTATGATGAATGCACAAATGTGTCAGCAGCATTTTACTGTTCTAGCTGGGTGAGTTGTTGCATGTCATTCATCATGTTTTGTAGGTAGAATGTAGGTGTGTCTCACTTATTGAGCAATAGTTCTCAGGGAATTAATAAAAAAAGGACAAGTTCAATTATTTTTGCCCACCAGGCAGAATGTGTCTATTATGAGCTGTTTCTTTAACATGTCCAAACTGTTTGCTGATTCACCTTGGTGGATATTTAGTTGTATTTATGGGAAGGAAAACTATACGAAACCTAGTTCTGTCCTGCATAGACATACAGTATGGGGATGTTTTCCACTGATCTGCCTGAGATGCTGCTTGTCAACATGTCCATGCAGTCAGTCAGTGAGTCAGACAGACATTCTGTTTCCCCTCTTTAGCTGAATGATGATGATGATGATAACAGGGAAGAAGTCCTGCCCACTGCTACCTAGTTGGATGAACTCTGTCAGCAGTGGAAGAAGTATTCAGATCCTTTACTTAAGTAAAAGTACTAATACCGCACTGTAAAAACTACTCTGTTCCAAGTAAAAGTTCTGCATTGAAAATGTTAGTTAAGGTGAAGTATGTAAGTATCATCAAGAAAATGTACTTATAGTATGTAAATGTAAATGTAAATGTACTTAAGGCAGAACAATTCTGACATTTTGGAAACTGGAAACAATCAAAACCGGTTTGTATTAAATGATCTCATCATTTCAGCTGGACTTGTAAGCCGTTATATTGTTGGGTAGTTTAATTCATAGTAAAAAATAATAATGTGTTTTGGGTGCAAAATCTTAATTTGTAAAGTAACTAGTAATCAACGCTGTCAGATGAATGTAGCTAAGTAAAAAGTACAATATTTCTCTCTGAAATGTAGCGGAGTAGAAGAAAGAAAGTGGCATAAAAAAGAAAAGACTCAAGTTAAGTACAAGTACCTGAACATTTGTACTTGAGAAGATTACTTGAGTAAATGTACTTAGTTCCATTCCACCACTGAACTCTGTCATATCTTGTCTGCCAGAATCACACCTTTAAATACTATGATTAGATTGCTGTTGACTCATTGGGTGCTTTTACAGGAACTCCCTTTTGCTCCACATTCATTTGAGCAGAAAATGATATAACCTCATGAAATAAACTCTATTTTCATTTTTTGTGGTCAATAATTTAGCTTTTCTGTTTAAATTTAAAGCACTGATTGGTGCTCCAAATGTTTATTTTTCCTCTTGTAGGTGAAAAGTTGATAGCTGGATGTTGTCGCTAAGTGTTTGGACATGTTTTAGTTTCGGCATTCTGACAGGAGCGTGTCTTGTTTTTAGAGCTTAAGGGCAGGTACTTTTGGAGGTGCCTTAATCACAAGTTATCAGCATGGCAGGAAGGGAGGGTGGCGAACTGGCCTGCTGTCTCAAGGCCCCAGTGGTGTGTGGGCAGATGTTTGTTTGGGTTTTGGGCTCCACCGAGAAGTTTCTGAGAGCTCTTTTTTTATTACAGGCACAGAGTAAATAGGAATGCCACTTAATTTAAGAGCTGAAACTTGTTATTTAGACAGTCTGAGCTGCATTGGCATACATGCGCTGCTGTCTCACCTAGTCATTAACAGTTTCTGTGTCACAATGATGACCCAGATGCAATAGCGGATTTTTACAGCATTGATAAGGCTAATGAAAACAAAATATTTGTTGCTAAAAGGTGCATTCCCCCCAATTTTATAATGAGGAGTCGTACTCATGAGGAGTACGACTCAGCATGTGAAAATTGTTATCATCGGTAGCATAATCTTTCCAATATATGAAAAAAATAACCCTTCTTATGTCTTCAGGATCGTCTCAGTTAAGGTTTGAGACTTCATCAGAAAAAAAACAAAAGTCTGAGTTACAAACTGGATGTGGGGTTTAAGAGGCAGCATGAAAGTGCTGTCCTGTTGCATAATGGGAAATGTAGGATCCAGCTTTTATTTGTAGCTTTATCTACTAAACGTCAGGAAATTTCTGCTTCACTTTTGACCATCCGCTTATTAATATGTCTCTAACAATTTCCCCAACTTTATTCAAAGAACCACTGGAATAGTATTTTGAAACGGAGTGTATTCGTATTTTTATCATATAAGGCCTTTGTTACTCAGCTCCTGCAGCTTCACAGAGATAAATCAGAGAAGACATTGCAGATTCCTTTTCTTCTCGGTTCGGTGAGGGGAAACTACGTCATCCCTGTGTTTTAAGAAGATCATTTGGAGGTCACGCATCAGGGTTATAAGAAGCATCATCCGATAGCGTCACATATTTATGCTTCATTTTCTACATACAGGACTGATGGAGGACACAACTGTGTTGGACCAGACAGGTCTTACCGCACTTGCAACATCCAGGTGAACAAACACTAACCATATACGTATATGTTCTTTGACTAAGTACTGTATTTGCACTTAATTGTCCTCTGAGACATCTCCACTTCCTCCCATTGCTCCACTCAGGACTGTCCCGAGGGATCCAAGGATTTTCGTGAAGAGCAGTGTGCCCAGTTTGATGGCACTGACTTCCAGGGGAAACTCTACAAGTGGCTCCCATATTATGGAGGTGAGAAGCAACGTAAAATAGTAATTTTTAAATTTGCAAGAGCATATATTGGGCTTCAAAAGCCTGCTAAAACATACATAAGCAAAGGTCCAAGATGAATTGAGATCAGACTGGGACATTATTACGTTTATTCTAAAATAAGCCTTGTGTCTTTGACAGCTGAGAACCCCTGTGAGCTGAACTGCATGCCAAGAGGAGAGAACTTTTTCTATCGCCACCGCAGCTCTGTGGTCGACGGTACGCCTTGTCACCCTGGAAGGAGGGATGTTTGTGTGGAAGGAGTCTGCAAGGTAGGCCGTACAGAAAATTAACACACACACGCACACACACACAAGATTTAATGAAAAAGAAGTTTGAGAACAACATCAAACTTTGAGCTAGCAATACATGCTGAAAAAGGCATTCAAAAGAAAATTTGGATTGTGCAACATGGCAGGCCTGCTGAGGAGGTTCAGATGGTTTACAGCAGGGATCTTCAACAGGGGGTCAGTGACCCCTAGGGGGTCCTCAGAGTTGCTGCAAGGGGGCCTCCAAATTATTGTTTGCTGGTTTAAAAAAAAGAATAAATATGTCTTAAAATATTCAATGTTATCAACATGAATCCAACATATTATTATTTTTAGGAAAAGTAAGCTAAGGTAGCAATAAGGTAGCCATCTAAAGATACAGTTAAGCTTAAATTTGCTCTAAGCGATGTCGGGTGAAGTGTTTTGTAGTTGAGGTTCAAAGTATTGTCAAACAAAATGGAGGCTAGCTCGCCCCTCCATCATCCTAATCCTGTCCTCCCCCCTCCTTTTTGTGCTTCCCAAAACACGCTGCTGTGTTGATGGCTTAACCAACTCCTTCTGGTCGGTTATTGGCTGGTACACTGTTTGTTATGGTCCGTGGTGGAGGTTGGTTGGTTGCCAGTTTGTTTTTGTTGCTGTTTGTAGAGCCTGGGCAGTCTACAGAGACCGCTTTTTTAAGGTAAAAGAAAAAAGAGGAACGTCGTAGACTGAATGCATTTTGTAAGTCAGAGAAGGGTAACAAGCCAACCTCACCAAAAATGTCTTTTAGACGATGAACTCCCCTTTGTTCCCATTGTGGCGCTGTTATCGTCCTCCCACCAATCAGGAGTACTGCATTGTTAAATAAATGGGGGAAAAGTGTGCCATTTACAAGCTATATGGCAGTGTGTAATCTCCAAGATTTGAGAAGATGAGAGATAATGGGGCCAAAGCGTAGCTGGCATTGTTTATTAGAAACATTGGCAAAAAGAACATCATGGAGCGACCAAGGTTCTGTCATAGCACTTTCTAAGGTACGTGGAGCTCTCTTCACGACAACACAGACACAGGTTGGTTCTTTGGAATGGCCGTTTATTGCTTGCTACTTTCCTTTGGCTTACGCATCCATGTCACGCCATGAGAACTATATGAATGAACATAGTAAGCACGCCACATGAATTAAACATTACTGAGGTTAACATAGGTACAAATTGCGCTTGGAGCGAATATAAAAGAAGGTTCACATGTAAGACAAAATACCTCGTTGGCTGCTTGTTTTGAAAAAAAGTCTAAATCCTCGAAAGTGCTTTACTCTTTGCCTTGGCCAGTGTAACTCCAACTTAACTCGCCGAGCACCATAACATGCGCTAACGCTAGACTTCGCTGGGTCCATTAACAAGTTCCGTCGTAGCGGAAAACAACAGGGAACTTTAGTTCCCAGAAAAACAAAAAAACACTATTACATCTACAGTACTTTTACATTAAACATATTTCCTATATATTGAGGGCATAAGACCATAGATATAAAAATTAAATTTACTGTGAATTGTGTATTAATTATCCATCATAACACATCACATATTTAAACTGCACTTACAGTACGCCAGCAAACAGATGTATCTGGATTAAACCAGGTAAGGAGGGGTCTTAACACAAAGGACCAGAAATAATATTTAAAGGTAACTGAACTGAGAACTGAGAGGCCACCATCCTCTTTCCTCCTCTGTATAGTGGACATCTTAAGTCGCGTCTGCTTGCCTTTCCAGATAAATTTAGATACCGCTGATTGTAATTTACACCATTAGCCAGCAGAAGGGGAGAGAAGTAGCATAGAGCTCACAAAATTGACCCTGGGTAGAAAATTTATTTTAACCACGATACAGGCTTGGACCGACATCCACTTTCCCATATCTTTCCAAACGCTGATCAGAGTAACAGAAAAGTTATGTTTAATTATCTGGTTTAAGCAGGGGAATACCTCAATGCCTAAATATTTAAACTGCCTAACAATGGGGATGTGAGAAGAGATGGTTGAGTTGCGGGCAGAATCATTTAAATGAAGTAGTATAAGCTACCATACTCCTTGCATAATGATAGAAGGTGAGAAGAGACTGGACATTTTCCGCAAATAGTGAGATGTGATGCTGTGTACTACGAATGCATATTGGTGACACCATGATCATTTGGCGAATGGCTTGAGCCACCGGCTCTAGAGAAATGACAAATAATGCAGGACTCAAGGGGCAGCCATGGCGGGAGGATCTAGAAACTGGAAATAAAGAGGAGGAGGTGTGTCCGGTTAAGACTCGAGCTGAGGGGTTAGAATAGAAAACTTTCATCATACCCTTAGAGCACCTGTAAGGATTCACTGTGCCACATTTTAATCTTCAAACATGATAAATATATGACCCAGTGTACAAATATATGAATACAATTCTGTACAGTACACAATAAAGTTTGGACAAGCTTTCCCATTCAAATGAATTAGAAAGTGTGTCCTAACTTTTGACTGGTACTGTATGGCAATAATGTTTTATTTTAAAAGCTTAATGTTGTATGCACCATAAAAAGGTATGTATAAAGGCTTTAGGCTGTCCTACTCAATATTGTCGGGCCAGTTTAAAATGCAACTCAATTTTTGGTCGTTATAAAATCTCGATTGATCTCGATTCACCCTGTTCACGATTTAATTTTGAAATTACTTTTTATTTTTTTTAATTATTAATATATATATATATATATATATATATATATATATATAATTAATATATATATTAAAAAAAATAAAATGAAAAAGAAATGATTTTTTTAAATGACTTTGATTCTCATTTAATTTCACGAGCCGACTGCATCACAAACACTACTTCTTTCTTCTGTGAGTTTTAAAATAATAAATAATAATAATAGGTTTTTAATAATAAAATAGGTTTTAAAGCCCGCCCAAGCGCTGCAGTGCTCTCCCTTCTCTTCATTGAAGCCTCTATGTTTACAGGCATGAGGTGATGTGCAATGTGCTATAGGTGCCAAAAAAAATCTATGTTTGGCAATGCCAATCTGTTTTTGTTTTTTCATGTTTCCTGTGTGCAATAAACATAACACTTAGTGAGAAAAAAAATCATTGACAGGGAATCATAACATCAATTCCAAGCCAAAAAATCGTGATTCATATTTTTCCCCGAATCGTGCAGGCTTAGTCCTTGGTCTAAAACATGTTAAAGACCCCTGGTTCACAGCATCACTCAATTAAATCAGAGTAGTCACAGTGAGTGGAGCTGAGCAGCTGGATGAGGGATTAGTTTCACACTGTGGTAATATCAAACTCTTGCCCTGCTCCCATTCTGTTCTCATGTAATTATCGCAGCAACCTTTTTCTCACAAAACACCTCCTCTATTTACCCTCTGACATCTTGTCCTAATCACCTCCTCTGTGGGGACACTCTGTTCTCCTGTCTTCTCTCACTGCGTTATCCTCTATGTCTTTGCTTTATAAACTTACTTAACTTGGCTTTGCTGCGTGGTTGCGAGATTGCGACTTTCACAAAAACACTGTGTTCACACACATGCCCCCTGTCTCTTACGACTTGTTAAACCAGCTCCTATATTGGTTTGGCCGCTGAAACCAGCAATTCTGTGACTGGACTTTTGCCTTTTTGAGGGTTTATGTAGTAAAATGAACTTAGCACATTTTACATGTGCAAATATTATTTTTGTATTGATAATCTATTACTCTGTTGAGAAAAAAGATATTGTAAACCGGTAAACTTTTGTATGTAATGCTAAATTATAGAAATACACTTAGACTTCTCTTTATTAATCCTTTTGGGATAACTCCCGCAAGTAAATTGAAATTTCCAGCATCCGTTTTAGCAAGAACAAAAGACAGTGTAAAGATAACAAAAATAACAGTAATAATAATAATAACAATAAGAACATTCGTCAATTAAAAGACATTAACCATAAATTGCATAGACATTCCCCTTCTGTGTATATGATCATTACAATACCTAAAAGGGTACTGTTGTTGTACTTTAAAGAGCAATATCAATACCAACATGTTGGTTAGGCTAAACATTTGAACATTTTCAGGCTATTACTGTAATTCAATATTTTCATGCACACAGCACTTTTAGTAAGTTATTTCTCAAAATGTTTACATATTGAAAACCGCCCTTAGGCCATCGCTGCACACAAAAACTCTCCAATTACAAATCTTTTTTTTTCACGCAACACAAATCACAATAATTAACACCACAGTGAAAAATAAATATAAATATATAAAATATACGAAGCTCTACAAACAAACAGATTACCATACTGTACATATAAAACCACAATCTGAAGACAACACACATCACAGAAAATCAAAAAAGAAAGAATAATTTAAACCTAAAAAATAAAAAGGATGGTGTGTGTGTGCGTGTGTGTGTGTGTGTGTGTGTGTGTGTGGGGGGGGGGTTCAGGGAATCTATGTTTACTACTTGGATATAATCGTTTGTTTGAAGAAAAAGTTTGTCCCAGACTCTCAAGAAGCTTTGCCCAGAACCCCTTGTCGAGTATCTAAGTTTTTCAAGCTTGAGATGTGCCTTAACACTTTCTATCCACTTAGAGTGTGATAGCGGTTTGACAGATTTCCAGCGGGTCAACACTAACTGCCGTCCCAATAATGACACAAAGGCCAATGTATCACACTGCACACCTGGGAGAACCAGCTCTGTTGTCTTTGACTGTGGAGGATTGAATGACATATTCAATCCTTAAGAGACACAACACACATAACCGTTGAAGGTTTTTCAAACTGCAGCAGACAACATTAATGACACTGACAAAAAGGCCAATATCAGACCCATCTCCCTACACAACTCTGTCACTTTTTTACATATGAAATATTTCCCTACTTCTTCCTTCCCCAGCGTCTGGGCTGTGACAACGTATTGGAGTCTACGCAGCAGGAAGACCCCTGCCTGCAGTGTGGGGGGAACGGACAGTCCTGCTACCAAGTCAAGAACAGCTTCTCTGCAAGTCTTCCAACTGGTACGCTGCACATTTTTGCCTTACAGATGTTTTCTTTATTGCCACATCCGCAAATGAGTTCCCTCTCGCTGAGGTACTAGGAAGCGCTGAAAGAAATGTCACATATGTAGATTTCTTAACCCTCATGTTGTCCTTGGGTCAAATTGACCCGTTGTCCTAGATCAATGTTCTTTTTAACTACCCAAAATAACATGATTGATTCCACTCAACGCTCTTTAGCAAGTACAAATCTCTACTTTCAGTAATTTTTGGGTGTTTTATTCAATTTTACAGCATTTAAATATAAGAGGTTTTGAAATAGTATTGATTAAAAATGTACATATTCCATTCTGTGATTATCCATCAATATACTGTACATTCCTTTAATTTTAGTCTAAATAATTCCTAATGTCTCAAATATTAGGTATAATTTCCTATAAATGAGGTTTATTGACCATAAATTACAAAACATAACTGTAAAACTAAAGTTAATAGGTTTGTTTTACGTAGTGTTAAATGTCAAAAAAGTGACAAACATTGAAAAAAGTGTTGAAAAAAGGGACAGAAACGTAAGAAAAAGTTAGAAACACTGATAAAAAACGTCAATAAATGTGTTGCTTTTCAATTTTGACGGAAAGACAACGCAAGGGTTAGTCTGAGTTTGCAGCATTTTGGAGTTTGTATGCGTGGAAGGAGTTATGTTTCATTTTCATCTCAGGCTACAACCAGATGTTCATCATCCCTGTTGGAGCCACCACCATCAGCATCAGAGAAACAGTTGCCACACGCAACTACCTTGGTGAGTTTTTTCTATTAAAGGGTCAGCAGGGCCACACAGAATCTGCGGAAGCAGAATTCCACACACTTCTCTGCAGATATTCTGCAAATTTTCCACCAATTTTCAGTAGATTTTTAGCAGATATTAAACAAATCACAGTGTTAACACATCTCCATCCCAAACAGCAAAACAGGCAGTCCACTAAATTCTGCAAATTTTCATTCTGGATCAGTGCTGAAAATAGTTCACGGCTTGTTTGTTATTCTGTAGTATGTTTAATTGTATTCTGGACATACAACGACTGTAATCTCTGTGCACGGCCAGCTATCAAGAACCTGCGTGGTGAGTACTACCTCAATGGCCACTGGGTAATTGAGTTTTCCAGGGCGACACGCATTGCTGGAACAATGCTGTACTACCAGCGAGGAGCTGAGGGGGACAACGTCCCAGAAACCATCATCGGCCGCGGCCCCACCACCGAGCCCCTTGTTGTTGAGGTAAGATTGAACATACACTGAGACAGACAGCGTTGGTCTTACAAACTTTACTTCAAATATTTAACTCCAAATCTGTCCTTCAAGCATATATAATCAATATGTTTTATAATAACAAAGGTTTTTCAGAATCAAATGTAAAAAGAACTGTGCAGTTACAAATAAAAATATGACGGTACAAATCCGCCATCATAATAGCAATGTGCCAAGGTAGAAACGTGCCTGGCTTTTAAAGGGAATGGGAGCTGACCTCTGATTGGTTGATTGCATGTTACGCCCAAAACACACCTATGATTAATGAAGACACTAAGTACAACAATTTAGAACCATGCGTCCACCGCACGGACCCTTTTTTCTGCCATAAAACTAGCAAAAGTGGATTTGGACACGCCCCAAACACACCTGCGCCGGGCTTAGAGTTAGAGGAAAGGTAGTCTCCCATTGCCAGACCTATATCCACAGCGCTGCTGAGGAAAGGTCAGTGAATCAGAAAATCTGGAAGGATATGTCTTCCGAGGACCAGGAAACTGGCCTTTGGACCAAAATCTTTTGACAGACTGGCAAAAGAATATGAGTGAATGATCTCAATATTTTGTAAATGGAGTTTAATCTTTATGTCCAACCCTGTCATCTCAGCTGATCAGCCAGGAGCCCAACCAAGGAGTGGAGTATGAATTTTATCTTCCCAATGGACGCTCCAGAGAAGGCTACTACTGGAGCTTTGGATCCTGGTCTTCCTGCAGCAGAGAGTGCGGATCAGGTCAGAGTCTCAGAAAAACACAGATACACCCCTGAATGCAGACCAATACAGTATTTCTCATCCAGCTTCTTGGAAAAATGATACAAGTCAGTTGTCTTTCTCCTCCTTCATTAGGCTACCAGTCTCGTTTGGTCTTCTGCACCATTGATAACGAGGCCTACCCTGACTATCTCTGTGCATCTCTGCCCAGGCCACAGACCAACCGCACATGCAACTCCCACGCATGCCCACAAATCCGCAGGTAAACTACACGTGATGTGACATTTCAGTAGACTTTGGCAGAATTTGATGAGATCATAAAGATGATGCTCATAAAAGTGCAAAAACTAAGTTTGAGAGCAGCTTTTTGACTGTTTTTGGTGTGTTATCATGACTGTCTGAAAGGATGGCGTACCTGTATCCACCACAGTTGTGGAGATCCTCTGAAAGACCCAGGGCCTATTTGTTCAGGTAACCCAGGGTCTGTGGTCGTAGTCTTAGAGTTTTAGTTTTAGATGACTGCAAACACGAAGGGGGAGATCTAAATAATTTTCTCTGATTTCCTGAGCATGCACAGTCAATTTTAATAATTTACTAGCTATCCTATCGTTCATGTTGACACGTGGAAAATGAAGAATCTTAATGTCATTCACGTAAACCCAAAGTGCTTTACATTAAAAAGAGCATTCACAAGTGTTAATAGAAATAGGAATACACAACAAGACATACAAGTGTGATCATACAAATTCACACACACACACACACACACACACACACACACACACACACACACACACACACACACACACACATACACACACACATACACTTAAACAAATGCCTGAGAAAATAAATAGGTTTTGAGTTTACTTTTGAATGTGGACACAGTTGTGGCAGACCTTAATCTAAGTGTCAAAAATATATTCAAAGTAAGTCACACAGTTTGATTAAAATGTCCGTCTGAAAACTCTCCCCCTTAAAATGTGTTTGACTCTGTAGCGTGTGTGTTTAGCTCTCAGCCTGTTCCTCCATGGGGGGTGAGAACACAGTCCAGCTCAGAGATCTCCTTTCAAACTTTTAATGATCCTCATTTGTCCTGAACACACTCAACGTCTCTCTCCATGGAGACCAAGTGGTGATTTACTGCCAGATTTCCATCAGAGCACCCCCTCTTTCTTTAACCTCTCAACCTGTGGCCCCTGTACCCAATCCCTGAGCTGGGCTGCTGCCTGATTGCTTTAGCAAACTGTAAAACTCTCTGTCCCTGTGCATTAGTTCAGCTGCTGTGTTGTGAAGTGTGCGTTAAAAGGTTATAGGTCGTCGTGCAGGGGGCTGTTGTGTACATCTGAATGGAAGTGGGATTGGTGGTAAATAGCCGGGGCTTCAGTCAGTGACTGTGTGGTATTTCCTGCTTCTTTTCTTTCATGCTACTGCTGCTGCTCAGAGATGTGTATGAAGCTTGCGGTGGCACTAACTGCTCCCTCATAATCCCTCAAATTAAAGATATAGACCAGAAACAGTTAAAAACCCTCTGAGGTCAAAAAGCATTTTCTCAATTTTTATATATTTTCTTAAATTCACATTTATTAAGGGTATTTGCATACAGTATAACTAACCCCCATGTGTTGCATATCAAAATGTTCAACAAACTCATCTTTCTAAATCGCAACGCCCAAATTTGTCAAATGTGTAAAGAGATAATTTGGCACTAAAGCTGCAAAATTGACGTTCACTTCTTTGGAATTCCTCAAATCCCGTGGAAAAAGAAACTTCACTTATGTCAATGAATTGTTTTGGTGCTTGAAATGCGTTTACCAAAGTCTTTGCTTCACAAAACATAGTGCAATATATTAATACATTAATAAATAATTGTATAATAAACACCTGAAATAAAATATTGTAAAGTTGCTTTTTGAGTAGAAGCACTGTTGTTCAAACACCGACGGAGGGTTAATGGTCATGTCTCTGACTTGTGTATGTGTGTTAAAGTTGGGGCACAGATAAAAATGTGAGCGTAGTAGCATAGTTTTTGTTTTTTAGATGTGCTTTTCAGTCTTTGTAATTAATGCTTCTAATAATCAGTGTCTGTTCACACTAACCAGGAGGTGAAGAATGCTTTCTGTGCTTAAGCCGAGGAAGACTGATGGCTGGTTTCTCCAAAAGGATGTGTTGTTTTTAAAGGTCCCATGACATGGTGCTTTTTGGATGCTTTTATAGGTCTTAGTGGTCCCCTAATACTGTATCTGAAGTCTCTTTTATATAGACCTTAGTGGTCCCTAATACTGTATCTGAAGTCTCTTTTATATAGACCTTAGTGGTCCCTAATACTGTATCTGAAGTCTCTTTTATATAGGCCTTAGTGGTCCACTAATACTGTATCTGAAGTCTCTTTTATATAGACCTTAGTGGTCCCCTAATACTGTATCTGAAGTCTCTTTATATAGACCTTAGTGGTCCCTAATACTGTATCTGAAGTCTCTTTTATATAGGCCTTAGTGGTCCACTAATACTGTATCTGAAGTCTCTTTATATAGACCTTAGTGGTCCCTAATACTGTATCTGAAGTCTCTTTATATAGACCTTAGTGGTCCCCTAATACTGTATCTGAAGTCTCTTTTATATAGACCTTAGTGGTCCACTAATACTGTATCTGAAGTCTCTTTTATATAGACCTTAGTGGTCCCCTAATACTGTATCTGAAGTCTCTTTATATAGACCTTAGTGGTCCCTAATACTGTATCTGAAGTCTCTTTTATATAGGCCTTAGTGGTCCACTAATACTGTATCTGAAGTCTCTTTATATAGACCTTAGTGGTCCCTAATACTGTATCTGAAGTCTCTTTATATAGACCTTAGTGGTCCCTAATACTGTATCTGAAGTCTCTTTTATATAGGCCTTAGTGGTCCACTAATACTGTATCTGAAGTCTCTTTATATAGACCTTAGTGGTCCCTAATACTGTATCTGAAGTCTCTTTATATAGACCTTAGTGGTCCCTAATACTGTATCTGAAGTCTCTTTTATTTAGTCCTTAGTGGTCCCTAATACTGTATCGGAAGTCTCTTTTATATAGATCTTAGTGGTCCCTAATACTGTATCTGAAGTCTCTTTTATATAGACCTTAGTGGTCCCTAATACTGTATCTGAAGTCTCTTTTATATAGATCTTAGTGGTCCCTAATACTGTATCTGAAGTCTCTTTTATATAGACCTTAGTGGTCCCTAATACTGTATCTGAAGTCTCTTTTATATAGACCTTAGTGGTCCCTAATACTGTATCTGAAGTCTCTTTTATATAGATCTTAGTGGTCCCTAATACTGTATCTGAAGTCTCTTTTATATAGACCTTAGTGGTCCCCTAATACTTTATCTGAGGTCTCTTTTATATAGGCCTTAGTGGTCCCCTAATACTGTATCTGAAGTCTCTTTTATATAGACCTTAGTGGTCCCCTAATACTGTATCTGAAGTCTCTTTTATATAGACCTTAGTGGTCCCTAATACTGTATCTGAAGTCTCTTTTATATAGGCCTTAGTGGTCCCCTAATACTGTATCTGAAGTCTCTTTTATATAGACCTTAGTGGTCCCCTAATACTGTATCTGAAGTCTCTTTTATATAGACCTTAGTGGTCCCCTAATACTGTATCTGAAGTCTCTTTTATATAGACCTTAGTGGTCCCTAATACTGTATCTGAAGTCTCTTTTATATAGTCCTTAGTGGTCCCTAATACTGTATCTGAAGTCTCTTTTATATAGATCTTAGTGGTCCCTAATACTGTATCTGAAGTCTCTTTTATATAGATCTTAGTGGTCCCTAATACTGTATCTGAAGTCTCTTTTATATAGATCTTAGTGGTCCCTAATACTGTATCTGAAGTCTCTTTATATAGACCTTAGTGGTCCCCTAATACTGTATCTGAAGTCTCTTTTATAGACCTTAGTGGTCCCTAATACTGTATCTGAAGTCTCTTTTATATAGACCTTAGTGGTCCCTAATACTGTATCTGAAGTCTATTTTATATAGACCTTAGTGGTACCCTAATACTGTATCTGAAGTCTCTTTTATAGACCTTAGTGGTCCCTAATACTGTATCTGAAGTCTCTTTTATATAGATCTTAGTGGTCCCTAATACTGTATCTGAAGTCTCTTTATATAGATCTTAGTGGTCCCTAATACTGTATCTGAAGTCTCTTTATATAGACCTTAGTGGTCCCCTAATACTGTATCTGAAGTCTCTTTTATATAGACCTTAGTGGTCCCCTAATAGTGTATCTGAAGTCTCTTTTATATAGACCTTAGTGGTCCCTAATACTGTATCTGAAGTCTCTTTTATATAGATCTTAGTGTCCCCCTAATTCTGTATCTGAAGTCTCTTTTATATAGACCTTAGTGGTCCCCTAATACTGTATCTGAAGTCTCTTTTATATAGACCTTAGTGGTCCCCTAATACTGTATCTGAAGTCTCTTTTAAATAGATCTTAGTGGTCCCCTAATACTGTATCTGACGTCTCTTTTATATAGACCTTAGTGTCCCCCTAATTCTGTATCTGAAGTCTCTTTTATATAGACCTTAGTGGTCCCCTAATACTGTATCTGAACTCTTTTTTATATAGACCTTAGTGGTCCCCTAATACTGTATCTGAAGTCTCTTTTATATAGACCTTAGTGGTCCCCTAATACTGTATCTGAAGTCTCTTTTATATAGACCTTAGTGGTCCCCTAATACTGTATCTGAAGTCTCTTTTATATAGACCTTAGTGGTCCCCTAATACTGTATCTGAAGTCTCTTTTATATAGACCATAGTGGTCCCTAATACTGTATCTGAAGTCTCTTTTATATAGATCTTAGTGGTCCCTAATACTGTATCTGAAGTCTCTTTTATATAGATCTTAGTGGTCCCTAATACTGTATCTGAAGTCTCTTTTATATAGATCTTAGTGGTCCCTAATACTGTATCTGAAGTCTCTTTTATATAGATCTTAGTGGTCCCTAATACTGTATCTGAAGTCTCTTTTATATAGACCTTAGTGGTCCCCTAATACTGTATCTGAAGTCTCTTTTATATAGACCTTAGTGGTTCCCTAATACTGTATCTGAAGTCTCTTTTATATAGATCTTAGTGGTCCCTAATACTGTATCTGAAGTCTCTTTTATATAGTCCTTAGTGGTCCCTAATACTGTATCTGAAGTCTCTTTTATATAGATCTTAGTGGTCCCTAATACTGTATCTGAAGTCTCTTTTATATAGATCTTAGTGGTCCCTAATACTGTATCTGAAGTCTCTTTTATATAGATCTTAGTGGTCCCTAATACTGTATCTGAAGTCTCTTTTATATAGATCTTAGTGGTCCCTAATACTGTATCTGAAGTCTCTTTATATAGACCTTAGTGGTCCCCTAATACTGTATCTGAAGTCTCTTTTATATAGACCTTAGTGGTCCCCTAATACTGTATCTGAAGTCTCTTTTATATAGATCTTAGTGGTCCCTAATACTGTATCTGAAGTCTCTTTTATATAGACCTTAGTGTCCCCCTAATTCTGTATCTGAAGTCTCTTTTATATAGACCTTAGTGGTCCCCTAATACTGTATCTGAAGTCTCTTTTATATAGACCTTAGTGGTCCCTAATACTGTATCTGAAGTCTCTTTTATATAGACCTTAGTGGTCCCTAATACTGTATCTGAAGTCTCTTTTATATAGACCTTAGTGGTCCCTAATACTGTATCTGAAGTCTCTTTTATATAGACCTTAGTGGTCCCTAATACTTTCCCAAAATTCCGCCTTGGTACAGAATTACAGAACCTAGAGCCAGTTCCACAATGAGCTTTCCTTAAGACGTGCCATTTCGGAGTCTGTAGCTATTGAGTAGGGAGGGGGGGCAAGTTGGAGGCTGGTGGTGTGGCCTTGACCAACTGCCACTTTGCTCCTTTGAAAGCCATGATGTCTCTCCCTCATGGGTGGGCAAAATTCTCTGGGCGGGCAAAGCAGAGACAGGGAGGTAACCTTGCCCCCTTATGACCTCATAAGGGGGCAAGGTTACTTCTTTATTCAAGATCGGCCCATCTGAGCTTTCATTTTCTCAAAAGCAGAGCAGGATACCCAGGGCTCGCTTTACGCCTATCACCATTTCTAGCCACTGGGGGACCATAGGCAGGCTGGGGGAACTCATATTAATGTTAAAAACTCATAAAGTGAAATGTTCATGCCATGGGACCTTTAACATAATCATGTCTATTAGATTAGTAGGCTGGTCAGTAGCTCTGTTAAAACAATGCATCCTTTAATACGCTTGCATTTCATTGGAGTGGTTTCATTCCAAAACTAATATGAATCTGAACTAAAAGCTGGTTATTAAAGGCAAATATTCATTTACTGCTGTAAGGATTAGTCGATGGGTTGACGGACAGAAAATACATCAACACAAATGTGATGTTTGAAGTTGGGCATTTACAAGGAAATGCCAAAAGTGATCTGGTTCCAGCTTCTTACGTTTTAGGAGTTGCTGCTTCTCTGTGTTTAACAGGATTGAAAATGAAATGTCTTTAGGTTCTGCTCTGTTGGTCAGACAAAACAAGCAAGAAATCTGTCAATCTAGGTAATTTTGATGGACATTTCCCCCCAACTATTTGATATGATTGTTATTGATTATAACATGTTATATGATTATTATTTGCATATGTATTCAATACAGACGTTTTACCTTAAATAGTAACATCACACCAGGCTAAAATAAAACCTCTCTGATGGCTGGCTGTATGCTCTGTAGTACCTGTAATCACACCAAACAGACAGGTCATGGCGTCCTGGTGTACACTTCTACATCGCTGCAGCAAGGTGAGACCTTAAACCACCGGATGTCAGTCAAAGACAGAATTTCAAGGGCTGTTTCAAGTTGCTCCTTCCCTTCCCCTGAGTGGCTTTGTCACTCTGTATATAAGAACTTGTTCTTAATGAATTGCCAAAAAACGATTGAAAAGCTCTTTAAAGCGTAGCTCTCGCCAAAATGCAACCTAGGGTCATTTTGTGAATGTACCCGAGTCAAATTTTCATTTAAAAGCATAATTAGGACTAAAAATCCAAGATGTTGGTGAGCGGAAAAACCAACAGTTAAAGTGAGTTGAAACCTTTCTTTTTAGTAAACTCTGTGGACACAAGCAATGTTGTCAATGCTGAGTTTATGTGTAGAGCCCCTGGTGAGACTTGGAGCAAAGTCTCATGTTGTGTCGAGCCTTCTTAGTGTTTTAAAAATCGGGATTTTAACGCTATTATAGCAATGCCCCTAGCACTCCGATTCAAAAAGCCATTTGACCGAAAAGGAGAATACGGTAAATCTTAAAAGTTAAGTTAATTATGCTTTTAAATAAAAGTTTGACTCAGGTACATTCACAAAAAGACCCTAGGTTGCATTTTGCATTTTTGTATTGATGCTGTCCAGAAATATTTGCCTCTCTGAGAATGGCAAATTAAATATTGTATTCAGACAATTAAAAAAAAAAGTTTTGGCATGAAACTGTCTTCATTTTCTCTGCACTGCATTCTTACATCTCCTGACTTCTGTTTCCTGTCTCTCCACTCCTTGCACTGGCTTTCCCCAGCTGGAAAACCGGCGAGTGGAACACCTGCTCGGTTACCTGTGGTGGAGGCTCTCAGGTGCGCAGTGTGCAGTGCGTTTCCCATGATGCCGCGGGGCCCCGCGTGGTGGAGGATGCCATTTGTGCTGCCAACGCCGAGGCACCGCCCTCTCTGCAGACCTGCAACATGCAAAAGTGCGCAGAGTATAAAGTGACTAGATGGAGCGCGGTGAGTGAACCGGTGAAACCGATTCAAATGAAAGCAAACAAACAATATGGGCCAAATTGCCTGTATTTCTACTTAATACAAAAATACTACATTTATTACCATATTTAGCATAGCATGACTAGCTTGTGAAGTCAAAGATATCCCACCTGCTGCAAAATAAAGAAATGAAGTCAAGATAAGTGAAAAACAAGTTATATATACTGTATATACTGTATCTATACTGTATATATACATATATATATAAAATGAACCTGATAATAAAAAGATTAAAGATTAAATAAAAAGATTAAAGATTAAAATAACATAAAAAGGAAGATCTTATTAAACAGGTCAAAAATGTTCTTCAAGCAGCAGACTACATATCCTTCACTTTAGCACAAAAGAAGAACATATCTTAAAAAAATATCTTCATAACAGTGGTAAGAGTGTTTTTGTTAAAGTTTGTCTTGTATTTATCTATGACGAAGAACAGATGCTTCTGTAACTGAATAATTATCAATAAAGTCTTACATGTAAAGCCAAGATTACATGAGAAGTCCAAACTGAAGCTAAAGTAAAGAAAAGTCTGATACTGTAAGCCTAACACGCACATTAGATGCAACATATTTTAATAATGAGTGCATTGGATAAAACTACAGTCTTAAGGAACACAAGCTGCAGAGTTTAGTCCAGTTTTTTCTTTTTAAATAATGCATGCTGTGTTGTCTTTTTCTTTTCTTGGACTTAATTTGAATCATATCAAACAGTGTCACCATTAAAGAGTAATGGGTGTAATATTATGTATGCTGTTGTGTTCCCAGTGCTCAGTGACCTGTGGTTCAGGTGAACAGACCAGGGAAGTCACCTGTGTTGGTTCAGCAGGAATGAGGCTGGAGGAAACATCCTGCAGCGCTCTGCTCCGCCCAACTGCCGTCCGACCCTGTGAGATGGCCGCCTGCCTGAGACAGATCAGCTGGCACGTCGGAGACTGGGGACTGGTGAGAGGGGATAGGGAACAGCAAGCAAAAACAACGCAGGGACACTCATGCGCAGTTACTAGAGTTGTTCTAATACTAGTATCGGAAATGTCTCAGATACTCCCTAAAATGCTGGTATCGGTATCAGCGAGTATGCAAGTCTATGCACCGATCTGATACAACATAATTGTGCCCTGAAAAAAATCTACCTCAAAGTACTTTATCATTATCCATTATGACTGGACTGTCTATGTAGATAATAAATGAAAGTTCTATGGCATTCAGTCTCTGTAATCTCTGTATGTATTTGTTCATGTTTTACAACCCATCCCATGGCATGAAAATGTCACTTTATAAGGTTTTTTAACATTAATATGAGTTCCCCCAGCCTGCCTATGGTCCCCCAGTGGCTAGAAATGGTGATAGATAAACCGAGCCCTGGGGATCCTGCTCTGCCTTTGAGAAAATGAATGCTCAGATGTGCCGATCTGGAATCTTGCTCCTTATGAGGTCATAAGGGGCATGGTTACCTCCCCTTTCTCTGTTTTGCCAGGGAATTTGGCCCACCCATGAGATAGAGACATCATGGATTTCAAAGGAGCAAAGTGTTAGTTGGTCCTCCAAAGAGCACCATGTCATGAGACCTATAATCTAAACCAGACCATACAACAATGATAGCAATCATATTACATCCATAGAGGGTTAGTAGTATACAGCTTTTAATGCATAATAATATACAGTATATACTGTATATATTGTCAGTATCGGCCGATATGTAAGCGGAACATCTCTAGCAGTTAATGTGGTTGAATGTGAGGTAATCATTTCTGTCTCTCAGTTGGACAGTTTTCATTGGTTCTAATCTCTCTCGGTTTTCCTTCAGTGTTCTAAGAGCTGTGGCTCCGGGTCCCGAGAGCGACAGGTGATCTGCTCTGACCGAGAGAGGAACCTGTACCCTGTGAGCCAATGTAACACCCACCCCAAACCCTCCACCATAGAGGGCTGCAACACCCAGTCCTGCTACAGTCCACAGGGTAAGTGCATGCAACACCAGCTTTTAAACTGGCTCCTCCTTACTCCTGCAACATGCATTGACTGTATTGCAAGATTGCACACATTGTTTGCATAATTTCGCATTTTTGCAATGTTATGTGTAAATATTCTACTTTACCTGTTTTTCAGAATAATGTACTTCATATTGCATTTCAATCAGAATCAGAATCAGAATCAGAATACTTTACTGATTTCCTCAGGAAAATTGTTAAGTTGCAGTTGCTCAGTCAAATAAGTAAGTGAGAAAAACTATTAAGTATAAAGTAACAGGTGAAAAATTAAAAGTAAAGTAAGAAAAGGTTAAAAAGATTACATTCCTATAATATACAATGGATGGTAATAAATCTAATGAGACTAGGGATCCTATTTTAAAGATCTAAGCGCACTGCGTGAAACGCCTGGCGCAGGTGTGTTTAGGGCTGCTGTGCATCCCTGTGTGTGTAACAAGCATAGTGTGTGCACAGTGCATAAGCCTAGGTGCATTTTACTAATGCGCTGTTAAAATAACAATGAAATGCTGTGCTAGTGACTTTAGACCAGGTTTTTGTTGGTCATAGGTATACAGTAGGTATAGGGCGCTCATTTCACACCTGCTTCCTAAAAAAAATACTGAAGGACACACAGGAATTCAGGTTTTGTGTTTGTAAATGAGTTCTGAAGATGAGTTCTGGAGTAAAGAATAAATGACTGAATCAACAAGAACCAGTTAGCATGACAGAAAATCCCAACACATTATCATAATTCCTGTCACTGTCAGCCCCCACCAACTTTATTTATGAAAAATGTAAAACTTAAATTGAAGAACACTTGCATTTCATTTTGACCAGAATACAAAAAGCCAACCAATTTTCTTTGTGAATGAATAATGTATTGTAAATAAACAAATGTTCTTCTTTAAAGTACAGGGGGCATGAGTATACACCCCCCTATGTTAAATTCCCATAAAGGTAGGCACATTTTTATTATTAAAGGCCAGTTATTTCATGCATCCAGGATACTATGCATCCTGATAAAGTTCCCTTGGCCTTTTGGAATTAAAATACTGTGGAATTTGTATTAGAAATCACAGACATATCTGTTGTTTTGCGCAGTTTTTTCAAGCCTCTGTCTGCAGCACCTTTCTGTTAAAAAAGTGTGAATCATGAGTTGAGTGTATCGTTTAAATCATGCTGAGCTCTCGTGTTTTCTTGTACGTCTTTGTGCAGTGGTACCCAGCATCCAGGACACACAAGGACACGACACCACACAGACTGTTTTCCAGCCTTATGTGCCAGACCACGCAACAGGTTGGCTTCTCTAGCTCTAATTATATCTTTTCCCCTTTAACTCATCAGCAATATCCCTCTAATGACTGAATAATAAATGAATACTCACACTCTAAGCATTTCAGACCCAAATCTAGATGTCAAGTCAAGTCAATTTATTTATAGAGCACATTTAAAACCAACCTAGGCTGAACAAAGTGCTGTAAAAACAAAGGAATGCAATAAAAATATAGACACAATGAACATCATATAAACAAAACACTTCTATACAAATCCCTAAACTAAATCATACGCCAAAGAATAAAGATGTTTTAGGACAAGACTTAAAGTGCCCACATTATGAAAAAAATCTGGGATGTGGGGCGTTATTTTGTGTCTCTGGTGCTTCTACACACATACAAACTTGAAAAAACTTGTTTTGAGTGAGATCCGGTTTCTGAACGTCCTCTGCCTTCAGTCTCCGGGTGAGCTGTTCAAAATCTGCACAGCTCTCTACGTCACTAGCTGAGATGAGGTGGTTAACCGGTTATCAATGGCACTGCTACAACACACACTAGTTGACCATAATCTCCAAAAGAACTACTTCCTGTCCCTGTTCTTCAGAAATTCCACAAGTGCCCCTTGTCTAGAAGAAGTCTCCCAGCTGATCCTGCCTTGGACTGACCAAAGTTGGAGAAAGAGTTATCTAGCTGATGGGATCTTACCGAGCTACTGAGCATGTGCGACAACCAACAAAGATAGGATAGAAGTGAAATGTCTCCCTCTGTAGTTAAAACAGAGACCTAAACACACAGGGTGAAAAGAGCATCTGCAGCAATGTGCAGTACAACAAAGATTTTGAAAATGAAACCATGTAAACCTATTCAAAATACAATTATGAACCTGAAAATGAGCAGAATATGGACACTTTAAAGATTTCGGCAGGAGAGGAGGGCCTAATATGAATGGGAAGTTTGTTCTCTGGGCCACAATGGAGAAGGCACGATCACCCTTCGTTTTCATCCCAGACTGTGGAAAAGCTAAAAGTAAGTGATTAGACAATCTAAGGTTCCTGGAGGAGAGATGTAGGGTAAGGAGATCAGCAAAATATAAAGCAGCCAATCCATGTAATGCCTTAAAAACAAGTAATATTACCTTAAAATCGGTTCTATATTTGATCGGTAACCAGTGAAGGGAAGCCAATATCGAGGAGATATGATCCCTCCATCTGGTACCAGTCAACAATCTAGCAGCCGCATTCTGGACAAGCTGCAGGCATGATATGTTTATATTATGTATGTATAGTATATGGTATATATATATAGTATGTATATATTATATTACCATCTCGTAACTGCAACTTTTATGGTTCGTACCAAACAAAACAAGGTTATTGCACCCTGATAATGGCTTCCACTCACTTCCCCTGCACCCTCTCCTCTCCTCTGATATAACTCCTGTCACTATGTGCCCATCGCCTCCGCCCACCCCACCACCACCTCCCCACCCAGCCCCTGTCCCAGCACTAATTATCCAAGCCTGATTGACATGTTTTCAGGGTTCCATTAGGCATTGTTGGCCTGATTAAAATATTTCCGAAGCACTGAAGTGTGCCAGGGCTGGCTCGTTTTTGTTTTTGGCATGTTCTGGCATTCTGCAGCACCGTCCCACTGGTCAGGAATTTCAAGTTTGGGGGTCCTGTCTGATTGTTTATTCACAGTGCAGTTCTTGTCACATTTCTGTTCCCTGCATTATCTTTGCTTTCAAATGATGACGAAATGTATGTATGCGTTTTGTAGCCGTTACCTTTTCACGTTTTTTATGTTTCGGCTTCCTGTGAATTCTCACTGTGTGGCTTAGAATCTGTTATACATGTCTAAAGCAATGTGTGAATGTTTTTTGTCTATATGTTAATTTGCCTCCCGCTTGGTTTCATCGTAGCCCGCCGGCCAGAGACAGATCCAACACGTACAAACACAGTCCAGGACCCTCACGGCTCCGCCCCGGCCCTCCACTGCAGCCAGTCCTATTACGGCTGCTGCCCAGATGGACGTAGCTCAGCCGGGGGACCCCAGGGTCTGGGCTGCCCACATGTCCCAGCTCCCCCTCCTGCCCAGCCACACTGTGCCCACACCAGGTATCCAGCCTGTCATTTCACTGTGGTTGAGGTTACATATGGAGTCTGTTTTTGTCTGGGGGTCACTTTTATAGCACTCTAACCAGCCATTGGTTGGCATTACCACGACCACAGTAGATCCCACTAAGTGATCAGAGGCTAAGCTTTTCTTCAAAATGTCAAAGTTGCAAAGTTATTTTTGGCACAAACGTTCCGTACAAAGTGTTTCATTGTTTGTGCTTGTCTTTTTTATTTGTTTTGTTCTGTGTGTCAGTTATGGCTGCTGCCAAGACCGGTTGACGGCTGCTCAGGGCCCCAACAGGGAGGGCTGCGCCGAGTATGCTGCCCCTGCACCCACTGTAAGCAAACATGCATGAAATTCTTACAGTTACGTGGTACACATGCAGGGTTTTCCCTTCCGTTATAAGGCTTAGGTGCAGCACCCAAGCAGTTTTGAGCATCAGATCTAATAAATGTAGTTGGTCCTTAGTGGGCTTTGAGCTTTTTGAGAGTTAATTATTTATTATCTGCTCTAGCTTTTTGTCAACATTTAGACACATATACATTTTATATTTTTTGTGAAAAAGTAACATTTTCTTAAAGGAGGACCCAGAAACGGGCACCTAAGTCTTCCAGAAACTAAGTAAACACACTGCACATGTTTGCTGACAAACTCTTCTATACAGCAGTGACCTGACTGACCATAAATCCTTTCTTCTAATTTCTCATGTCGCATGTCCTCAGGCTGCTCCTTCTCTCCCCACTGAGAATGCAGCGCAGTGCCGACTCACCACCTACGGGTGCTGTTATGACCGCACCACACCTGCAGGAGGACCCAACGGGGAGAGCTGCCCCAGCCCACCCAACCACAGTAAGAGACTCTGAAGTTGCAAATACATTCATACACATTGTTCTCTGCTTTTTTTGTGTTCTTAAACTCCTAATTGTGAAGAGTACTACTTGATCAATGGTCATCAACTAACAATAATTCCCATGTGGATCTGTCTAGTATAACCTTTTATAACCACTAACATGCTCCACTGACATCATATAGTGCAAGCAGGGGATAATATACAGAACATTTTCACTTTTCCTGTCCAAATATCCCCAGTTGACCTAAGCATTTAAATTCACAACATCATTTAAATCCAGTCAGGTCATTGGATTAGATCCAATTTGTTATTTGTTAAAGCCTCTGAACATTCACACATGTTTTTTTTTTAGTTCTTCTGGCTGATAAGACCTCTGCTCAGGTTGAAGGTAGGCCAGAGCTTTGATGGGAATAAAAATGATAATGGTGTCATGTGTCCTCCCCTAAGATGTGCAACAAAGCTAAAAAGAGACCCAGGAAGATGTTTGTCAATCACATGCCAACACAGTCCTGGGGAAAGGACTAATCAGCCAGAATAACTAAAATCACCTATGTGGATGTTCAGGGCCTTTAAAAGATTGATGAGAAAAAGAAGAGAACGTTTTTTAATGCTTGGATAAAATTGAGATAGAAAAGTATTAAAGTAAGTAAACTTAGTAGGTTTTCCAGGAGCTTTAAATTGTAAAAGACGTTTTTTTTCCATTGATGAAGACGGGTGATACAGTGAAAATGCAGGAAAAGCTATTGATTTGTCCTCGAAGTGCATCCTGAAGACTTGATGTTGGTAACGTTGTCCTATTGTGTTTCTGTGCTGTAGTTGAGCACTCCATCTGCTCCCTGCCTCGTGCTGCCGGCTCCTGCAGCACCTGGACACCACGCTACCACTACGACGTCCTCACCTCCAAGTGTCTGCACTTCTGGTTTGGAGGTTGCCATGGCAACAGCAACAACTTCATGACCCGGGCTGATTGCCAGAGGGCGTGCCAGTTGCCTTCACCGAGCCAGCAGGGCCCGGGGCCGCTTGTTCCCCCCAGAGAGCCCACTCCTAGAAGAGAATCCACCCCTGGAAGCGCCACATCTGGAGGAGGAGGGTCAACAAGTGTGGGGTCCCGTAACATGGGGAGGATTTTCACAGTGCAGGGAGGCACCGGCACCGGCAGACAGGCCACCAGTGCCGCATCACATGCCCACAGAGCTAGAATCCACCTGCGCCCCCGCAGACCTTCCTCTGCTACTGCTGCACAGCACGTGGGCCCGGCAGCGAGGTAAGACCCAGAAGGCCCAGGGAGCATGGCCAAAAGTTCACTCCCTGCCCAGCCCCGTCTCCACTAGTCTCATAATGATGGTAACAGCCATCCTACCCCTGCTGAACGAGCCCCACCCAGTCCACTCAGTCCTGCTGAGTGCGAGTGGGGCCAAAGAGTGAGCTGAAGGACACGAATCATGTCCATCATTCACTTACCCTATAAAATATGATGATGAAGTCCAAGTTAAAGTTGTTAATCATTGTGTTTATGTGTAAAATACTCCCAGGTTGCATGGTCCTCCAGAATCCAGAATTAGGCACAAACATGTTTAATATTCCAACAAAAAGGTTGTATTTTTAAATGTCTTCAGTAAAATCTATTAATTACCAATGAAGCATCTGTACGGGTAAAAGCAAGAGAAATGAAAACAAAGACCAAATAAATAGCCTTCCTTTCCATGCTGAGACAGAATAAGCAAACCCAAAGAGTAACTTAACACCCCCCTGTGTCTTATTTTTGCTGCAGTGGTGTAGAAGTGTACTTCAGGGTGTGTCAGAACATCATGACATGGTGTGGTTACAAATGCAACCGACCCCAAACCTTTAACCAGAGAAGGCCTGTTGTTAAGTTACTCTATAAAGACTTATATATGTACTTTATTTTACGCAATATTCTTTTTTTCAGTATGTAGATGCACATCTTTTTTGTAATGCTCATATAATCTGAACCCCTTGCATTGTCAAATACAACCACTACGCTACTGTACCTCTAGCTCCACAGACTCTCGCTCTCACTCTTGCAACACCTTGTTTCTTCCTTTTGAATTTGACAAATTGTCTGGAGAAGTCGTCGACCTCACAGCGACCCTAAAAAGGACAGCTCTTTTTCATTTAATGCTTGTGGGACTTTTCACTGTCTGTGTGGAGTTAGAGTTAGTCGTCTTGTGCTTATGTGTGCCTGCTACCTCACTGTGTTGGTCGCCATCACCTTTGTGCTTTGTTTTGTCACCTTGATGTCACTAGATCACACTAATAAAGGTTTTGCTGGGATGCTTTATGTTGTTGGTTTTGTGTTGTCACTAAATTCTTTCTTTTTCAACCTTACAATTGTGTAATTGGGTGTATTAGCTACATCAGGGGGCAGCAACCTTGGGCACGGAATGACATGCAGTAAAGGGCCGCAGGTCGGAGTCAAACCTGGGCCTGCTGGGTCGAGGAGTAACCCTCTATATATATGGGCGCCCGCTCTGCCAACTGATATACCCGTGCGCCCACATTCACGGTACTTTGATTGACTTTTCCCCCCACCCGTATTCATTAAATATGAAATAAGCTAAAAAAAATAATACTGCCTGAGCGGGCTTGTTAGATGACTGATCTGATACGGCACATGGATTAATGAGATCATTTTTAAAATGGCACTTCATTTACAAAGGTTGCTGACCACTGGGCTACATAATAGGTTTAAGCTTTCTTTTGGGGATGTTGCAAGTTGCTGGGAACTTACTTTGGGTTTATTCTGGTTTAAAAAAAACTGTCTTTAAATTGTAGTGCACTGAATAAGTGGCCTCGTCACTTTTTATGTTGCATGGGCTGTCTGTGAGCCAAAGCTGCGTTTCCTCTCTGTCTTTTCTCTCTGATAATCTTGTGAAGCCAGATTGTGGGCGCTCTTTATGCTTGCTTTGGTGACTGCTGATAAAAGTACCAAGAGTGGAGCATAAAGTGACTCTTTCATTCTCTTTCTCACTTCAATCTTCCAACTTTTTCCTAATCATCCATCCTTCTTTTCCTCCTTTCCTTCCTTTGCTTCCTTCTGTCCTGGTATCCTGCTCCTGTATCCTCAGTATGACCCTGGGAGAAGTGAGCATTGATAAGACGGACCCCTCCACAGTGGAAGCTTTAGTGGGCCAGACAGTTGTGCTGCCCTGCCGAGTCAGCCCGACGCCGTCCTCCACTGTCAGTGTCCAGTGGAGAAGAGACGGCATCCCTCTGTCTACTCACAGGTCAGTTGAAGCACACATGCAGTATATTTGTTAAGGCTTTCTGTCAGCATTTGGGATTATTGTCTACTTTTTATTTCTATGTTCCTTAGGCATCACCAGCAGCCCAATGGTTCCCTGTTAGTTGGTCCTCTGACTAAAACGGACTCTGGTTGGTTCCTGTGCGTGGCTACTCGTGAACAGGAGAGAGACCACCGCTACATTTACCTGTCTGTCTCAGGTAATGCAAACCGGGCTGGGCAATATATATTTTATAAATTCAAAAGCTGAATGGATAAAAACAGAGATTAGAATATGGTTGCCTGGGTAGCTCAGTTGGTAGAGCGCGCGCCCATATGTAGAGGTTTACTCCTCGATGCAGTGGCCGCGGTTTCAAATCCGACCTGTGGCCCTTTGCTGTATGTCATTCCCTCTCTCTCTACCCTTTCATGTATTCAGCTATCCTATATAAATAAAAGCCCCAAATAACCTTCAAAAAATAAGAATATCCAGTAACTGGCACATCTTTCAAGAGGGGAGCGCTCAAAGAAAGCTTCTGAGAAAAAACTCAACCGGTGTGCAATCGGCTAATTGGGGCCAGATTCGGTCAAAACATTAATTTGACCGACTTTAACCCCAATTAGTCCGTCACACGAAAATCCCGAAGATTGGGAAGCCCTGATGTCATGGATGATGTCAGGGGTTGTGTCAGAACAAGCTGACCTTAAAAAAAGTTAGCCGGTCATTATGCATGATGTGTTAATGTGACATTATGTAAGGGAATTATGACGGGAACATTCACCCACATTATCAGGCACTGATGTGAGAAATCTAAGGATGTGTGTGTGTGTGTGTGTGTGTGTGTGTGTGTCATAGAGGGATCCTCTCAGCTGGTTCCCACCTCACTGCCCAGAGATGGTCCTCTCCCTCGGTAAGAACAATCTAACAAAAAGGCTTTCTACATTGAATATATAAATATATAATATATAAGAATATATAATATAAAAAAGAAAATGTACAGTCACTTGAACTTTTTACAATCTGGAAAACACCAAGTTTTGAACAAAAAAAGAAAAGAAAAACGATACAGTGCACAGGTATATATATACTGTATATATACCTGTTTTTACTTATACTACTTATATATATATATATATATATGTGTGTGTGTGTGTGTATATATATACAGTATATATATATATGTATATACAGACAAGAAACTGAAGATTATAGACACAAAATTCCAAACTCTGAGAACCTTTATATATTGTATTCTTTAACATATAATAAATGTGTGTAGCTGTAATGTAATGAAATGAAACAGCCAGTAACTGCCTGTTACTGTTATTTCTCTTAGGTTCAGTATTGAGCGGTCAAGCTCATCTTTGCTGGAAATGCGAACGGGACAAACTGCCAGACTGTCCTGCACCATCGTCCCTTCCTCAGCGCTTCAGTCTGTCAACATTCAGTGGACTAAAGATGGACACACCCTCAGTGACTCCAGGTAATTATCCCACTGCTCTACTAATGTATGCACAGTATCTGGTAAATATCTGGTTGTGTTTCTAAGCAATTGTCAAAGTCCAGAGAAAAGAGACACAAAACCAGGGGGTCTGGGGGTCCTCTGCCAGAAAAATGTTCCTGCATTTCTACATACATTTAGGGACTATGATGATACAAAATCCAGGAAATAATTAAGTTGGTCATAATGATAAAATCTGCCTGAAAGAATAGTACTAAACAAATGTATAAGAAAAAGAGGCCTTACTTTCTTCATTGATTATATAGGGGCTGATAGACAAGACTTGACAGAATCATTTTATATAATCAAAAATGTTCACCATTTGAAAGTGGGGAAGACACAAACGGGATTTTGAAAAGTGTGTGTGTGTCTGTGTGTGTGTGTGTGTGTGTGTGTGTGTGTGTGTGTATGTGTGTTTGGGGGGGAAGGGGCATGTCCCCCTTGTCCCCAGTGAAAATTAGGCCTCAGGTTGACTCTCTGCTGTGTTGCAGGTATAGCCAACATTCAGACGGCACTCTGACCATCGGCTCTGTGAAGTCTTCAGACTCCGGCATGTACACATGTACCGCCTCCACCCAGCAGCAGCTGGAGCAGAAACAGCTGCAGCTCAGAGTCCAAGGTCAGTTCCATGGTTTGCCATCAAACTGAACACATAACATACAGTTTGGACCGTGATCATGAGCAGTGTTATAATGAATAGTACAAGTACAAATACTCTGTTACTGTATTTAAGTTGGATATTCGCGTAACTGTCCTTTACTTCGTAATTTATATTTCAGGATTTTTTTTTACTTTTACGCCTTTTTACTAAATTAAATGTATATTTTTACTCCAATTTTCCCTAAGCATCTCCGTAACTACAAAATAAATTCAGAGGAAATTAGTAAAAATGAAAAAAAAACAGGTTTTGCCCCTAGATTGCAAGTTTGTGCACGGTCCATTCCAGTTGGTGATGTGATGCAAGCCAAGCCAAATTCCTTGTTAGGGCCACTTACTTGACTATAAATCCTTTTCTGATTCTTATACAAAGCAGAATAGGAGGAGTAATAATAACGTGGCTCAGAGGTAGAGCTGTTGCCTGCCAAACAAACACTTGCAAGACACTGAACCCCGAGTTGGCCCTGATACTGTGCCATAGGAGTGTAAATGTGTGTGAATCTGATGAGCCGGTGGCATCTTGTATGGCAGCCTTGGCCTCGGCATAGTGTGTGAACACAGTGTGTGAATGGTGAGTGGTTCCTGTACTATGTAAAAGCCCTATATAAAAACAGTCCATTTACAGGTTACTTGAAGGTATCTACATAAGAGTGACATGACACTGTCATGAACGTGCCATAAACATTATAAATGAGTCATAAACGTTTATGATATAACGCTTCTTTTTAATGTATACGTTGTCATGGTGCGTGGTCACGGAAGGCTTGTATCATGTGGCTGCGCCTACAGTTTGTTTATTTAGGATCCTCATTAGCTCCTGCATTGGAGGTGCTATTCTTCCTGACGTTCTTACAACTCACGTGAAAATGTGGCAATGCAATAATAAAATACACATAACTACATCATAAACAAACACATAAAATGAAAAAAATTGTAAGACAAAAAAACATACACTATCATTTCATGACAACTCATATAAAATAACAGAATACACACACACGCAGACACATAGACAGCTCCACCATTGCAATCATCCTTACATTTAGGTTGAACATATTTTTAAGACATACTATCATCACATAGCATCTCTTTCATCATGTTCAGACACATCTCACAATTGAACAGACAGATGTTGTTAAGCCTCAACCAATGTTTCATTGTCTACTCAACTTCTCTTATCAATATATGTATTATATATATATATATATATATATATATATATATATATATATATATATATATATATATATATATATATATATATATATGTATATATATATATATATATATGTTTTAACTGAACTTTTAAATCTTTTACTGCTTTCTTGTGTTATATGTTCAGGTAACACATTCCATTCTTGCATTTACTCAAGTACTGCTTTCAAGTCCTTTACACCAGACTGATCATGAGTACTCATTTATCGATGGTGTAATTTCATTATTAAGCTCCAGCAGAGATCAGTGTACAGTATGTAATTGGCATGAGAGTAGACAGTGGGTTCTGTTCTGAAAATATTCTGAATTATTATCCCCAGAATAATTCAGAATAGTTCAGTGTGGGTTCATAAGGGTGTAAGGATAGTTAGACTAAAAAAAAAAACCTTGTTTATATATTATAAAAATGATTTTGTTCTGGTTTTCTTATCCAGCTGACCTAAAGATCACCACAGCTCCTAATAACATCCAGGTGTCTGAAGGCAGCACAGCTTTCCTCCCCTGTGTGGTGTCAGGAGACAACGTCAACATTGGCTGGTCCAGGTAATCATTATTTGGGTGGGTGGCTGGGGTGGGGAGGAGGGGGGTAAACATTATACATTCTTACATTATACATCTGTTTAGTCTGGCTTTTAATAAAACACACAAGCTCAAACTTGAAATAAGTTCTAATGTCTGTTGTGGAGTTCAAATAATTTAAAAAGAAAAAGAAACTATTCTGGATTTTCTTACGTCCAGAAAAATGACTTTGATAAGGTAGAAGTAGTCCTTTTCCTGAGTTGAGTTTTGTAAAAATAAGGACACAAAGCCTTAACTGGCTGTCTCCTCTTTGACTACAGGAATGGCATTCCAGTGCGTCCAGACGGGCGTACCATCCTGATGTCCTCTGACGGCAGCCTGATCCTGAATAACGTAAAGCCATCAGACGAGGGGCACTTACACCTGCAACGCTTACACTGGCATCTACTCTGTGAGTGCCACGGCCAAAGTTAGAGTCTCTAAAGACACACAACAAGGTGAGGATAACATGTTTTATGCACACATTTGCAACATTCAATGTAATTCAATTCAATTTTATTTATAGTATCAAATCATAACAAAAGTTATCTCGAGATACTGTACAGATAGAGTAGGTCTAGACCACACTCTATAACCTACAAAGCCTTAACAATTCTAGTAATTCCCCCAGACAGACCCAGGCTCTTGGTAGGCGGTGTCTGACAGTGCCGGTTGTCACAATAAAGATAATGGAACATTGACTACAAATAGTAGTCATAGTAGTTCATGTCATAGCAGGGCATTGCAGGGCGTTACAGGGTGTAGCGTGGCATACCATAGCAGAGCATAGGTGAATGCAGCAGGGTTCAGCAGGACGCAGCTGGCATCACAGAACTTAGCAGGGTGTAGCCCGGGGTGCAGCAGGACCACGGCGACAGCTGCAACCAAGATCTTGTTCCCATCCTAATCCAAGGAAATATGATGGGCAAAAACATAGTGCCCATTTGAAAAAGAAAAAATAGTCATTGTTTGAACCAGATTCCCCAGATTCTCCTGGTTTGTATTTGTGAGTGTGATACACAATCAGAAATAGGTTGCTTTTGAGCTTTAACATCTCAATTACAATTAGTTTTAGCTTCTTGTTTTTTCAGAAACATGCTTTAAACCCTTATTTTGACATCAGTGGCCCTAAGCCAGGAAGATTTTTTTATTGTTTCATTTCAGCATTCTGACTTCCACTATTTGAATCACTGAAAGAAAATGGGAGATATAGGCGACAATTTAGAGATGTGGAACCAGACTGATGAGGCTGATGTTAGTATGTTAGGATGTTAGTAGATGTCAGTTTTGTACCATGCAGGTGAACAAACAAGCAAAAACAAAGTGTAGCAATGTGACACTCAGTACGTTTACATGCACGTCAATATTCCACTATTATTCCGAATATAACAATATTTCTAATTTGATACAAGTCATAACAGAATATTCTGGTTGGATATTCCTAATAAGGCCTTTCCCTGAATATAGTATTTTCCGATTAAGACGTGCATATTCTGGCATCATTCGGGTTTTAGAGGCCATAGAGATAGGCATGGGTAACTGTCCATAAGATCATCTCTCAATGCATATCAGACCAGCTATTAAGCTAACTGAAATAAAACCATGCCGATCTAGGTATGTTGAAGGGTATGTGATGATGTGGGGGGGGGGTTATTATAATTCCAAAGGCCAAGGGAACTTTATCAGATGCATAGTATCCTGATCCATGAAATAACTGGCCTTTAATAATAAAAATGTGTCTACCTCTAAGGGAATTTAAAGTAGGGGGGTGTATACTTATGCACCCTGGAAGAACATTTATTTATTCACAATCCATTATTCATTCACAAAGAAAATTGGTGTCCTTAAAAGGTTGAATTAAGGCATTAAGATCACTTTCCATAAGATGTTTTTTTATTCCTTTTTTTAATCAACTTTAACATGGGTGTGTAAACTATTCTACGCACTGTGTGTATGTGTATATATATATATATATATATATATATATATATATATATATATATATATATATATATTTTCATTCATCATCATCAAGGACAAATAAATTAATATTCAAAACATCAGAACTTTAGAATGTTCCTCTGTTCTGGCAATAAAACACATTATTATCATATTATTTTAGTGAGAACTCATAAATAACTACAAATAACTAATGTTAGGGAAATCTCTTTATGTTTTGTAATGTGTTTCTGGATTATTTTTTTTTAAATATATATTGGAATATCAGAATATTGGCTTTTTAAATAACCAAATCTTTGTATCTGCCTTAAAAATCCTTTATCAGTCGGGCTCTAGTCTCAATCTGGGTTGTTACTGCAGGCTTTTTGGTCAGCTCTGTGCGTTGCTATGGTTTCTGTCCACAAACCAACCAGCTAACAGTTTGCAAGGCTGCAGACCCGATAAGAAGGGGAAACACAGCTACTTTTGAACATGATCAAAGACTTGGATATCAACAGGTATTTAGATCTACGTGCACATATTGCTACACTGATCTTTTCAAGAAGCTGGTTGAAGGAATGAACCAGGAACGCTGTGTTTGCACAGTCCAACAAGTCCACCACCCCTGGAAAACTTTGAAAAAATCTTGTTCTGCACGGCTACATGTAAACGGGAATATTAGTGGAATATTGACTTTCCTTAACCATGTAAACATCTTAGTCGCAATATCGTCTTTTTTGGAATTAGGGCAAAAACTGGAATATTATATGTTCATGTAAACGTAGGCCTACTAATTGTGATTAACGTATATTCATTTAAGATGAATTCACTTTACAGAACACCTTGTATGTTTTTGTTGTTCTTTTGATGTATTGTGAGTATGAATGTTATGGATGTATGTAGCCTATTCTATCTCATGTACCGTAATATTACTATGAAATAATAGACCCCAGGAAGAGTAGCTTCTGTTTAACCCTTGTGTTGTCTTCCCATCAAAATTGGAAAAAAAAAACTTTTGTTGACACTTTTTAATCAATGTTTTTAACTTTTTCTTACATTTTTGTCCCATTTTTCAATGTTTGTCACTTTTTTTTACATTTAACACTACATAACACTAACTTATTAACTTTAGTTTTACAGTTATTTTTGGAATTTATGATCAATAAACCTCATTTCTAGGAAATTATACCTAATGTTTGAGTTAGAAAACCAGAAATTAGGAATTATTCAGACTAAAATTAGAGGAAAGTATGTTGATGATAATCACAGACTGGAATATGTCAACTTTTACTCAATACTATTTCAAAACCACTTCAATTTTCCTCTCCAAATGCTATAAAATTGAATAAGACACCCTGAAAGTAAAGATTTGTACTTGCCAAAGAGCGTTGTGTGGAATCAATCATGTTATATTGGGTATTGAACTGATTTTATGTGGCACTAAAAAGAGGAAATGTCTTTCAACTGTGCTGCAGGTAATGATGTGCCTCCAGAATGCATGGACCAGCCGGAGCTTGCCAACTGCGAGCTGATAGTTTACGCTTCGACTTTGCTCCAACTCGTATTACTCCAGCTTCTGCTGCGCCAGCTGTACCAGGCACTCACAGAACAACGGCAGGTTGGGTCGGCGAGGCTGAAGCCGCACAGGGTTTAAAAACTGTGGGACGGGAAATGTTAAAGCTGTTTTTGGGAGGACTGCATTTAAAACTGCAAGGACTGCATTTAAAACTGCAAGTCACACAAACTGAAGTCTGTGCAATTAGTCGAATTGTAATCACAAAAACAGTGTAATCAGAAAAAAAATGATAAATTTGCACATTATGTTTTGCAAGTAAACTCTTGTGTTCTGAATTTTAAAAAAAGGGAATGTCAATGTTTGTTGAACCGTTTCTCTGTTTTTTAAAGGGGTGCTAAGCATTTAAGCCATTTCTTCACTTTTTTCTCTACAGAGCCCCCCCTACAGGTTTCTCTATAGAGACCCACCTACTGGTTTCTCTATAGAGCTCCCCCTACAAGTTTCTCTATAGAGCTCCCCCTACTGGTTTCTCTATAGAGCTCCCCCTACAAGTTTCTCTATAGACACCCACCTACTGGTTTCTCTATAGAGCTCCCCCTACAGGTTTCTCTATAGAGCTCCCCCTACAGGTTTCTCATAGAGCTCCCCCTATAGGTTTCTCTATAGAGCCCCCCCCTACAGCTTGGGAATAGATATTTGGCAGCTCCTATGTTAACTTGTGTCTGACCCCTCCCTCGGTCAGTCTGCTGTTTCTTTTTTCAACGTTCCCCCGACAACGCTTTTCTAGCTTTCTGCTTCTTTTTTGCCTGTGCCATGACGATAGTGGGAAAACTCCATTGCTACCTTGTTAGCCGGTTCCTGAATGGGCGTATGTGTGCAGCGCTGTGAAGTAATTTGCTACATCGCGAGACCTGGTATCACGTGATACTACCTGAAAATGAGGCCAGTAACTCCCCAGCCCAAAGTTGCAAGGGTTTTTTTTCCGCTCACAGGCACTTGGGGGGAGACAACCACCATTCAACGCAAAAAAAAGTCATATAACCATTCCTATGACTCCGAAGATGTTCAGTTAATGTAAATTAAGATAAAAAAACTGCATAGTTCCCCTTTAAGTTCAGCATCTTTCAAAAAATTTAACGAGTAATCGTGTTAAATAATCGTGTGATTATGATTATTTTCCTAAATCGAGCAGCCCTAATTACAATTAAAGACTGAAATGAAAAAAAGGGGATGGATTACTGTGGATGTAGTTAAATCTGTGAACCCAGAGTTCAGGGACTCCGTTTGTACACTGCTGCATTAAACACTGAATATGGAAACATTAAACAGGTGCCTAAAAACAATAAGTAGGCTACTATGTCTGCCACATCTTTCAAATAACTTATTTACTCTTTTGGATGTACTCTACATGTTCTCTGTTTTCTAGAGAATGATTTTACTTTCAGGTCATTGAAAGGATGTCTCTGCTGTACTATTTTGACCACTGCTCTTTTTTTTACATCAATGTTTTTGGCATTTCACTGATACTGTGTTGTATTTTCTCTTTGTTTGGTTTATTTTGATGTAATTATTTGATAATAAAAATCATATTTTGATAAAAGCTCCTGGTGGTTTGGACCACTGTGTGACTTGGTGTTCCCGGTTAGTACCACAGGGTGGCGCTCAACAAGACAAATGACATACTAGACTTTTTCTTTCTATGTGTCGGTACACGATCCGTCCTGCCTGCACGATCCGTTCTGCGCATGTACAGATGATATCATGATGAACGCGGATTTACGACACTGTGCGATCTGTTCCCATAGACAGTTAAAGAAAGTCTGTTTGCCTCTAAAGCTATTGTTAGTTTAGCTAACAGCTAATTCGGCTAACCACTAGCTGAGACAGCATGTAAAAGACCCTCAAAACTTAAAATAACTGTTTAAATATAACAGCTGTTACGTCAGTTCTACTTTACTTGTGCTCATATAAAATACAATCACACAATACTTGTCTTTATTATTACTGTAAAGTCTCAATTTAGCCGAACGGTCAGCCTGTTAGCCGAAATAGCTGTTAGCTAAACTAGCGTCAGCTTCCCGGTAGAGGCTAACCGTTCTCTTAGCTAATACATCAGTACACGATCTGTCATAGTTGTAGCAGTTAGCCATTAGCCTCATGGATATATTGACAGGACGGTTAGCCTCCACCGCCGTTAGCTAACCGCTAGCTTTGTCAATGTCAATGTCAATGTAAATTTTATTTCTATAGCACATTTAAAAACAACAACAGTTGACCAAAGTGCTGAACAGGGTTGATGTCAAATACATATATAACAAGTGTAAAGATTACTAAAACCAAAGTACATCACAGGGAGACAAACAACAACAGTTTAAAAAAACATCGAATCCAGGTTAACGAGGGTTAAAAGCTACAGCAAACAGGTGCGTCTTAAGCAGCGATTTAAACGTTTGTAGGGTCTGTGCAGCTTTGATATGCATGGGGAGGTTGTTCCATAGTGAGGGGGCGCGCCCACTGCAAAGGCTCTATCGCCCTTAGTTTTTAGCTTTGATTCAGTCTACAATAACATTACTTAAACTAAACAGTGGGAATAGCAGCTACAGCTAAATTAAGACTTTTTAAGTGATTGTGTTTTAATTGAGCACAAGTAAAGTAGAACTGACGTAACCACTATTATATATTATATATAATGCTGTTACATTATATAATATATACAGTGAGGAAAATAAGTATTTGAACACCCTGCTATTTTGCATGTTCTCCCACTTAGAAATCATGGAGGGGTCTGAAATTGTCATCGCTTGGACGGGGGTGCTAAGTAGCAGCTGTTATGTCCATTTAAAAGTACTGGACCGTGACAACCTAGAACCGTCCGGGGAGGTTGCATCGGACAGCAAAGAGGCAGTGGTCATCGCTTCTCGGCCTTTTGGCTAAGACTGCGATCATCCTCCTATTTCTGGACAAAACTCTTGCCTATTTGTGGCCTAGTTTTGTAGTACCAGGTGTTTGGAGGATATTCAAAACATTCCTTATGAACAAATTTCATCTTGTTTGTAGTTGAAATAATTTCACTCCGGAATTCATTGGTCCAGAGGACTTGTAGTCTGCCGGATAGCGACCAGACCAAACGAGAAAGGTAAGTGTGTTTTTAGTATTTATTGGTCAGGCTTTATTTGGTTGTTTTAGCTCAGTGTTTTACTTATTTTTAGATTCCTTGTTGCTTTAGGCGTTTTAGCTTCCTTTATCCCTTTTATAGTGTGGTGCCTCCACCATGTCGGCCAACCATGCCGGCATGCGGAGTCACCACAGTGTCCAATTTACTTTTCACGGAAATGAACCCCTTTTGATATCAAGACTGGACTTCTCCAGGAGGCTAGTCCAGAAAATCTTGAAATTCACCCCAGAAGACATAAACTGTACCTTGACTTTACCTTTTAATAAAGGTTTTGATATAAGCTTTAGCTCCGCTGCCTTGTTGAGAGAATTTTGGATAAGTTTTGAAAACGCGAAAGCCCACTTTTCTGCATTTAATGTTGAGAAACTGACTGATAATGCAGCTAAAACTGTAATTGTCAGAATGTTCAATGAAACTGTGAATGCAGATGACATTTGTTTATGGCTGGGCAGACTTTGCACTGTGAAAGGCCAGGCTACCAAGGTGAGAGATGAGGATGGCATCTGGAATTGCGCTTGGAGGGTCCCCATTCAACAATGGCAGGACCCCCAAGGCTTCCAGGGCCTGAAACATCTGCCATCCATGATAGTTCTGGGAAACAACACGGGCTACATCCACTACCAGGGCCAGCCCAAACTCTGCCGCAAGTGTGGTGAGAATGGGCACCTGGCAGAAGCGTGCCAGCAGATCATTTGGGGTAAATGTAGAGAAATTGGGCATACTTTCATGGAATGCACCAATGGCAGGAAGTGAAATCTTTGTGGAGAAACAAACCACCTCTTCAGAGATTGCCCAAAGTCGTTTGCCAACAAATTAAAGACAGCTGCAAAAAGAACGGAAAAGGAACAAAATGGCGGACAAGATGAAGCAGTTAGAGAGCTAATTGAAGAGGCTGGGCTGGAGAATTCAAATCTCCCGCCAAACCCTGTGACTGGAGGAGAAGGATCAGGGGAGGCGGGAGAAGGGGAGGGGCCTGCAATTGCCCCACCAGTGGTGAACAGGGAGGAAGTGGTGGCAATGCAGGCAGAAGGCGGAGCTAGCCCAGTGGCTGGCTCAGAACAGGAAACTGACCAGTCACAGGGTGATATGGTTGGGAAGGAGACTTCATTTGGTGAATCGGAGGGGAAGACTCCGGGCTCCTCCACAGATGAACTGTCTGAGCGGGTCCCAACTCTTCCCCTCTTTTCCAAGACTCCAGGAGACTCAAAAGACAATTCTGAAATTAGTCTCTTGGCCGGCTGGGCATTGGGGAGGGCGACATCCTCACTATCACCCTGTGGCTGGTCAGTTTCCTGTTCTGAGCCAGCCACTGGGCTAGCTCCGCCTTCTGCCTGCATTGCCACCACTTCCTCTCTGTTCACCACAGGCTTTTGACAGGGTGCAATGGGGTTTTATGTTCAAGGTGTTAGAGAGGTTGGGTTTTGGTCAGGGTTTTCTTAGGTGGCTGGGCATATTGTCCGCGGTTGGAGGGGCCCACGTGGCGGAACTCCCGGGGAATAGAGAAGGTTTTAGATTATAGGTTTTTTGCGGGTCTTATGGTTTGGTGGCGGGTCAACAGCTCCCTGTGTTTTTTTCAGATCATGTTGGGCTTCTGTATGAGGTACGCTCGTTGATGCCAGTTTTTGGTCCTGGGTACTGGGGTCTTAATATCAGTATTTTGGAGGAGGCGGTTTTTGAACATTTTTTTCGGGTGTTTTTTAGTGGTCTGCTAGGTCTCAGACCTCAGGTCTCAGGGTGATAGAGTGGTGGGAGGTAGTCAAGGAGCGTGTGAAGTTGTTTTGTATCCGGTATTGTAGAAGGAAGGTGAGGGTTGCAAGGAGGGAGTTGCTTTGCCTGCAGTACCTTCTCGAGCTCGAGTATGCCAGGGGAAACTGTGGTGGCACTGTGAATCAGGGGGTTTGTGGCTCCCTGAAGGAGCGATTGAGGGTGGTTTATGAGGGTAGGGCACGACCATACTTACTGCGTGCTTGTACTGCTTACCTTGAGGGTGCCGAGACATGTTCTGCAGCGTTCTTTTCCTCTATAAGGGCTGACAGGGCGAAGAAGGTGGTTATTGGGGTGAGGGACGAGCAGGACAGGGTTGTCGACGGTGATGTTGAGATGGTGCGAGTGGCCACTGACTATTTCCGCACCCATTTTTGGGAATTGGAGATAGAGGTGGAGGGGGGTGAGGTCTTTTTGGATGCACTGACCCAACTGGTTCCTTCTGACTGTGCGCAGGCTATGGGGGCTCCAATCACCCTTGTGGAACTTGAAGGGGCTCTGAGGGGCATGAACAAGCGGAAGGTGCCGGGTATTGATGGACTTCCGGTAGAGTTGTATCTCAAGTTTTGGGATTTACTCAGTGCGGTTGTTTTGGAGGTGCTGGCTGAAATGTTCCAAACAGGTGTGATGGGACGGTCGGTGGCCACGGGGGTGATTTCCCTTCTGTATAAGAAGGGGGATCACACCGATCTGGGGATTTGGAGACCACTCACAATGTTGTGTGTCGACTCTAAACTCCTGGCTAAGGTACTGGCAAATCAACTGGTGTTGGCACTTCCTCATGTGGTCCATGTGAACCAGACATGTGGGGTTGCGGGGCGCTCTTTGAGATGGAATCTCCAGCTCATCCGTGATGCTGTTGCTTGGGCTGAGGACAGGCGGGTGCCACTTATGGTGGTCGCGCTTGACCAGGTGCAGGCTTTTGACAGGGTGCAATGGGGTTTTAGTTCAAGGTGTTAGAGAGGTTGGGTTTTGGTCAGGGTTTTCTTAGGTGGCTGGGCATATTGTACAAAGGGGTGGGGAGTACAGTATTTGTTAACGGTCATCTTGGGGATGTGTTCCGGGTGTTTTCTGGGGCAGGGTTGTCCTCTCTCGCCTCTGTTCTACATTCGCTACATGGAACCCCTTGCGGCATGGCATTCGGGCTGATCTAGGTGTGAAAGGGTTTTTGGTACCAGGCAGTGGGGGACTTAGGGTGAAGCTGTCTCAGTATGCATATGATACCACTCTGCTGTTGGACAGTGAGGCTTGCCTGATTAGATCCCTGGATATGGTCAGGTGGCAGGGACGAAACTGAACTGTGCTAAGTCTGCTGTTAAGCTTTTTGGTCGTTGGGTGGGACGGATGAAGTGCCAGGAGGGCTGACGCTCTGCGCGGGACCTTTGAAAGTGCTTGGGGCCAGTTTTGACAGGGCTCAAAGTGCCACGGCCAATTGGTCTGGGCAATTGTTGGTTGTCCAGAGAAAGCTCGCACTCTGGAAGGGATGGTGCCTGACTTTTGTGGGGAAGGTACTTGTTCTGAAGGTGGATGTATTGCTTTTCTTTTGTTTTTGTCGTACATCTACCTGCTGCCGGTCGGTATGAGGGGACCACTCATGCGGCTTGTTTTCCGTTTCCTTTGGGGTGGGAGTTTTGAGTATGTGGCGAGGGCACGAATGATGGCTGGTGTAGAAGCTGGGGGGAGAGGTTTGCCACACCTCCCGCTGAAACTGGATTGCATGTTTGTGTCATTTTTAACTCAGGAGTTGTCTGCTCCGGTGGTGCATCCGTCGGGTTATTTCCTGAGGCTCTATTTCACTTATCAGACCAGAGGACTGATGGTCTGGAGCAATTTGACACCCCGGGTGGAGCAGTTGCCATGGCACTACTTCCATGCGGCCAGGTGGCTGCGGGCTCATTCGGAGGTTTCAGATGCAGCAGTGAGGCTGGATCACAGGGTTCTCTACAGAGAGGTTAGTCAGAGAGTTATTGCGCCACCTGTGGTTGGTACCCCATCTACGATTTGGAGGGGTATCCAGCCGAGGGGGCTTGACAATAGTCTTAAGGATCTAAATTGGTTGTGCCTTCACAGATGCCTGCTGGTGCGTAATGTAATGTACAGGCATGGTTTAGCGAGATCTCCTGTCTGTCCTATGTCGGAATGCACAGAGGAGGAGAAAGTCAGACATGTCAAAACAGTTGTGTTTTTTTTTTTTGGTCATCTCACAGCGAGAGGTTGAGGACATCATCAAAAAAATGAAACCATCCACCTGTGCCCTGGACCCCTTCCCCCCAGCCCTCCAACCTCAATGCCATAAGTCCCCTCATCACAAAGGTCATTAACCACTCCCTCCAGGCAGGCCATGTTCCATCAACACTAAAAAGAGCTGTTATCAGGCCATTTCTCAAAAAACCCACCCTAGACCCAGAAGTCTTTGCCAACTACAGGCCCATCTCCCACCTTCCATTCCTTTCCAAGGTGCTGCAAAAAGTAGTTGCCGCACAGCTTCAGGACCATCTCAAACAAAACAACCTTTTTGATAAATTTCAGTCCGGTTTCCGCCCTGGCCACAGCACAGAAACAGCCCTGGTCAAGGTCGCAAATGACCTGCTGATGACTGCAGACGCTGGCTCTCCATCTCGTCTCATCCTCCTGGACCTGACTGCAGCATTCAACACTGTGGACCACAACATCCTCCTCCATCGTCTTAAATCCACTATTGGTGTTTCTGACTCTGTCCATGAGTGGTTCTCATCCTACCTCACCGGGAGGACTGAGCATGTCACCTTGGGAGCGTCTAAATCCCTGACGCACAACGTCACCTGTGGTGTCCCTTAAGGCTCAGTGCTCGGCCCCACCCTGTTTATCCTCTACATGCTCCCCCTTGGCCATGTCATCAGCCGGCATGGAATCTCATTCCACTGCTATGCTGACGACACTCAACTCTACCTCAGGACTAACCCAACCCCCTCTGCTGCCCTGCCATCATCCACTCTGACCACCTACCTGGAGGAGGTAAAGGCGTGGATGAAGCAAAACTTTCTGCAGCTAAACAGCTCCAATACTGAAGCCATCTTAGTCGGCACTCCACCCCAGGTTCGGTCATCTGACATCACCAGCATCACCCTCTCTGGCCAAAATATTCCACTTTCAACATCAGCCACTAACCTGGGTGTTAAAATGGACTCTCATCTGGCATTTGAGGCTCACATCAAACATCTCTGCAAGACCTCCTTCTTCCACCTCAGGAACATCGCCAAACTCCGTCCCACACTCACTCCAGCAGATGCGGAAAAGCTTGTCTACGCTTTTGTCTCTTCCAGGCTGGACTACTGCAATGCGTTCCTCACTGGGATTCCTGAGAAAAGCCTTCAGAAGCTGCAGTACATCCAAAACAGAGCTGCTAGGATCCTGTTGAGGGTGCGCAACATGACCACATCACCCCAATCCTCAAATCACTTCCTGTCTCACTTGAGTACAAAGTCACCCTCCTTACCCATCAGTGCATCCACGATGCAGCCCCTAACTCAAGGAACTTCTCACCCCACAGACTTCAACCCTGACCCTCCGATCTACCTCAGGTTATCTTCTGAAACCTCCCAGGACAAAGCTCCTTACTATGGGAGATTGGGCTTTTTGCTCAGCGGTTCCCAGACTGTGGAATGCTCTCCTTGACCACCTGAGGACACCACAGAATGTGAAGGATTTTAAACATGGCCTTAAAACCCACCTTTTTAGGTGAGCTTTTGACTGATCTCTTGCCCTTTATCTTATTGTTTTTGTTTATTTTATTTGTATTTGTTTTATTTTCATGCTCTTCATGTGTTTTTATTTTAGCACTTAACTGTTTCATCATGTAGCACTTTGGGATTTGCGGAAATATAAAGTGCATTACAAAATAAATTTATTATTATTATTATAACAGAACCATCCGGGGGAGGTTGGATCGGACATCAAAGAGGCGGTGGTCATCACTTCTCGGCCTTTTGGCTATGTGGGTATAGGTGAGGCCTTGGATTTGGAAAGCAGCACACCAAGTGAGGCTTATCGCGAGGGTTGGGACTGGGACGACTAGGCTTTTCTATGGAAAGCCAAACAGTCCAAATACACGTGATTTCTCACACGTAAACAACACGTAAACAACACGTAAACAGCACGTAAACAACGCGCAAACAACGCGCAAAATACACGTAAACAACGCGTTGATTTTTCACACGTAAAATACACGTAAACAACACGTAAATTACGCGTAAACGACGCGTAAACAACACGTAGACAACACATAGACAACGCGTAGACAACGCGTAGACAACGTGTTGTTTACGTGTTAATTTCACGTGAATTTGAGCCATTTGGTCACTTCTCCATTTTGAATGGGTGAGCGTCCTAAGCTCCCATTGGCTGCTGAGCAGTAGGGTCAAACCATTTCTGTAAGCCTGGGGAGGGGGTCGCCTGCCAACATTCAACATGCAAAGGATCCTCTCACTTCTTTTCTTTCTCATTTCTTCTTTTTTGATTTACCTTTTAAAAAAAAAATATTAATTTAACTCAATGAATTTACTATTCAATTATAAACTATTTTCATCAAGATAACATTACCGCCTTTTGCTCCACTGCTGCCTTTTTGTTTGAGTGTAGCATTTTTTATTTCTTGCACATACAGTAGTTCCTGGTTATTTAGCTGTTGTATATTTTTTTCTGTACAAGCTTTTTTTTATATATTTGCAATTGGTTAGTGTGTATATACTTTGAGAAATAATAGCTTTTTTTTCTACAACTATTTAGCTTACTATTTAACTTACAAACTATTTTGCTGCAAAAAGGATGGATGAGATGGACCTGCATGTCTACATAGGGCCGCTAATCTTAACACACACACACACACACACACAGGTCCTTACTCAAGTCTGGATCTAGGCTGAATCCCATTTCTCTATCTTACCCCTACCCCTTACCCCTACCCCTTGGCCCTTGAAACCAAGGGGTAAGTGCTAGGGGTGAAAACATACCCCTATGAAATGGGACACCACTTGGTTACATCACCATACAGTATTGATCACAAACTTCCAAGATGCAATACATGTGCATACACATGTATCATGTATACATACATATACACTCTGTATACATGGTGTGTTGTATATCTGTTTTAGTTATCACCTTTTTGAATGTCAAAAACATTTTGTTAACAAAGATCTGTCATTATTGCCGATAAATTAAACATAACAGGCAAAAACATTACATAAAATGATGTTACAGAACCATTATCAACTATTAGAACCATACCTAACATGTCACACACATAAAAAGGCACTCATATGTGTAAAACTAACAAAAATACACACAAGACCACAAACAAACAAATTAACTACAGCTGTTCTGATATTCCAGACCAGTCTGATGCCTTTTGGCCTCACATTTCATCAGTGTCCCATATCAAAACCAATAACAATATACAAGTGCATGAACAGGAATTAATTACAAATGATTACAATGATACAGTACAAATGCAATAATGATAATGTGTGTTTACAAGTGAGGTCGCGTCCACACTTCGTTTCAAGGGGTATACACCCCTCGATCTATCCCCTACCCCTCGGTCGTAATAAGAAATGGGACACCACTAGGTCCCGCGTGAACGCACAAAACCAAGGGGAAGGGGTAAGGGGAAGGGGTAAGATAGAGAAATGAGATTCAGCCCTAGTCTTTGGGATGCAGAGATCCACAAGTAGGCCTACTTGATACAAGAATATTATTACCCACATATGCAGCACCTTAAAAATAATATTTATAATAAATCTCGACTTTAGTAACGAAAAACATAATGACAGAGCTTGTATAAAAACAACTAGTGTCTTCACTAAATAAATGTAGTCTTTTTTTCATTGAGAAGAGGAAAAATTCAGATATTCACACACTTTGTGATCAATAACAGGCTGTTTCTTCATCCTAAGATTTGGCATTCACAATTACAGTAATCTGCTTCATTTTAGGGATTTAGTGAAGGCGGGTCATTTTCTATCCGGTGGACAAGGGTTGTGTACACAAAAAGGACCACAACACCATGGTTAAGTTGCCTGCAACAGACTTACACCTGTTCAGTCAAGCCGTTGTTTAAAAATTGTGTGTGAGTTAATCTGATGAAGTATAATGTAGGTATCCTGAGGCTCTGAGGCTCTGGAGTATTATCTAAAAAGGCCGCACAGTACATTTATTTTTGCTGCATTGGTATTTGAACTGAACTACTACTTCTTCATTGAAGTTTTCTTCCTACAATGTAAAGGAACATTGATGGGTTAGATAGATAGATATTTATTGATCCAAATAAAAATGGGAAATTACGTTAATACATATACATGAAATAATAATAGGAATAAAATAAAAGAACAAATATTTGAATATATACAGGATGGGAAGAAATGTGCAACTGCTTAAATAATATGCTAAAATGTAAATAAAGCAATTGTGCAGGTTGCACTTAGTGCAGAAGTGTGGTGTCCAAAAGTCTGATCTATCACCCAGTGATGACATGTTAAAGAGTTTTATTGCCTGTGGTATGAATGATTTCCTGTAGCGGTCCGTGCAACATCGAAGCTGTCGGAGCCTCTTAGAGAAGCTGCTCCTCTGTTGGACCAGTGTGGGGTGGAGAGGGTGGAGTTGCTCCTCTGTTGGACCAGTGTGGGGTGGAGAGGGTGGTCGGGGTTATCCATGATACATAACAGTTTGTTCAGTGACCTCCTCTCCACCACAGCTTCAAACGTGTCCTGTTTGCAGCCAATCACGGAGCCAGCCTTCCTGATCAGTTTGTTCAGTCTGTTTGTGTCGCCGGCTCCGATGCTGATGCCCCAGAAGACGCGGAGGAGAACAGAGCGCTGGCCACAACAGACTGGTAAAGATCTCCAACATCCTGCTGCACACACTGAAGGATCTCAGCTTTGTCAGGAAATAGTTTGCTCATCCCCCTTCTTGTAAACAGCAGTGCTGTTGATCTTCCAGTTCAGCCTGGCGGTAGTCCTTAAGGCCAGATGGAGTCGACTTCTTGGGGACCGGGACAAGGCAGGATGTCTTCCACAGCAGCGGCACCCTCTGCGGGCTCAGGGTTGTGCTTTTGAGCCGTAAAATACTAATTTATATGTTTTTGTTTAGGGTTACACACAAAAACATAGAAAAATAGGGTCCAGGTAAAAAAAGACTAAAGTAGTTACCCTTTAATAAAGTCTTTCTAACTATCTATCTACACTATACTTTTAACAAATGATTTATTTCTCATAGTTAGTTGAGACTAGCCAATTGCAAATATATAAATTCAATTCAATTTTATTTATAGTATAAAATCATAAGAGTTATCTCAGCACACTATACAGATAGAGCAGGTCTAGACCACACTCTACAATTTACAAGGACCCAACAACTCCAGTAATTACGCCAAGAGTAATCATTTAGTGCAATAGTGGTGAGGAAAAACCATTTAGGGAGAAACCTGGGCCAGACCCAGGCTTTTAGGTGGTGTTTGATGGTGCTGGTTGGGGGTGTGATAAACAGTGGCAGTAGTAGTCACAATAAAGATAATGGCAATGACTAGAAACAGTACAATAAAAGCTTGTACAGAAAAAAACATACAACAGCCAAATAACTAGGAACCACAGTACAATATGTGCAAGAAAGAAGAAAAAAATGCAACAATCAATTGTGCCTCCTTGGAATGCAACTGAAAAATCATTTGGCACAACGTAAACATCCCCCTACAACAATCTGCTAGGATTGGAGTGTTTAATGGATGGTGTTAAAGCTGGAAGGTCCCCTAAAAGGCAGTGCAGTGTAGCAAAAGGTGGTAATGTTTTCTTGATGAAAATAGTTTATAATTGAATAGTAAATTCATTGAGTTAAATTAATATATTTTTTTAAAAGCTAAATCAAAAAAGAAGAAATGAGAAAGAAAAGAAGTGAGAGGATCCTTTGCATGTTGAATGTTGGCAGGCGACCCCCTCCCCAGGCTTACAGAAATGGTTTAACCCTACTGCTCAGCAGCCAATGGGAACTTAGGACGCTCACCCATTCAAAATGGAGAAGTGACCAAATGGCTCAAATTCACGTGAAATTAACACGTAAACAACACGTTGTCTACGCGTTGTCTACGTGTTGTTTACGCGTTGTTTACGCGTTGTTTACGCGTAATTTACACGTTGTTTACGTGTATTTTACGTGTTGTTAACGTGTGAAAAATCGACGCGTTGTTTACGTGTTGTTTACGCGTTGTTTGCACGTTGTTTGCGCGTTGTTTACGTGTTGTTTACGTGTTGTTTACGTGTGAGAAATCACGTGTATTTGGACTGTTTGGCTTTCCATATTAGCCTGCTCTGGACCAGGCTAGTCGCAAAGAATAAATCTCCATGGTTACTTGGCTGGGCTTAATTCAATCTGGTTTCGTGCAACCGAGTCAAAGCTAAATTCATCCAGGATAACTTGAATATCCCGGCTTAATCCCTTATCCTGGTTTCGTGCAATAGGCCTCCGGAAGTCACTCCTCGTCTCACCCCCTCCTAGTGCATGTAAGCAGATAAACCCCCCTTGCAACTTCGTCGTCGGAGCTCCACCTATGCGAGCCGTCGAAAGTTCAATGTATGTGACATCCAAAAAAGAAAGGATCCATGAACAAACAGATAAGTCATGAGGTGTCTTCCAACAGGTTGCAATCATCCTCTTAGCAGCTGTAAGACCAGCAAACGCAACACGTTTTTGAGCATAGAGCTCACAAAATTGACCCTTTGTAAATCATTAATTTTAACCACTGAGATACGAATCGACATCGGGAGACCTATCCATTTCCATATTCTTCAAAACACTGTTCAGAGCAACAGAATAGTTATGTTTAATTATCTGGTTTAAGCAGAGGAAGATCTCAATGCCTAAATATTTAAACTGCTTAACAATTGGGATGTCGGCAGAGATGGTTGAGTTGCGGGCAGAATCATTTAAATGAAGTAGTGCGGACTTTGACCAGTTCATTTTAAAACCTGATAAGCTTCCATACTCCTCACATAATGATAGAAGGTGAAGAAGAGACTGAGAGGGGTTCTCTAAAAAGACCAAAACATCATCCGCAAATAATGAGAGATGAACTGTGTAATACGAATGCATGTTGGTGACACCATAATCGATTGGTGAATGGCTTGAGCCACCGGCTCTAGAGAGAGGACAAATAGTGCAGGACGCAAGGGGCAACCTTGGCGTGAAGATCTAAAGACTGGAAATAAAGAGGAGGAGGTGCGTCTGGTTAAGACTCGGGCTGAGGGATGAGAATACAAAGCTTTGATCATACCAATGAAAGTTTTACCAAAGCCCATCACCTCTTAGACTGACCATAAAAATGGCAACTCCAATCTGTCAAAGGCTTTCATTGCGTCAAGAGAAAGTGACATTGGGGTCTTACTGTCCTCTGCCGCATCAACAATGTGAAGAAGGCGTCTAACATTATCTGCTGCCAGTCTAGTTTTTATGACCTGTTTGGTCAGGGTTTACAAATTTGGACATATGGGACTCCAAGCAACGGTCTAGGAGCTTTGAAAAGATTTTTATGTCAGCATTACACAGGCTCAGAGGTCAATGGCTAGAACCCTCTGTAGGATCCTTATTCTTTTTCAGGAGTAAGGAAATCAAGGCTGTGTTAACATCCCTTGAGAATTCACCCTTTTCAATAGAGAAGTTAATCATGTCAAGAAGGAAAGGGCCCAACTGTTCCCAAAAAGGTGCATACAATTTTGGGGGAATCCAAAAGAGGGAGGAGTCAATTATACATGTGTGCTGACTCAGATATAAATGACAGCCTTACTGCAATATATTCCATTATGATTTAATATTTGGATTGTAATATGTTTACCTTTACATAAAGATATTCCCATCATTAATTGATTCAGAGAAAGGTAGAAAGAGGTGCATACAAATTCACCAGAATGCAGGAAATAAAGTGTTTAATCAGATTCAAAATGGGATGTTGAATGAATGAAATCTTTCTGCTCTCTTGTAAAATATTCCCATTTTAAAGGCTGTAGAAAGTGATCCTCCTTTCCTGTGATCCGACCACTAGATGTCGCTGTTCACCAAGGACAACCCACCGTCATGTTGAAGCTAACAGACTGCAGGAGGCTTTTCTCTTCAGGTCTCCTCACATGCAAACTTCAACTCTTTGGATTCTTTTATATAGACCTTAGTGGTCCCTAATACTGTATCTGAAGTCTCTTTTATATAGACCTTAGTGGTCCCCTAATACTGTATCTGAAGTCTCTTTATATAGACCTTAGTGGTCCCCTAATACTGTATCTGAAGTCTCTTTATATAGACCTTAGTGGTCCCCTAATACTGTATCTGAAGTCTCTTTTATATAGACCTTAGTGGTCCCCTAATACTGTATCTGAAGTCTCTTTTATATAGACCTTAGTGGTCCCTAATACTGTATCTGAAGTCTCTTTTAGATAGGCCTTAGTGGTCCCTAATACTGTATCTGAAGTCTCTTTTATATAGACCTTAGTGGTCCCTAATACAGTATCTGAAGTCTCTTTTATATCGATCTTAGTGGTCCCCTAATACTGTATCTGAAGTCTCTTTTATATAGACCTTAGTGGTCCCTAATACTGTATCTGAAGTCTCTTTTATATAGACCTTAGTGGTCCCCTAATACTGTATCTGAAGTTTCTTTATATAGACCGTATTGGTCCCCTAATACTGTATCTGAAGTCTCTTTTATATAGACCTTAGTGGTCCCCTAATACTGTATCTGAAGTCTCTTTTATATAGACCTTAGTGGTCCCTAATACTGTATCTGAAGTCTCTTTTAGATAGGCCTTAGTGGTCCCTAATACTGTATCTGAAGTCTCTTTTATATAGACCTTAGTGGTCCCTTAATACTGTATCTGAAGTCTCTTTTATATAGACCTTAGTGGTCCCTAATACTGTATCTGAAGTCTCTTTTATATAGACCTTAGTGGTCCCTAATACTGTATCTGAAGTCTCTTTTAGATAGGCCTTAGTGGTCCCTAATACTGTATCTGAAGTCTCTTTTATATAGACCTTAGTGGTCCCTAATACTGTATCTGAAGTCTCTTTCCCGAAATTCAGCCTTGGTGCAGAATTACAGACAATAGAGCCAGTCCCACAATGAGCTTTCCTTAGGATGTGCCATTTTTATGTATGTAGCTTGTCACTTTCCTCGTTTGAAAGCCAGGGTGTCTCTCTCTCATGGGTGAGCCAAACTCTCTGGGCGGGCGAAGCAGAGGTGGGGAGGTAACCTTTACCCTTATGACCTCATAAGGAGCAAGATTCCCCATCAGCCCATCTGAGCTTTCATTTTCTCAAAGGCAGAGCAGGATACCGAGGGCTTGGTTTACACCTATCACCATTTCTAGCCGCTGGTGGACCATAGGCAGGTTGGGGAATGAATATTAATGTTTAAAAAAACTCATAAAGTGACATTTTCATGCCACGGGCCCTTTAACAGAGTGTGTCTGTCAGGTAAACAGACATATCATGGACAAAAAAAACTGGACAAATGTCATGACAAATTTTTTTCAAAATTAACGGTTTTAAAAATGTAGCCTGGTCCTACCAGACTCTTGTACACTGGTCATTAGTACAGAGAGTTGGACCACTCTCCATTGACAAGTGTTAAAGGAGAATTCCAGTCAATTTCAACATGTAGTAATTTTTAATTTTTTTTTATTTGTAGTGCTGTCAGTAGCGAGTTGTTTTTTTCACTTGAAATTTTATGCTGTATGTTTATGAGTCACATGCTCGCCGGTTAGCCTAAGGCATGGTCTAAAACTCTTTAAATATGGATTTTTCCAATGGGAGAAATTAATGGGAAATTTAATTCCGGAACCCAAGGTCTCTCGGGAGAGGGGCGGGATTGTTGAGCTCTATCAGTATGTTTCAGAAAAAACTACTTCCTCTATAGATGTAGTTAAAAGTCTGGAAGCTCATTCTGTCAGGAAATATATTTTAGAACGGCATACTTCCTCTATAAATGTAGTAAAAAGTAAGGCAGCTCATTTTGCCAGGTAGGCTGGAGTTCGGTTTCCTTCATCTCAGGGTTAACTAACTCAGAGTTTTCACTAAAGCTGTCTAACTCTGCTATCATTTCAGAACCTGCCACTTCCATCTGCCTGCCTTTGCATCACTTAATCTGCTCAACTCCCCTCCCCACACTCAGTAGCTCCCTAGTATATCACTCGCCCTTTTCCACATTGTTAACGTGCTTTTGCCCTAGCTTTCCTTTGTCTAGTTTGTTGATCTTAGGCCTGTGTTTGACCCCTACAGGTTTTTTTTTAACTTCACCTCAGCCATTTCCCTTTTGTACTTTTTCCTGTGTTGATTTTTGCTTCAAGTAAAATACATTTCTTCTTACTTGTACCTTTTGCCTCCTGAGTTGTGCTCTTTGGTTCATTTGTCTCATATTCTTAACAAGAATAGTCTTCTAGTGTCTTTGTCTTCAACATTGTTCCCCAGTGTAAGCTACACAGCAGCATTTAAAGTCCTTAAAATAAGCCTCATATGTACCAGCTGGAACATATAATGGAATTTATAATGGAACGATATTCTGAAATTGACAAATTTCGTACAATGAGTAATTTTTTTTGAGCATATATTATCGTTTCTTTTGTTGTTTTACTAAAGTAACATGTTATATGCAAAGTAACAAAGTTCTTCTACACTGTGGTACTGTTACTTATACTTATTAGATCCGAGGACTTCTTCCACCACTGGCTAAAACTAAAGCAGCACTGCAGCAAATCCTCAATTATGATGATCATGTTCAGTTGATTCAACCATACACTCATTTTGGAAGGTGGCAGGCTATTACCTTATCCACCCCATGCACAGTGAGGCTCGAAAGTTTGGGGCACCCCAGGTAAAAATTGTATTAATGTGCCTAAAGAAGCCAAGAAAAGATCTCCAAAAGGCATCAAATGACAGATTAGACATTTGTATATGTCACAAATAGTTAGAATTTATTTCCGTCATTTACACTTTCAAAATAACAGAAAACAAAAGTGCAAAAAGTTTGGGCACCCTGCAGAGATAATACCCTGTAAATTTTATTAAATCCATTTTTCCTTTGACTCGTAAAATGCTCCCTGTGCCACTGGCTGCAATACAACCCCAAAGCATGATTGATCCACCCCTCATGCTTAACAGTTGGACAGAGGTTCTTTTCATTAAATTCTGTGCTCTTTCTTCTCCAAACGTACCTTTGCTCATTCCGGCCAAAAGGTTCTACTTTAACCTCATCGGTCCACAGAACTTGTTCCCACAATGCAACAGGCTGGTCTATATGTTAATTTGCAAACTTCAAACGCTGATTTTTGTGGTGAGGACGTAGAAGAGGTTTTCTTCTGATGACTCTTCCATGAAGACCATGTTTGTACATGTATCTCTTTATAGTGGAATGGTGTAGCCCAACTCCAGTGTCTGCCAGGTCTTTCTGGATGGATCGTGCAGTCAAACGTGGGTTTGGACTTGCTTTTCTCCCAGTCCTGCGAGCTGTTCTGTCTGATATTGTTCTTGGTCTTCCAGATCTTGCTTTAACTTCCACTGTTCCTGATGACGGCCATTTCTTAATTACATTCCCAACAGAGGATATTGGCATCTGAAAACCCTTTGCTATCTTCTTCTAGCCTTCTCCTGCTTTGTGAGCGTCAACTATTTTCAGTTTCAGTTTCCTAGACAACTGCTTAGAAGAACCCATGGTGCCGATTGTTGGGGGGGGGTCAGATGAGTCTGAGCATTTAAAACCTTAAGATTGACATCACCTGGTCTTTCCAGACGATGATTGAGAACAATCCATGACACTGTCAGGTAGCTTTCCAAAGGGGGGATGCATGCTAGAAACTCTGCAGGGGCCCCAAACTTTTGCAGATGCCATTTTTTTGTTTTCTGTTATTTTCTAAGTGTAAATGATGGAAATAAAATCAAACTTTTTGTGACATATTATATGAATGTCTAATCTGTCATTTGATGCCTATTGGAAATTTTTCCATCTTTTCTTGGCTTCTTTATGCACATTAATACAAACTTTTACCTGGGGTGCCCAAACATTCGAGCCCCACTGTAATACATTGCCAATGTATTACAGTGTTTCTCTTCACTGTCTCTCTCTGTGGCCTTTCTGGTTATTGTTGGACATTGTTTGGATTTCACCTTTTCTGATTTCAACTTATTCTGATTTCAATTTATTCTGATTTCAATCCCGATTCCTCTTATTGATTCTGATTCTTTGAGGGGTGCAGTTGAAACACATGCTCATTTCACAGATAAGAGGAACATTTTGATTAAATGCTGATTTACAGTTTTATCTGGCTTTTTCCACACTTCAGAGCATAGCTTACTGTGCTCCATGGCAACACATCAAGCCTGGAAATACGGTGGCTGCCATGGAAACCAAAAAGTGGGTGTGTTAAATTTGGAACAGATGGTCGGATTGTAAACCAAATCTTTCAATTCCAATAAAGAAAGAATTCCATTGCTACAAACCTACAGGCCAACAGGCCAGATAAATGTGACTGTCAAGGTCATTGATTGCTTAATGGCCCCATTAGAAACTGAGTGAAGAGGAAGACAGAGACGGACAGGAAGCCCAGAGAGAGTATCCCAGCTGTTTATTACTCTGACACTACAGTTTAGGTGTGCAACTGTAAAACAATACATGAGTCAGTGTGGGATATCAGTGCTGCTTCCGACCATTGCATTAACAAAACAGTAGAAATTCATAACATTCCAGTAGAAAAAGAGAAAAGCTTTACCTAAAGGGCCCCGTTTATTAAAATCATCCAAACTGTATGGAGCGAATTGGAACTAAAAGCTGAGATTGATGAAAAATGAATCCCGCTGTGATGTTTCTGCAGGTTGTCAGTTTTGTGAGATAAATCAGACAATAAAAAAAAAAAATCACGATCCGGGAGATGACTTCCATTTGTTTAAGTGTCATCTTTAATGCAATATGCAGAATTGAATGAAGCCAAGGGATAATTTGAATAAATGAGGCCCCTCGGTGGAGCGCGCCCGTCCCCAGAGAGGTGGGTTCGTGGTGTCAGTCGGTCGGCACGACGCACAAGGACTGCACATCATCAGCACGCTGAGGAGGATTCAGGGGAGAAGAAAGAGGAGAGGAAAAAGGATGCTGAAAGAGAGAGGAGATGGGATATGGTCCTCTTGTCCAATGTCAAGACGGAGGAGAGAGAAGAGAGTTCTTACCCAAACATAAGGAAGCAAAGGGTGGCACAAAAGCATCTCTGCTCCCAGGGAAAATTCCTGGGACAGCAAAAAGGGGACAGTGGTTGGGGAGGGGAGGGGGGTTATACATTCAAGTGGCAAAGCCAAAAAGTCCTGTATCAAACGGGGTGTGTGTGTGTGTGCGTGCGTGGTTCATCACAGGAGCTGCCCTTCATTCTCTAGTCTAACTAACAAAGAAGAGGAAGACCTCTCGCTGACAGGAAACACGGACCGATACGCTGTCCAAGCATCACAACAGTCCCCCGTCCTGCACCTATCTCATCACGGACTTTAACCGCTGAGGGAGCATCTTTGAAAATAAGCTCACTGTATTTAAATTGCGTGTGAGTTGTTCTTAAAGCTAATCCTACCCAGCAGCAGAAGTTCTTCCTGCCAAACTTCTAAAATGGCTCCATCGGTCACAGTCTTGCAGACATATGTAGTACAGAGCCTGAATGCACCATTGGGGTGAATATAGACAGTTCATTATAATAAATCAATAAATGTATACATTTAAAAACTATTAGAATTTGATTCATACAAGTTGTATTTCAATAAAATGCATTATAAAGTGAAAAGTAAGAAGAAAATGTCATAATTCTGTTTTTTGTTTTGTTGTCATTTATTATTTCATTTACAGCCAAAGCTATGATTGGCCAGATTTCTGCCAACACACAGCAGCTGGCAAATCGGAGCTCCAGGTGTTGCGCCGGGACTTACACATCTTTGTATTAAAGCAAACACAAAATGTTAAAACAGGATATGAACTTGGAGCTGTAACTTCAGCCAGAAACATTAGTAAATGGAATAACAAAGCCAATTTGTAAATTACATTTTCAGTCATTCATTATTTGAATGAAAAGGGAAAACAGATTTACTAATGGACAAATTATTTTTTTTTTATTATTACTTCAAGGTTTATAATGCCTTGTTTAAATTCCAATTAAAATGTTTTTTAAATTGTTTGATCAATCAAACCTTTAAAATGGCTTCATCTGGTACAGATTTGGCGACTTCTGCAGAAGTTAGGGTAAATCGGTCGCATGCAGCTATTTGGGTGAAGATTGTGTGTTTGGTATATTTGAAGTGCGGGACACGTTTCCTGGCACACTTTATTGTTAGTAGTATATTGCAATCTACATTCTAGTTTGGGACATGTTTTATCAAGCTGACCCGCTTTGTTCTCTGTTTTAAAGGTTTTCCAACAACACGTTTTTACAAAGCAGCTGTTTTAGCATCAAAAGGAGAAAAATGTATTACTGATTTGAATTGAGAATATTGTAGTACTGTGATAATATAATTTCCAGGAAATACTTTTTTTTTCTGGGTGGACTGGAGGAGATTCTGGCGGTTAATCCCAGTACGCATATGGATCTCAGGTCATGGCTTTAACCTGAGCGTTGACACACATTCAAATCCCACTCACCTCAAAAACACCTTTACGGGGCTGTGCTTTGAAATACTGAAAAAAGTGGGCTGGGATTGCCTCCATACGGCCCTCACAGACCATTCCCTCATTCAAATACAAAACATTTGTCACGGCTACATGCATGAACATGCACGAGCAGCAGGACCGGCTATCAAAGCAAGAACAGAGAAACTCGGATTACAACACACACAAAGGAGACTGTCTTCCCCCGAAGAAATGCCCATGTAAGTTGTTTGTTCAAGCAGCAATTAGACCTACGACTCATATGTACGTTTCTAGTGACGGCGCCCTCTAGTGGCCGTAGACGTTATGACGGGAGCAAAGCAGGAAGTAAAGTGACAAAGTATAAGAGTGCCTAATTCCACATGTGGAGGCACACAAACAGGATTTCCACCCAGTACACCGGGGTTTGTGTCCCGATATCATCACATTCTGCGTCACGTGTGTACAGAAGAGGCCAGATGTGAAATATTGTATTTGAATTCTGAGTTTGAAGTCAGAATTTTGACTTTAAACTCAGAACCCAAATACATTTTTTCACATGTGGCCCTAAGCTTCTTCTGTACACGTGTAACTGGAAGTGAAGTACCGTCTGATATTAACCCAACCAAACTTAACTAGTAGTTTTGGTGCCTAACCCTAACCAACCTGTGGCCATTTCACAACGTTAACGGCGCGTTTGAACCGCGACCGTTTCCGTCTCTGAGGACTGTTGGTCAGAACAGAGGGAGGAAGACATGGAGGACTGAGGACACAGAGACAGTGGGACTTCATTCTCTGCTCAGGATGCCATTACTCCACAACATCTTTACATCGCAGATGTTTTTTTTACTGCTATATTAATTACTTTTATTAATAATTTATAACTAAATGTTGAGTATAGAACTACTAACAAGCAGGGAAAGAGCAGGACTTCTACACTGACTGGAAACCAATTTGCTTCTTCAAGTCTTGAACATTTTTAGAACTGCAGAAGGATTAGAATAATTGTTCCTTCTGTCATTTCTCATCCTGTATTATGGCTTTAGTTTTCGTAGGTGTAATCTTCAGTTCTATAATGATATGATTTCAGGCCACTATCAGCATCAATCAAACTGAACATCTGCAGAGATCTTAAAAAGGAAGAATTCCATCCCAGAGATTATTCTTGAATTTAGAAAGATACAATAAAGCTTGGATTTTTGGTGCATTCGGGGAGTTATTTTGCAAATGACATTCATTTTGCTGCACCCACAATTTCTTCTTCTGAGTGAGTAAGCGATATCCTGGTTTCCCAAAGCTTTTCAAGTCTCCCAGAGAAGAATCTCTGCTGCCAAATGAGAGTGAGCCACAGTGAGTGCCCAGTGAGTGGTCAAACTACAGAAAGACAATAGCTCACGCACAGATCCATTAAAATACAAGCTGGGACTGCATTGCATTGTGGTCTGTTTTCTGTTACTCTGGCTTGACAAACTGGTCTGTCGTAGAATTCCCTTTGTATGACAACTGATGGCCAAAACCTGATTTTAGATGTTTAAAGATGGGAAGAATTTATTTTGTCAAACTGTACTTTAAACACACTTTACTGTCAATCAAGAACTGTATCCTAAGTGTATTACATTGTTTTTTTTCTTTCAAATTGAGACTGGGATACAAGTCAAGCGTGTGGGAAGTCTTCACCAGCCAAAACAGACCCATGGGAAACATTCCCGAACATCATGATCATAAATTTGTCTTATACTGTATATAAAATAGAGATCCATTCCAAAAGGGACCAAATGATGCGTAGACCAGATACAATGGTAGATCTAATCTTAACCCAAAAATAGAGAACACAAATACCAATAGCAGCATGTTGGTTCATGAATTTGGTCACAAAGAGCAGCCAAACAGAATTTGAGTGATTCCGTGATTACCTCTACATGACAGTCATGTAAATGAATGCGAGAGAAGTAAGCAGTCTGCAGCCTGACCAGAGGCAACCAGACCGAAGGTGGCGATGACACCCTGTGTTCTGAAACCCATTGTTTCCGATGGCAAGCGCCACGCCAGGATAGCATTTTGCTGCTCTGCTCAAAGTTCAACCAGGGTAAACTTTGGGCACAGCGTAGATGCACAATTAACGCAGCACAAAACCGCGTTTGGTAAAGGATCCGATCAGACAGTACGCGAGGCGCACGCCGCTGACTTTTTTTGTTAATGACGCCCCGATCAGACCAGTTGCATAATTTTCAACCGTTATTTTGCTGTGAAGGTAAATGCGTTTTTTTCCTGCTCTAAGTTGTTTTTTTCAACTTGAAAAAATGTGTGTTATAGCAGGTTGTCAGCAAATTAGCATGTTAGAATTAGATTTCGGTCATTTGTTTTAGAGGTATCCTGCATCCTGTTGAAGGGAGTTTTTGACCTGATGGTGGCGCTACATGGAAACTCATCAGTCATTAGGAGTCTGGGGTGTAAAGTGTTGATCTGACCGACTCCCTGCCTATCCTGAAAAAAATTTAATTTCATGCTACCCATCTTTTGGTAAGCTCACATGTCACGTTTGGTTGGTGGATAATAACTACTGTATCTCATCTTATTTACACGCTCAAACAAATCCTCCATCCCTCATGTAGATATGTTTGTAATAATAACCCTAACCCTAGCTTGCCTATTGACTCTATATACTATGGGACAGTAAATGTCCATCAGAATCAGCCTCTTCACAGCTGTTAAAGAATCAAATGTTGCATAGCTTTGCATGATATTATATATATATATATATATACATATATATATGTGTGTGTGTGTGTGTGTGTGTGACATGTCAGTAAGATAAAGAGCTCAAACTGACAAAGAGCAAACTAACATGAGGCGCTCTACACAGGTACTGCCGTAGTCATCATCACACTCAAATCCTCCATTAGATTATTTTCTGCATTGACGGTGGGGGCCAGATTGCCTGAAACTGCTGCTGAGGTGTCCCTGAGCAAGGCACTTGCCCCTTATTCTTACAGGGGGTCCACTCAGTGGCCAACAGCAGGGAAAACAAGGTAAACTCCCAGCGGTGACAGAGTGAGAAGCAGGTCGGTACAGGAAACAGGCTCAGTAAATACCCATTTAAATAAAACAGCATAGCTGAAGCTGTTAAAACTGCATTCTTTCAAAAATGTTCCAAAGCAAAACCTGATTAGCATATTGCGACAGAGCTCTCACGTCTGACTTAATGCTAATTAGCATTGCAAAGTTATTAAAAATCATCATTATTTTCCAGTCTGTCAACAGCAGAGAGACAAAGCTGAACGAGTGTGACATCACGATAGACATCGACCAAGATGGAAAATGGATGTTTCAATTTAAAGTGGCTTGGTGGGGAGTTTTTAGAGCAAGTGAAACTGCAAATAACACTGTTTTGTTTTTGTGTATACTTCTTTTGCACATAGATGTCCCCTATGCAAGAGAACACTTAATGTAATAAATCACATGATGATAAATCAATTATTTTCAAGCATATCTTGGCCAAATTGTCATGCAGGACATCGCGGAGGCTGTGAAACTAATCGAAGAGGGCAAATTAATTCTGATATACTCGTCATTCTATCAGGGAACACAATCTACCAATGTTCTCTTCTGACATCCTGTGTCTGTCGGATTGGGTCCGATTTCACCTCTGGGCCTGGCTATTGGCTGTCAGGCATGCAAACATATCTTATTTCTTTTAGATTTGCATCGCCACTTTCTGTAAAGACACCTTGCTGGTGGCACTCCAAGCAGCTAGTGCCCTGGTGGCCTGGCGGTTTAAGGTGCTGACCGTGAACCGCAACATCCTTAGGGTCAGGGGAGGGTTTTTTGCATTTGTCATTACGTTTCTCTCTCCTCATTTCCTGTTATATCTCTACTGTTAACTGTCTAATAAAGGCATGAAAAGAAATCCAACCAGCTGTTAATATAACTGAGAGCTAATGACCCCCAATACGGGCAACAGAATATATGAGATACATGTGCTGCTGCACTGCAGGATTTGGGGGCTCCCGGGTTTTGGGGGGACCATGTCGAAATCTCACCAGACATGAAAAAACTATACTTCTGACAAAACCGACTGATCTGCCTCCTGTGAAGAAAAAGTCTCCCTGGGGTGTTCACATCAAGAGACGCCGCCACACTGTGCATGAACATAGTGTGTGTGTGACATTTATATATGCGTACACACTCTGGAGCATAGAACTCCTCCTTTGCATGCAGATTTAGAAAACTGATCTCATAAAAGTACAGTATTCCATTTTTTATTACTTGAGCTTTTCGCAGCGACGCTGCTGTGTCCTTAATGAAACTGGGAGCGCTCTTCAGAGCGACGCTTGCTGGTTAAGACTGTCGTGTATGGTGCTGGGGCCGGGGGATTACATGTCACTGTGCTGAGTGAACTTTTATGTGAACTAAACTCTGATATTTCCTTAAAGCCTTCTTGTCGTTCCAGCTTTACCCAAAGTGCATCCTGCCATCCCTGATTCATGCAGAGGAATGGAACAAAAAGAACTTCATTCATTCACCGACATGTTAACTAAGCAATAATCTGAATATTCTAGCGGCATACCCGGGCGGTGCATAGACACAAGGCAGATTCTGACAAAATAACCATTTAAGGGTTCACCCGACATCAAACTGTTTCCGTAATCAAAAATAGAAATTATTCTAAGAAGCAGATAGATAATAAATATAAAAACATATCACAAGGATGCTTCTTCATCACATTTGGGAGGGTTCTTACTCCTAATTTCCACCGGATGTGGAATGGCTGCGGATCCGCTCCAGGACAACAGAGTCATTAGGTTTCCATTAAAGTCAATGTGCGTACTTCCATTGGCTGCGGAACGGCTACGTCCCGACTCCGTCCCAACTCCGGCGGTCCCCAGCCCTCCGGAGCAGATACACAGAGCTTCTATATTTGCCGGACGCCAGAGAGCTCCGCGGCAAGTCAGCACACGTCAGATAGTGTGTCGAGCACAGACACAAATAAAAAATCCGGTTAATTTTCAAAATAAAATAGAGCGTGCTCACGGCGGGTCACATCTCCCTGCACTACACCTTTAAAACACAACACAGAGTTGTTTCCCCTCTACTCCTCCGGATGGAAACAAGCTGTTGTTGTTTTTGTGGTTCTATTCTACGTGATCTCGCGAGATCTCGTGGGTCCTTGAGACTTCAGCTGTCAGTCATGGCCGCAGCTGTTCCACAACAAATCTGGATCTGGTGGCTGTTGACGGACGGTGGAGCACGGAGCCGATCTGCAACCGGTGGAAATTATAAGTTAGAGGGTAGGAGAGAGCAGAGTCACTTCTATTTCATCTCACAGGCAAAGAAAAAAAAGAAACCTCCGTCCCTTTCGATTTCTCAATTTTTAAATAATCCATGCACAATTCCTCTTGTTATCAATGTTTATAGTGCTACCAGTATGCAAACCCTGAATGTCCACATAGTAAATTATCAATGAAAAATATTCATATGTACAGTGTAGCTCAATAAAATGTCACTTCTCTTTAAATTTAATTTGCATGCAGTCAACTGCATAATATACAGGCAATGAGTACGTTCAGTAGTTGTTTCTTTGGCAGGCCAGAATCCAGCTGGACATGCATAGAGAGGTATGTACAATCACAAAAACAAAGAGGATAACTGGATCCAACAGAGCATAACTTCAAACTGACAATCGTGATCATAGTAGAACAATGTGCCATGTGATTGCTCTATGTTCCAGGACACTCTCTCCACCCCTGGTTAGGCTCTCTTCAGAGCCCTTCGTCCTTCTCTGAGTCTGGAGAAACAGGCCTAGAAACAGTGAAAATGTCCTGACGTTGGATTTTGGTTTTGGGTGTGGTGGAGGCAGACAATAACCCTGTGGACGGCCGCTTCTTGTCTGAGAGCAGTTTGATAATTTCTGCTACCTGACTCTCCAGGGAGCCCAGGCGGCCTCCCAGAGTCTGTATGTCCCCCCGGAGCTCCAGCCGGGTCTCGTGCAGCGCGGCCTGCAGGGCCTGTTCCGGGATGGGGCAAAAAGGGTGTGGGGATCCTGCTCCTCCAGGGAGAGGGCTGTGGAGGAGGGGGGTGACCGCAGCAGGGGTCCGTGCCTCCCCCGCCCGGTCTATCCGCAGCTCACTCTTGGTGATGCCGCTGTCGCAGGAATCCGTCTTGCGGAGGGGATTGTTGCTGGACATCCCCCCCTCCTCTCTATCGCCAGCGCCTCCTGCATCCTGACCTTTACCCTCCTGTGAGAGCATCTCCACGGAAACTGCCTTGACGTTGTTGTTCAGCCCGTCCTTCCTGGCCTCTGCCGGCGCTGTGTTGTTTCTCAGGCGCATCCAGCCGCTGGCCCTGACGGCTGGCTTGGCTGGCACGGGGCTGGTGCTGACTTTGAGCCTGACAGTCTGCTCGGCTCCGCTTCCAGCCGAACTGGGCTGCAGCTCCATGATATCGCAGTTGTTCTGCTTGGTGGGGGGCTCTCCGGGATGGCTGTAGGCCAGCGAGCTCTGCATGGGCGTGACCTGGGACACTGTCAGCACACTGCTGCTGGGTGGGGCCCCGTTCTGCATGGAGGAGGGCGGGTGCTGCAGGCTGAGTGGCAGTGAGTGCTGCAGGCTGGAGTGGCCTAGCTGCAGGCTGTGGGGGTGCAGGTGCTGTTCCACCTGCAATTGGTTCTTCTCCAGGTCCAGGTGTGAGGCGGCTGCCGCTCCCTGGTTGCGGAGCTCCTTCTGCTGCTTGAACTTTTGGAAGAGCTTGCGGACGGGATGGTCCTGCGGGATGGTGAGCTGCACCTCGTTCTTCGCTCGCTGCCTCTCCTCTTCCTCCTTCTTCACATCACTGATCTTGCGGAAAATTATCTGCATGGGAAACAGAAAAAAACAACACGCCGCTTATCAGAATGCTATGAATAATAATTCATAGCATTATTATGGAAAGCGTTATTATTAAGCGTTATTATTATGGAAATCTGTCAGTCCGTCTCACGTGGACCCATTCGCATGTCAAAGATTTCTCTGCAGTGCACTCAGGTACTGCAAAGTGTAGCTGCCTTCTGGATATCTGAGTTCAACTATCCATCAGTGCTCCTACACCTCGCCTGTATTATTCAGCATAGGTCTGGCGCCACTCTCTCCTGGCTCCCCTTACACAATAATTACATTGGGATAGACAGAAATCCCTGCCAGGCAGGCAGCCGGCCATCCCACTGGCAATTTAAGTGTTATTCTTAGTTTAAATGATAATGCTCCCAAAAGCTGGCAAGCTGAGCCGATCTTTGAGTTAAAGATGGAAGGGAGGGGAGTCGCCTACCTTGCTATCAATCCATAAACTACCAACCCAACCGTCTTTACCTCCTAAACCCTCTACCTTCATCCATGTGTACTTCATCCAACCTCTTCTGCAGAGACCTTCCTGAGACAAGCAGCTACAGGAGCCTATTATTTCAAATTCCCACGGCTGCTTGGAGGCATAACCTGGGAGATGAACACCCTTAATTTAATTAACTATGACAAGGACAGTGTGGTTTGATTAAAAGGGATTAAAAAGTTAGCACTGGCAGGGTCGTTTTTTTAACTTGACTCTTTCTAAAAGGAACAATGAGTGCGCTGTCTTCAGTGACACTGTTGTGACTGGATCAAATACAATGAACCTCCATTACCAAACAATCACTGTGTATTAACTTCAGCAGCTGCAGTCCCTTCCTGTTAGCATGCCAACAACCGAGCGCATCAAACAGTAAAGTGAAAAGGACTTCAGCATGGCACTGTAAAAATACCCATGAGTATTATATAACACTATGTGGACAGGATGTTTATGCATGTTTTAGAATTCTTCCATTAAAGGATGGCTTTCCTACATTATATTTATTTATCTCCAAGGGTTTATTAAATAAACCATTGCCCACCAATGATTGATGCAAGTAAATGGAAGCATCCCGTATTGTTGACTTTGACGGATCTATCTCCCTTGTTTACGTTTTTTAAATCTCAATTTGTAAAGCTACATTTTATGAATAAAGTAGAAGTGATGCAGTTGAATCCAAACAGTTTCAATTTCTTAAAATGTTGATTATTGGGAGATTTTTAACTTACTGTTATTGTATGGCAGTAATACATGAAGATCTCCTGACACAATCAGTACAAAGAAATGCTGCTGCTTTCCATAAATAAAAATAAACTTGTTGGGATACATCAGCCCCACTGTATTTTACCCAGATGCATCGCTATATAGACTGTGGCTGCCAGTCAGAGGGTTTAAAACACAAGAAAATCAGTTGGCATTGCAACACGTCTTAAAACTCTGCACATTGAGTGCTTTGACCATGTGGAACCGGATAGAGTGGCCTGACACATTTCTCGCATTTAGCCTAATTTCTTCTGACCCAATTATTCCGTCCTTCTGTCTCCTCAACAGCCAGTGCTCACATATGGAGCCCCATTCACAGTCTGAAGTAGCCGTCTGCAGTGACACATGCACAGAACAACACAGTGTCATGAGTAATGCTGCTGAATGGGTCTCTCTCTCAGTTCCTGAGAAGTGAGAAGTTGTAAGAGGGGGCGAGATAGATAAATGGCTCCTCTGGAGACACTTGGATGAACAGCTGTCACATTAACACAGTGAGCGTCTCTATGAATACTACAGACGTTACATAATGAGCAGCATCACAAACCCTTAAGATGCCTTTAGACGTACCGTATAACTGAAAGTTTGAGGGGACATTATGGCTAATTGTTGGACCTTCAATGACATAGCACATTAATTTACCTAATTACCTAAATAGGTTATGATATTGTTAGATTATAAGTTATTGCAGTGTTCCTCTATGTTAATTTTGCCCTCTTATTCGCCTGTTATTGAATTACTTGCTTAAGTAAAAGTACAGGCCTCATGTTGATCAAAATGTTTATTCATCTCCAGTATGGAAACTACTTGTGTTGGACTTCCTCCTCTGGGGCTTCTAGTATAAATGTTTCGTTCGCACGAAAAGCTCACATACACTGTTTTTTCCGCACACGGTGGATTTATAAAAAATGCGAGCCGTCACTCGAACGTTTGAGCAGACAAGAGAATGTGCGAGGTGTTTGCAAAGTCTTTTCTGGCTCTGTAACGTGGCACATTCAGTGAAAAGTGCAAAAACTCACCAAACATTACAAAATAAAGTTTCCACTTCAGTTACTGGCATATGTCTGTCACATTGTGTATATATAAAAAAAAATAAACTAATCATATCCGCTGATACTAGGGCTGTAACAATATGCTAAATTAAACCGAAATCGCGACACTCAGCTCCACGAACCTGTGTCTCGGAGTGAGAAGGCAGAATCGGAACACCCCCCTTCCTAGATGTTCAGCTTTCTGCCAACCAAGCTGGTAACCTGCAGGTTCCCATTTAGTGACAGGGTAGTCTACTGGGTGACTTGCCTCAGAAATCGTCCCATCCGGTTACATGAACCCAAGATGGCGAGGCCCGTGCCCCCAAACCTGAGGCTTCAAAACGCCAGTCCACAAACCATTGGGTGACACCACTGATGCCATGTAGACTGTTTTTACAGTCTATGCCTTCAAGTACCAGCTTTGAGCTTGTAATGTTCTAATATGTTTTCTCTGAACAAAGCGATTACTTGAGGGATCTCTATGGGTATGCTTTATATGTTGCTGCACAATTTGGAGTCATTATTTCCTCTCCATTTTGTCCTCAGTGTCCATGTACCTCATCTGAAAATTAATTTGGATAAATGGGACAAACAGATGGCGTCTTAATTAGTAGGAAAAGACAGTTGTTCTGCACTAGCCTTATTTATTTGGCGTGAATTCTTCTCAGGCATCAGCAATGACAGAAGTGCCACACTGGAGCTGCACCAAAAACAATCTAAATCTCAATCACAGATGAAAAAAGTCGACATATTTGCGTCGTAGTGGAAGCAGCAGCTCTGTAACAGATGCTCCCTGCCAGCTCGGAAACACCTGTGTCCGCTAAGTGTTTCTGAAATACAGCCACATGTGCTACTTCAAAAAGGGTTTGTCTAAAAAGGTACCAGACAGTGTGTGAGTTAGTCAACCAGACTGTCCCAGAAGGCCACAGGTCTGAACCCCGCAACAGCAAAGGTACAGTAAAGAGGAGGGAAGGTGTAACGCATGACTACAGATGTTCAAATTATGGACGGGTAGTGTATCATTTTGTATTAACTTGTTTAAGTTTTGTTCGGATCTATTAAGACGTTAAAGGTGGTTGATAAATATTTTGAATGGATGACATTTTCATGGTTTAACTATGAAAATGATGGAATAATGATTTTGTTATAGTTTCCTTAAAGACTCATCGCATCACTTCCTTTTATATAATTGTAGAGTATACAATTGAAATGAAAATAATTGTATGTATAGTTTGTATGTAACTACTAATACTCCCAGTCTTCTATGATTCTCATTCCTCTTTGGTAATACAAACATATTTTTTTGTTCTTGCTTGAAATTTTAGCTTAGAAGATTTTGTTACATATTCTTGATTAACATTCATTCATTTCCATCAGTTGTGTATGACTTTTGGAAACTGCATTACAAATTAGCATATTTGTTTAAATCCCATTATTTCAAACATTGTGTGAAGGACCTCTGCTGCACAGAGTGCTGCGTCGGCTGTAAGACTAAACACATAAACCTATTATTTTAACACTTAAATGATTTTTTTATCTGAGATTGTAGCTTGGTGAACCCCCGTGTCCTCTGACCTTAAAGTCTGGTAGCAAAGCAACAAGGTCTCTTTATGTTACCCTCACAGATTCAATCAAAGGATCTTCTGAACCATAGAAATGTAACGGAGTTGGTGTTACAGGTTTATTAATATGATTACCAGTTTTTTAGCATGACGTAGTCATACTCAGATTTTAGTCAGAATAGGAGTCTGATTCTGCTCCATTGGGCTGGGATTATTTCAACCCAACCAGGACAGAAAATGGCTCTGTGCTCAATTGGATAGACCTTTAACCAATCAGAGCAACAGATAGGCCTACAACCAATCAGAGCAACTGAGTATGTGACGTATGTTGAGCAACACACAGTTGTCTACAGAACTCAACTGCTAGCTACCGCTGATGCTAGCTGCTAGCCACTAGCTACTAGCCGATAGTCCCGGCAGTTTGGAAAACATTAATGGCGTTACATCCTCGTTACAGGCTTTACAGTATAGATCCATCCCTCGGATGTATCATAAGATAATAACATAGATGTATTAATAGAACACATGGTGAATTACAACCATTAGCTATATCCATTATTACAGCTAGGCTACAGGACCTTGGGAGAACCGTCATATGAGCGTGCCCAGTGCAGGGCAACGTGGGCGGGCACGGTCTGGCGGGTCTGCTCGCTGTCCATCATTACGTTACTGTTGATCATCTGTCCATCATCGTATAAAGCCAGCCCCGGCAATTTGAATGGTCCTAACAGCTCTTGTTGAAGCATAGTTGCTCCACAACGGATCCACACCGAAGTTCCCCAACTAAAATGTTGTGGGCGGGGCTAAATTCAGCTGGCATCCAGGCTAGCAGCTATTAGGTCTATAATTGGATTTACACATAATTTACATGTGTGTATGTGTGTGTGTGTGTGCTCCTGTTTGTGTCCTGTCTGCGAGTGGTTATCATGGCACAGGTCCATTGTGTCCTCTTTACAGAGGTGGGTAGTAACGAGTTACATTTACTCCGTTACATTTACTTGAGTAAGTTTTAGAAAAAATTGTACTTCTAGGAGTAGTTTTAAATCACTATACTTTTACTTGTACTTGAGTAGATTAGTGAAGAAGAAGCTGTACTCTTACTCCACTACATCAGGCTACAATGAGCTCGTTACTTTTCTTTTTACCTCTGTGGTATTCTACACGTCATTGTTTTTACCCCAGCGGACGTCTCGTTTTAATGTTTTATTTTGACAGAGAGGGAGAGACTTCCGCTAAAGGCTCTACCACGTGACTGTGTTTCACCAATCAAACGGCGTTGTGCAGTCTCGTCACGCGACCATACTCGATCGATCTCAGCGGCGGCCGCGGGACGTGTTAGCTTGACAGTCGTAGCATAACAAATGTTATCAACCGTCGCCAAGGCAACGCAGACCAGGAGGAACCCCCCCGGCCTCATAGTGAAAGCATGGTTACCTTTTAATAAAAGTGCGAAACAGCAGCTACATTGTGCGGCGCCTTCTGTGTCGACCTAAACAAACGGACATTTCAGCTTTCAAAAACTCAACATCTAACCTGAGAAAACATGTAGCAGTTATTTTTGTTTTTGCTGTGGAGAGGTGAATGTTTGTCTTGTACACATGTTTTGAACATTTCCTATATATATATTATCCATCAAAATTTGATGTTTAAGTCTCTTCACTTAAGCTATTTTGTAATTAATAAATGAGTTATACTGTATTCTATTGATTGGATGAACTATAATTTGCCTAAAGATGATTATTTTGTATTTTTGTCGGTCTGATTGATGCTTGTGTTAAGAAATAAATCAGACGTTACTCAACAGTTACTCACTACTTGAGTAGTTTTTTCATCAAGGACTTTTTTACTCTTACTCAAGTAATTATTTGGATGACTACTTTTACTTTTACTTGAGTGATATTATTGTGAAGTAACAGTACTTTTACTTGAGTACAATTTTTGGCTACTCGACCCACCTCTGCCTCTTTACTCCAGGAGCCAAATCGACACATACATCTAAAAGATTTATAGAGAAAGCACGGGAGTTAGAATCAACTCATCGTCTTTAGTAATAAAAGAACTCTGCTATTGGCTCTGGAAATGCTGGGTCAGTGTCTCTCATTAATGCAAGATTCATAAACACAAATTATAGAAAGAGGAAACAGACATTAGACAAAGAGAAGGGACATGTACAGGTGTGATTATGAAATACTAATAGAGTCATGGAATTTAACAAAACCCTGGAAAGGGATCACAGTGACAATCATTTGATCCTGTCTTGACACAGCACAGACGACAGACAGGTTGGACCTCTACATTACATTATACCCTCATTGATGATTATTTATCACAAATCTCATAGTTACATTTTTTCAGAAAACACCAAAAGTCAACCAGACAAAATCAAGGTATTTGGTCAAGAACATCGCAATATTTGATTCTTCTTCATATTGCCTCTCCCTATGCTATGCATGTTCTTCTGGTTCACAGACAGATGTTCTGCCTTTAACATTAACAAGACAATGTATTGAATGCACTTCCCTAAAACAGAGAACACAGATGAGAGTAGGTATCATTCACTCCTGTGTCTTCTGCTGTCTCAGCCGCAGAGTGCTGTAGGTGCAGCGGCGCTCTAACCAGCGCAGCATCGGAAATCTATTTTTGTCTCAGACTTCAAAGCTCTCGTCAGTTCAAATATAAACTGCATCCCAGCGTCGATGAAGCTCTTCCCAGACTGGGAGCGCCAGCTACAAACAGCGCTAATGCAACCTTATGTCTACGAGTCGCCTGCATGTACGTCGGCTCTGTTTAAATATTTAATATTTAAATAGAGCAGAGCAGAAGGAGAGCGTCAGGGTTTATTTAGGGTTTCACAGAGAGACACTGCTTGGCCTGAGTAATGCCTTCATTTCATACCAGGCCATGATATTCTGACTGGAGGGGACCAACGAAATAGAAAACAGTACACACTGTAAATCTGGGCAGAAAAAGTGCCAGAGAGGAGATATTATGTAATATTACAAGCAAGTACAGACAGACAGCATATGATATATAGAATTGCATGTATGGGGAGAGATAGAGACAGAGGGAGGTGTAGAATAAAATCATCAAAAAGGAGATGAAAATGGGAGAGTGCCACAAATAGAGCGGAAGGGAGTAAAGAGGGAGAGAGGAGCAGAGGAATGAGAAAGAGGGAGAGAAAACGACTACACAACTAATTGTATTATGATGAATCTGGCCAAATCAAGAGATACAAATATATAAACTCTGAGCTGAAATAGATAACTAGGAAAAAAAAGAAAAAGTCAATGTTGACTATGTGATATCCCCCATGGTAGTGATGAAAATGCCCCTTAGTGCTGTGCAGCCTGAAATCAGCTGTTGTCATCATATTTGATGCGTATAAGACTGTGCTTTACAAAGCATACTTTTTTATAATACTATGATGGTCATGAAAATATTTTGCTGAAGCGTTTTGTAAAGGCTGATAGGCTGCTGATAGGAGGATGGATGGAGAAGAGTAGATTCTGATTATAACGATCTCTTCTGTCGTGAAGGCTGTGTTATCCAACAACATTATACAGCAGAGTTTCCCAAACTTTACACACTGAAAGAAACAACTTGATGTATAACTGTACGTCAAGTTAAAGGCATGAATAATTATGAATTGTTCTTAGACAGTGTTAGACACATTTTTATTTTCAGTGCTGCAACAAACTTTTCACCTTATAAATAAAGTTAGTAATGATGATATATAGAACATCATTTTAAGCCCCCACAAAAAAATTGGTTAAAAAAAAAGTTGGACACCTACTGTTGGCACAACCGGCCTGAAGAAACGAGAGGAAAAGAAAGCTGTGTACCCTGAATATGACGAGAGAGAGAGAGAGAGAGAGAGAGAGAGAGGAGGATTTCCACATCTTGACTACAAACTCAATATTAAATGTGGCCTGCGAGGAATCCGCTGCAAAGCATTGTGGGTCATGACAACCTTCAGCCTCTTTACTCTGAGCACTTTTTATTTGGATAGTTCCTCAGCTGATGTCACTCTCCTCCATCTTCTTCTCTGCGCCGTCTCTTTTTTAATGGCATGTTGTTTATGCAGAGCTGCCGGCGGCCGCTCGGCGCACTCCCTCACTCATTCATCACTGTAACCGTCCGGCAGGAAGCGGCTGTGTGTGAGTGTGGAGAGAGAGCGTCGTGGCGGTGTGCAGGAATGACAGAGGAGCCCATTAGAGAGGAGCGTGACTTGTTTGTGTAACGGGTCACAAAAAGCAGCCAGCAGACCAACACAGGGCAACAGAGTGAAAGCTGAGACACATTTCAGGCAGGGAGACAGCATTCTCAACTCTTATTTAGACATGAAGGATAGATCTGGGTCTCACATTGCCAGACCTTCCTCCACTGCACTGAGGAGGAGGGTCTGGCTAGTAGATAGATAGATAGATAGATAGATAGATAGATAGATAGATAAATAAATAGATAGATAGATAGATAGACAAACAAAATGGGAAATTACAGTAGTCTAGCTAGCTGTCTGGATTTACCCTGCAGAGATCTGAGGACCAGGTAACCATAGTCCTCAGATTGGACAGATGGTCTAGCTAGCTGTCTGGATTTACCCTGCAGAGATCTGAGGACCAGGTAACCATAGTCCTCAGAAATCCACCGGAGGTTAGAACGCCGAGACAGAGACAAAGGAAGGGGACAGAGGTTAGAACGCCGAGACAGAGACAGAGGACGGGGATGGAGGTTAGAACGCCAACACAGAGACAGAGGACGGAGACAGAGGTTAGAATGTTGAGACAGAGACAGAGGATGGGGACAGAGGTTAGAACGCCATCACAGAGACAGAGGACGGGGACAAAGGTTAGAACGCCAACACAGAGACAGAGGAAGGGGACGGAGGTTAGAACGCCGACACAGAGACAGAGGAAGGGGACGGAGGTTAGAACCCCGACACAGAGACAGAGGAAGGGGACGGAGGTTAGAATGCCAACACAGAGACAGAGGAAGGGGACGGAGGTTAGAACGCCGACACAGAGACAGAGGACGGGCCGGACATTTGGCTGAAAGAAGGGACATCCAGAAAAAATTTTGGTGGCACCGGAACTATCCCGGAACTGAAACGTCATCAATATAGACGATCATCAACATAACAAAAAAAAGGTAATTTGAACGCAAACTAAACTTTCTACTAAATGGACATTGATGTGATTGTTTCCATCTTGAAGACGAGAAATCCTTAAAAGGTTATTTTGAAATGTGGTTGGTTGAGCTCCTTCTCCATAGTCAGTGTGTTAGCTCCAGTAGACGGCGGTCCGCACACCCCCGTTTAGAGAAAACAGGCACGAGTACCAACACGGACGCTGAGAAATGTCCTGCTGTGGACGGGGAAAGCATTTCCTACTGCAGACACTCCACATGAAAAGCATTAACGGTGTGGCTTGTATTGTGAAGCAGTCAGGGAAAGACAACGTGATGGTCTCCCAGCAGACAGCCACAGTTAGAGACAGGCTGGGGGACATGGTGGAGCATTTAGAAGCTACAAAGACAGATAGTTCCTTTAGCAAGAGACCAAAAACAGAGCTCTTTCTTTCTTTAGGTGGACACAAACACCACCCAGAATGAATCACCGTGTTGCTCTGTCTTCAGGATGTGAAAATAGGGAAATGTTTGCTAACAAACCGTTATTGCAGGTTTTAGTACAGAAAAGACAAAGCGAAGCTGAAGACAGGGGACTCCTGCCCTGTAAAAACTTTCCCGTAACGAACAGATGTATGAGTTACCCAAACTAAATTTTCTGAATCATGGTTAACTCCCAGTATTCCTGATTCTTTTCTTTCCATTGAAAATTATGAACTTTATCGTAACTTTATCTGGTAAGACCGGCGGCGGAGTGGCTTTTTATGTGAGTCAGAAATATGCGCATTTAATATCTAAATTTGAAACTGAAACCGAAACATTAAAACTGGTAGTACATTTTACACCCCAACACGCAATTACCATTATTGTCACCTACAAGCCTCCTAGTGCCAATGTAAATGCTTATCTATCTCAGCTTTCTGACATAATTAAATCTGTTACAACAAAGGAGCTTGTAATTTTGGGTGATATTAACCTAGACTGGAATGATCATCAAAATCTCTGAAAGCCACTGCTATGAAACTCGGACTTTATCAATTAATTAAGGATCCGACAAGAACAGGCAAAACACGCAGCTCAATCCTGGATCTTATCTTCACGAATCAGCCTTCAAAATATGAAATATCAGGTGTCTTAGAAGCGGCTATCTCAGATCATTCGCTTGTATATGCAGTTAGGACAATCTTAAAATTGTTACAAAACTCAAGCTCCCCACTCTGCGCCTAAAATACCAATATCAAAATTACCTCAATTCAATGCTGAATTTAGTGCTATTGACTGAATCCAGATCAAATTTTAACGCAATTTCAAACAAAACTTAAAAAAATACAGAATAAATATTCTTCTGCCAACAAGGTTTGACCTAGGCAAAGTAAATTACCATGGATAAATCCTGAAATGTTTCTACTCCTTAAACAGAAGGCCGCTCTTCTTAAAATCCATAGGCTGAGTTGAACACCAGAGAGTAAAAACTATTTCATACAAATTAGAAATGAATGTACAGCTGATCTGCGTAAGGCAAAGGCGGTTTATTTTCAACAGCTGATTACACAATCTGCTACTAATCCAAAAACCTTGTGGCAGACCCTAAAGGTCATCACAGGTGAAGCTGAGAAAACAAAAAAACATGTTGATATTCAAATTTCTCTGCAGGGCACTTTTATCTCAGATTCAGAAAAGATTGCAAGGGCTTTCAATGACTATTTTACATAATCTGTTAAAGAACTGGCAACAGACTTTTCCACTCCCTGCTCTCTTTCGCTAGTTCTCTCTTCAACATCTGACCAGTTTTCATTCTCTGAGATTTCTCAGAACGAAGTGATTAAAATACTGAACTCACTAAAAAATACTCATGCCCGTGATATTCATGGTGTAAATATCTCATTTATAAAGACTCATGTTGATAGCCTCATACCTCTCTTTCAGCACCTAATCAACCAATGTATCAGGCTATCTATCTTTCCCACAAATTGGAAAATGGCCCAAATCACTCCTATTTTTAAATCTGGTGATCATACTCTTGTCTCAAACTAGAGACCTATTGCTATACTTCCAGTAATGTCTAAGTTGCTTGAAAAAAACCTGTATAACCAACTAAGTTCCTACCTTGAAACTAACAACTGGCTCAGTGACTGTCAACATGGTTTTCGTGCAAAGAGATCCACCATGTCGGCATTACTACTCCTCACTGAAAAATACGTGGCTCTCTTAACAAAGGTCACATCACTGGAGCTATTTTTATTGACTTTCATAAAGCTTTTGACACAGTGAACCACCAGATCTTACTTAATAAACTTCCTTCATTCAATCTGTCATCATCTGTGATAGAAATGCTTTCGTCCTACCTAACGAACAGGTTGCAAGTCGTTAAAATAAATCATGTAAAATCCCAACCTAAAATCTCTGATGTGCCCCTGTAGAACCGGCCCTGGCCCCCCGTTATGGCCCCTGCTGTGAGGGAGAGAGTGAGGAGCAGAAAGGACAACCAGTGGATCCTCCATCACATTTATCAAGTTCACAGCCATCAGGTTTGTGATGTTGAATAAACCTGTGTGACTATGTGTAAAGTGCCTGTAAAGTGCATCTGAAACTTTAAAGAGAGAGAGAGAGAGAGATTATTTTTTACTATTCTAGGAGCAAAAATCTTTCTCATTGGCAGATAATATTATTTACCTGTTCAAATCAAGGACAAATACAATAATTTCAAACAATTACTTAATTTTAGTTATCTTTTTTCAGTATGATCTTAATGTAAATAAATATATACAATTACAAGCGAATGAATCCACTAATGCTCTCGGTTACACCCTCATGTTTTCATTCATTTCTTTTCAGATATCAGTAAGTGCAAGGATGATCAACCAGTGCAGCCTAATTTAAAGATGTTTCCAACCACAGTTATGGCGGACAGAAGACGCTGTACAAACTGAAATGTATGGCAGCACAAGAGAGCTCCAAAAATTAAGTGACACACGATGGGCTTGTCGGTTCATCGCCCTACGTAACATAATGGACAGATTACCTGCCCTAAAACGTGTCCTACAAGAGATGGCACTAGAGCACAGGGGAGAAAAGTCTTCTGAGGCCCGTGGTCTTCTGGCCCAGATTGACTTCGAGTTTGTTGTGCATCTAGTTACGCTTAAGTAAGTTGTTTGGGGAAACCAAGCTTCTTTCAGATATGCTGCAGTCATCAACTGTTGACCTCTCAAGAGCAGCAGATTTAGTGGAAGGTTTGGTTCAGACTTTGACAGATTTCAGGCAACACTCCTTCTTTGACAACCTGTGGGGTAAAGTATTAACCATCTGTGAGCAGTGTGATGCTGCCACCCAGTCGTTGGCAAAACGACAAAGAACAAAAAATTCCAAACTCCGTGAGTACCACGTACTAAGCTCTGTTGGTCAGAGGGAGCAAGTTTGTGATAAAGAAACTTATCGGTCCTCTTTCTTTTATCCTGTCATTGACTGCATGCTTAGTGAACTAAGCAGACGTTTTTCAAAGACCAACTGTGAGCTGATGAGTTGTATCCAATCTCTTAACCCCAAGAGTGATGCATTTTTAAAAGACACAACTGTGTTTGAATTTGGCCGTCTTTATGATGCCAATATTGAGGATCTGGGACCTGAACTCCATCAGTTCAGGAGACTTTTAGAAAGAAAACTAAAGAGTCACAAGATTGGAAACCCTTCTAATACAGTGGAGTTGATCAGTTTCATTGAGCCATACAAAGACGTATTCTGCGAGCTTTTTAGACTGTGCAAAATTGCTGTTGCACTCCCAGTGAGTTCTGCCACCTGTGAGGAGTTTTTCCAAACTAAAATTAGTGAAAACCTACCTCAGGTCCACTATTACAGATGAACGTCTCAGCAGTTTAGGGATGCTAAGCATTGAATCCAGAAGGGCAAAGGCTTTGGATCTTGATGCATTTGTGGACTATTTTGCACGAAACCACAAACGCAGAATACTATTATTGTAATGTTGCAGGATTTGGTATTGCCAGTGCACAAGCATGAGAGATTACTGAAATGAAAATTTGACTGTTAGTCTCCTAAATGTTAGTGTACAGGTTTGTGAAGGTTTGTGAAGGTTTATTGTTCTCATGTGTTGTATGTGAAATATTTTGAATAGAAATTTTTGTTTCATTGGTGCTCTAAATAAACAAAAAAAGTTGATTAAAAAAAGATCGTCATTTTTTTCCATTCTTCTTTCTGTGCCCCTGTGAAAAAACAATGGCCCCCCTGGAAATGTTTTCCTAGAACCGCCCCTGGTGTTCCACAAGGCAGCATTCTTGGACCCTTACTTTTTCTTTTGTACATAAATGATTTCCCTCAAGTGTGTAATCATTCAAAATGTCTACTGTATGCTGACAATACTGTGATTTTTCTCTCTGATTCAAATCCTGATGTCATAAATTCTAAATTATCATCTGACCTTCAGGTTATACACGACTGGTTGAGAGATAATCATTTAACCATCAATGTTCAGAAAACTGAATGTATGTTTTACTCATCCAGAAAATGTTTTTCTTTTACTGATCCTATTACTTTTGCTAACCAAGAACTTGTCGTCACAAAAACTTACAAATATCTTGGTGTGCTACTTGATTCTCATCTTACATACCGGGAATATGTGTCTAATTTAACAAAAAAGTTAAATCAAAAACTTTATGTTTATAATAAGATCAGATCATATCTTTCTTCTTCTGTTTCTGAAACCTATTTACATGCAATTGTGTTTTCAACCATGTCCTACTGTCTTCCTATTTGGTCACTTACCACAAAGGAAATCACTGAACCAATAGCACGACTATACCATCGAGCTCTCAAGATTCACAGTAACCTTCCAAAGTGGTCCCACCATTGTATTGCACTCAAACGCTCTAAGGCTTTGACTTATGAAAACTTTATAAACAGCCACGCAATTGCATTTTATTTTCAGATTCAAAATACCGCTTTACCAGAACTTGTTGCACTTTTCCCAACACACGTGAGACCAGGTCGCCTCACCAGGTTGGTTTCACAGGCACTTATCCCAGTTCCCCCATACAAAAACCACTTTGGTAAGAGGTCCTTTTTTTATACATATACCAAGATTTGGAATGACATTCCGTATCACATCAGAACACTATCATCCATCACATATTTCAAAAAGGCATACAAACAGCTCCTTCTTAACAGTTACACTTGCATGCATTAATTGATTCGTTTATGTATTGTCCAGGTCTCGTTCGCACGGTCCGAATTTGTCTAGCCCTTTTCCTTATGTAACTGTATTGTTGTTTTCAGTTGTCGATATATATTTTTCTATATCGATTTCTTGTATTGATGTCTGTCCTGACGTGCTGTAACCATGTTTTGTGTTTCTGCAGAACAGGAACCTGCTGAAAACCAGTTTTTAAACTGAGTCAGGCCCGTTTTTATATTGTAATGATGTTACTTTTTCAAACTTTCCTGTATAATAAATATATGAAATGAAATGAAAAAAATAAATGTTGCTGCAGTGCATGATGGGTGTCAACATTCCCCACCATTCAGCTGGAATGAAGGCCAGGTGTGTGTTTGTCTTCTCCAATCCGACTCATTTTGACTAAGATAAGCATCCAAAGCCGTGTTCATTCACCTGACTCTGCAGGCTCTGAAGTATTAGAGATATAATTACATAAAGCCAAAGCCAGCTCAGCACACTGAAACACATCCAAACACTCCCGTCTGCAGCTGCCAGGCAGCAGCCTGTCAAACGGTGTAAATTATACAAAGTACGCAGCGTAATAAAACATTATATAACTGCAGTGGAGGCGGTTTTTGGGGCTTTTATGCCACATTAGCTGCAGCTATGCAATAATAAAATGAAGAAAATGCGTTGCAGCAGCAGGGAGAGGAGGTTTAACATCTAATAACAGGCAGCAGGAGAAAGGATCCAAATGCAGACACAGCTGCTTGAGTTATAGGTTTATGTAATTCAAAAATCATTGAATAGGCTTACAGTTGTCAGAGGGGGCGGACAGATTGGAGGGGGCTGAGACAGACGGGGGGTGGAGGTGGGCACGCAGTCCAGTGGTACAAGATCGGAGGTAAAGCTATAGTGCGTAGTTTCTGTCGCCCCCATGAGGAATTCTAAGAAATAACAACAACACTGTTGGCGGGTTCACATGATACAAGGCTTTTATGACAGCGCCCCCCCCTCCATGCAGTAGCCAAGGAGGACACAGAGGATTAAAAAACATGTTGGACTCTTCAGAAGCGGTCATTATCTTCACTACAGTTTTCTGCAAGTTTGTATCAACTCATTTGGCTTAAATATAACGGACGTTTATTAATATCAAAAAGTTACGCGCTGAAGCTCTAGACTGGTAAGACAAACTTGAGTATGTTGACAGTCTTGTCCAGCGGGAGACAAAGTCAGGAGTTGGACCTCCAAAAAAATAAATGTTTTTTTTTTTGTTGTGCCTCAAACAAAAAGTCTGTTTATTACAAAGACGCAAAAGTAAAAGGAGCTTGAAGAAGTTGTCTCTAATGGCCAGTAGCAGGACAGGGAGGAGAGGGGGGACAGAAGGGACAGGGGGGACAGGAACTCTGGTTGGCAATATGATTCCAGACGTTTTTTTTACTGTTGTTGGGAAATCATAGCAGAGGATTTTGACTTTAAAGGTCCCATTTTGTGCTCATTTTCAGGTTTCTAGTTGTATTATAGACATAGTTTGCATGTTTACATACCCCTAATCTTGTTTGAATGTACCTTTCTCTGTGGATTTAGCACTTTGATACTTTCACAGTATTTCTACCTCCACCTGCTTTAAAGTGCTCATAGCGTGGTACTCCTTCATGCCCTGCAACTGACAAGATGGAACAGAAGTGAGATGTCTCACTCTGTAGCTAAATCAGAGAGCTCAACACACTGGGTGAAAAGGGGAGCTGCAGCAACGCGCAGTACAACAAAAATATGGTGGTTTTAGAAAATGAAACCATGGAAACCTATTCTGGTACAACCTAAAAATACATACAATATGCTGAAAATTAGCAGAATCTGAGGTCTTTAAAACTTATCTACGTTTGAATTTATTAGAATCACTAAAACCTGCATAATCAGAGTTGAAAGCCAACCCTATTAAAAAATACTACAACATGATCAATAATTAAGCCCCAATCCAGAGTGTCATGGTCTTCGCAATTTTATCTTTGTTTCTTAACTGTGTAGAGGCAGACAGGAAACGAGAGAGAGAGACAGAGAGAGAGAGAGAAAGAGAGAGAGAGAGAGAGAGAGAGAGAGAGAGACAGAGATAGAGGGGCAGATAATCGGGGGTGCTGTTTCCATGTAGGTGGCACCATGGCAGGTGGAAGCCGGGTAATAATTCAGAAATGGCGTTTGTGTGGGAAGTTTAATCCTGAATGCTGGATGAGATATTGTGTGTGTGTGTGTGTGTGTGTGTGTGCGTTTACACACTCAATCCTGCACATGATTAAATTCTTTTTGTTGAGTTGTAGTTTTTTGTCTCACACACACACACACACACACACGCACACACACACACACAACAGTAACAGTCAGACTGATGGATAGCTGGACTGAGCATCTAAACTGGACCTGATGCTCGCGTGTGCTGGATCTGACTATTTACTGTAATCCTGCGTCTATGAGAAAAGGAAAGAACAATAGGAGCAAGCAACAGTAAACAGGGGTGAGGGAGGAACGTTAAAGCTGTGTGCTGGCAGACATCGAAGGGGCTCGTATCATAATGCGGCTAAAAATAGAAACGAGGGAGAGAGAGAGAGAAAGAGTGCTGGGCAGGAAAAAAGACTCCACGAAGAGATACAATCCACTGTCCCTCCACTGTCCCTAAGTAGTCATTGCTAACTCTGTGGTTATTAAAGCTAAACTCGTTCCAAACATGATACTAAATACTAAATACTGTATTTAAAAAAATAACAAGATCTTTAAAATTTTCATTTGTTTTCCCTCAAAATGTCAGATCTTGCAGGACTGGCACTGTATCAACTATTTTATTTCCATCATTTACACTTTCAAAATAACCAAAAACAACAAAATGGCATCTGCAAACGTTTGGGCACCCTGCAGAGTTAATACCTTGTACCCACCCCCCCCTCCCTTTGGCAAGTATCACAGCTTGGAAACGCTTCTTGTAGCCAGCCACGAGTCTTTAATTCTTGTTTGAGATATCTTCGCCCATTGCATGATTGATTAAGCAAGACCCATGCTTAACATTTGGACAGAGGTTCTTTTCATTAAATTCTGTGCCCTTTCTTCTTGAAAGGTACCCTTGCTCATTCTGGCCAAAAAGTTCTATTTTAACCTCATCGATGCTGATTGTTGGGGGGGTCAGATGAGTCTGGGCATTTAAAACCTTAAGATTGACATCACCTGACGATGATTGAGAACAATCATCTCTCAGCTTTCCAAAGGGGGGGGGGGGGGGTGCATGCTATAAACTCTGCAGGGTGCCCAAACGTTTGCAGACACCATTTTTTGTTTTCTGTTATTTTGAAAGTGTAAATGATGGAAATAAAATATAACTTTTTGTGACATATTATACGAATGTCTAATCTGTCATTTGAGTAGTGAAATGACGTTCTAGTGCATAATTACATTCAGGGAAATAATTTATTGTTCTAGTGCAATAGTGACATTATACATATTTCTATCACTTATTTTAGAAGGTGTTGTTGGCTGTGGTGTTTTTTTCCCAGGTTGTTTTCTTTTGTTTCCCCGTCTTTTAACACACTCCTAAACCGATTTCATGGTAAAAGGTCCCTGTTGATTGGGTCGCCGTAGGAGAAAAGGCCGGGCTGGGCTGGGCGGGCCGGGCCAGGCTGGGCGCAGTTCCACGGGAAAGAAGTAAGAGAGAGGGAGTAGAGGAGTGTTGATAAAGCGTTTGGCTGGTGTTTAACTGGATGGTTCTTATGAAACCTGGCCACAGCACTGATCAGGAGCAGCGCTCCAACATAAATCCTGGAAACCACTATTTTTGGACTGCCCGCTCCCAGCTGCAGCCCCTGTTAAAACCGCCCACTCCCGCGAGATTTGGGTTGGGTCCCGCGGGATCCCAATCCCAATGCACTCCTCTAGAGCGTTCATGTAGCTTATTATCACGGCTCTCTGTTTCTCGCCCAGTGGCTCATCACAAACGGGGCTGAGGGACTGAGGGGGGAGTGAGGATTCCCCAGGTAATACTGCCTGTCATCACACACACACACACACACACACACAGGTTAACAAACTGAGAGGGAATCTATTCAAACACACACAAGATCCAAAAACACATGCACGTATAAAAATGAAAACACACATGTACATGTACATGTATACATAAACACTTGTGTGCCTTGTTAATGATGCATTAACTGTATGCTAGGATGGAAGCAACAGTAATAGCAATATCAGGGATTTAAAGCTGATAGAAATGTATTTGACATACGGTTTCTTGAAATTATTAATTTTGACGATGAAAAAAAGTTTATAAATCATATTAAACTATGCAATAAAATATCAGAAATGAATGATGAGTGGAAGTTACTGGTGCCCAAAGTGAAGTTTGTACAGTAACAGTAAAAATCACCCCAAAGTTATCAGTTGACTCATTTATCAATCAGCTAATTGCTCTGACACACACAGGCCTTTACTGCTGCAGTATTAGAAGGAAAGCTTAAAGCAGAGCATGTGGACTCAGACGCTTTCACTTCTTTTACAAGCGTGTTTGTGCTACTCTTTTCTGGCAACTAGTCCACAGAGAAGATCCTCCCTCGTCTTTCTTTAATTCAGCTCCGACTTCTCCGGAGAGACAAACACAGAGGCACAAAAATGGGTTACTTTTTCCTCTTAATGCCGTGATTCATTATTTACCAGCAGCCGGGGAGGAGAAAAGGAAATGAGACTGTGTGCATGGATGACTTGTTCCCATCTCTGCTGCACCTTGCCCCCCCTCCACACACACACACTCCCCTATGGGCACATCTTATACTCAGATACGCTTCACTACTCACAATCATTTAGACACTCACACTGTACGAGGGCCAAATTTCGCAAATTTGAATCTGATTCAGCGGCTCAGTCCAGTGATTCCTTTATGAGAATTGATTTATACAACAGCACTGTTTTCCTGTGTCAACGCTAAGATTACTAGTGACTAGTAAGTAAAAAAGTTTAAAAAAAGAAAAAATTCTGACTTTCAGCTTCACTTTGAGGGTGTTTCCTTAAAGCGTAACTCTCACCAAAATGCAACCTCGGGTCTTTTTGTGAATGTCCCCGAGTCAAAATGGCATTTACTTGGAGCAAGGTTTCAGTGTTTGTAGTGTTTTAAAACTAGTGATATTGATGCTATCATAGTTGCGCCCCTAGCTCTCCCATTCAAAAGGCCATTTGACCCAAAACGAGAATATGGTTAGTCTTATATGGGGCGCTTCCGTCCTAAATATGCTTTTAAATGAATGTTTGACTCGGGGACATTCACAAAGAGACCCTAGGTTGCATTGTGGCAAGCGTTACACTTTAAGATAAGATTGACCTTTATTGTCCCCTTGGGGGGAAATACCTGTGAGGAGAACACGGGAGAGGTAGGAGCACACAGCCTTTCCAGACACACACACACACACACACCCATATACACTCACCTAAAGGATTATTAGGAACATTTGTTCAATTTCTCATCAATGCAATTATCTAATCAACCAATCACATGGCAGTTGCTTCAATGCATTTAGGGGTGTGGTCCTGGTCAAGACAACCTCCTGAACTCCAAACTGAATGTCAGAATGGGAAAGAAAGGTGATTTAAGCAATTTGGAGTGTGGCATGGTTGTTGGTGCCAGACGGGTCTCAGTATTTCATTTCTGCTCAGTTACTGGGATTTTCACGCACAACCATTTCTAGGGTTTACAAAGAATGGTGTGAAAAGGGAAAAACATCCAGTATGCGGCAGTCCTGTGGGCGAAAATGCCTTGTTGATGCTAGAGGTCAGAGGAAAATGGGCCGACTGATTCAAGCTGATAGAAGAGCAACTTTGACTGAAATAACCACTCGTTACAACCGAGGTATCCAGCAAAGCATTTGTGAAGCCACAACATGCACAACCTTGAGGCGGATGGGCTACAACAGCAGAAGACCCCACTGGGTACCACTAATCTCCACTACAAATAGGAATAAGAGGCTACAATTTGCAAGAGCTCCCCAAAATTGGACAGTTGAAGACTGGAAAAATGTTGCCTGGTCTGATGAGTCTTGATGTCTGTTAAGACATTCGGATGGTAGAGTCAGAATGAGAACATGGAACCATCATGCCTTGTTACCACTGTGCAGGCTGGTGGTGGTGGTGTAATGGTGTAGGGGGATGTTTTCTTGGCACACTTTAGGCCCCTTAGTGCCAACTGGGCATGGTTTAAATGCCCCGGCCTACTTCCACTACATTCATCTGACTACTTTAGTTACTAGTGGCTTTAGTTACTAGTTACTTTAGTTACTCCACTACATTCATCTGACAGCTTTAGTTACTAGTTACTTAGTTACTAGTTACTTTAGTTACTCCACTACATTCATCTGACAGCTTTAGTTACTAGTTACTTAGTTACTAGTTACTTTAGTTACTCCACCACATTCATCTGACAGCTTTAGTTACTAGTTACTTTAGTCACTAGTTACTTTCCACATTAAGATTCCTGCACACTAAACACATGTCGTTTATAATCTAATGTTTTATTATAAGGTAACCTAGCAACAACATAAGGGCCCCAGGTCCAGCTGATGATGTCAATAAAATCACGGCTGGTTGGGTCCTTTACTCTTTCTAACATGGAGAGTTCTGCCTCGAGTACTTTTACTTTGAATACTTTAACTATTTTTTCCTGAGGATACATACTTTTACTTGTAACAGACTACTTTTACAGTGTGGTATTAGTACTTTTACTGAAGTAAAGGGCCTGTAGTATCCGGCCGACTGGATACAGCCTTACACCTTACAGCCAAACCCCTCTTTCACTCCCAAGGTTCTAACTAATTCCTTTCGGTCCAGGGTGTTTCCCCCTGCCTCATGCCAACAACACAGAGGAGGCTTCTCTCCATTTGTGTCCTGTGCGTGCTTTACAATACATTTTGTGCACAGCGAATATCAGGAAAACACAGCAGCTGTTTGTGCATTATTAGGGGAAACCTCCCAAGGAGCGGCACCGTGTGTTTTCCGCCCGCACACACTTCTCTTTCGGGTGCTCCATAAAGGTGCCAATCTTGCACAATTCCCCACTAATCAATCCACTACTGCTATCATGACTCGGGCCTTGTGACCCTAGTTGAAGACCGTGCTGGACGCAAGGGTCGGAAAGAAAATCTTCACAACTGCACGAAGGGATAAACCCAGTAGCGTAGCCCCAGAGGGCTATGCCTATACTCATAGAATATGGAGTTACGTAACGTAACTATCGGTCATCAAAAGGCCCACTCACTCCCTGGGAATTCCCCTGACAATGAGCTGCTCTCTTCACACTTGGGCTTTACACAGACTTTGCACTAAGGAGCTGGCAGGGTTAAGACGTTTAATGTCCTCACATCCAGCTCCTCTGGGTAATGTCTAAATAAGTTCAAGGCTGCAGTGCATGTGTGAAAAAGGATTATGATTTGTCCTGCTGCTCTTGTTCAGCATTTTTTTTTAATTTAATTTAATTTTTTACAATACGCCAGTTTCTATTTTAAGCCTTGGAAAGTTAAAGTTGGGGCTAAACCTGCTGCCAAACAGACCTTTAGTCTACTTTAGACTGCACCAGAGAGAAGCGATAGCCTCGGACCAAATGACCCTCAGGCTTTGGATTAGTGTAGAATTTCCCAGAATGCCTTTTGCCTGGGGCTAAGTGTATTACATACAAATATAGAAAGTTGCTGAACCTAATCTGAAACATGTATTTAGGTTATTTCCTGTCATTGGGCAACTAATGTCAACACATTACCGTGAGCCTACATGATCCGTCTGTTAGGAATAGGTGAAAATGAATACACACCGAAATGTTGTAAAGACAAAGAGACACTGGTGGAAGAATGAGAGTCAGCTGTACCCTGAGAGCACACAGATGTCCTCTCTGGGGGGCAGAAACAACTTCCTCTCCGTGATCAATTCATTATCATGTGAAACGTTGTTCCGCTGCGAGTGAGCACAGTGAGGAGTTTTGGGAAGCTCTGCCCTGGGCCAGCTGCTGGTCAACAGCCTGTTATGAAGAGCTTCTGACAACTGCGCTGGCTGATGACGTCATTAGCCTCTCAAGTGGGAGAGGGAGCACGAGCACACACACACACACACACACATGGGAAGTGATTCTTAATCTCAAGAATTGCAGTGTCACATGCATTTATATATTTTATAGTTATTTTATGTTCACTTTGGGGGTGCAGAGGCAGCTGTTCTTATCTGTGTAGTACTTAGGTCTGTTTACAATACACACATGTATACACATTGCATGGTGTGTTGTATATCTGTTTCAGTTATCATTGTTTTGAATGTTATTCATGTTCAGAAAAACTCTTTAACAAAAATCTTTATTGCCCAATAAATTAAACATAACAGGCAAAACATTACATAAAATATATTATATTACAGAACCATTATCAACTATTAAAACCATAACTTACATGTCACACACATAAAAAGGCTTAAAATGTGTAACAATAAAAAAAGACACAAGACCACCAACAACAAAATATAGATAGAGAAATTAGATAATAAAAAGTCATAATTTCATAAAAAGACAATCACTCAGTGGTTGTCGTGTCACTTCATGGAGCCAGGCCCAGACAGAGGGCGAGCGCCTGGTGGCCGGGTTTGCAGGAGATGGAGCGTTACTTATTAGATCTGGTGGGGCTTACCCCTATGCACAGTCTCGGTTCTAGAACTGTACTCCTGGATTGGGGTTGGACTCTCTCCTACTTCGTAGTTGCCCAGAGTGTGAGGCGCCAAGTGGGTGTGGGGATACTCACAAGCCCCTGGCTAAGAGCCGCTACTTTGGAGTTTGAGAGGATCTCCCAGATTGCCTCCCTACGTCGGGGGGGGGGTTTGGAGTTTGGAGTACTCTGCCTTCTTGGAGACCTTGAATGGAGTCCTGTATGGGGCTCCAGTGGGGGACTCCATAGTTCTGCTGGGGGATTCCATTCCATTGCTGAAGCTGCGGGGGGAACTGTGGTTTAGTTTGGCCCATCCCTATGTTGTTATAGATGTATGATTTACCTAAGTCCCTATGAACTCCTGATGTAATTCAGACTTAAAGTGGCCCGCAAAGGTTGTGTTTTCCAAGGTTTTTTTAATCACCAATTTTGTGGATTTTCCTGCTTTCAGATTAGTTTTAATGATGACATTTTCTGTTTCAGTTTTTAAGGTACAAGGTATTTTATTATTATTATACATTATATCTACTTTTTTAATGTAAAATTGGAATCTGCAAAGTAACCAACTAAGATAAATGTATTGGAGTAAAAAGTACAACAGTTTTTCTGCTGCAATACAGTAGGGGGATAGGGAGAAAGCCTAAATACCAGAGAGAAGTACCAGAGCCTCTATACTTGGATGGATAATTTCCAACTCAGTAGGAAACCGATGGAGAACCTTCTTTAGGTAGTGTTGGAATTTAAAATTTTATATGTGCTTAAACATTGTGGGTGATTTGCATTATACATTCAAGCTAAAAGGTAAAAGCATTATTTCAACATAAATGAAGACATGTGGGTCATGCATTAAGTTTGTTGTTATAAGTTTATAGTTTGTTGTTTGTTGCATTAAGTTGTTTTGCAATACTTTTGTTTTATAATATAAGATGTTCTGGTACATTTTGTTATAACCCAGCTCTACAAATGTGTCATAAGCTGAATTGATGATGTTAGAGACACCCTGTCTCTGGTTTCAGTCCCCCTTTATGGCCCTACTGCTCTGTTGCTTTGCAAGTCTCTGAGGGTCATAAACCCTCAGTCACATCCCAACGAAAAGATAAGGAATAAGCACAAGACCCCACCCTTTGTGAGATAATACTGGGGGTCTGAGAGCCAAAGAGTCAGACAAAGGAAGGGGAGAGCTGCGAGAGCTTGATCCAGGTAACTTTGTCTCTAGGATATCCTATGTAATAAAATGGATTCACATTTCAACATCTGAGATTTTGACTAATTGAATGAACCCTGAGAATGGAGCAGGATTTAGCTCCAACAGTAGGGAACGAGTCCTTACCCTTGAAATGCTCTTAGTTACTGTTTCTGCACACACACACACACACACACACACACACACACACACACACACACACACACACACACACACACACACACACACACACACACACACACACAAACTCCTGCTCAATAAATCTGCTTCAATGCACAAAAGGAAGTGTTACTTGAGTGTAGGGGTACACACACACACACACACACACACACCGACACACACCCTTTATTGTCTGTTCGTACATGAATAATCCAATAGCGGGCTGGTAACAGCCTCCCAGTCTGCAGGCTTTAGCTTCCAGCACACAAGCTGTCCCGGAAAAACTGTGCAGCATGTGCAGCCTTCCAGCAGACGCCGTTTCCAGCTCCTCCTCATCCAAAAACACAATTACGAGCCTGTTTACTTGTTTATTAAGGTTTATGAAACTCTGCAGAACAAGGATGGAAACCCCAAAAATGAAACACGAGTTAACTGCAGCCAGCTCCTCCTGGTGAGGATTTCCTGCACATCCAGCAGACATGGAGCAACATGCTTATCAACGTCCAATATGCTCTCTTTTAGCTCTGGTTTTGGTCTCCACCAACTTGCTAAATGCTACACTATGTTCACCACCTAGTCTTGAGTGGTGTCTGTCTGCTGTGCGTTATTAGAGCTTGTTTCATAGATGATATATACTGATGTATACACTGAGACTGAAACACACCGTAAATGTGTTGTGAAACCAAAACAACGAGCTGAAAGAGGCTAACAAGCTTGTCCTTGGTGTATCATTACATCACACACTCTGTGTGCTGCTGCTGTGAAACTCAAAACTCTCTGTACTCCTCTAAGACATTTCTGAACTTGGGGAGTAAAGTGATAAATAGTCATCTCCCTGGCGATAAGATTCCTATTGACAAAGAGAAAGCTGCAGTGTTTGGAGTCTTGTGGAGGCATTTAAGCAACGACAGAGAAACCACAGATCTGCAGTTCTTTTCTAGAGGTAATACATCTTGTTTTTTTAGACAGGTGAAGAGGCGTTAACAGCCTTGGAGGATGTAGTAAATAGACAGAGTATCTTTACGTAATGAGAGCTCTGGTGACTGGAGGTTTGGTGTACTACGACTGTAAAAACACAACTGTGCTGCCTGCATTCCGTTCTGGGTCATGCTGTGCTGTTGCGTCTCATCATTGTCTCTATTGTCCAAAAATTTCCACATAGACCAATGTGATGCTAATGACGTTCTGTTAAAGCCCTGATACAGGATGTTTAACTACTCCTTTCTGTGTGCTTGAAGTTATAGTAAGAATTGAATATATAAAAACTGAGGCTTTGACCAAAAAACATCCCGACTTCATGACTTTTGGGGACAAGTCTTAAGACAAGCCTGAAGCCACCATGTGTGCGACTTGAGTCCAAGTCTCAAACTCCAGTCCCCATCTGTGCCATCCATTGATGTCCAAAATGTTTCCCTGTGCAGCTGACTGAGATACTAAAGGATATGGAGTGTCAGACGGTTTGGATAGTAACATACTGTATCGTTACGTAACGAGCAGCCATTCTGTGATTGAGCTGTGATACACTCAGACAGTTTAAGGACTTTATGTTTATGGTCTGTATGCGTCACTCTGGACCAGTGAACCTGAACAGAAGAGCCTGATCAAAACTCTAAATGGCCAATAACTTAAATGAGTGGAGTAACTATAAAAATCACCAATAATGTATTAACTGGCTTCACTTCCAATCCTTTTTGCATCCTTTGAGATTTGGCTGTAACTTAGCTGTATTGAGCTGCTGGTTGCATGTCTAGACTGGTTTCTATCTATGCATGTAACGTAATGTAAAGTACACAGAGACAGGAACAAATACTTTGTGTACTACAGTAGTTACACATTTAAACAAACCTTCTGTACATTAATAAATTACATTAAATGCATTGTGTTGCTCTTCTACATCACTGAGGACTTATATTTTGAAACAAAGGCAGAGAACATGTGCATAATTCATAAGGTTTACAGTAGATTTGGTTATTACTCACTATGTGGAAAAAAAGCTGAGCTGGTACAAAGAACACAAATAATTACACTGGATTATACTTTCATACTGTTTGAAAAAAATGGTTGTCCTTTGTACTAAATTATGAATTACAATGTCCAGCATTCACTTGTATCTTGTTTTTCATCTTGCTGATTAAGTGAAAAAAACAGTTCCTGAACATAAACCCAATATCAAAACACCAATATGACACCAATGTAGCGGTGAAGTGCTTCACAGACAGCTTCCACCTGCACCTGATGGCTTTGGTTAAAGGTGTGATGAGTGGAGAGGTGTCTTGTTAGTTACTGACAGGAGAGTGGTCTGATGACTGCAGGCCAACACACACCCTGACCTGCTGTCTGCAGAACACAACATACACCATTAGTACGCCAAAGCTTAACTTGTCAGGTCGGTTTCATTTCAAGTGCTTTTTTCTTTTTTGTATCTTGGATTTTAGTAGATTTGGCTGTAATTCCTTGGACTGATTTTACTCACACCTTAATTGTTGAAAGTTGAAGATGCAGTGACAGTTTGACCTTCTTATCTTTTATCCAAACTGTCCATCTGTTTGATTTTGAGAGCTACAGTAGGGTGTTTTGTGGTCCATTTTTAAATAACAATCCTATCTATATTTCTATGTTTGCCGTTCTGATTAACAGATTATTGGGTTAATTCACTTTCCTGACTTCCAAATAAGAGCAATAAAGAGATAAAACAGGAACAATTCATTAGATTTGAACACCGACAGGGTGTCCATGCTCGTGAATGTGCGCGGCTCTTCACTGCTGCATTTGGAGCAAATGAGTTATGAGAAAACGGCCCATGTCTTTCGTGGATTCCCATACAGCAGGCAGCCACGGAACCACCACAGCAACTCGAGTTCCACTGCAGTAAAATACTTTTAAACAGATCCATTAAGGCATCCCCATTTGAAATGATGAGGTAGAGGAGCCTGTTTGATTGTGCTGTGAGGATACATACAAACAAAAATGTTGTCACTGAGAAAAAGAGACAAGAATTGAGCAGAGGGAGGCTGAGGATGAGCTGGAGAGAGAAAGGAAAGTGCTCATGGATGCAGATTGGTAGCCAGCCATTATTGCATAAGTGACAGGGCAAGTTAGTGCTGACACCCATCCCAGTCTCTTCCAAGGCCCGCAGGCCTGTCTGTCCCGCTACAGGATGTTTATCTTCATCATGGCGGCGCTCAAGCAGCTGTCACTCATCCTTTAAACAAAAGAGCTAACTGAGGAGAGGAGAGAGAGCTCTGCCCACATTGCGACGTCTGTTCTGTGTTCAGATGAGGGGACCCCCGGAAAAAGTGTCCGTAACTAACAATTGACTCAGTTTGGACACCGGGTCTGCCCAGAGCAGCAAGACCTGTTCACGAATCAAGACACATTGTGTTGAAGCAGGTGGAGCTGCCGCCCCATGATGAAGAGAGAAAACAAGACAATATCTCATTGGAATGGTAGTTTTAAGCTTTTCTAAATGATTTTAAAGCTTGGCTTAGCAGATTTCTTTCTCTAGTGCTGCTCTGAACACTACGGTAAGCGTACCTGACTCATATCCGTTTGCTTGTGTGTTGGTAGCGTGTTGGTAGCGTGTTGGTAGCGTGTTGCTGCTCACTAAATACCAGTTCAATCTGTTAGATTTGCGATTACAGCGGCTAACTGCCTGCTAAACACTTATTCTTATAGTAGTTCTGCCTAAGCACTCACAGATCTTTTCATTTTTTAGCGACTTTCATAACAGTTTTTGAACTCTTGGTAGCTAATGCTACCGAACTTTAGCTTAGCTGCTAGCAACTTAGCCATGTCGTCTCTCTCTCCCTCTCCTACTTTCTCTTGCTCGGTGTGTGAGATGTTTAGTTACTCCTCTGCCTCCTTTAGCGGTAAGGGTATGTGTAACAAGTGTAGTTTATTTATAGACATGGAGGCGAGGCTTAGTGAGTTAGAAGTCCGGATCTACACCATGATAGATCAGTCGTTAGTTACTGTAGCTAACCACCCCCCCCCCCGGTAGTCGGTGCGGGCAGGCCTGACCCTGAGTTAGACTCTGGTAGCCGTCCCCCGGCAACTCCTGAGCAGCCAGGACATAGTGGCTGGGTGAGTGTTCGTGGCAAAAAAAAGCCGTAAGCTATCAAGGGCCACGGACCACCAGCAGCCTGTTAGCGTTTCTAACAGATTTTCCCCACTCAGCGACACACCCGCTGAGAAACCAACTCTGGTTATCGGCAGCTCCATTTTGAGAAACGTGAAGTTAGCGAAGCCAGCAGCCATAGTTAAATGCATCCCGGGGGCTAGAGCGGGTGACATTGAGTCTTATTTGAAACTGCGGATAAGGATAAATGTAAATACAGTAAGATTGTTATTCACGTTGGCATTAATGACTCCCGGTTACGCCAAATGGAGGTCATTAAGATTAATGTTGAATTGGTGTGTACATACGCAAAGTCAATGTCGGACATCGTAGTTTTCTCTGGACCCCTGCCAAATCTAACCAGTGATGACATGTATAGCCGCATGTCATCATTTCGCCGCTGGCTACCGAGGTGGTGTCCAGATAATGATGGCTTTGTGGATCACTGGCAGTCTTTCTGGGGAAGACCTGGTCTGATTTGGAGGGACGGCATTCATCCCACTTGGGATGGAGCAGCTCTCATTTCTAGAAATCTCGACAAGTTTATTAGTGGACCTAGTCCTTGACAATCCAGAGTTGGGACCTGGGGCCTATTGCACAAAAGTAGAATAAAGATATCCAGGATAAATGACAAAGCGCAGCTTGACTTAGTGTGATCCGCTCATCGCGGCTTAATCGGTTGCACGTTTGCCGAGCCAGGATGAACAGGTGGAGCTATGTCAAACCAGGTGTAGATAACCAGTATGAACAGGTGGAGCTATGTCAAACCAGGTGTAGATAACCAGTATGAACAGGTGGAGCTATGTTCAGCCAGGTGTAGATAGCCAGGATGAACAGGTGAAGCTATGTCAAACCAGGTGTAGATAACCAGTATGAACAGGTGGAGCTATGTCAAACCAGGTGTAGATAACCAGTATGAACAGGTGGAGCTATGTTCAGCCAGGTGTAGATAGCCAGGATGAACAGGTGGAGCTATGTCCAGCCAGATATAGATAGCCAGGATGAACAGGTGAAGCTATGTCCACCCAGGTGTAGATAGCTGGGATAAGTGCACGTTCACGGCTTTCTCACATAGACCACGGTATCGATCCCAGATTTACTGATGCAGAGATGGAGAAGACGCATGCGCCATATGTTTCACCCAATGAGCAGCAGCTTCTAATGGAAAGTAACGAGGAGGTGAAGGATATGCAAAAAGGGAAATACGGCTCAAACGGAGAGAAAAAGCCCAACATAGAGGACCCGACTGAATGTGTGAGGGTGTAAAAATATCTACTTAGCCTATAGTCACTCCACATTTTTATAAAGTTGTAGGCTACACTGTGTTTTAATTGCTTTAAATATAGTTTCATGTTTCTGTTTTTATGTGATAAATGTGCTGGTTTTACTGTAAAGTGTCTTTGACTAGTCTACCATGTAAAGCACTATATAAATAAAATGTAGTATTATTTAGCCTTTGCCTTAAAAGTGAGCAGAGGGAATAATGTTCCTCGGGAAATGGACCCTAAGGACTATAGGCTTAATTTCAAACCCTTATTTACAACGCGAGTTTTACAACCATATGCACAAATCTCTATAAGCTATGTCTAATTCTTTGTACAATTAATGTTCATACAGAACGATCAGAAAGGGACAACAACTAGAAAAACACATCGCCTTTACCTGAGGACACAGGAGGTTTCACTATGGACACATCAAGTGTTTGATAAAGATGACACCTTAATGGAAGTGGATTCATTTAGTTTCTTTTAGATTAGATTAGTTTTCTGTTGACGACTAAAACTACTTCTGAACGTCCACATGTCCTGAGAGTATTTAGCAGCGGGACCGTGGCTCCGTCTGGAGCTTAGCCCCGCCCACGATGATTGTGATTGGTTTAAAGAAATTCCTCCAAGGAAGGTCTGGCAATGCGAGACTACTGGTAGATACAGTATATATTAAGCTTAAGTATTCAATGTGGCTTTCACATGATGTATAAATATTCACATATAAATATTACACTGCAGCTGCAATAGCTGCTGGGATGTGCTGCTGTAATTGAAAGAAGACAACAAAGTCTGAAAATAAAATAGCATTTTTAGGGGGCTGTGATGCAGGAATAAATATCATCTCCTTTGTCAACAGACAATAGATAAGAGATAGAATAGATAAGAGTAATGCAGAGTAAAACACACACACACACACACACATACACACAGAGAGAAAACTGCACTTCAAACTGAAGAGACTGCCTGCTAGGATGTCAGGAAGAAGCGTCCAAAGGGCACAGGACATAATGAGGCAACCTGCATTGTATGTATAATTTATTGTGTTTGAGGCACGCTGAGAAAAAGACCTATTAAATAGAGGGAATATGAAGTATGAAAAACTACGCAGTAAACAACAACAGACTTAAAAATACGAGGTAACGTCAGGTCAGATGGTCGGGATCTGAATGTGTGTGTGCTTAAGCCTGTACTTGTATACTCACTGTTCTCAGAAAGGTAAAGAAATGACAACAATCCTTAAATCAGCTCGTTTCCCACTCAACTGTTTCGACCCCACAACCCCTGATTTTCCTCTTAGATTTCCCATCAGCCACCCCAGTCTTAATAAAGTTTAATAAATTCTGGTTTATTTTCTCATGAACACTGCTGGCTCACCGACAGTTGGAGCACTGACACTATGCTGCATCGCCAGTGTTAGAACATACCTGCTTCTTTGATACAATGTCACAAAGGTACAAGAAGCCTGAGGACATACTACTGAAGCAGAGGTCAACTACAACTCCCAAGGTGCAGTTCAGTAAGAAACAGTCAATCACAGAGCTTAAAATTCTATACCGTGCCTCCAATAGTAAATTTACACTTTGCAGAAACCCAATAAAATGTTCCCTTTTGGATTTTGGTTTTGTACATTTGTGTTAATTCATTTTGCTTAAATCCAACAGTTATGGTGCATCAGCAAGGCGTTCTGAATTTGCATCAGCTCTGACTGGCTTCTTCTCAACAACAGCAACTGAGGCTCGGGAATACTGATCTATGAAGAGTCATGTCTGTCCTGTGTGTGTGTGTGTGTGTGTGTGTGTGTGTGTGTGTGTGTGTGTGTGTGTGTGTGTGTCTGTCCTGTGTGTGTGTTCTGTGTGTATATCCTGTGTGTGTGTGTCTGTCCTGTGTGTGTTTGTCCTGTGTGTATATCCTGTGTGTGTGTGTGTCCTGTGTGTATATCCTGTGTGTGTGTCCTGTGTGTGTGTCTGTGTCTCTGTGTGTGTGTATGTCATGTGTGTGCCTGTCCTGTGTGTGTGTCCTGTGTGTGTGTGTCCCGTGTGTGTCTGTCCTGTGTGCATCTATCCTGTGTGAGTCTGTCCTGTGTGCGTCTGTCCTGTGTATGTAATTGTGTGTCTGTCCTGTGTGTGTCTGTCCTGTGTATGCATTTGTGTGTGTCTGTCCTATGTGTCTGTGTGTGTCTGTGTGTGTGTGTGTGTGTGTGTGTGTGGGATACCTTACCCGCTTGCGCAGGTTGCAGGTGAGGATGAGGTTGCGGGAGAAGGAGTTGGCGAAGGCGGTGTAGAACTCCAGCACCTTGAGCAAGGCTTCCCTCTTGATGACGTGGAGGTCGCAGTACGTTAGCGCCCTGACGTTGGCACACGCATGCGCCAGGGTGGTTTCCTTCCAAAAGACGTCCCCAAACACATCGCCTTTACCTGAGGACACAGGAGGTTTCACTATGGACACATCAAGTGTTTGATAAAGATGACACCTTAATGGAAGTGGATTCATTTAGTTTCTTTTAGATTAGATTAGTTTTCTGTTGACGACTAAAACTACTTCTGAACGTCCACATGTCCTGAGAGTATTTAGCAGCGGGACCGTGGCTCCGTCTGGAGCTTAGCCCCGCCCACGATGATTGTGATTGGTTTAAAGAAATTCCTCCAAGGAAGGTCTGGCAATGCGAGACTACTGGTAGATACAGTATATATTAAGCTTAAGTATTCAATGTGGCTTTCACATGGTGTATAAATATTCACATATAAATATTACACTGCAGCTGCAATAGCTGCTGGGATGTGCTGCTGTAATTGAAAGAAGACAACAAAGTCTGAAAATAAAATAGCATTTTTAGGGGGCTGTGATGCAGGAATAAATATCATCTCCTTTGTCAACAGACAATAGATAAGAGATAGAATAGATAAGAGTAATGCAGTGCATGCAACATAAATGAACGTGTACAGACAATCAGTACTTTGACTGCAAAACATTACTATCTGCATGTCTGCATAAAGCACACGCCTCTCTTTTTCTGCCCTTAGCAACAGTTTGACCTGGCCAGGTCCTTGGCAACCAGAGCTGCTTATTTCCCTATGTACAGCATCAGATTATTACAATGACAGTGACACTACAGTTACAGTGATTCTATCACTGTCAGATCCAACATAATCCGAGTGTAATGAAAAAGAGCAAACATTGCAGAGAAAAATGATTGATAAAAATAAAACACTGTTTCCTCACAGCAGAGTGATGTTGCACCCTTGTGTGTTAATTAATCCTGTGATGAAGAAGAAGAGAAAACAGACTGAAGGGTAATGACATACAATAACTCAGAAGAGAAAGGCAGCCAGTGGCATGTAAAGTAAGAGCAAACTGCATTAGGAGCTAGATTGTCCAATGCCTGGACTCATCCATCTGGTGTAGCTGCTGGAGACAGACACCGCTGGGAGGAGGAACAGATCACACAGCACCAGAACCTTTCCTTCTGAACTTTGAACTTTAAAGTTGTGTTGCCTTGCTGAACACTGGGTGCTTAACATGTTTCTTTCTTTGGGTTCTCAGCTGAATTAAAAAGCTTAATATATTTTACAACTGAGGACGTTTCCTACCATCTCGCAGAGCTTGGAACACTGACTCTCTCTAATTGATCTGCTCTTCTTCAGTTCCCCCCCCACTTGGAGCCACCTGGACACTTGACTTATCATGTGCCAGCAGAACGTCCCCATGCTAATCAGGGCTGGGTACCGACCTCGTATCAGCTGCAGCGTGCTTCGACCAAGACCTCATGGTTGTGATTGGCTGTTGAAAGACTCTACATTACCCACGTAGTACGAGCTGAAAGAATTGTGCATAATGTGTAATGTCATTTCTTTTTGCAATATACACAGGCCTTATGCTAAAACATCTCCAAGGAAACGCAACAATTTTACTGACAAAATAAGAGGGTGAAGAATCTTAATAAGAAGGAAATGTGTCATATGTCATCAAAAGCTGGTGAGTGTGATCAAGAAGAACTAATCTGAGTGGATTTTTCGAATATTTCAAATAAAGTGAATAAAGTTCAAAACAACACAGCAAGACTATGTTTTCAGCCAGCAGCACAAAGTGAAGCAGAAAATACAGAAATAGAGCAATTAGGCAAATAACAACAAATAATATGGTTTAAAGAACTGCTTTAGGAGCAAATGGGATCTTCTTCTAAACTATTTACCTGAAGGCACACAATAAGTAACCCGTGGGCTACTCAGGACTCAAATCTGTGTCACACCTGCCACCAGCATCAGCTCAGCATTTTTCTGAGCTCAGCGGGATACAACGTGACCAAAAGATGTCCAAAAGCTGTCACAACACCCTGAGTAATGGACATATCCGACATACTGTCTCAAATTGTCACCAGGGTGTGTTCTTCACTGTAAGTGTGTGAGTGAGTGAGTGCTCTCCGAACATCTGACAGTGCCTCAGGCGGCAGGAGTCTCTAGAATGAGCTCCCCAGAGATCTGCAGCTCCTGCCAATTAGATGTGGAAGTGGATGCATTGGCACAGGCCAGGGGGTGGTGTCTGCATGCACCGAGAGTGACACAGCAGGGTTCAAAATCACAGCCAGGACTATTCTGATTGGGTGGGGGGAGATGGACACATTGGTGACCTCCAGCCTGTTTGTTGTGCAGCAGCATGTAACACACAAGTTATACAAGACAACAGCCATACATCTAGAAACAAAATAAATACGTCCTACACGGAAGTCCACACCTCACATTGACTTATTAAGAAAGACTATAGCAGAAGGGACAAAAGAGTTTTTGTGTCTGTTTGTCCTGCATTTAGGCAGACTGAATCTGCGGCCAGACGGCAACAAAATGAAGCAGCTGTTCAGGGGGTGACTAGGGTCGGCCAGGACTGACTGGGCCTTCTTGAGGGACCTGGTCTCATATACAGAGTTTAGGTCAGTCAGAGGGTTGGGGGACATCTTTCCACACACCTTAACTATTTATTGCAGCCTGTTCTTGTTTTTAAGCATGAGGGACCCAAACCAACTCACAAAGGCAAAAGAAAGAATAGATTCAATAAAAAAACAATAAAACATCCTCATAAAAGTCTTATCGACATGAAAATTGCGTAGTTCACGATAAAAAAACATGCGTTGATGTGATTTCTTACAGACAGCATCAACTTGTGGCTCGAAGGTGAGTTTGTCATCGATTATAATACCGAGGTATTTGTATTGCTTCACCACTTCTATAGCTTGATCATTAATGAGAGTAGAAGAGGGGGGGGTTCTTTCTAAAATTGATTAGCATTTCTTTAGTTTTTGCCACATTAATGTTAATAAAAGTTGACTTGCAGCACTCTGCAAAATCATTTAAAATAGCGCCATGCTCGGGGGTGTTGTGTGTCAGCAGCGACACTATCACCGAGTCGTCAGCAAACTTAATGATATGACGCCTGGTGTGCTGGCTTTGGCATGCATTTGTATATAAAATAAATAAAATCGTTGAGAGGACGCAGCCCTGGGGGGAACCAGTGGAGGAAAAGAGGACATCAGATAAAATGCTATTCACTCTCACGCGTTGAGACCTGTTAGTTAAAAAGTTCATCAACCAAGAGATAAGACAAGGATCGATATTAAGAGTACTCTTTAAAATCCCGCTAAAATATGTGGTTGGATGCAATTAAAAGCTGAAGTAAAATCAATAAAAAGCAGCCGCACAAAACTCTTAGCACTCTCAAGGTGGGTATGGATCAAGTTAAAAAGAGTACATGCTGCATCTTCCACGCCACGGTTTGGTCTGTAGGCAAACTGAAATGGATCCAGTAGATCCTGGACAGAGTTCAAAAGTTAATCCTTCACAATCCTTTCTAACGTCTTCATACTGAGGGACGTGAGTGCCACAGGCCTAAAGTCATTAAGAGACCCTGGAACCTTTTCTTTAGGCACTGGTACAATAATTGAGTCTTTCCAAAGGTGAGGAACAGTGTGAAGATGTAAAGACATTTTGTAAATGAAACAAAAAATGTTTGCCAGCTGTTCAGTACAGTTCTTTAATATAAGTCCTCCAATACCGTCAGGGCCGGGACTTTTCCTTTCGTTTATGCCTCTGAAGAGTGTCAGGACCTTGTTTCTGTCAACCTGGACTTTACCCTGCCCAGGGGTAACGTTATTAAAAACTGACAGCTCCTCACTAAAATCATGAATATTAAATCGATTATAAAAAGTGTTCAGCTCATTTGAGAGGACAAGGTCTGACATGCCATTAAGGGAGATCAGACACTTCTTAGGTTGCATCCCCATCATTGCTTTCACACCCTCCCATGCAGGACGTGAGTTGCCTGTGCTCAGCATGCTCTCAACTTTGTCCTTATAATTAAGTTTTGCAAGCTTAAGTTCCTTTCTAGCTTGTTTTTGAAGTACTCTGTATTGAGTCATGTTACCTTGGTTGAAGCTAATATTTAGTTGATTAATTATGCTTTTGACAGATTTAGAGACCCATGGTTTATTATTTGGATATATAGAAATGGATTTACGAGGGATGACTAAGTCCTCACAGAAGGTAATGTATGCAGAAAAAGTCTCTGAGAGCTCATCAATGTCCTTACATTCGTTTTTGAATAGATCCCAGTCAGTGCAGCAGTAGCATTCCTGTAGACACTGGATTGAGTCATCTGACCAAACCGGAACTAACTTTTGTATTGGCTAGTTCCTCTGCAGTGCCGGTTTGTAAGACAGAACCAAATAAACAGAGTTGTGGTCAGACATGCCGAGTGGAGCTCTGCTGTAGGACTTATAAGCACCTTTGACGGATCCATAACAGAGGTCCAGACTGTTGGTCCGTCGGACTTCCCTGGTTTACAGTGATTAAAATCGACCATGATGAAGTTTGGCGCTTCGGGTGAAATCCCCTGGAGCTGCTGCACGCACTTCACCATAGCCCGAGTTGCCAAATCTGCATTAGCCTTCGGGTGAATGTAAACAAGTGTGACGAATATCTGTGGGAATTCCCTGGTCAGATAAAAAGGGCGTATAGACACAGACAGAAGTTCGATATCAGAGGTACACAGTGTTTCCCTGACGATCACCGTATTGCACCATTTCTTATTTATATAAAGACATAAGCCTCCACCGAGTGATTTTCCCGTCACTGTGGAGTCTCTGTCAAGACGGACAGGTTCTCCAAAAACGTCCAACTCAAGATCAGAGAGTGGATCCTGTTCTTTGAGCCATGTCTCTGTCAAGGCGAGGAGACAAGCATTTCTATACTCCGAAAGAAACTTTACTTTAGCCTGGAGCTCGTCCACTTTATTACGAAGGGACTGGACGTTGGCGAGGATGATTGAGGGAAGAGGTATCCTACGATGGCCTTGTCGCTTCAGTCTTTGCCGTACGCCGCCGCGTCTCCCCCTTTTCCTCACTTCTGTCCTGAATGTCCAACTCTGGTTCTCTGCGGGAGGGGTGGCTGCCGACCGGACGATCTCTGGTGGAAGATCCGCCGGGGATTCAACGATGCCCGCATCGGAATTACGCAGGAACAGGATGAAAAATGTTAAAAGACAACAGTCTCCCTCTGCACTCAGCTGCTACCTGTCGCCATTACAGCGCCATCTTGACAGATCAGAGTAGACTTTTTTCCGAACCAGGTAATCTTTTCTCTTTACCTTTGCTTCTAATAGACTTAAGTGGTCTTCTTTGGAAACAATGGCATCACATTGTCCATTTGTTTTATATTTTAGTAGATTATTTTTGGGGCTTTTCCCAATTTTTTGACAGGATAGTTAGGTGAGAAAGGGAGAGAGAGAGGGGGAAGACATGCAGGAAATCCTGCATGTCTTCAATATAACTATGAATTAATAATACATAATACATCATTGTGTGTGTTTCTTCGATGAGAACAGCTGTGGAAGATAAACAGATGTAAATTCCGGTATCGTCCTGACCCTCGGAGACCCAATGTATTCTTCTGATCCCACTGGAATCACATTGTGTAGTCCCATGTGTCCCACACTACACGGCTTTGTGCTTTCCTTCTAACATTTACCATTAAGGGTGTTTTCTTTAAACCAACCAAACTCAGTCCTCTTAAAGTTGACCAAAAAGTGGACCAACAGCAAAGGGACTCTTTTCTTTTTGTGTTCACATTGTCGCTTTATTTGAAAGAGGACTCGGTTGTCTTTCTGGTCCCCTTCAGCTCTGATGGCCCTCAGGGCTAAAATACATTGGCAAAAGTCAAAGGGGCAAAGCAAACCAGAAGTGTGTTGTGTTCACAATGCACAATGTAGACCACTTCCAGTGAAGGTCTGAGTACGGTTTGTTCCAGAGGGGTCCAAGTCCCTTTGAGTGAATACATGTGGAGGGCTGAAACAGACCAAGTAGGAATACGCCCTCCCTGCTTCACCCTCTGAGGTCTAAGGGCATTTTTACATTTCTTCTTCAATTGTCCTTTCAAGGTATTTGCATGAAACTGATCCCCGTGTGTTTCTTATCAAAATGTTCAGAACACACCTAGCTTTCTGTAAAGTGACGGCCCAAATTGATCCGGAGCAAGGTAAAAAGAGATAATCTGGCCCTAAAGTGGAAATATTTCTCAAATCTGTTACCTACACTCAGTTGTTTTGCTGCTTGAAATGAGTTTACAAAAGTCGTGGGTTCAAAAACAGTAGCGTAATATATTAAGAAAATAGCAAATAAATGTCTAAAATTAAATTTAATAATGTGGCTTTTTGAGTAGGGGTGTTGTCAAACATTGCTTGGACTGGTTGGTGCGTCTTCTGTCCTCGGAAGAAGAGCTAACTGGTTATTCATAGCTGGACATGTTGTATGTCTACATGAGGATAACATCCTGACCAATGTGTTTCTCCATATCAGCAGAAAAAGAAATTGCCAGTGGGCGGGCAGGGTGTGTACTCTGACCCCCGTACTGCCTTATCTCGGCCCAGTAATACGCATCGGAGGCAGATGCTGCTGTTGCCCCAGTCAGGCCAACATCTCTCAGGAACCTGAGTGGGCGGAGACAGTCACACAGCTGCTGTGACACTGGTCCCCCAACAGCAGCATATTAAATTATATGTATGGCATCCTTATTATATAAGAAGTACTACTATTAGCATTTGAAGCACCCTTTTTTAATAATTGTTGTACTTGTGTTTCCAGACTCTGCACACACGTAGCTACTATGCAAGATGTCTGACGCTGTTTTCAACATGAATTTATGAATGATTAAATGAATTCTTATCAATATGTTCACTGCCGGAAACAAATAAATAAAGCTGTTTATGTATATATTTAGACCTCACCTGAGCCAGGTGTGTGTGTATGACTAGAGAGCAGAAGGACAAACTCATTTTCGACTGCATTTTGTGAGACAAACGGTTATTTCTTTGTTTTAAACGAGTTTATTTATGTTGCTGTTGCAGTTATAAAATAAAAGGACGGATCATTGTGACACTACGAACGAATGCGCGTTGATTTACTGACCGCTCCTACAACCACCTTCTGTTCAAGAGGAACTCGATCTGCCTAAAAGTCCCAACATGATCAGCGTGATATTAATCAGAAGCACTTATGCTAACAACACCATGGATTACGGTAACTGATGGATTAATTATGCTGCTGTGTCTAATCTTTGAAACATATGGGCAGTGTTTCCCTCAGGAAGTTCTATGGTGCATGAGCTTCGGATCGCAAGTTATTCTGGAAAAATCTTTTTAAAGATGAATATGCAAATGTATGTAACAGGGTCGGGCACACTGGTCAGCAGCCGCGCTCCAGTAATGTTCTGCCTGTTTGGGTTTGTTTTATGGCATTTTGTTATTATTTATTTTGTTTAGATGCATGGTGGTACGCAAGTGTATGGTTGTTTTTGTAAAAGTGTATGTATGCATGTATTTATGGACGTATGTATGTATGTACTGTATGTATGTACAGTATGTATGTACAGTATGTTAGTAAATGTATAGGTGCATGTGTGTGATAAATAGTTTTATATTTGAGTTTATTTGCAAAAGCAGATACAAGCATTTTTAAAATGAATAAACCAACACCTGGTTGGTAGATATTTCTTTGAGAGTACAATAGAAGAAGATCTATGATAGAACATAAAAAAACATAAAAAGAGACATATCTTATAAAAACAACCAACGCCGGGTTGACTGAAATGTCCTGGCTTGCACAATGAAAAATAATAATAAAAACAAGATTTAGGAAGACAAATACAACGGTGATATTTGGTTTTGCAAATAAACACTTCATGTTTATGGTGTACATTTCATCTATATTTCTATTTTTATTTTGTATAAATTCTGCTTATATCTTACTCATGCACACACAAGCACCCATTACTGTAGCTGTTACCGTATACAGGTCTATTTGTCTGTCAGGTGTTATCTGCCAATCTGTCCGAGATATACTGTATATATATATATATATACACACACACATTATAAGAATCTCTCTGTTCAACGTCGCCTTTCTGCTTTTCATCATTGTCCCTTTAACCTCCACTCACTCTCATAACTTTCTTCTCTAATGTATTCCTAATGCACTTCATATCAAAACAGCCCCCCACTGTGGTTCTTATTAATGGACCTTGTAATGAAGCTGGACTCATATGTGGCTGGAGGCTCATCTCCAGTTCACAGCTAACATATTATTCGCTGGGCCAGGACATATTGCTGTGTGAATAGAAGGCCAAACTAACCAGGCATTAATAATGGAATAGGAAATTTTTCAGCTCATCCTTTTGGCAAAAAAAATAACTAAACTGGGGGTGTGCCGACCGCCGTCTACTGGAGCCTACACACTGACTATGGAGAAGTAGCTTAACCAACCACAAGATCTCTGGAAATGCTACGTCAGCAGAACTTATGATAGATATTTTTGTCGACTGCTTTGTCAACGGTCAACATTGGACCCTTGGACTCCTTTTTTAAATTTGGTTACCGACTTGTCTCTGGCATTGATCGTCTATCATAAAAGCGTCTTGCTCTGACCTTTTGGCAAATTGATCTGGATTCTGTGTGTAACTAACAATCCTGGCTGCCATTCTTTTGACAAAAACTAGTAGGCGTATGGACTTCTGTCTGACTGCTGTCTGATGCAGCGTCACACTACCGTTCTGGAGTTCAACATTCAATAACCGTTTTTATCAGGACAAACTTTGTCTACTGACATCTTTATTGCGGACTGTGTGTGTGTGTGTGTGTGTGTGTGAGAATTTAGATTTAGACTTTATTGTCCCCCTAAGAGGATACTTCTTTCCACAGCCCGTACATAGAGACATTAAAGAGCCATAATAAAAACACTGGCATACTAGATTTCTAGTAACTTTGCTGCTGCTGCTGTGTGTGTGTCTGTGTGTGTGTGTGTGTGTGTGTGTGTGTGTGTGTGTGTGTGTGTGTGTGTGTGTGTGTGTGTGTGTGTGCCAGATGCCATTGGACACTAATGAGAGCAGGGTGTGTTACAACCTCGGGGAGCGGTCTCATTCCTCAGTCTGGGGAAATCAGAGGCTTTAAAACCACAACCAACACACTCTCCCTCTTCTTCTGTTCCCTCCATCCTCCTCTGCTCCGTCTACTTTACCTCATCTCCCCCCTGCCAGAAGGTACCTTGTACGTTATCCAACCACTGATGCATATCCACAGAAAAAAAACAACTTCCGAATGGCTGCAGACTCTGAAGAAGATATTGATTGCAGTTCATCTGTGAATGGCTGGTAAAATATCCCTTACTTTAATGAGTCCGATCACCACCTTCCTCTGTCCGGCTACTGTTCCTGTACATCCATCCCCAAACTCCATTCAAAAGGAAGCTTTTCAATGCTTTTCAACCATCCTGCTGGAAAAGGAATACTTTCCAGGAGGGAAGTGATTTTTAGAACGAAGCCTCCTTTTTATGCTGTGAACACGCACAGCCTAACCCATTACAAATTATGAATTCTACCCATTATGAATTCTATTTTATTAAAAGTGTCATGCCAGTAAGTGGCCCATCACACACGGAATTACATGACGCCAATACAAAAGACATTTCATCCACAGCTTCCGGTCCAATGTCCACACACAACGTATTCTACTACCGCACTAAATAAGGAACAAAGAAAACATATTACAGCAGCCACAACACAACAGTGGAACCCATACGTTGTCCAACATTTCATACATAAAACAAAAGTACTCTATAGTCACATGAATATCTTCCTTTTCTCTCAAAAAGTACAATTCCTCAAATCCTGTCCTCTGAAATAACTTGTGACATATGTTCAGCCAAGGCCCACCCACCCACATGTCCCATATCGACATTTTCTTACATGATCTACTGTCACTCATATCCACAACTCTATTCCATAATCTGCCCCACATCTCTTAAATTGTTTTTCTTAGCTATAACTCCCCTTAGAGCCTCCCAGCAGCCTCAGAAAGCCCAGTGCTATCTCTGACAAAATGTAGATGCTCATCAAGATAAAAACCTAGATATTTTTGTAGGAGTTTGTGTAGTTTAACTCAACTGAAAACTCCTAAGTGACAGTAATTGAGACCTAGGGTGCATTTTTTGAGATTTCCTAACATTAATTAAAAGTCACCAGTTTTTTTTGTTTGTTTTTTACAAGCATTGGCAACAGAATGCATCGCTTATACATTTTCTTCAGTTTCTGCAAGTATAACAAGATCATCTGCATAAAGGAGGGCACTCTCATTCCTCATCCACATTCTAGTTGTATAATAACATTCACCAAATCCTTTATGGAAACTGCAAAAGCACCCGTCATTAAAGTGGTCATTTCAGGTCCATAATTGTATTTAGAGGTTGTACCAGAATAGGCTTACAATGTTCAAAAACACCAGATATTTTGTTGTACTGCACATTGCTGCAGCTCCTCTTTTCACCCTGTGTGTTGAGCTCTCTGTTTTAGCTACAGAGTAAGACGTCTCACTTCTGTGTTGGGCGTCGCACATGCTCAGTACCTAGGTAAGGACTACTAGCCAGTCAGAAGCAGGGTATGAGGGCCCTGACAGTACGTAGGTAAGGACTACTAGCCAGTCAGGAGCAGAGTATGAGGTCCTGACAGTACCTAGGTAAGGACTACTAGCCAGTCAGAAACAGAGTATGAGGGCCCTGACAGTACGTAGGTAAGGACTACTAGCCAGTCAGAAGCAGAGTATGAGGGCCCTGACAGTACCTAGGTAAGGACTACTAGCCAGTCAGGAGCAGAGTATGAGGTCCTGACAGTACCTAGGTAAGGACTACTAGCCAGTCAGAAGCAGAGTATGAGGGCCCTGACAGTACCTAGGTAAGGACTACTAGCCAGTCAGAAGCAGAGTATGAGGGTAAGGACCCTCAGAGCAGAGTATGAGGGCCCTGACAGTACACTACCTAGGTAAGGACTACTAGCCAGTCAGGAGCAGGTAAGGACTACTAGCCAGTCAGGAGCAGAGTATGAGGGGGGTAAGGACCTGACAGTACCTAGGTAAGGACTACTAGCCAGTCAGGAGAAGAGTATGAGGGCCCTGACAGTACCTAGGTAAGGACTACTAGCCAGTCAGAAGCAGAGTATGAGGCCCAGTACCTGACACTACCAGTCAGGTAAGGACTACTAGCCAGTCAGTAGCAGAGTATGAGGGCCCTGACAGTACCTAGGTAAGGACTACTAGCCAGTCAGGAGCAGAGTATGAGGGTCCTGACAGTACCTAGGTAAGGACTACTAGCCAGTCAGGAGCAGAGTATGAGGGCCCTGACAGTACCTAGGTAAGGACTACTAGCCAGTCAGAAGCAGAGTATGAGGGTCCTGACAGTACCTAGGTAAGGACTACTAGCCAGTCAGAAGCAGAGTATGAGGGCCCTGACAGTACGTAGGTAAGGACTACTAGCCAGTCAGAAGCAGAGTATGAGGCCCTGACAGTACGTAGGTAAGGACTACTAGCCAGTCAGGAGCAGAGTATGAGGGCCCTGACAGTACCTAGGTAAGGACTACTAGCCAGTCAGGAGCAGAGTATGAGGGCCCTGACAGTACCTAGGTAAGGACTACTAGCCAGTCAGAAGCAGAGTATGAGGGCCCTGACAGTACCTAGGTAAGGACTACTAGCCAGTCAGAAGCAGAGTATGAGGGCCCTGACAGTACCTAGGTAAGGACTACTAGCCAGTCAGGAGCAGAGTATGAGGGTCCTGACAGTACCTAGGTAAGGACTACTAGCCAGTCAGAAGCAGAGTATGAGGGTCCTGACAGTACCTAGGTAAGGACTACTAGCCAGTCAGAAGCAGAGTATGAGGGCCCTGACAGTACCTAGGTAAGGACTACTAGCAAGTCAGAAGCAGAGTATGAGGGCCCTGACAGTACCTAGGTAAGGACTACTAGCCAGTCAGGAGCAGAGTATGAGTGTCCTGACAGTACCTAGGTAAGGACTACTAGCCAGTCAGAAGCAGAGTATGAGGGCCCTGACAGTACCTAGGTAAGGACTACTAGCCAGTCAGAAGCAGAGTATGAGGGCCCTGACAGTACCTAGGTAAGGACTACTAGCCAGTCAGGAGCAGAGTATGAGGGTCCTGACAGTACCTAGGTAAGGACTACTAGCCAGTCAGGAGCAGAGTATGAGGATGTGCCACTCCGAGCTGGGCGAGCCTGTTACAAAGTAAGGTAAAGGCTGGACTACAATCGAGCAGTTTGGGCTTTTTCACTTTGTAAACCTATAACGTGCACAAAAAAACATATATAATGCGATAAAAGAAAGGGAAAAATCCATCTATAGTTTAGGGCATTGGTTCTCAAACCTTTTTCAATAATGTACCCCTTTGAATTGTTGCTTCAAGCCAAGTAACGTCAATGATATACTTACAGCCAACATTTAAATGAGAAAAGGAGACAAAAACTGTAAAAAAAGAAAAAAACCTAGGAAAAAGATGGTAGAAAAAGGAAATCAGGTCAAAATAGATTGAAAATAGTATCAAAAACTTAAAAAAAAACAGTGACATAGCTTTTGAAAAAAGCGAGAAACTTGTAAAAAGTAAAGGGATATAAGAAGGCAGGCAGGCACACATACCCTTGCAGTACTCCAAAGTACCCCCATTTGAGAAACACTGGTTTAGGGGTACTCCAGGATTGTCCAAGTGAGATTTGAGCCATGCAGAATCTGCAGCAATTTCAGAGATCTTAAAACTTTGAAAGGTATATGGTCAAAGCCTGTGGCTTTTCCTAACTTTGCTTCATATATATGCATTTTGGAAATCTTCCATTGCAATAAATTAAGTACTAGTTGTAGTTAATTAAGTAGTATAACTGGGTTTGTTTTTCTGTCTCTTAAAAACAACCTAATTTCAAAGTGAAGCTTATTATGTCTTAATAATATGCAACATAATTAGGTGTTTGGTATTTTTAGGGTATACATGTTCATTTACGGTCTAATTAACATTATTTCTAGTTTTGGTCTAATTCGGTACAAAGAACAGCTAAGCATGTCATTTTAATGTACTGTAAAATTAAAATAAAATGCAAAAAGAAGGTGTGGTTTGCCTTAAGCCACAGGTGTCGAACTCAAGGCCTTCGGGCCAAATCCGCCGCCTCGCAAATTTTGATCCAGCCCGCATATCAATCTAGGTTCACGCTACATGTTGGCCCACGTAGTGCGCCAAACCAAAAAGACAGGAACTATTTTTCAAACTTCAATCACTGCAATCAAAGCACGATTTGAGATGCAGACGTTCTCATACGGCCTGTGAAACAGGCTGTTAGTTGGATAGCCTACTTTTAAAAATGTAACTAGAAGGCATTGTTTTGCTAAATTGTTTTGCTAAATTCAATGATATCTAATGCACTGTTTTGCTGAATGTTTTTCAGGGCTTCTTGTGGCCCAAATAGGCTATATGAGATTTACAACACAGTCAAACAGATTTTACTTTTTCAATTAAATGAAAGCTTATCAACAAACTTTTCATATCTGGCCCTTGATGTGAAATTATATTGGACACCCCTGCCTTAAGCCATTGTTTGAGCTCAAAGTCTTCCCATCACAATATTATCAAATGTACTGTACTGCCATTATATATCTTTTTAGGAATTTAAAATATATTTTCTAATTAAATAAGGCCTGTGTTCTGATATCGATGTATTTGAGAGTGTTGATGGTCCAAAGTAAATGAAATCAAACAAAACCGGCCAGAAAAGTCAATTATTACTTTTGAAGAGTGCGATGAATCAATTTAAAAAGAGGCCGTGACATTATCTTGAATGCAGTTTCCAAGAACTTCTCTGCGGCCTTTTTAAGCGTTTTGTTTCCGAACAAGGCGACTGATGTGAAATCGGGTCTTTGTGAAGCATTAAATGACACCTGCTGCTGCTGGCTTCAATGGAGCTGAAGTGTGTGTGTGCTGCTTATAATGATGAAGTAAGACAGGCTGCCCCATATTTTGTCTTATGCTTTTAAAATGTCTGTCCCTTCCCAACAATATTTCTTTTTTGCTCTGGTGTTTTTCTTGCCTACCTTTCCTCCCCTATTCCTTTATTTTGATCTTTTTCCATCTGATTCGGACTATGTGCTGCAGTGGATCTGACATGCTGGCCACTAGCACCACAGATTAATCCTCCTACAGTTGCTGGCTGCTGCCGTTTCTACGGGTACCATCCATGCTAATGTGACATTGATTTAATATTCATCATATTATATAGATAATATGATCATATCTACAATTGCCACTCTTCATTCTAACCCCAACCAGTCGCCAGACACCGCCTACCAAGAGCCTGGGTCTGTACCAGGTTTCTGCCTAAAAGGAAGTTTTTCCTTGCCACTGTCGCACTGTTGCTTGCTCTGGAGGGAACTACTAGAACTGTTAAATTCTGGAGTGTGGTCTAGACCTGCTCTATCTGTAAAGTGTCTCTAGATACAGTAACTCTTGTTATGAATTGATACTATAAATAAAATTGAATTGAAAATTGAATTGAAATTCGGGGTAAAAGGAGGATTGTTTCCCTGCCAATCCAGAGGCAACGTCTTGGTTCCAGGACTTTGCATTGCTAAATAAAGTAAGGTAATCAGGGCTGTGTGTCTGTGTGCTTGCTTTGATTTTGGTTTTCTGCTCTCTGGTAGCCAATGACAGATTAATGAGAGACATTCCATATATATATATATATATATATATATATATATATATATATATATATATATATATATATATACAGTGAGGAAAATAAGTATTTGAACACCCTGCTATTTTTCAAGTTCTCCCACTTAGAAATCATGGAGGGGTCTGAAATTGTCATCGTAGGTGCATGTCCACTGTGAGAGACATAATCTTAAAAGAAAAATTCAGAAATCACAATGTATGATTTTTTAACTATTTATTTGTATGATACAGCTGCAAATAAGTATTTGAACACCTGAGAAAATCAATGTTAATATTTGGTACAGTAGCCTTTGTTTGCAGTTCCAGAGGTCAAACGTTTCCTGTAGTTTTTCACCAGGTTTGACACACTGCAGAAGGGATTTTGGCCCACTCCTCCACACAGATCTTCTCTAGATCAGTCAGGTTTCTGGGCTGTCGCAGAGAAACACGGAGTTTGAGCTCCCTCCAAATATTCTCTATTGGGTTTAGGTCTGGAGACTGGCTAGGCCACGCCAGAACCTTGATATGCTTCTTCCAGAGCCCTCCTTGGTTCTCCTGGCTGTGTGCTTCGGGTCATTGTCATGTTGGAAGACCCAGCCTCGACCCATCTTCAATGCTCTAACTGAGGGAAGGAGGTTGTTCCCCAAAATCTCGCAATAAATGGCCTCGGTCCTCCTCTCCTTAATACAGTGCAGTTGCCCTGTCCCATGTGCAGAAAAACACCCCCAAAGCATGATGCTACCCCCCCATGCTTCACAGTAGGGATGGTGTTCTTGGGATGGTACTCATCATTCTTCTTCCTCCAAACACGGTTAGTGGAATTATGACCAAAAAGTTCTATTTTGGTCTCATCTGACCACATGACTTTCTCCCATGACTCCTCTGGATCATCCAAATGGTCATTGGCAAACTTAAGACGGGCCTTCACATGTGCTGGTTTAACCAGGGGAACCTTCCGTGCCATTCATGATTTCAAACCATGACGTCTTAGTGTATTACCAACAGTAACCTTGGAAACGGTGGTCCCAGCTCTTTTCAGGTCATTGACCAGCTCCTCCCGTGTAGTTCTGGGCTGATTTCTCACCTTTCTTAGGATCATTGAGATCCCACGAGGTGAGATCTTGCATGGAGCCCCAGTCCGAGGGAGACTGACAGTCATGTTTAGCTTCTTCCATTTTCTAATGATTGCTCCAACAGTGGACCTTTTTTCACCAAGCTGCTTGGACATGTCCCCGTAGCCCTTTCCAGCCTTGTGGAGGTGTACAATTTTGTATCTAGTGTCTTTGGACAGCTCTTTGGTCTTGGCCATGTTAGTAGTTGAATTCTTACTGATTGTATGGGGTGGACAGGTGTCTTTATGCAGCTAACGACCTCAAACAGGTGCATGTAATTTAGGATAATAAATGGAGTGGAGGTGGACATTTTGAAGGCAGACTAACAGGTCTTTGAGGGTCAAAATTGTAGCTGATAGACAGGTGTTCAAATACTTATTTGCAGCTGTATCATACAAATAAATAGTTAAAAAAATCATACATTGTGATTTCTGGATTTTTTTTTTAGATTATGTCTCTCACAGTGGACATGCACCTACGATGACAATTTCAGACCCCTCCATGATTTCTAAGTGGGAGAACTTGAAAAATAGCAGGGTGTTCAAATACTTATTTTCCTCACTGTATATATATATATATAACAAAAGGATCCTTTTACTATTGTAGATTAAAGGAAAGTTACAGGTCAGTACAAATGAGCTCTGGCCATCATTTCTATCAGTAATAGCAGAATGATTTTATTATCACCCACCCTGTCTGCTGGGAGCCGTTAACAAACCAACCTCCTGCTGCACTGTTGACCCGCTGGACATATTGGAGCTGGGCTCTCACAGTTTTCCGATGCATTGAGGCTTGATTAGCGAAATGTCAGGTAAGCTTGCTTTGACTTCCAGAAGAAGAGGATTAGATCATCTGGCTAATTGGCCGTTGGCTTGTCTGCTTGTTACTCCCTATTGCCCTATTTCAGACAACTCTGTCAATACTTTGGTGAGTTGAAAATTATATTGGAACTGGTAGAACCTCATGGAAAAAGCTAAGAAAATTAAAAAAAAAATTGTAATAAACTGTTGTTTTCTTTAAGATGTATTTTAGAGAGACAGCTGTTGAACCATGCAGGACTCTAGATAAATGTTAATCTGTTTTTTTATGTTTCCTATTTTGTGAGTGTGTGAGTGTCTTAACATGTACAGTATGTATTCTGTTTTTAGCTGTATGGGTACTGTTTTTAATGCGCTGTGATAAACCTCGGGGGGTCCTGAAAGGAACCTGATAAAGAAAGAGAACGTCTCCACCAACTGGTTTAACTGGTCCCTGTCCAGCAAACAACCCCTGGGTGTTGTTTTTTTAAGACGACTGTCCCTCAATAAACTAGTAAGACTGACTCATTTTGTTGTTGGTAAGTACATTTTGTGTACCTCGAACCATCCACATACCAGCTGCGCTGCTTTGCACTTGCTCTCTGCCGTTGCTATCCTCGGTCAGTAAAGGTAAAGGAAACTCATCTGGGGCCGCTCATGGTTATGAGAACGTGCACTACACTGGCTGCTGCAGGCGTGTCTGCCATCAATGCTATCTGTGCTTGTCTCGGTTAGAAAGCACTTTCTGACATTATCTCTGTTGGCTTCTTATTCTTTCTTTTCAGTTCCCTGGTGCATCTCCTCCTCATGATTATTACAGTACGCGGCTGCACAGAGCAATATGTTCAGAAGCAGATAAGAGTCAGACTGTTTGTGTCCCACTCTTTTCAAAGTCCTTTCTGAGCTGAAAGTCAGAAACCTCGTCATCTGGCCGTTAGATACACATATAATGACTGATATGACTCAACTTTTGTGCCTTTGCTTTATGCGTAAGCAGTGCTTACATTTAAGAGAAGCGTGCGTTGAAATAGCAGGTGTTATCACGTCGTGCTGAGAGACTTTTTTAGTTTCCGCCATGCTGGGATTATGAAAGCCATTCAAATCGGAAACAAATGCGCCAGCCTTACAATTTGGAGATGAAAAGTTTCGACATTTGACAATAAGCGGGTTGACCTTTCAAACTGCCAGCCAGATGGGGTTTTTTTGTCAATTCTGAGCTTTTAATTGTTGAGTTTTTTAGTTATTTCTCTTTTTCTTTGTTGCATTAATCTAATGTGCTTCCTGTCGTCGTCATGAGCTGCTTAAGGACAAATGAAATATGTTTTCAGGATTCTTTTAGTACCAGTATATTTTGATGAGTTATTTGGCATTCACTGCTTAATTGGAGCATTGTACAGCAATCTTTCCACTTGCCAGACTCTGTATTCATGCTGTGGGTGTATCAGTGCTGCACAATCATATACAGCTAGTGTCAAAGTTGATTTCACACATTAAATCCACGCTACGGCTGCAGCTAGCTCAGTTTTGCCTATGAAAGACTAAATGATGAAAAATGGCCCATCACAACTTCCCAGAGTCCAAGAATGTCTTCATATGTCTTGTTTTGGCCCAACAAGTCCAAAAACCAGAATTACTTACAATTTACAATAATATAACATTCAGATTCAGGCATAGGAGAAAAAAAAGACACTGGGTTGTCTGCATTTCTTTAAACCAATCACAACGGTCCTGGGTGGCGCTGAGCTCCGGACACAGCAACGGCGGCTCTGCTAAATAGTCTCGGGAAGGAACTTGTCCTGGTCGAACAATTGCACCCGGCAAAGGAGAACACCACATCCAATATTAAATGAAGTTGACACCATACAGTAACGTGAGCTATATAAATCAGCTGATGCACGGTAACACCTCATTATCTCTTACCAGTGGATCTCCGTGGATACTTGGTCCACACCAACCCCACCAATCGGTCCCAAAACGTCCCAGTTAGAGAGGACAGGATCTAAACATATTCTTTGTAAATCTTTACAATCATTCCCTGAAAGAACCAAGCAGGTCTGTCTTGTTGTGTGGGTGGGTGCGTTTTGGGGGTTTGACTCCCAGGGTCACACAGAAAAACACAACCCTTTAATAAAGCATCTAGTAAACGACATGTCCACATACCTAAGATGGCGATGACCTCGTCATCCTGGATGACCTCCAGTGACCCCGACACAACGAAGCACAGGGTGTCGACGCTCTCACCGGCGTGGTAGATCAGGTCTCCGGGGGCGCAGTGGGTGGTCTGAAACTCTACGGCCAGCGAGCGCAGGCAGCCGTCGCTGGCTAACCGGAACGCCGGGTGTTCGTTAAACACCTGAGGGAGAGAGCAGCAACTTTAGATCTAGTAGCACTTCTTTAAAGGTATACCTTTGCTACAGTAGCAGTGCGGTCTACGAGCTGACCAAAAACTGTAAACACAAAAAGCGTCTTTCCAGAAATATAGAAGAAGAAGAGACGCTTGAAAGCTCTCAAATAAGTGACCTTTAGTGAAGACTGTTCTGTTGCTTTATGATGTTGGTTGGTTTATTAGCCAGCCAAATCTCTGTTCTCAAAGGAACTGGGACTTTAATTTGTGTGTGTCTTCTTTTGCTCATTTATGGTAAAATGTGGGGAACAGGACGTTTAGAACCCTGTCTTGCACCCCGTACAGCACAGAGCTAAGCACAACGCCAGTCTCAACGCCAGTGTAAGACCGAAGAAGTTGTCCTATTCTCGTCCAGCGCCCACGTCGTTTAAATAGCAAATGCACCTGCGTCCATCTGTGTGTCCATGGGCGTGCTGGTCTTACAGGGAGGTGTGTTCAGGTGCATTCTGGGCATGCTGGTCTTACAGGGAGGTGTGTTCAAGTACATTCTGGGCGTGCTGGTCTTACAGGGAGGTGTGTTCAGGTGCATTCTGGGCGTGCTGGTCTTACAGGTAGGTGTGTTCAGGTGCATTCTGGGCATGCTGGTCTTACAGGGAGGTGTGTTCAGGTGCATTCTGGGCGTGCTGGTCTTACAGGGAGGTGTGTTCAGGTGCTTTCTGGGCGTGCTGGTCTTACAGGGAGGTGTGTTCAGGTGCATTCTGGGCATGCTGGTTTTACAGGGAGGTGTGTTCAGGTGCATTCTGGGCATGCTGGTCTTACAGGGAGGGACGTTCAGGTGCATTCTGGGCATGCTGGTCTTACAGGGAGGTGTGTTCAGGTGCATTCTGGGCATGCTGGTCTAACAGGGAGGTGTGTTCAGGTGCATTCTGGGCATGCTGGTCTAACAGGGAGGTGTGTTCAGGTGCTTTCTGGGCGTGCTGGTCTTACAGGGAGGTGCGTTCAGGTGCATTCTGGGCAAGCTGGTTTTACAGGGAGGTGTGTTCAGGTGCATTCTGGGCGTGCTGGTCTTACAGGGAGGTGTGTTCAGGTGCATTCTGGGCGTGCTGGTCTTACAGGGAGGTGAGTTCAGGTGCATTCTGGGCATATTGCCATCTTGAGGCAGCAGGAAGTGATCGCGCCGTTGACCAACAAAAACCTCTAAAGTCAATACCGCAGCATTTCATTGTTATTTTAACAACGCATTAGTAAAATGAGCCTAGGCTCGTGCACAGAGCATGCACACTATGCTTGTTACACACACACACACACACACACACACACACACACACACAGGGACTCACACTATGCTTGTTACACACACACACAGGGACACACACTGTGCTTGTTACACACACACAGGGACACACACTGTGCTTGTTACACACACAGGGACACACACTATGCTTGTTACCCACACAGGGACGCACACTGTGCTTGTTACACACACATACAGGGACGCACACTGTGCTTGTTACACACACACACACAAAGACGCACACTGTGCAAGTTTCTGGGTTATTTGTGTTAGGTTTAAATTCTGGGTTATTTTTTCAGCGAGTAACCATTTTCTGGGTTATAGGGCTAATATTTTGACCAAATTCCTGGGTTGTTTGGGTTTCTGGGTAATTTTTTGAAGAGTATGTTCTGGGTTATCGGTCTCGGTCTCGGCCTCTCTCTCTCTCTCTCTCTTTCTCTCTCTCATGTCTAATGTATTTTGTTGGACGGGTGTATTTTATGGACTTATTATATTATCATGTCAACATAGTTTGTAATATGACCAATCACACTTGTGTGTTGTGTCCATTATGATAAAACATTTTTGAGACAAATAAAGTGACACCCCCTCTCAACATGGATTAACTAAGAAATAAGAAATAAGTTCATATATTACATCCTTGTCCCCATAACATACACATCAGTCTGCCAGAAATTCAGAAGAAGAGGAAGAAGAAACGCCCCCCACCAAAATAAATAGGTCCAAGTGTGTGTTTGTTTTATATAGATTTTTAATTTAATTTAATGCAATAAAAATGTAAAAGTGCTTATAATAATGTAAAACATCTTTATTTTCTGAAATCAGGCATACTGGCATAGCAAGTTAGGTTATTTTTCACCCAGGTCCTGGGTTAAAAAGGGACCGTCTAATTTCTGGGTAACATGGTGACCCAATGGTTAGCACTGTGGCCTCACAGCAAGGAGTTTCCGGGGATCGAATCCAGGATAGGGGCTGGCTTATTTTAACCCAACATTTGGGTCAAGTATTTAATCCAGAAGTTGGGTCAAAATGAATAACCCAGAAATGAGTTGGTCCATTTTTAACCCAGGGGAGTTTTTGGTGTGCTCACACACAAAAGATTAAAAAAATAAATAATACGAAGTGAAATGGTATTATGATATGAACTGCTCGAGTGCTCTGACTCCACGCACCATTCCATTTGTCTTCTACACGTGTCTTTGGCTTTTCCTCTTATCCCTTGCTGCTGCAAGAGTGTGAGTTTCCCCATTGTGGGATTAGTAAAGGATTCTGAATCTTTGACTCAGATCAGTTTCTTCTCTCCTTCCTGCTTAGCATAATAGCAATGGGCCTGGCTTTTAAAGGGAAAAGGAGAGGACCTCTGATTGGTTGATTGCATGTTACCCCAGAACACACCTCTGATTAATGAAGACACTAAGTACAGCCCTTTAGAACCATGCCAACCATTTCCACCGTTAGCAAAAATGGATTGGTACGCGCCCTAAACACACCTGCACCACACCTGTTGGAAAAATCCACTTATATTGGGCGAAATCTTTCATAGATGAAAGCTTAGTGTTCACCTTGCCTTGAGCCCCAGTGGTTTTTTACCTATACATGTCTTGATATAACTATCAAAATGCCCTGGTTGTGCAATGGATCACTTTTAATCAACCACATTAACATACATTCCTGTAAAAACCTTCTACCTGATTAATTCATTTTAAGATATTATGAAGCAGCCACTCTGAATGACAAGACCTATTTTAGTAGCTTTTGAGTATTGGCCCTTAGCGATGGTTGTTACACAGCACGGTCACCAACGTTTGGGACCCATATCAGTTGTGTCCATAAAAATGAGTTTGGTGTTGAGAAATATGTAAACTATAATCTGTTGAAGGTGATAAGATCTGTGTGTGTCAGTTCAGGTCTGGTATACTCCCTCTCCAAAGAGAAAGAGGACGTTGGGAGGAAGACAGACTGTTTCATTTATGTGAAATTGAAAACAGTTTATTTTGCTTGGTATTGTCCATATTATCATGATTTAAGATGATTTAAGTTCCCCGTCGAGGGGAACTCGAACTGCGTCGGTTACGACACTATAGGCGAACCGACGCAGTGTCTCGTTCCCCTATCTCGGGGAACCGGGGTTACATACGTAACCCGAGACGTTCCCTATCTCGGGGAACCGTGGTTACATACGTAACCCGAGACGTTAGTGTGGTGTGGGCTCAAAGAAAGACAGCTTTGTATCCATGATTCTCTGTCTGGGAGTGACATCCCCAGTGTATTTCTTATTTTTCTGGGGCTGTAGTTTTGTTTTATGTATGAAATATTGGGCAATGTATGGGTTACACTGTTGTGTTGTGATGGGCCACTTAGTGGCATGACACTTTCAATAAAATATCCTATTATACTGTATACAGTATCATGTCGATACCCAGGAGCCTGGGCGCTAATGGTTGCACCCAAGGACTGGTGCTCAGCACGTTTAGTGGAGGGATTGTTTTCACTCCAGAAATCCAGGAATCAGTTTGTGTGAATTAGGTTTAATATGGGGCCTAAGGCCAATTCAGGAGTTTGGAGAATGTTATTGCAACCATCAGACATCTGGGAAGTTCTCATTTATACATTGTTTTATCCTTTGGGTTAGTGTTGTGTAGGCAAGTTACTCCTTGTAGTTTTTGACATTTTATAGAGTCTCAGATTGTTTTTAGACTGACTGTGTTTACATGTGTAGGATTAGAGGATTCTGACTTCAGCTTCTTTTTCCTGAAACAAAAACGTAAGCCATCAGGAGTCCATATTCACAGAAGCGTCCACACATAGTGGCTCAGAAAGTATTTACATCAAACTGTGAAGTTCCCTAGAACGTTGGCCAGGAGTCCTTCTTGATGCCTACTGTCTGAAACATCTCTCTCAGACCAAGCTGAGGATGATGGGAATGTCCTGCTGCTGGTCTGCTGAATCTCTGGGAGTGTGGACTAGTTTAGGACTGGATTTAAAGCGGATTCTGGTTTCCAACTAGCCGCACTTTGTTGTAACACACTATTAATTCCCTTATCTTAATGCAGTGTAACTGTAGCATGTAAATAAATCACCTAAAATACAGACAGGTGTAACCTAGGTAACAGGTGAAGAACACAAACAAAAACATCACTAACTTACTTTAAATGTACCAGAACTACAGAGCAATACAACAACAGGCCTAAATGAACAGACATCAGTTATAAGACTTACAGTTCTCAAGGAGTCACACACACACACACACACACACACACACACACACATACACACACACACACAATCTCAGCTGAATCTCCTCCAGACAGCTAGTCTCTTTTTCTTTTCTCTCCCTGTTTTCTCTGTGTGGCGTGCGCGCCCGCCCGTGATGTGAGGTGCGTGTCCATGTTATTCTCCGACATGCACTCCCAATCACACCTGGTAGACGACCTTTAGTACAAAACTAAAGGAACGAGACAATTTGGTAAAATGTACGGAGTAGAAAGTACCGATATTCATGTTAAAATGTATGGAGTAAGTAAAAATATCTTAAAAATAAATATCTTAAAATTCATGAGCAATACTATTTGTACTTTGTTACTTCCCATCTCTGCTAATAGCCTCAGGAAGGAACTTGTTTTGGTGGACCATGTGGACGTTCAGAAGTAGTTTTAGTTGTCCGTTAGAAAACTCTGATTGGACAGATAGTCTAGCTAGCTGTCTGGATTTACCCTGCAGAGATCTGAGGACCAGGTAACCATAGTCCTCAGATTGGACAGATAGTCTAGCTAGCTGTCTGGATTTACCCTGCAGAGATCTGAGGACCAGGTAACCATAGTCCTCAGATTGGACAGATGGTCTAGCTAGCTGTCTGGATTTACCCTGCAGAGACCTGAGGACCAGGTAACCATAGTCCTCAGATTGGACAGATAGTCTAGCTAGCTGTCTGGATTTACCCTGCAGAGATCTAAGGACCAGGTAACCATAGTCCTCAGATTGGACAGATAGTCTAGCTAGCTGTCTGGATTTACCCTGCAGTGATCTAAGGACCAGGTAACCATAGTCCTCAGAAATCCACCAGAGGTTAGAACGACAACACAGACAGAGACAGAAGAAGAGGACAGACATCCGGCCAAAAAAAGGGACATCCGGCAAAATGTCCAGAGGTGAAACGTCAGGGACATGAACTAGCACTCCGCTCACTTGAACGAGGATAAAATGATTTAATCGAGCTTCTCTTTTAGACATCCCAAATGTTCTCTGACCAAATGGATAGTCAAACCAGTCATTTTGCGGTGGGTTGTGTACTCACTGATTTACTGACGTCTCTTTTGCCATGTAACTCAATGTGAAAAAGTCTTTTTGGGCCAGATGGCTTCACATGACGGACACATAAATTGTAATCCCACTGTTTGGCACCTATATCAAAAGCTTCCTGGGGGCCGGAGTGAAGCGCTGTAATACAACTAACGTGTGTCTGTAGGAAAACCATCGATACAGACCTTCCTGTTGAGGTGTACGCAGATGTCGGCCCGCATGTCCTTGGGACAGATGGATAAGACCTGGAAGACAGGGAGACATAAGGGAAATTCAAACTAAATTAAAAAAAGAGTCAAAGACAGTAACTGATGGTCAGTTTGCAGCGAGATGAAGGTTTAGAAGTCTATTTATTTTGTTAAATCCAGGATTTCTGCAGAGTGCTGAATGGAGGTTATTAGTATTATGCAGCACGGTGGCCTATTGGTTACCACGGCCGTCCTGGGCATGTTCTCACTCCAAGTCACTTTGGATAAAAGCGTCAGCTATATGACATGTAATGTAATTATACTATTTGTAGAATTAGATGGCAGCGGTGTCTGTGTAGGGTGGTTTAGGATGGATTTCCAGTAACTCCAGAGCGTTGGAGACAGGGCTTGACGTTAGAACCGCCAACCCACCAAATGCGTGTAGATTTCCGCAGTGGCAGGTAATACAGTCACTTCTACTAGCCACTTTGGTGGGTGGAATGCAATTATATTGTCACAATGGTGGCTGGAGTACCTGGCCACTGTGCTGCCACCTGACACAGGAACACAGCTGGGACCCGGAAACCCGACCCGGTGACCCGGTAGGCAGCGGCAGCCCACAGCCGGAGTACGCTGGCTTGTACGGCACAGCAGACCAGCAAACCGTGGGGACTCCTTAAAATATCCGCCAGAGCTTATATTGTATTATGTATAAAATTCATGTGTTTTTATGTTTAAACGTCGCATGACATGATGCTTTTTGGATGCTTTTATATAGACCTTAGTGGTCCCCTAATACTGTATCTGAAGTCTCTTTTATATAGACCTTAGTGGTCCCCTAATACTGTATCTGAAGTCTCTTTTATATAGACCTTAGTGGTCCCCTAATACTGTATCTGAAGTCTCTTTATATAGACCTTAGTGGTCCCCTAATACTGTATCTGAAGTCTTTTATATAGACCTTAGTGGTCCCCTAATACTGTATCTGAAGTCTCTTTTATATAGACCTTAGTGGTCCCCTAATACTGTATCTGAAGTCTCTTTTATATAGACCTTAGTGGTCCCCTAATACTGTATCTGAAGTCTCTTTTATATAGACCTTAGTGGTCCCCTAATACTGTATCTGAAGTCTCTTTTATATAGACCTTAGTGGTCCCCTAATACTGTATCTGAAGTCTCTTTTATATAGACCTTAGTGGTCCCCTAATACTGTATCTGAAGTCTCTTTTATATAGACCTTAGTGGTCCCCTAATACTGTATCTGAAGTCTCTTTTATATAGACCTTAGTGGTCCCCTAATACTGTATCTGAAGTATCTTTTATATAGACCCTAGTGGTGCGAGTCACTTTATTCAAATTGAAGATTTTGTTTGAGGGTTTTATTATTTGTGGGTGATAAAATATGATGACAGGCTTGACATGTAATAAAATACTGGTACTGCCCTACCTAGACAACTGCCTACCATCCAGTGAGTTTTTATATTCAACATTCTTCCTGTAATCCCAATAACCTGAACAACATGCTTGAGTGAGTTAAAGGTCTGGCTTTCATAAGATGGCTGCGCAGCATGATATTTAGACGGGTTTGAGATAAATAAGCTGTGGAAAAAAGGCTTTTCTGCTCAAGAGCACATGAGCAGAGAGTGGTTGTTCGGGGGGAATCAAAACCCAAACTTCCTGCTTCCCGCTCAATTACCCACCAGCTTTGCTGTGTGTGTATTACTGCAGCTCATCCTGCTGCTGATGTTATTAACTCCAGCCCTGTGTGCCCCAAATTGTACGCGCCATTGTAAGCGCTTTGTCCAGCTCATTACAACACTTCTGAGATCAAGTCTAATTGGGTGAAACACAGTAAAAACTAAATATTATCCCATCTTTCACCAAAGTGCCTTATTAAATATGGCAAGGGGAAAACAATTAATCATCTAAAAGCCTCTGCAACACCAAAACACAACAGTCTTTAAAAGAATCATCTGCTCCATTTAGAGTGCTGGAAATTAGCAGCACCGAGATGCTTCTGGGAGCCTCGGGTCTTATTTTTTAAGTGTGTACAGTGTGATGGCCCTCAAAGTGACAAAAGTATCTACTAATTGGCCCAGCTCTCACTGCAAAGGATTTATACTGAGGGCAGTGTTGGCTTATGTCTCCTCAAGAGTGTATAATTATCTCAACAAACAGTGGGAAATGGGATTGTTGGGGACGAGGATATCACACATGGTCTGAAGAGAGAAAAAGAGAGCATGACAAGATTTTAGGAAATAATATTCAAATAGCGCCTTTTTGTTGGACGATAAGATTGACTATCATCATCACAAACCTCAGTACAGCCATCTAAGGTCACAATTTAATGATTGGCCAGGTGCCAATGCAGCCATGTGATACGATCCATCTGCACTGAAAACTAGTGCTGTCAGTTAAAGGCGTTATTAACGGCGTTAACACAAACACATGCTGTTGCAACAACTAGTAATGTTAGAAAAACTACAACACCCACCTCGCCGTTTGGGCCAAAGAGTAGTAACAGCACGTTTTGAGTGGATGGCGAGCGCGCGAGATGCCAAGATGGAAGCCAATAAGATTCTGGATTAAAAGTTGACAAATTTTCCGTTGACGAGACCAAAGTGATCTGAGTGTTTGGTCATTGTGAACTGAGCGATCATCGCAGCACGACCAGTCTGAAATACCCCGCCCCCCCCAGTCTGAAATACCACCTGATGGCCTAGCACACAGCTGTTGCTGATCCTCCCTTCAAAGTATTTTTTCCCCCTTTTATTGATGGACAATGGTACACTGTGTGAGAGATTATTTGCTCCAAGTGAGAATGTTATTGTGAAATTGAACACTAGAGTAGGCTATATGCTGGGGTGGGGGGGTCTTGAACACTAACGTAGGCTATATGCCAATTTTGAAGTCAATAAAAAAACATTTGCCCAAAGTGAGCCGATCCACTTTTCATAAAAAATAAAATGGCAATAAAATGACAATAATGGGCCAAAATGAAATCAAGGGACATTTAGAATAGATAAAAATGTGACATTAATTAATTAACTACGACATTAATGCGATTAAATATTTGAATGGTTTGACAGCACTACTGAAACTGAATTGCATTGTTATGTTCCTCCAGAGGTGGCACAGGGAACATAAAAGAAGAGCCAGAAATCAAAGAGAAGTTAAGGCTGATTTCAGAGGGGCACGCTATATTCACTGGCTGTGGGAAATGGTAACGTTAGGGCCATGAGTAACGATAATTACGCTATGAGCCATACCGGCCCCTGTAAATTAAAAAAGGATGATATGATGTGCCATCATGTATGAAAGGAGATTTTTACAGGTGTTGATGTCCTTCAAGTGCTGATTGGAGACTAGTCTATGTAGGAATCCTGTAAGATAGATAAACTCTCCTACAAACATAATACATATAGAAATATCTCATTTCAAATATTTTCCCTGATACTGCAATTGCAATATGTTTCACTATATAAGAGAATTTTTGCAACTTATTCTCTTTTTTTTTTTAAATACATGTCATTCAGGAAGTGTCCTTTTTAAGGGCAGATACAATAAAAGGGGCAGTCCATATACATCTGACTGCTTGGATTTGTTGATGAAAACCATGTACAGTAATATATATCATAATGATAGAGGATGCATCCTGATGCATGTTGAACCGAAGACAGGATAATGGTAATGGAATCAAATGGTGAGACCAGGGAATATCCACAGCCCTAATGGCTTGATCCATGGCTCTTTACGTGGTAAGTTAGAAGAAGCAGCATCAAAGTGGATTTATATATGCACAGTTTGGAAGCATCTGCTTTTTAAATCTTTTGTTCCTTCAGTTTTCAGCAATAACAGAACAGTTTCCTCCACTGACATTTCCAATAAAGCGTAGAGGAAGTGGCCTTGGCGCTGACACCTTACATGGGCTGAGCCTCACCTTCTCCGTGTCAATCCCTTTGGACATGGACCAGGTGGAGACAATGTAGTCCATCACACGCTCGCTCAGCCCCTTGGGAACCTGGTAGAGCTTCAGGAAGTCCCGGACGTTGTTGAGCATCTCGTGGTAGCGGTTGGTGTTGGCATACATCTGCTGGAAGATGGTGGTCACGTTTCCAAAGATTGTGGCATAGAGCAGAGCTGGGGACCAAGACATAGGAGAGGGATGAAAGCTATACTAATAAAGCAATAGTACACACCCACACATTCTAAATCTACGATTTCAGTCACATCTCCTTTATTTTCCTCCACTGACAAAGGCCACAAGATGTAGCTGAAAGCTCCAGAGAAGCTGGACCTTGTGCTAAGATGTATTGTGAAAAACCTAGCGGCTGCAACTACTGTGTTATTACAATCACCCAGTATCCACCAAAGCCTTGCCAGTCACCAAGGAAACCACCTGCCAACGACATATCTAAACAAGAACATAGAATCAAAGCATCAATACCTTAGAAAACAACCCTTAAACAACACCCTGTAAAAGCTCTGAGCAAGTTAAACCTTTTCTAGATTCTATTTACTCTACCAATCACTCCTCTCCTTGCTACGCTTTGTTTATTTTGCTAATGATCTACGATTTGAATGCTTAACAACTGTAAGCCGTGTCGTGCAACAAATTGGATTAGCAGGCAGTTGGGATTCAAAGGAAAAAGATGTGTAAGACGTCTCCTGCTAGATGATAAGCGGTATTAATGGGGGCTGTCACTGCTGAGGAGGTGTTCAAGAGGAGTGTTTTCCCCACTTTGGAACTTAAAGCCAATGCAGCGAGCCGTCAGTCTCCTCTGTACCCTGCTGCTGCTTTACAGTTTCCATAGAGACTGCCTCCTCCCAGCCAATAAAATGACAAAAGAAGAAAAATGACAAGTTTAAAGACATTTGGGTTCAAAATGTGTGAGTTTACAGGAGGTGATGGGATCTGATAATGGCTCATGAGCCACAAAAAGAAAAGTAAAGTAAAGTCAGGCACCAGTGAGTTGTGTGGAAGAGAGGGAAATTTTGGACAGACAAAGTCTTAAAGTGACTATGCGCTTGAGATCAAGTGTGTATGTGTGCATATGATGGAAAGAATGAAAAAGAAATGGATGGGAAAATAATGAAGACCAGGAAAGTGTGTTTCTATATTCAGAGTGTGCCTGTCTCATAGAAGCAATGGGAGTCAGAAAAAGAAAAGAACACAAAGACACAATGAGAAAGAGAGGGTGTTTGGATGAGAGACAAAAAGAGGAAAAGGCAGAGAGACAGCCACAGACAGAAAGGTGGAGCATGTCAGCAGTGAGAAAAAACACCGTTCCAGTTTAGCTCTTTCAAAGTCAGCAGCTTTTCCAGGACTTTTCCAGGACCCTGTCAGCTGCCAACCCTAATGATCTGGAACTGAAAGCTCCGAGAGACAGCTCTCACCTCCACCTAACACAACACTCCTAATTGGAAGACTTGGTGGCTCAACGGGAGGCCAACGTCACCGCTGCACACAGGCCGGCGGAGGTTTGATGCCCCTGGAACCGGGTCTGTGGAGCTGAAACCACATGTCTGTGGTTCTTTGTCTTCAGCACCCCATCCAGGAGTTGGGTTCATTTATCCAGGTGAGAGGGAGAGGGCTTAAAACACACAACGCTCTGCTTATGGAAGATCCAGCACCGACAACCAAACTACATCCATCTGTTCCAGAGAAATAGACACGGCAGATTGAAGAACCTAATTAGAGCTTAACCCCGATTAAAGTAATTACATATCCCAGTATAGCATGACATATCAATAAACAACGATAACCACATGGTGAAGCCTATATGTATACTACAGTCGGAATCAACATTTGACAAATGAAAAGTAATGAGTGTTTTCTCATTTTATGAAGAGCGTTACTGCAAAAGGAACATAACAGAATGAAAAATATATACAAAAGAAATTTTATTTTTGATCACCCAGCCCTGAACCAGAAGTAGATGCATAGGCGGTATAAGTGAAGTCAAAACATCTGGATGACCCCTGGTGGCTGTTTGCAGTGTAGGTCATAAGCCCCGCCCCCTCCATGTTATTTGTATAGTTATTTGATGCTAGCTGTGATTAACTTATGATTGGTGGGGCGGGACTTTGACACCACCGTGATCACTACTGTGCAGACTTGGAAACGTGGCGTTCGTCTTTAGACAGTCTATGCCCTAAAACCAGTGACGCTGCAGAATTTGAGCATGCCTAACATGTTGAATGTTAAGAGATAAAATACCCATTCCAGTATACTGATTGGATCCTTATAATAATAATAGCCTTCTAAAAACACTGTTCGGGTCCCATAGAGAACCTTATGAGTTTAGACAGTTCATTCAGAGCACTCTGGCTACAGTTTATAGCTGTCATTTCAAAACTATATTTGATATCTGATATGTCCCCACGGCTCTATATATTTTGGGGGGGGGTAGATAAATAGCTCCTCCCATTTCTGCATTGATGAAGCAGCCTGGGGGACAGAGGACCAGACGCTGTCAGAAAGAGGCTCTTATCAACTGGACAGAGTCTCTGCAGGACGTTGGTCTTTAAATTGACTGTGACATTAAAAAAGAAAACTATATGGAAATGATCATTTGTGGTTGTGTTCTCTTGGTCTATTCTGATCTCATCTTAGTGACACCAGCAGCTTCTTTCCTCTCTCCTTATGTTGCTAAGCGCTCACTGCGGCAGTGTTTCCGTACACCCCAGAGCTCCCCTGGAAGTCACACAGCGCGGGCGGGTCTGTGACGTCCGTACATTTGGATCTGGAAAAGGATTCTATTCTTTTCAACCATAGAATAGAATCAAATAGAACAGAATGACTTTACTGTCCCAGAGGGGACATCTGTTCTGGGCACAGAGCTACAGTCTGTCGCTTCACAATACAAGCATGGAAGAAAGAGACCTTCCTAAATACAACACAACTATATACACACACAACACAACTATATACACACAACACACAACTAAATACACACAATACAACTAAATACACACAATACAAGCATGGAAGAAAGAGACCTTCCTAAATACAACACAACTATATACACACACAACACAACTAAATACACACAATACAACTAAATACACACAATACAAGAATGGAAGAAAGAGACTTTCAACACAAATATACAACACAACTATATAAATACACACAACACAAATACTATGGAAGAAAGAGACTTTCCTAAATACAACACAACTATATACACACAACACAACTATATACACACACAACACAACTAAATACACACAACACACAACTAAATACACACAATACAACTAAATACACACAATACAAGCATGGAAGAAAGAGACCTTCCTAAAGACAACACAACTATATACACACAACACAACTATATACACACACAACACAACTATATACACACACAATACAACTAAATAAAACACAATACAACAAAATTCACACAATACAAGCATGGAAGAAAGAGACCTTCCTAAATACAACACAAATAAATACACACAATACAGCTAAACACACACAACACAACTAAATACACACAACACAACTAAATACTTCTGCTCACACTACAAGTTTGTCAAAGAGAAGGGACGTGCAATGGGTGGACAGTCAAAATGAAAGACAAAGATAAGGGACGTGCAATGGGTGGACAGTCCAAATGATAGACAAAGATAAGGGACGTGCAATAGGTGGACAGTCCAAATGAAAGACAAAGGAAATCCTGACAATGTCACCATGACAGTCAACATCTACAAAAATGGGACAGTTATGGTACAAGGTGACCTAAGACAGGTTGAGAAAGACTTTCAGATAATTAAAGCTAAATACAGAGGGAGAAGACAACCCTGAGTGAAACCATCTTTGCGAAGACGCTGAAGGACGCCACCCTGAACCGCAACCCAGGCCCCCCACCCATTACCTCGCCAAGGCTACCAAGAAATCCCATTACTTCAGCAGCAAGGACCCCTCAACCTAGACCGCCCCAGCCTTATATCCCCACCCCGCCACATCAGGGGCAGACCGCCCCCTCTTCTCATCCAAAATGCAGAGTTCCTGAAGGAGACGTGTCCAACAGGTAACCCCCCCCCCCCTGTCTGATACCATATTTCAATGAGGAGAGATAAACAGATTTCAGAGCCATATTTCAGTAATATTTGAATCTGTGGTGATCTGAACGCCAGAACAGCAGAGAAATTAGACACTTTAGACAGCCATGGAAGCCTGCAGATACTGGGGAACAACAGCCTAATAACCCCCCTCCCCCCAGAAACAACTATGACAAGCAAACTAACAGGAATGGGACACAGGTCCTACGTTAGGTCTTTACATTGTCAACGTTGTAGATAGTAGATAGTTCTTCCCTTGGCAGCAGTACTGTTGATTATTTTATTTCTGACCTTGACATTTTTAATATCAAGGCATTCACAGTCAATTCCCTTACTTCTCTGTCTGACCATAGTAAAATAACAATCTGAGTAGAGGAAATCTCAAACACAAAGAAGCAGATTCTAATCATCTACAAACCTCTACCCAGCCCTACAAATGGACTGTGAGTAGTAGTACTAGTAGTAGTAGTATTCATCTGAGACAGCGCCGGATGATGAAATATGTCTGTGATAAGAAAAACAGGCGTTTGACTGAGCTTCTCTGTGATGATAATGAACACGTGTTGCTGTTTGTAAGGAGTCAGGAGAGACCGGAGACGGCCCTTTCTCTTGTCATGTGGATTTCTCTTTAGCGGGTTTGGGCCGATCCGCCGGAGGAGTTTAAGGTGATTTGTCAGAGCGAATGAGTGTGAGGGTCAGAAATCTGTCAGTGCAGGAGGAGTGCCACCGCCCGAAGCCCAGACACCCAGGAAATATCAATCACAACACTCCTACATGAAGAGACAGCCAGTACACTCACACACACACAGACACTCACATACAGTACAGTAGCACGCACACACGCATGCACGACCCACAGGAGAATACCACCGGACAGCGGCACCAGACCACCCACAAGCAGCCACAGCCCTCACCAAGCCCTTTGCCCTACGAGAACTTGAAGCTGCAACGAGCATGCTGAGACAAAGCAAAGCAGCAGGACTCTACGACGTACTGGTGAAATACAGCCCCTGGGACCTAAAGCAAAGACCTGGCTCCTAGCAATGCTGAACTCATGCATGGCACAGCCATGACAACCATTTTTTAGAGAGCAAGCTGAGAAACTTCAGTGGACATGGAGAAAGGTTCATTATATTTATATGTACGCCATTGGCTACATTATAAATGAATGTCTGCCAACAGGCCTACAACATCCCATATATGATTATTGGGACAGTTTCTCTTTTTAAATCTTCCTCTTAACATTTAAAGGAATCTACATGTATGTGTGTGGGCTCAAATATGCTTTCTGGAAAGAAGATAAAGGATAAAATATGAATTATTAAACAGACATTAATGAAGAAGTTCCCCAGCACATTGGCCAGGAGTCCTTCTCGATGCCTACTGTCTCAAACATCTCTCTCAGACCAGGCCGAGGATGATGGGAATGTCTTGCTGCTTGTCTGCTGAATCTCTGGGATCTCTGTTTTCTTCATTTTCAATAATGTTGCCGTCCGTACTACTATGTGCTAACGTTAGCACCATCCATACTACTATGTGCTAACGTTAGCGCCATCAAGCCGCAATGATTTGCTGTGAATGAGGGAGTCGTCCTGTAGTGGTGCGTGTAATATGGTGTAGTGTAACATACACTGCTGTATATAGTCCCATCCAGTTAGATTGAATTCGGTATTGATGACACAAACAATAATAACGGTAACTCCAGTGAAATGATTGTAAACTTGTTAGTGAGGACTAGATGAGGACTGGATTTAAAGCTGATTCTGGTTCCAACTTGGCCCCAGGTGTGTCTGTTAACACACGGACGGACAGATGGAGACAACTTCTCTCTGTTGATGCTTCATTACAATCAAGCTCCAGTACTAACATGGACGTGGCTCTGCTATGGCTGTGTGTGGGCAGTTGTATGTACTGTATATGGCGGATGAATTATTGTTCAGCTTTTAGCTATATGTCTGCTTTATGCATCAGATATGTTTATTATACAAGACAAATAAAATGTCTGTGTGCTTCCTAGCTTACAGCTGTGTTGGGTCAAGAAGAGCGCCACTCATCGTAAAAATCCTATTTTATCACTTTTTATTAGAGGGCCACAATGGGAATAAGTTTTAGATTATAGATGTGTTGTGAGAGAAATATGCCATGTGCGATAACTTTGTTGAATATCATGATAATATTACTTAACAGATATTAAAGTGTACTCAGCTTTCAGTATTCTGCTAGTGTTGACTTTAAACCAAAAGAAATCCTTTCCGACATTCTTTTATTGAACAAAGTGAACATTGGAATGAATATAAGAAGGCAGCACTAAACAAAGAATGACAGTTATGCTTCAAAGCTTTGATATGGAACTTTTTGATATTAATGAACGTCTGTTGCTTCAAAGCTAATTAAGACTCTCAGCGCCACACAGCTCTCTCTGGATGTCTCAGTTTTAACCATCAGTGTCCTCCTTGGCTACTAGCAACTGTGTGGAGGAGGAGGGCGGGTGACTTGTATCATGTGGACGCCGACAGTGTTGTTGTCATTACTTAGAATTCCTCATGGGGAGACAGAAACTACGCACTATAACTTTAAGGTATCGTTTTCTACTGATAAAAAAGTGTCTTTCACAATGTATTCATTGCGGCAGTTATTATTGCGATGACAAAAACCAAAAAAAATACAAACTTTTTTCAACATTTTGGTCGTCTTTTTTGACACTTTTGTCACTTTTCCTGATGTTTTTGTCACTTTTCTCTACATTTTTTAAGCTTTTTCATTTGACACTTTTTTTAACTTTCTTTTAGTGTTTTTTTTTTCAAATGCTATACAATTGGGAAAAAAATTGAATGAAAGTAGTGAACTGATCATTTATTTTACTTGTGAAGAGCGGGAACCATCCAAGTTTTTATTTTTTAGATGATTTGGTTGAAAGAAAAAACACAATTTCTGAATTTCTTTTTTAAAAAAGGAGGACAACAGGAGGGTTAAGAAGATGGCGCTGCCCATGTGAAAGCATCCGCGAATAAAACCCTGAACACACCTCACGGAGACCACGGTGAAATAAAAATAGCAACACAAAGTGACAACAAAGGAGTAGCCACCAAACCCAGTCCAGGCTGCATCACAACACATCACACACTGACAGGACACCGTCATCAACGCGCTGCGTCAGCCAAACACTGAGAGAGCCAATTAGCCGTAGTGCAGTCCAAACACCACACACACACACACACACACACACACAAAGATACGGGGTAAATCTGTTTTGACAAGCAGTACTTTTGCATCACCATTCTCTGGGTGAGTAAAACAATCTGCTTGATTGTCTCCACACAAATATTGACTGAAAAATGTGCAGAGGCATCGCAGTGTTAGTCACGGTCCTCCAGCCAATACAATCACGTCTGTCATTGGGACTCTCACTCAGTAAATATGGATCTCATCTCAGTGTTCCTTTACTTCTCATTAAGTCCAATTAACAGACCACTTATCGCTGTGCAAAAATGATAATGGGTTTTGGAGTGAGAGGGATGGGCTGCAGGTGGGGGGGTCGTGTGACAGATTGTTTGTGCCCACCTAAACCCCCAAACACTTAGTGATGTTACACTTAAAATCTAGACAGCCAGCATCAGGAGGAAATGTCTTAAATTCTTGACTTAAACTGGAACTTTAGATGAACACTAACTTCCTTTACCTTTCAAATGACAGGTTCAATTATCAGAAATAATCAACAAATGCTCAACCCATTCAGTACAGCCTTCCACTGTCTGCTATGACCAGCAACTAACTTCATATGTATATTGGTGTGTAACTGGCATTATTGAGTCAGTTCAACAGTTCTGGAAATACACATACTCACTTTCTTGCTAGGCCTAGATGAGAAAACTGATATGACCCACATTTGTTAAGAAGACATTCTCCCTGTCAGCGCATCAGAAAGCGATGCTTGGTCAGGGGCCTTTGGTGTTTGGTACCAACGCAGACGGCCTCAGACCTGGCTTGGTCTGGACTATTGGCGCCACTTTTTGACGCTCTGGGTCGGGACGTTTAACAGACATGCGGCAAAAGAACGGGACAGTTAGGTTTAGGAAAAGATCATGTGTGGGGTGCATATTGTCCGTTTCAGTGGCACGCGGGACAAGAACAGGACATGAACCCCGGTCTCCTGGGTGAAAGGTCTATGGTGTTCGCTAAGGGCCACTGACCAAGTGGCAGTATTTTACGAGTTGGGAGTTGGACATGTCGGTAAATATGAAGGTACAGCTAGCAGACAGTTAGCTTAGCAGAAAAACAACAGCTAGCCTGGCTTCTTCCAAGTCCAACTTCCAGGACCTGTAAACCTCAGTTTGTGTGATATCGTACGGCTGCAGGTTATGTGCTTGGCGATAATTTTTAAAGTGGCAATAGCAGAGAGATACCTGAAATTTTTATGGGAAAATGGCAGGAAGGAAGATCAAAAGAAAACATCACTGATTTGGGGTGGGTTTAGATTTTGGACAGTGAAAGTGAGCTGACCCGACGTCTCAGTCCCAACCGTTGTCTAGATAGGACCTATTTAACAGTAAAATAAAGTCCTTAAAAACATTTCTCACATGTAACCTAAACTCGCTTTTTAACTCAGATGATCCCAGTTTGAATGATTATCCCCCCCCCCCCCCCAGACGTTGTTTGACTTTAGATCACCGAATCATGCTTTCTGGGTAAGAAGAGAATAAGAGAAAGAAGGACAGAAAAAGAGAGCTCATTTGATGAGTGTATCTCATATTGAAAGTAAAACAGCTGCAGCTGTCACGTAAAGGTTGTGAAATAAAAAGATATGATGACGTTGAGGGGAAAGTTTCCTGAGACTGAAATACTAAGACACGTCTCACACTGGGACAGCTAAAAGATCTGAGGAGACATCAGTGAACACCATAAAATATCTTTTAATCTTAAAGAATCTTATTCTTACAAACAATGTTTTGTCCTAAAAGCTGTCTCCATGCACATGTCCCTGAATGCTTTAAACTTTTTATATCTACACTTAAAAATGAAAATTTCTATCAAAGCTTGCTTGTAAATAACGGTTGTCCTGATTTGTTAAAGTGAAACGTTACTGAGGGCTTTTGCCTTGCATCTCGTTGTGAGGTTGTCTAAGAATTGGCATCCAGCGGTGGGAGAAGAAAGAAGGAATCTGAATGGGTTAAGTAACTAGTAACTAAAGTAACTAGTAACTAAAGCTGTCAGATGAATGTAGAGGAGTAACTAAAGTAACTAGTAACTAAAGTAACTAGTAACTAAAGCTGTCAGATGAATGTAGTGGAGTAACTAAAGTAACTAGTAACTAAAGTAACTAGTAACTAAAGCTGTCAGATGAATGTAGTGGAGTAACTAAAGTAACTAGTAACTAAAGCTGTCAGATGAATGTAGAGGAGTAAAAAGTATAATATTTCTCTCTGAAATGTAGCGTAGTAGAAGTAGACAGTGCCATTAAAGGAAAAGACTCGCGTAAACTACAAGTACCTCAACATCTGCACAAGTACAGAACTTGACATTACGTTCCCCCATTGAAAGCCTCTGTAGGCCAGGCGCTGGATATGAAGATTAACGCCATGAAAAACAAACAAATGTACACAGGATTGGAAGTGGATCAACCCCGTCCTCCTCAGGCCATTGATGGCGCCAGTGGTTTCCAGGGAGCTTTATCTCCAGTGCACAGAGAACTTTCTAATCACAGTGCTGATATGAAAACCCATCTCAGACAAAACGAACTGAGGATGAAAAAGCATCAAAGCAATCTAAACGGTCTCGCTTACGTTTCTGGCTGTTTTCCAAGTTTTTGTAATCTGTTTTTCATACGCTAACGATGAATGACAGCCGAAGGTTTGTGAAGATACAGATTCCTGCAGCTCTGCTAACTGTGTGCAGACAGACCAGGAATAATGAGAGGGAGACAGGTTGGGGGATTATCCCTTCAATTATTCCACTGTTTCACTGAGGGTAATCCGTCTGAATAAGAACATGTCAAAAATACAAACAACCAATGAGCCAATCCAATCGGGTCTTTGCTCTGCACACGTTATTTATCTCATGTTTTGAAGACAAGCAGGCAAAGTGTTGCAGCTTCGCTAATGGGATCCGAATGCCATCGGGGGGCGGGCGGGGCCTCCCTGTAGACCGGGGTGCGAGCCTCAGCTGGAGTAATGAAGTCATGGGGGACCACTCATATTGAACCAACTGGTAAACAATGCCATGGTTTTCCAGAGGAGGGACAAGTGAGGCAGAGCTGCTATAGCAATATGTGCAGGGAGTGTGTCTCATTTATAGACCTGCACCATCTTCAACTCTTAAAGCTCTGGACTCAGGCTATCACTCCGCCTTGAGAGTTCTAACCAGTCATGCCTATGGTACACGTCATTGTATTTTATATGAAAGTGTGAGGTTTGTCTTCTACCCACTGGTTTCTCTATAATATAAGTCTGTCTACCATCTTACCTTACACAACCTCTCTGTTACTCAGAGGACATTATTAGACTCTCTCTGCTGACTGGCTGTTACTTCATGTTCCACAAGCTCGCTCTGAACTTGGAAAAACTGCTTTTAGTTTTAGTGCACCCGACTGCTGGAACATCACAGCGCTTTCTTAAAATCAACTCAAGAGTCCCAAAGGAAATCTGGTTCTAAACCTGCAAACTTTTGCTTGTAACTGCTTTGCATAATTGTATATCCTTTTGCAGCCCTATTATCCTAATACATTTATCTTTTTTTGTTCCAATTCTGAATGTTTTTATTCTTCTATTCTATATATTACTTTTGTTGTTCTGTGTTCTTTGTAGTCTGACTCGATGATATTGAAAATGAGGCTCGCCTCGTAATGATTTCCTGAGGATAACCAAAGGATGAATAAATGAATGAATGAATGCTGGGTCACGTGCAGGGTTGTGTTTACATGTGGGCATGTGGACTTTCTATCAACAAAAGCCCTGCAGCCTCCAGCAGGGGGTCTATTCGGGACGTGAGTGCCGTCTATTGCGCCATACACCTGTGGCACAAGGTGCGCTCTGGAGTTACGCAAAAAGATCTCATGCGCCTCATCCAGTCCAGGTAGGTAGCCTACAGTATATATACCTTTGCGTCATCGTGGTTTGTATGGCACACATCTTGGGTCCCAAAACAGTTTACCGGAGGCGGAGAGCCATGGCTTAGGGCCCATAAAATTACATTACACAACAGGTCAATAACAACAAAGGCACCTAGCGTCCGTATTTTACAAGATGGGAGTGAGAATGTGTTGGGAAGGCAGAACTGAGAACACTTTAATATCTGTGTATTTAACGCTAGTAATTACATTATAACATAACATATAAAATAACATTTATTGCAATGTTCAACAACCTTATTGCATATTTTCCTCACATCGAGCAGTCCTACTTACTTCCTGTCCCACACTCTGTTTTGGAAAAAGAGACCTAGGGTCTCTGGAATCTGAAAATTCAGATGAAATTAACTGCAGAATGACCCTTTAAAAGCAGAGAGTTCAATACCTGCCGCCTCGCACCAGCAGTGTGTTCCAGTAAAGAGTTGCTGCTCTTTGGTTAGTCCTTGAGGGTGGGGGAGTGGCCCCAGTGTGCCCTGTACAGGGCGTTAGCATCGGATGACACCCATTGATTGACCTTAGCTCCTAGGTTTCGTCTGACTCTAGCTCAGGGAGGATCAGAGGTTAGCAGATGTCATGGAAGCGAACATCTCAGGGCATCGTTCAGGCTCTCTGCTCCGCCTATGAGCGCTGATTTGAATCAGCAGGTGAGACAGGTACAGAGCTCTGGGCCCAGTTCTCCCACTGCCAGCAATTATACTTGAGGAGGATATATCTATCATCTGGCACCTGCTTGATTCAATTCTCCCTTGCTAACCGTCTGACTGCGGGCTCCACATTTTTTGCCCCGGCATAAATTACAGGAGCAGAAATTAAAAAATTATAATCAAAAAAGGAGTGATTGCCTCCTTTTTATGCCTTTCACTGTGGGAATGATTTGGAGAATGGGTTCATAACTGAATGAGCAGCAAAGAGATTCACCGCCAGGACAATTACAACTGGCAATAATTATGGAAATTGGGGTGTGAATCACTAAACGCACCCAAACCCTTTGGGTGATTTACACAAAACACGTGAAATAGATGAAACTGAAATTAATTATTTATGGCTGAGCTCTAGTGGAATGTTATGAAATCCATCGCTGGTAATGTGTTTCGTTTTCTTTTTCACGGGCGCCACTAACAGCACACTCCCAAACTTCTGTGTGCCAATGAATGTGCTTTAATAATCCAGTATTCACACATTCTGTCCAGTATATCCACAAGCTCTCTCTCTCTCACTCACACACACTACTAGATACAATAATGAATATATGGACACATACTGTACCCTAATCTGCAAATATGCACCAGTAAAAAAACATACAAAGCAGCACCATGATTTTAACACTGTTAGGTGAGGCCTCATATTCAATGCATGGGGGACATTGTCATGACGTGATCAAGACGACCACTCTGAATAACACTGTATTGATTTGCAGCACAGCCAACATAGGGGTGGCCAGATGAGGCCACTGAAAGCCAAAAGCTACCTGAATTTCATGATTTCTGAAATCCTGTGGCGCGTGGTGTGATCGGAGCTCGATGGCCACGTGCATGCTTGGAACTTACGCTGTGAGCAATACCAGAGCAAGACTGGAGCAGAATGCAGAGTGAGATAAGACAACAGTCCAACTTTTAAAAAATCCGCTCTGCGCTCGCATGCTCTGCTTCAGACAGACAATAGTGGCCGGCTCGTTCATTTCAGTAAGGCCAATGATCAAAAGTAGTTTTAGTCGTCAACAGTAAACTCTGATTGGACAGATAGTCTAGCTAGCTGTCTGGATTTACCCTGCAGAGATCTGAGGACCAGGTGACCATAGTCCTCAGATTGGACAGATAGTCTAGCTAGCTGTCTGGATTTACCCTGCAGAGATCTGAGGACGAGGTAACCATAGTCCTCAGATTGGACAGACAGTCTAGCTAGCTGTCTGGATTTACCCTGCAGAGACCTGAGGACCAGGTGACCATAGTCCTCAGATTGGACAGATAGTCTAGCTAGCTGTCTGGATTTACCCTGCAGAGACCTGAGGACCAGGTAACCATAGTCCTCAGATTGGACAGATAGTCTAGCTAGCTGTCTGGATTTACCCTGCAGAGATCTGAGGACCAGGTGACCATAGTCCTCAGAAATCCACCAGAGGTTAGAACGCCAACACAGAGACAGGGGACGGGGACACCTGGGACACCTGGCGGAATTTCCGGCGGCACCAAAGCAATCCTGGTAGCGGAACGTCATGGATATAGACTACACAAAACACTCATTTTTTCTATCCAAACCACCCCCTGCTACATATCGGATATAATTCCATGCATATCTAATACACTACTTAATGCACCATGTAAAAACCAGAGATTAACCAATATTTTAATATAATGTGCAGCGTCAATGTTCAAATAGTTTTCTGTGAAAGCCCTACACAGCGCCCTTGCATTATTTAATGGAGTGATGTTTTCAACCATGCCATCTAACCACATGATGTCAACCCCCGCATCTCAGTGCCAGTTGCATTAGTAATGAGGGGTTTGTACAGTGCAAATAAGCGCCATACAGACTGTATGGTCAACGGTCTGTTCCTGCTGACCCAGTCCAATCATACGCTGCCATTTCTTTTTCAATTGCAGATTTGTCTTCATCAACGTCATTTTCAGCTGAGGCAGAAGCTGCGGTTAACATTAGTCATGTGGATCGAAGAAATATGCCATTGACAAAGGTCCCATTTACTCCTAGTGACAGTTTTTGGGACTCCAGTACAAGATATTTACATCTCAACAAAGCTTGGTTCCTTTTCCAACCAACAGTACATTATTAATTATTTGATTTTGACCCTAATGTCCATACCTTTTCCATTGATCTACATGCATATGTCCCCTCAGCCACTGTTTCTATTGAAACACTGGCCAGTGGAGCCGTCTTTGTGACAAAAGCTCTTGCAATCCATGCCCGACTAATGACCTCTCTTTCCAAATGTATTTCTTCTTGCCATATGAAATCAAGGTCACTTGTCCCTGCTCAGCAGAGCATGATTATTACATGAGCAAAGAATTAATTGCTTAGCTGTATCATGCAGTACACTCATTTATTCAGATTTCTCTTTCATTTGACGCCTGCCTGGGCTAAAATGTTTCTCCAAACTGCCAACTTTTCAGTGACTTAGAAAACTAGCATTTTCAACGTCTTCCACACAGTTATGAACATGTTTCATGAAGGCAGCAGTTACAGAAACCTCGCCAGTAAAGAAGCACCTGCTCCTTCAACTGAAGTAATAAACTCCCCAAAATAGGGAGTCACGAGGTTTCACTAGACGGCGGCAATACAATCTTACAGCCGGCGCTCTCGCACTTTCTGCAGTTGCCATGTCAACAAAGTAAGCGAGACAGTTCAGGGTGAAAGAGGATCAGGTTTTCTTCACTGAACTGTTAAATCAGACTGGGTATCGCCAATGATTTCCTGAATCCATTCTGATTCGATCCAATCAATTAGGGTAGGCAAATTTCAGTCACAGTACCGGTTTAGCTTGGATATATAAAATAATAATCTAAAACTGCTGCTGTAAATTGTACAGGCACGAAGCAACCCTCAAATATTTGTATATTGCGCAAGGTTCATGTTTACATTAAGAGCCCCCAACCCCCATGCTGAACAGGCATATATTAAAAGATCGATATCAGGATTTTATGAATCATTATCAGATCTCTCCATCAAAGATGGATTTTGATTGAAGAGTCAATTAATTTAAAGGTGCCCTGCCACACGTATTTCATGACTTTGTGGTAACGTCTGAAGTCCTACCGTGGACTCTGTAACTTGGTTACTGTGGTTACCTTGTTTAAAGCCATTCTGCAGGAAGACTCAGCTCCATTTGGGCCAGTTCTCATTAATATTCAACCAGCTAAGCTGCTTGACTGTGATTGCCTAACAGCTAGACAATGAGAGCCCGGCTATCAGCATCCTTTACCCAGCAATGAATATTAATGAGCTCAGGCAACATGACATCAGACGGACCAGCTGTTGTGATTGGTCAGATTTCTCCTCTCATTTCTTTTCAGTGGCTAGAGCTGACAGAGGAGGTAGCAGTTCATCTTCTCTCTCACACACACACACACACACACACACACACACACACACACACACACACACACACACACACACACACACACACACACACACAAAGACCCCTACTTTTAAATGTCTAGTTCACTGACAGAGTTCACTCGGTCAGAGGAGGCTGAGCAGACACCTATCTGCCCATCTATCCATCCAGCTGATAGCTGATCTCTTTTCTCTGGTCTGAGAATCCCGGTAGTTTCCTGCCGTGGTCAGATCGGCGTGTCAGAGTGTAAGGGAGAGCTGGGAGTGTTGCAGGGCGGCTCTTTAAAGGTCTTGTCAGTCAATCCATCCAGGAAATTACACAGATCTCCAGTTAGGCCTTAAACGCCTTCACCATTCACGTTCCTCACCACTGCAGGCGACTACCACCTCAACAGACGTTATTTCACTGTTTCCTTTGTAGAACTACATTGATTTATGAATGTAAATATGGAAGGTATGTGCATTACTTGTTATAACACACATACATTATTCCTTTTTATGTTCAGTGTTAAAAATTTGCAATAATGTCTACACAAATGTTTTTATGATATAATTATGTTACTTCCTATTGCCTTTGACTCAGATTGAGCTTTTTACTTGTGTGTTTTGTGTTTGTTTTCTTTTTGATTTTCACCCTGGTGATGAAGTTCACTAAATACCATGGGTAACCAAGGGTTCCTCTACACCATAAGCTAGTTCAGAAGGTCCAGGGCCCCCTCCACCTCCTTAAACCAGACAGTCCAGACTCTGTAGACTCATATAGTCGAATTGAACAAGATGTACACACCAGTGGGAAACTGGGACACATTCTATGATGACCAGCGTTGCAGTAGGAGTCCAGTGGTTTATGTTTCATTAGTCGCCTCGATTAGATGGATTAGCTGGGGGCTGATGACCAGCTGAACCTTCATACCTGATCAATGTGATGTGGCCACATAGCATATCCTGCCTTTACAAGACAACCAGCATCGGCTGAGATCTATAACACCGGTTACTTCTTCTGAACTCCGGAAAAAACAAGGTTGCATTTCTCTGCCATATTTGAAAAGACTTTAAAAAAAAATAATACTAAGCAAATGATATGGCTGATGGTTTACAATAGGACCCAAAATCTGTCCATAACATTCTCTCTGATGCGTCTCTGTTTCTGTCGGCTCTGCATTGAAGCATCCACAGACACGGAATGAGCCATCTCGGTTCATATAAACACAGACAGAAACAGAGCCTGCTGGTATCTCAGTGTTTAGAACTTTTTTTTTTACACTGGTTACATTTGCTTCCTGGTGTTTTTCTTGAGTCACGATGACGCTGAATGGCACACTCGGCTGCACATGCAGCAGGACAGAATGGCAGAGTGTGCAGGGTGAAAAACATCCGAGTGTGTGTCCTGCAGCATCTCAGTGACAAGATCTGTGTAAGGCCAGCCACTTTGCTCAAAGACCTTGTGGTGAAAACACTGCAAGGAAAGCAAGAAAATTATCCTCCTCTCTTTCCATCTATTATTCAGTTTGCCAAGGTGCCATGTTTAGCATTCTGTTACGAGACTTTCTAGAGCTGCTGACGAGAGGAAGGCATTGTGATTAAAGACAATAAGACTACGAGACTGTGAGCGGTATTGCAACCTCCAGAGGACAGAGCCATGACTGCTCATCCAGTCAGGAGAATCAGCACATACTGAGGCACAAAGGAGGCTGACAGAAAAAGGAAGAATGGCACGGAAGGTCACTGCAACTAATCTCTGGACGAGCTGGGGACATGTGGGAGGATTGAGTTAGTCTGGCTAGTCCACACAGCATTCTGGGATGGGAGAAAACTGCTCTGGACCGAAGCTGAAGTGGGCAGCTACCAGGAGTAAATGGGACGAGATGGCTGAATGTAGAGAAGGGTACTGCTGAAAAACACGCTCAGAAAAACGTCTTCACTGGGTCACATGTTCCTTCACTGGGTCACATGTTCCTTCACTGGGTCACATGATCCTTCACTGGGTCACATGTTCCTTCACTGGGTCACATGATCCTTCACTATGATCCTTCACTGGGTCACATGATCCTTCATTACACACTGCTGTTGATTTTGACTTATTTCACACACACCTTCCTGCTGCCACAAATACTCACTAGAGCACCAAATGTGGATTAATCAGATTACTCTGATTAATCTGACTAATTAAAAGAGTCCCCAACAAATGCACTACTTCCTGCGGTCTGTTGGCTAGAAACTACCATGACCATCTCAGTATCCAATGGGCCCAGACAGGAAGTCACAAAGCACGGAGACGGACAAATAAATATTTGGTTTCTGGTCAGTTCATGGAATATAAAAGAAATATTGAATATTACCACCCTTATCCTTTAAATTAAAAAGTCCACACCTACAAGATACTACAAGTATAGCTGACCAGGCAATCTGATTGGTCGACTGGACGTTTAAAAAATAAAATCAGCTTGAATCAGCATGATAGCACATCGTGATCATTACACAGGAATAGTACTCCACCACTTCAGAGTTAAACCAAAACCTATTTTTGAAAGATTTGTATTCATAGAAATAAATCCCGTGTCACATCCCCAGAAACTCTCCAACGTATTCAGATAATGATTCATCGGGTTGAACAACCTTTTTCTGACATGCTTCTTTCAGTTTGAGTTCTAAATAAAAAGTCTAAAAATGGTGCTGTGGTGTAGCTGTCTTCACCAAACATTGTGAGGTGTTCAGCAAATTGAATAAAAAAACCACAAACAGGACAGGACCCCGTCGGAGGAAGAGCTGGTGGTGATGGAATGGATCGGATTTCAGGGACACATCATCTCCAGAATTCGCCTATTGTTGTTAACAATTACATAGTAATCCTGACCCTGATGAGTCAGAAAGAGAGAAAGAGAGAGAGCGAGAGAGAGAGGCTGGGCCGATATGAGGGAATGCCTCGGAAAAAACGGTGGGAGAAATAATGAGGGGGCATCACAGAAAGTGAGAGGGGACGGGGGGAGAGGGGGTAATGACAGGGAAAGACAGAATACAATAGAAACAGTGACAGAGAGAGAGCAAGATGGCTCTTTATGGATTAGTGGACTAATGGCCAGAGTGTTGCTGCTGTCAGAGAGAGGCCACACACAGTCCAGCGTCTCTCTCTTCCACTCCTTCACCGTCCAGTTCTCTCTCTCTCTCTCTCTCTTGTAACTAATCAGAGCATCTCCATTGAGAAGCCACAGGGGAGAACGACACCCAGAGCTGCTTCCTACCATCCTCCTCTTCTTTTCCTCTTTCTTTTTCATTCTCCCTCACTTCTCCTTCCCTCCGGCTCCACCATCTCATCTCCTTCCTCCCGGCGTGATTTTCATCAACCCGCCGTCTCCGCTCAAAGCTTCCATCTCCTCCCCTCTTCTCACTTCTCTCTCCCTCAGGCGTCGGCGGAGAGTTGAGACCGCAGTGGGGAGTGTGTAGGGGGGGGGGATTCCAATCCACTCAGTGGAACCCAAACCCATCTTGGGAATTGGGTGGAAGCAGCTCCAGGCGAGTCCTCGCTTGGAGCACTTTCAACATCACACGTGGTTTTAAATCACTGAGAGCGTCAGAAAGAAGGGAGCTTTCCTTTCCCTGCTCCCTTCTTTCTTTCACTCTCTTGTCCCCCTCTCGTTCCCCTCCTGCTGAGTCTGGTAAGTCTCTTCCTCTTAGGATACACGGCCATCACGCCGGCCTCCCCGGGCCAAATCGGCCGCATCCTTCCGCCCGGCTGCGTGCATCGCTGGTGCCGCCAAACCTTTTTATACCCAGGTAATTCCTGGGACTCCCTGCGAGCTGGAGCCTGTCATGTGAGCGTCGTTTCCTTGGTACTCCCTTCCCCCTTCCTGCACTGCCTCACCCCACCATCTCGCCAAGTCATTTAATTGGCTGTCGAGACCCAGAATAGTTTTTTGTTCCACTGCAGTTCATTTGCTACTTGTAAGATTGTCTCTTGAAATAATGTTCTTCATTAGTGGAACAAAATGATTAACCTCCAGATGAAGGACTTTTAAATGGAATGGCAGTTTATATTCCAGTTTCATTAAGCAACACCAGGAACCCGCAGGGGACTGTCCTCTCTCCCTTCTTCTTTACCATCTACACCACAGACTTCAACTACCACACGGAGTCTTGCCATCTTCAGAAGTTTTCTGATGACTCTGCTGCGGTTGGATGTATCAGCGAGGGTGACGAGGCTGAGTACAGAGCTGTGGTGGGGGACTTTGTCACATGGAGTGAGCAGAACCATCTACAGCTCAACGTGACAAAGACTAAGGAGCTGGTGGTGGATCTAAGGAGAGCCAAGGCAGCAGTGAGCCCTGTTTCCATCCAGGGGGTCAGTATGGACATTGTGGAGGACTACAAATACCTGGGAGTGCACTTGGACAATAAACTGGACTGGGCCAAGAACACTCAAGCCCTCTACAGGAAGGGCCAAAGCCGTCTCTATTTTCTGAGGAGGCTGAGGTCCTTCAACATCTGCAGGACGATGCTAAGGATGTTTTATGAGTCTGTGGTGGCCAGTGCTATCCTCTTTGCAGTTGCATGCTGGGGCAGCAGGCTGAGGGTAGCGGACGCCAACAGACTCAACAAACTGATCCGCAAGGCCAGTGACGTCGTGGGGTGGAGCTGGACTCTCTGTTGGTGGTGTCAGAGAGGAGGACGCTGTCCAAACTACATGCCATCTTGGACAATGTCTTGCACCCACTACATGGCTTGCTGCTCATTCACAGGAGCACTTTCAGTGATAGACTCATTCTCCCAAAATGCACCACAGAGCGCCACAGGAAGTCATTCCTGCCTGTGGCCATCAAACTTTATAACTCCTCCCTCTTAGTGTCTGACACACACACACTAGAGGTTAAAACTGGACAATATTATCTGTTTTGTGCAAAACACTGGCCTGAAATGTGTGCAATACTCAACTGCTACTATTATTATTATTATTATTATTATTATTACTTCACCATTGCAACTCCTTCATTATGTTTATTATGTAAATACTGTATCATAATATTCCGTTAACTATGTAAATACCGTACATATCCACACTCCTTATATTTCTTTATTTATATTTCTACTCTGATATTTATACTATTTGTGCAACTGCGACACAGAGTTTCCCTTCGGAGATCAATAAAGTATTTCTGATTCTGATTCTGAAATAACAATACTCAGCATCAAGGGTGTAACTTTGGGTTCAACTTTGGTGAGGGTTGAGATCGCCAAGTCTCTAGGAAGGTGCCGGGACATATATGCATGTACGTATTGAAAAAAGCGACAACATTTTGAAAAAAAATGTTGGAAACAAAAACAAAAAAAGGTGAAAAAAGAGACGACAAATGTCAGAAAAAGCCTACAAAAAATACCTTCTAAAAATAACCTAAAACTGTACAGAAATTGTCACACAAAAAACCTTGAAAGAAAAAAATAAATCAACAAAAGCATCTAAAATAGTCAGGAAAAGGCCACAAAAACATAGAAACCACTTCTCTTTGGGTTGCAGCCAGGGCCCGGGAGCCGGCTCTCCCCCATCACTTTGAGGTGTTAACCCGCCTCACCTCTGTGACCCGGCTGTCCTATTAAATTATTTTCACACCTTTCTGTTCTGTATCATCAACAGCACCGCCAGCAAGGGGTTGGCAATTACTCTTCTCTCTGGTGATAGCTTTAATGTCTTGTTTTTCACCTTAACAAACAGGAGGAGTTCAGAAAAGGAATCATTTCTCTCAGCCAGTTATATAGCGTGGCAAACTACAAGTAGTGAGGTTACCAGTAAAGAATACACTCTGGGAAGAGTTGTAATGACCGTGTGAGCCGTGCGTTCCCTAACCTTGTCATCTTAGAATCACTGATTATTGGAAGCCCTAAACACATCGTGTCACGTTGTTATTCCTTAACCGCCTGTTACAGTCGGCAGTCAGAAGAGAGCGCTCCTTCATCTGCTAAACACACACTTTGGGATGTCATCAGTGTTGAATTAATACTTTGTCAGGTTAATATTTGTGATCTGTTTATTTAATAAAGATAACGAGGAAGCTGACCTGCTCCTCTTTTGGATTAAAAAGCTCCTCCACCTTAGAAAACGCTTTTGTACTCCACTAAATGGACAACAAAAAGATCAAATGAGAAGTTTTTGTTATAACTTCTAAAAATATGTTTTTATTCAGTGCCAGTGTGTGAATGTGGCTTCATGCTGCACAACCAAAAGCTCGCCTGAGTATTTCAAAAAGACTGAATATGGATAAACTAAAGCGCAATCTTTAAATCTGCTGGTCAGCCTGCACTAGGGGTGGATGCAGATGTAGGGATGCCACCTGAAATTTAGGTTTCTTGCAACCAAATTGTCAAAAGAAATAATGTGGATGGTTCCCTACAATGCTCTTCACAAGTAATGTAAATGATCAGTTCACTACTTTCATTGAATTTGGTAATTCATTCAATTTTATAACATTTGAAAAAAGAAAATGGTAAAAGAATGTTAAAAAAAAGTGACAAATATGTTGAAAAAGCTTCAAAAACGTTGGGGGGAAAAAAGTGGCAAGAACGTCCCAAAACAAAAGTGGTGAGAAAAAACATGGGGAAGCACAAGGGTTAAATTGTGCTTTTCTAGTCTCAAGGACTCCTCAAATGTCTTCTCCACAGGACAGGAACCATTCACCGTCACATACATTCACACATTGAAGCCCAGGCTGCTGTACAAGGTGCCGCCTGCTCATCAGATACACACTCACAAACATGGCGCAGTATCGGGGGCAACTCAGGGTTCAGGGTCTTGCTCAAAGACACTACAACATGGCCACAGCTGCCCCATCAGGCCCCCTCAGGCCCCTTACGTAGGCTACGGTGAAAGCTCTGCATTGTGAGCCTCCACACAAACATAAATCAGGCTCTAGTCCTAACAAGAAGGTTAAAGGGATCTCTGCTCATTAGACAAAGTGGAGCTTAAACAGCTGGGAACACTGAGACAGGATCTGGGGGGCTGAGACCTGGACCAGGTCTGGGGTTTTACCTTTGACTGTTGAAACTGGATGTTGTGTTAATGTAGAAAAGGGGAAAATGGATCTGTCCCATGTGATGACTTTCATTGGGGTTTCTACACCGTCCTGTTTTATTGTGAACAGCGGGGTTTAGAAAGATAAAAACAGATATTGATTTTGGAACTATGGATGATGCTCTGATACTGAGGTTGTTGCTGCTCTGTGGATGTTTTGGAGACTCCACATCCTACATGTGCAAAGCAAGTAAAAGATAACTGCAGTTACTTTCCAGAAATGATGTGTAATAATTTACACATGTTTGTTCTGGCAAACTGTCTAGAGAAGTCATGCGAGCTGAGGAAGAAAGCCCCGTTGTTTATGGATATTATTATGTTCCATTAAGACTAATGGTATATCAGTAGGAAGCTGCTTTATCTGAGTGGGAGAAGCCCTAAATATTACTGATAATGTGTAGAAGGTGTGGGGTGAGAGCATGCATGGTGCGGGTGGGATGAGACAAATACATGATCCTACAACTCGCTAATGTTATTATGTAATTACATATAATAAAAAATATGGGAACTATTATGGGTTATTATGCTAACGGTGCTGTTTTATGGTTTTATATATTTACTAGACCAGGGGGATGCAGGTCGGTCCCTTTTTAGAACTCTGTGTGTTTCTTCTGAATGATTGCTTGTGAGTGGAACGTGATCTCGTGCCTTGGAACAGCGAGGTGGACTGTGCACCGGTTCAGGAAAGTGGTTCAGGTCTCTGCTGCCGGCTACAGATACAGTTAAGTGGCCCATTAATCCTGGACTGTCTAGTGACAAACGGGGGGGAAGACAAGTGGGAGGACAGCTGGGAGAGACGGACAGAGGGAGGGACAGAGGGGGCCTGCGTCACACTAACAGAAGGAAGAGTCTTCTGGGCAGACAGAGGCAGGCAGACAGGCAGACAGGCAGACAGGCAGACAGGCAGACAGACAGGCAGGCAGGCAGGCAGACAGGCAGACAGATAGGCAGACAGGCAGACAGGCAGACAGGCAGGCAGGCAGGCAGACAGGCAGGCAGGCAGACAGGCAGGACAGACAGGCAGGCAGGCAGGCAGACAGGCAGAGGCAGGCAGGCAGGCAGGCAGACAGACAGGCAGACAGGCAGACAGGCAGACAGGCAGACAGACAGGCAGGCAGACAGGCAGACAGGCAGGCAGGCAGGCAGGCAGGCAGGCAGGCAGACAGGCAGACAGGCAGGCAGACAGGCAGACAGGCAGACAGGCAGACAGGCAGACAGACAGACAGGCAGGCAGACAGGCAGGCAGACAGGCAGGCAGACAGGCAGGCAGGCAGGCAGGCAGGCAGGCACAGGCAGACAGGCAGGCAGACAGACAGGCAGGCAGACAGGCAGGCAGCAGGCAGACAGGCAGACAGGCAGGCAGACAGACAGGCAGGCAGAGGCAGGCAGGCAGGCAGGCAGGCAGGCAGGCAGACAGGCAGGCAGGCAGACAGCGCTATAGGAAGGGTTTTGGTACTCCCTGAGTATTAAAAATCACAACAAATAAAGCAAGAAATTACATTTTACAAAAAAGGCAGTTGAATAACAACTAATAAGATATTGCACATTTTTGATAGGTTAGCAGCCTCAGTAATAAATACATAAATAACGAGGTGGTGTAAACATCTGTTTTTTATAGTCCGGGTTACTTTTTATGGTCCTGAATCTCCTCCCAGATGGCAGGAGCCTGAAGAAGAAGTGGTGAGCAGGGTGTGTGTGAAAGTGATCTGCTTGTCAGATCTGTCTTGATAAATAAAATACTAAAATCAAAACAGTTGCGCTTTGGCCTCCCGTTGCCAACGGAGACTATTTGCCAACTGAGAATAGCTTTGAATTAGAGGAAGAAGATGGGTCAGTTAAGAAGAGCAGACGTACAGAACTGGACCCAGACTTCGTCTTTGGTCTTTATTGCTCACTTTCTGTCCTCATGGGTTACCTCCCCTCACTGCGTCTCTTGGTTTTCCTGACAATCGCTTCTCAATGTTTTCATGCAACCATCAAAAATAGATATAGGAAGATAATTAACAAAATCATGTATTTATATGTTCTGTCTATAAACATGAGTTCTGAAGGTTTAAAAAGGACATCTCTGAGAAGTACTTTGGAGAACGGATAAGGTAACGTATTACCTGAAAACCCAATCAATCAATCAATCAATCAATCACTACTCTGCTGAGTGTGACAGATCTTGAAGTCATTCTACTCAATGACAGAAGGTTCTAGACGGCCCATCTTGCCTGTGCCTTTGTTACTAACAGCCCTGACTTCCATCAATCAAAGGACATTGCATTATGGGAGAAGAACCAGAGACATTGTCTTTTTAATTCCATACATTATTCTCCCCTTGTCAAAGCCTACATTACCCACAATGCAACAGAGATTGGGGCGAATACATTAGACCGGCACATACAGGTACTCCGCCAAACACCAAGACAGCGCCCCTTTTAGGGGGGGGGATAGAAAACAGACAATCCCATAGAAGTCAAGTCTTCCCCCGTACAAGTAAATCAATGACCCAACACAGTGTCTATACACCTTATTTCTTAACTGGACATATATATTTGATTAAATCCCTATTGTCAGTGAGTGGGGTCTGTGAATAATCAACGCGTTATTAACAGCCAACTGTTCAATCTATTTGGCTGACATTTAGTTGGAGACGACAGTCAGATGCCGCTAGGCTGTATATCTACTGCAGCAGCCTCCCCCTTACGCTAACGTTAGCTTTCCATCAGTATTACCAGCATCATTTAGCCACACTGACTGTGAATATTAATGTACATCTTTAAATCTCTGTGAAAGACTGTGAAAGTCTTGATTAACCCGCTACACAACAGCTTTTCATGTTCCGTGGGATTGTTTCCCCCCAGAAAAGGAGTGCTGATGACAGCCTTCCTGGGATGACGTATTGCCGGTCTGATGTATGCTAGCTTCCAACACGACCGAACCAACGCTGACTTGAGTGACATCATTTGAGGCAACAGATTTGGAGGAGGTCGAGGTGGAGAACTCCCCCATAAGAAACAAATGGAGTTCCTCTTACCACCATGAACAATTTGCTTTTTGCTAACCTCGAGTTATTTAACCCGTCACCTTGCTGCAGTGATGTACATAGACGCGTACTCCAGGGTGTGACATCACTGCCGGGAGTGGTTACAGGTGCAACGCTTCCAGCCACACTCAACTCTGCATTAGAAGAACAGACCTGAAACTTTTGAAGAGCCTGGGAAGTCCCTCTTAGAGGACTGAGAAACTCATGAGTCGTCATTAATGACTCAAATGTATTATAGTAGATGGCCTTCTCCTGATGAATTAAAGTTCAATAAAGACAAAGCAAGTGTCACGCTGAAGGAGGATAAACAGCAGCTAATCTTATTATTCACAACCCCAACATTTGTTCTCATAATTTCTTTTACGGTAACTGATCTGGAAAGCAGCAATATTACAGCTGTAATATTTACCAAGTGGTACCAAATTATCTTCCCTCTCTGCGGCAGCTCTACAATGTAGAAGTGATGACTTGTAATGCTCGTCGAAAAAAACGAATGCCCCCTCCCGTCTCTCTGCTCAGTAGCTGAGATCAGGAAAGTGCCCACACAGCCTGTGTGAGGGTCCGCCATGCCAAGACAATCACTCACAGCCAGACAGAACGGGCCCTGGGGACAGTTCCATGGGTCTGTATGGTTTACTACCGAGCTGAGGCTCGTTACTGTCCCACTGCCAGGAACAAACAATATGGAGGACAGCCCAGGGGTGCTCTGTCTGGCCCCAATAACAACCTCCAGGGCAGAATCAGATCGGACCGAGACAAAGACACAAAAACACTGTTGTTCGAAAATTAAATTTGGCCATTTAAAAAAAACTGCTCTCACCAAGTGACTAATATCAAAAGAAGGCTTTCCGGTGATTTAAAACTGGCAAACTGAAAATTGGTGTGAAGATTTGTACAACATGAGAAACACTGGTGTTTCCTGCCAAGCACTTTAAGGAAAGATGTGACAACACACTTCTTTTTAAAATAAGCATTGGCACAGCCAATGCCTTCTGTTCTGGACTCACAAGTTGTTTGGTTTCTTCCTGTACATAACAGAGCAAACACATCATGGCGGACTTTCAACAGTTGAGTCCGATAGCAGAAGTAAACAGCAACTAAAAAACACCAATCGGAGGTCCCGGGTTACAGTTATTAAAAAGCTCAAGTTAATTGCAGGTGGTGACAGGACTCGTACTCCGGTGTCGTGCATGGCAGCCAGATGTGGTAGAAACCGCACTGAACATTAATTGTTGGTGTACTCCTGGGCATACTGCTGGCCCCCACCTGGTGGTGTACACAGGTTGCACTGCTGCTTGTGTCTAGACGGCATCGGTGGAGCAAACAGACCAGAATGTAATGCAGACACAAGACAGTATGAAATATTGAGCAAAGTATTTTTGGAAAACCACACTGTAAGAGACCACTAAGAATAAGGGGAGGGAATATTTCCTTCTGATAGGCTTCCTCCTGAAATACACTCAACAATTTGATTCCTTTTCTCGTGCCGTAACAGCTTTCTAAGATAGCGGCTTTGGCCCAAAGGCAGAAAGACGCAAGGAAGAAAACTGACAAACAATCTGTCAGCAGGTCAAACAACCAGTCAGACAACTACAAGATACAAGACAGATCCTAGATCCCAGGCTGAGGTAGGTCTGAAATGCTAAATAGTCAGGAGGAAAAGAGCATACACACACTTTATCAGTTAGAGAATATCAAAGGGAATCTTCAAAATGAAATACTGTAGAAAACACTGCAGAATAACATGACAGAAGTCATTCTGAATGCAGACAGTTTATCCTTTTAACCTTAATAATAATAGATTGATACAGCCGGTCTGTTTGTTATTCCGCCATTAAAGCCCCCAGGCACCACTTGGCAGATAAGGAAGTACTCTATGGAAGAATCTGTACTTTTAGTTTTTCAGAATGTGCATACAGTTTAATAATTGATGTCCTGCAAGTACCTTTTCCTCCAGGATATAGACTTTGTTACAGAAGCAGGTCAGCAGAGACAGCAGAATTACCAGGTTTTTGTAAGAAATGTGCCGCTTCCGTAAAAACAAATATCCCAGACTGTTTAAACCATGGCCACAAGATACATGCCAGTACTGTTTAAAACACAAACATGGGTATTAGTGCCTTCTTCTCCCACTGGAAGCTGCTCAACATCCAAAACTGGAGAAGATGTGAAAGCAACGTTAGATCAACAAAAGCTCCGCTAGTGCGATAACATTTAACCATTAATTAAAAGTAGTAGAAATGTCATGCGATAAAAAGTCACAGAGCCTAAAGAGATCTTCACAAAGATCAACAGATGTTTTTGTTTTGTAATCAATATATGAACATGAACATTAAGTAGCCAGGTTTTTTTTTGAGAAATCATGTTTAAAGAAGAAATCAGATTTCCTCTTGACCCCCGCCTGTAGCTACAAAATCATTCATCATTTTTGTGTATCTGTGGACTGCTGTAAAATAAAAAGGACCAGGTTGAAAGACTACCGTATTTTCCGGACTATAAGTGGCATCAGTCAAAAAATGCGTCATGATGAGGAAACAAAACATATGTAAGTCACACTGGACTATACGTTGCATGTTGATAATAGATCCGGTGACACGTTGTGTTCAGTTACCTGCTTTTTAACAAACTCACGGAAACCTTGGCTTAGAAATCTGCAGGCAGTTTCTGACACATCGTCCGTGCTCAGATAGAGAGGAGGTTGCGTTGCATGAAGCGGTAACACCAAGAAGGCCCGTATGTCATTTATATTCATCTCCTTGGGAACTACCAGGGCGTGGAGACGTAACTGCACCGTTGACAAGCCTCTCCAGGCACCACGTTGTTCAAGAACCCATCTGTGGACCCGCTCCTCCAGCTCTGGCCATCTGTGGACCCCTTCCTCCACCTCTGGCCATCTGTGGACCCGTTCCTCCAGCTCTGGCCATCTGTGGACCCGTTCCTCCAGCTCTGGCCATCTGTGGACCCGTTCCTTCAGCTCTGACCATCTGTGGACCCCTTCCTCCAGCTCTGGCCATCTGTGGACCCGTTCCTCCAGCTCTGACCATCTGTGGACGCGTTCCTCCAGCTCTGACCATCTGTGGACCCGTTCCTCCAGCTCTGACCATCTGTGGACGCGTTCCTCCAGCTCTGACCATCTGTGGACGCGTTCCTCCAGCTCTGGCAATCTGTGGACCCCTTCCTCCAGCTCTGGCCATCTGTGGACCCGCTCCTCCACCTCTGGCCATCTGTGGACCCCTTCCTCCAGCTCTGACCAACTGTGGACCCCTTCCTCCAGCTCTGACCATCTGTGGACCCGTTCCTCCAGCTCTGACCAGCTGTGGACCCGCTCCTCCAGCTCTGACCATCTGTGGACCCGTTCCTCCAGCTCTGACCAGCTGTGGACCCGCTCCTCCAGCTCTGACCATCTGTGGACCCGTTCCTCCAGCTCTGACCATCTGTGGACCCGTCCTTCCAGCTCCAGCATTTTTGTTCTCTTTGGCATTGTTAACTGTTGTGTTCCTCTACGAGTTGTCTACTGTGAGCCTGAAACATTGATTCTAATTCAATACTAGTCAACAGAAGTACATTTCTAGGATAAAGCCTGACCTCTTGCACATGTCCGCTATCTGTCTGCTGCCCTATCCAAATCTGTTCAATTTGGGGAACAACCACGAACTTCAAGCTAGCAAGCTGCATGCTGAAAATGTCAAGTTTAGAAGAAGATGTGGACAGCGCAACAAGGCCGGTCTGCTTGGTTCTTTCAGGGAATGATTGTAGAGATTAACAAAGAATATGTTTAGGGTATTTCCTCGTGTCTAGAAAGACAACCAACCCAGAGCGTCTTTTCTCCTGTCCCAGAATGCATCTGTGGTGCAGCCAGAACTATCGCACAGCGCTGTGGACATCTGGCAATGCGAGACAAATACAATTTACTGTCTGGTAGCCGTCTGTTCTGTTTGAGTGTGTGCTGAAGAGAAATCCAGTGTTCAATACAGAGTCCCGGCTCTGTAAATGGAACTGACGGAGCCACGCAACACTGTTGGGTGTGCCTGTGCACAGTACGCTGGAGAGGCCAGGGATGTATACAGAGGAAGACGGTGGAAGCCAAAGGAACCTTAAATCTGGCACATGCTAAGCTGAAAGATGTGATGAGGCCTGAGGGGGTGACGGTGTGAACAATTCTCCTAAAATGCTAAATATTGAAGTGTTTCAAAGACAAAGACCTGTTTGCAAGACCATTAAAATCCATGTTTATTACACTTATCTTCTCCCTCCCTCATTTTTTCAGATGATGCCTCACATTAGCCACAGGGAGCACCGTTTGCCATTAACTACGTGTGTCATACGCCGTCTTCCATTACTGTGCTGACTTTTATCGTCAGTATGGTGTTGCCTGCTGTGCAGATGTGTGTGCAGCCTCTGAACACTGTCAAAACAAATGAATAACAATTCTCAAGCTTACACTCTCCATTAAACCTGCCGCATTATATCCACAAAGAGAGATCAATCATGCAACCAAGTGTCAAACTGTCGGGTCTAGGCCTCCCCGATTCGGGGACAAATATCAATCACGATTGTTTTAGCTTAGAATTGATAGCACAATTGTTTTTCCTCACAAAGTGTAATGTTTTTTGCACGGATGAACCATGACAAAACAAAACTTATTGGCAGTACCAAACAGATTTATTTTGGCACCTATAGCACATTGCTCATCACCACAAGCCTGGAAACAATAGGCTTCCATGAAGAGAAGGGAGATTTTATACAGTCTATGTTCAAAACTCACAGTCAAATGGGAAAAGTTGGGGTCAGATATTTTCTGTCTATTACGCATGAATACAGTTGATAGACAGGTGATATAAAGAATATCATCATCAAGGGATGGAGATTTACACTGTTTATATTGAAACGTAGGCTACTTGCTAAAGGTAGAGAGGGCAAAAGAATTAAATCAATGTTATGTGCATTCAAATAGGGCTATTGTCCATTTGCTGGGCAGAGGAAACAAATCAATACAAACAAACTGGCTCATGAAATTATCAAGTTCAGACTTCAAATTAACTGTAAACAAGTGTCTTTCTGCAACTGGCAATGCGCATAAGCCTCGGCCTTCATCAAGGTGACTTACTTTGTTGTTTTGATGCGGCTCTGCAGGAAGAAACCTCTCTGCCGGCACACTGGAGACAGGAACTACGCCTTACCTTGGCCAGTTTGACCCACTCTGAGTAGAGATCATCTAAACCCAATAAGCACCACAGGCTGCTTAGAGAATCAAGCCTCCATAACTGCGGAGAGTTATCATCATATATGGCATCTGGGTGTGTTTGTGTCATTAATGTATCATAGAGTAATTATTATTTCCACCTGTCAGAAATCATAACAGCAGGTATTTCAGGACATTTTTCATGTAGAGTAGGTCTATACCACACATCACAACTGTAATTTTCCCCCATGAGCAAGTACAATAGTGTGACAGCAGCGAGGAAAATCTGTAAAACTGAGAGTTCGACCTTATAGAGGCACCAGCAGAAGACCATGGGGAGTCTAAAATGATCATGTTCATTTCAGTCAAATAAAAATGTAAAAGGCATGCTTAAGCGTGGAGGGAAATTAGTCCAAAGCACTCTCTGTGTGCCCAGAAACGCAAAACCTTTTTCAGCACACTATCTGTTGTTGCATCATCTTGGAACACCAGCTCACCAGGTCTTGGGGAACATGAATGTGTTCTTCACATCTCATGGAAACATGCCTACAATATTCAGTGTTTTTGAAAGCACACTTTGGCCTGACACCAGCACAAGATAAAAGCTCACAAAGTCACCAGAATCATAAAGAAATAAAAACTCCACCAGCAGCACTCTCTAAGTGGATGTTCTATCTGTATACACCCCCTGCAAGCCACTAGAGAAATATCTCAAACTGCCTGGTGTGCCATTTCATTCTGTGAAAGGACCCAAAACTACAACAACAGATACAACATGGCTCCCCCACAGCGGTGTGCCCCATACTTACATCCCACCATCATCATGGCCACAGAGAAGATCTTCTCGCCGTCGCTGGTGGGGGCGATGTTGCCGAAGCCGATGGTGGTCAGGCTGGTCATGGTGAAGTACAGAGAGGTGATGTACAGAGAGTCCTTGCCAGGGCCGCCCTCCCATTGGCCGGAACCGCTGGTGTTGTAGCGGTAGGGCGATCCGATGCTCAGAGCCAGCTGGTAGAGCCAGCTGTCCACCTTGATGGTGTTGGTGGCCTCGTCGATGACCTCGTAGTCTCCGATGCTGTACCTGTTGACGACATAATCTCAATTTCATCAGATTGAAATCTGGATAAAAATTATAGTGGATTAAATGGAAATTTCTGGGGGTTTTCAACCTGGACCCTATGTTCCTGTGTTTCTGCGTCTAAGTGACTGATGGGAACAACACTGGTCCCTCTAACATTGGTCCAGTAAACGCTGTAACCTGCAGCCACAGACCGGGCTGCAATGTCCCCCCTATGGGGCAAATGTGCATTGTCATTTGGCCCACTGGCTCAGATTAATATATTAATATATTAGTAAGTGTCTGATAACATTATGGAAAGGATCCCTTCTTTAAAACCTCTTTAAGACCTTTCTGTTTAACCAGAAACAGATCTGTGGTTGCTAGTGCTAAACCAACCAGACCCCTAGCAACCACAAAAGAAGTCAGACTTACTATGATTACTATTGAATTATTTATTTTCAGTAGCCTTATTTTTAGTTTATTTGTCTTCATTGTTGTTTATACAATTTAAGTTATCCTTTCTATCTTGTGTGCCTTGTATGTATATTGAGAGATGTTAACGCCATGTTTTTTCTATGCTTTTATATTGTAAATGAATTTCCTCAATAAAAAAATACTTTTAGTGTGTATGCAGGCAACATCGTTTCATAGTTTCAGACATTTTGTGTCTGTCGACTTTGAATGAAGTGTATTTTACGATGCTACAATTACTGTTTATTCACATGGAGTCTGGTGGGTTTGGCAACGCAATTTTGTGGATGTTTTTAAAAAATCATCTTACTCTTTAACAAAAAGGTTGACCTCCTTAGGAATCATTTCCATAATATTATTAAACACTTAGAATATTAATCTGAGTCTGTCAGCGGAAAAACCAGCAGTTTAGTGAAGGTGAATACAAGCCGGATGCATAAGGTCACCAACATTAAAAAGTGCCTATGTCTCTATGAAATGATGTTCATAGACCACCAATATGTAACCACAAACTCATTTTGGTGGTAACACAAGGCCGCCCGGATTATGTTTTTTTTATCAACATATGTTTAAAACATAATTCATCTGCAAAACATCAACTGACGTATTTCACTGTTTTCCAACAATATCCACTCCTATCACTCATGTGTAGGCTGAGCTTAGGAAAAGATTGCTGGGAGGCTGTTTTTAACCTGCACAAGATATGCAATCTGAATGTCGTTTCCAATCAAGAACAATTGGCACAACAAATAGAAGTAGAAATGAAATGAGACAGAGTTAAAGATAAAAACTGCTTTTCCTGAATGCCAACCGTAGTCACTAGGGGACAAAATTCCCTTTAAATACATTACACATGCCGTAATCTTTAAATTATTTAAACGCACATCCTTCAACATATACTGTACACTACATCCAAATTTAACGCCTCAAATTTGACTTCTACTTAAGGAAAACCATTCATTATTCATGTCAGAGCAGAATGAGGAGCAGGACCAACATTTGGAGGCTAATATTTAGTCATTAAGGTAACTTTTCACTAAATGTGAGAAGTGAATGCAGCTTTGGAGGTAAACAATTAAGCTGCTCTGTTCAAAATGTATGAAACATAAAACTGCAATAAGGAGCTCAAATGGAGCAGTACTGCATCAACGTATTGCTGTTGAGTATTTGCAATTAAGGAATGATTTGGAAAGGGATTCTGTTTGCTACGGGGGAAACAAATTAGCATATCACCTGATACTGTAAGGAGGAAACTTTGTAATGTACAGTACGGGGGGGGCACTACGCTGGGAGAAAGGAGAGAGGAAAAGTGTTTACCAGATGCAGGCTAGCCAGTGAGCCACCAGTCCGAACACACAGACCAGCAGCACCAGAACCGCAGCGCCGTACTCCAGGTAGTGGTCCAGTTTCCGGGCCACCCGGCCCAGACGCAGCAGGCGGACCACCTTCAGGGAGCTGAACAGGCTGCTGATGCCCTGAGGGGGAGGGAGGAAGGAGAGGGAGGGAGGGAGGGAGGGAGGAAGGTGGGAGAGTAAGGGAGGAAGGAAGAAAGGAGGAAGGGAGGGATGAGGGGAAGGAGGAATGGAGAAAGGGAAGGAGAGGAATGGAGGAAGGAAGGTAGGAGAGTAAGGGAGGGAGAAAGGAGTGAGTAAGGGAGGAGAAAGAAGGAAGAGAAAGGGAGGGATGAGGGAGAGTAAGGGAAGGAGTAAGGAGGGAGAAAAGAGAAAGAGAAAAGGAGGGATGAGGGAGAGTAAGGGAGGGAGGGAGGAAGGAAGGTGGTAAAGGGAGGGAGGGAGGGAGGGAAGAATGAGGGATAGGAAGGAGTAAAGGGAAGAGGGAGAGAAAGGGGGAGGGAGGTGGGGGAGGAAGGGATGGAGGGAAGAAGAGTGGGAGGAAGAAGAGATGGAGGGAGGGATGAAGGTGGGACAGGAAGGTGGTAAAGGAAGAGAGGGAGGAGATGGAGAAGAATGAAAGAAATATGGGGAGGGACGGTGTACGGAAAGAAAAGAAGACAAACAATGAATAAAGAGAGAGAGACAGAGAAGGTATTACGGGAACCGATGCACCCCCCCGCAGCTCCTATCCTATCACCTTGTTTCTGTTGTAATAACACGCCACTACGTGTTATAACACGCCACTACGTGTAATAACACGACACTACGTGTAATAACACGACACTACGTGTTATAACACGCCACTACGTGTAATAACACGACACTACGTGTAATAACACGACACTACGTGTTATAACACGCCACTACGTGTAATAACACGGCACTACGTGTAATAACACCCGACTACGTGTAATAACACGGCACTACGTGTAATAACACGGCACTACGTGTAATAACACGCCACTACGTGTAATAACACCCAACTACGTGTAATAACACCCAACTACGTGTAATAACACCCAACTACGTGTAATAACACGGCACTACATGTAATAACACCCGACTACGTGTAATAACACCCGACTACATGTAATAAACGGCACTACGTGTAATAACACGGCACTACGTGTAATAACACCCGACTACGTGTAATAACACGGGACTATGTGTAATAACACGCCACTACGTGTAATAACACACAACTACGCGTAATAACACACGACTACGTGTAATAACACCCGACTACGTGTAATAACACGCCACTACGTGTAATAAGACGCCACTATGTGTAATAACACCCGACTACATGTAATAACACGCGACTACGTGTTATTAGACGCCACTACGTGTAATAACGCGCCACATCTCTGTTACCTGACAGGTGTAAAGCTGGAAGCAGAATCTCAAACTGTAAATTGAAGGCAGTAAAGGAAATTAGGGGACAGGAATACGACGACATGTGATCACTTTGTTTTCACTGTTTACTATATTAATTTCTAAAAAATAAAAATAAAATGTAAAACACCAAGACTTGAAATACACAGATGAGTGTGTGCGCAGAGACACCTACACACATTATAGGAAGAAATACAAATGTGTTCAAAAGCTGCTTTTTATTTACTTCCCTGCATCAGGTTTTTTATGAACTTATTTGTTTATTTTATATAATAAATAATTTGATGAAACAAAGCTAGAACTGGAAAAATTGGATGCAGCGTAATCAATTCTTTTCCTTAGAATCAATCTATTTTTATTTGCAGTAATGATGGATCTAAATATTTAGATACCTCAGACAGCAACTACGTAATATCCGTTTCCAGCAAAAACAGCAAAAACAGAAAAAAGATATGTATTTATTCAGAAATGAAATAAATGTCAGACTGACTAACATGTGATGTGCATTCTCCTACTCCGTTGCCATGCCGGTCAGCACTCAACAAGAACATACAGACAAAACAATACAGGACACAGACTAATGTGCAGCGTAAATTCTTTCACCCTGATCTAACTTTTAAATCAAAGCACTCCTAAATCAATTCAGCTTTATCCTAATAAATAAGTATATTTTATCATGCTGTGTATAACTGTCACATATCTGCAGCTAGTCTCTCCTTATGAAATGTTTCTCAGTGTAAATCCTATCCAGAAGACCTCACTCTTAATCAACGCTCTACCTGACTCCAATCAGCTGTTGGAGGCGTTCACCTTCCTGCTTAACCAATTAGAATTGTACACAAATTGCAAGGGCCAATCACAGCGTCACAACCCTGTTTTAAATCTGTTTCTCCCTTTGCTATCAGCTGTCGTTGCAGTGCTTTGACACACGTTGACTTCACCTTTTCACGGCTCGTGTCTCTGTAGCAGCATATGTCTTTCCTTGGATGTAACAGAGACTGCCAAGGACTTGTTTCTCTTCTATTAATGCTGCAGTCCTGGTATGGATACTCAGTCTATAATCCACTGCAGGTTTTATTTATTTTTATGTATGTTGATAGGCAGAGGAGTAGCTGCTATGGATGTTTAAAGCAACAGTTGGGCTTCTCTTTGTAGTTTCCTTTTTTACATGGTTCATCATATAATGTTTGAGCTGGCGAGTTTATTCTATCACTATTCCACAGGATAGGTTGATAACTTTACAAAGAAGGAAGAGAAGCAGGTAAATGTTTCCCACTCTTCCAAAAAGAGGCTTATTGAACTATTTTACAGGCAAGGGCTGCAGGTACATTGCCGATGGCACCAGATGCTTCTGGAGCATCAGCAGCAGCTCAGCATTTTCTCTATCTGTGTCGTTGTAGGTGAGGATTCCTTCTCCGTGCACATTACCATGAAAGCTCTAGTTGTCCTGACTCCATGGGCTTCATAGCCTAGTCTTCACCTAATTTTAAGTAAAGCAGCTTCTCTCACATGCAACCTGCGTGATGGACTAGTCGGCAGCATTTATATGCTAACCAATACATGGTATGCATATGTTATGCTGCGAGAGAACTAAATGGACCCGAATGGCACCGTTTTGCAGGAGGAACAGGATATGCTTCAAGCTTCCTCTCTGGTTCTTTCATTTTGGCAGTCCGCAAATCTCCTTGTGACTTTCCTGTGTCTCCTCACTACATGTCCTGACAATATAACCTTCAAGAGAGGATTTTAAGTCCCTCCCACTGGTGTGCTGGGTAGGCAGCTCAGTTGGTACTGTGCTAGCAGTAGAGCCATCATCATACCTAAGCAGAACATTGCTGATTTCCTGGAGTGTTGAATTAGGGAGCCCGGACCTCGGGCAGCAGCTTCAACTGGCATTTTACATAAAATAGTGTTGTAGCATGCAGCTAACTGATGGTGGTGTGCCCTTCACGGTCTGTTTGTCTCCTCACGTCTTCAGAGTAATGTGCGAGGTTTTAAACAGTGACTTAAAGGTTACATTAACACTAAATGGTACTTGAATAAATAAATAAATAAATGTATGACTGACTCACTCCACGTCTTGGTAAATGTCTGGATAACTAAACTATGATTAATTAAATATGATGTTGAAAAGCTCTAAGGAGATTGGTTTTCCTTATGTATGCACTTTGCAGGAGTTTACATGCCACCGGCCTGAGATGCCGCTGTTTTAATAATTTTGCAGACATTTTTCTCATGGTTGTTATGTTTTCCAATTGAATTTAACATTTTGTGAACTGTATTACTTTTGTTAATTGTCTTTCTTTTGCACGTATTAATATTGTCTTTCTGTTGCAGGCATTAGATCATAGGAAACTCAATTACTCTCGCTGTTATGCCGATGACACCCAAATATACTGGTCAATCAAACACTACAAAACCAGTCAGTAGCTAACTTCAAGCATGCGTTACAGATATAAATCCTGGATGACCTACAAATCCTTCTCCTGTCCTACAATGCTAAATGGTCTGGCGCCAACATATCTAGAAGAGCTCTTATTGACCCACTAGAGCAATACACTCCCAGAATTCAGAGCTACTTGTGGTTCCTAGAGTTTCTAAAATTAGGCTGGGATCAGCCAGAGCCTTTGGCTATCATGCTTGGCTCCTGTGGAACCAACACCCGGGTTGGGTTCGGGGGGCTGAAACGTCATATATAAAACCTGAAACCCGCCTGTTCGATAAAGTTTAAACGGTTGGTTGATTCATCGTTTGGAGTTAGTTTGCATGATCGGATATCCGCCCAGCATTATTCAGGACATTTGTTCAGAATACGGGCTGCTACTACAGCAACCAATCAAGGTTTATCTCGGACCTCCTTTCAAAAGATGGGGCGGTGATCTTCTTCTGCTTACTCTTCATATATACGTCTCCAAGGCAACGACATCCTCGCAAATCAACGATCCTTACAGCCATAGTTGTGGTATAGAACCAGTGGTGGTGTGCCGTTTCTCACTCTTGCGTGGCGTATGTCTCACTTCTGCAGAGTTGACAGGTTCTTTTGGCTTCCCACGTTGTAGTGCAGAGTTCAGTGTGTTCACGGCATCATCATCATCATAGTTGTGCAATGACGTAACGCAGAGACTCTGTGGCAGTGCATTATCACAAAGCAACAAATGAACATCATACAATAAAAGGGGGGGCATTTTACATCAGACACCTTGAAATTGTTAATTGATAATTCACAATTGATCAAGTTACTGTAGCTGAGTAGTGATTGTGTACATTTACTTTGTTTGGCTTTTTTCCCTTAACAAATCTGTATGTAATACGTATAATAAGTATTAATATATGAAGTATAAATATAAAAAAGTATATTTCCCCCATCTGTTAAAAAGTAACTTTTTACTTTTACTTAGTAAAGTAGATTTTCATACCGGTAACTTTACTTGTAATTAAGTAAAAGTTAATAGAAGTAATGTTTGTACTCTTTCCACCTGTGTCCAAACAGAGACCAGTGAAGAGTAACCCCCCCGACACACAACCACAGCTAACACCTGGGGGCCCTCGTTCACCAGGACATGTCAACAGCTGGCCAACACGACTCAAACCAAATATCATTTCCACACACACCAGCACCACCATTACTTCCTTCTGTCTAACCTGTGCCCCCCCCCAGGCCGGGCTCTTTGTATGCTCTTCTATCCAAACACAGCTGAGCTGAGAAACAGGCTCAGAATAAACAAGAGTGATTGTTTTCAACCAGAGGAGCAGAGGGGCCCGAGGCGTCGGCACACTCTGCACCATCCGTTTCAACACCATTAACAAAGCCGAGCGGCGGGAGCAGCCGGGGCCAACGCGTGTTTACCAACATCACAAAAATAAAGTCTCATTTTTGGAGCATGGGGAGACAAAATGTAGATGAAAGGCTGCAAAGTTATCTGACGATGAGGCTATGATGTTATGTAATGAAGCGGGAGGAGGAGGGCTGCACTTCCACCCTCCACCGCTCCATCTTCAGCTGTAAACCAGCTCCACCGCTTCCACCTCTGAGCCTATAAGCCCAGGAACGGACCTGAGCTCCACAGGAGACCTGATGTCACCCTGTGGGTGAAAAGCTCTCCCAGGTTTCCTATGGCATGGCAGGGAGACTGATATTCATGTAGAATGGAACTATTCTACATCTGTCTGCTCCATCTCAACTCCAGCTAGGGTTAGAGCTGCAGAGACCAAGCCATTAGTCAGATGGTAGCCTGTTCTTCTCCGCCTGCCCCATTTCTCTTTCCCCTCCCTTCATCCATTCACTTTCTCGCTCATCCCTCCCTCCATGCATCCCTACACTGATCCCCTCATCCCTTCAACCCCTCATCCCTTCTAGCCTCAACCCTTCATCCCCTCATCCCCCCTACCTCCATCCCTTCTACCCTCAACCCTCCTACCCTCATCCTTTCATCCCTCCTAACCTCATCCCTCATCCCATCTACCCTTATCCCTCCCACCCTCATTCCTTCATCCCTCCTACCCTCAGCCCCTCCTCCCTTCCCACCCTCATCCCTTCATTCATCATACCCTTATCCCTTCATCCCCTTGTCATTCTACCTCCATCCCTTCATCCCTCCTACCCTCATCCCGTCTTACCCTCATCCCTTCCTCGCAGACCAGCCTATCAGAAGACTTGCTTCTTCCATCATCCCCCTTCCCCTCTTCATCCATCTTGCCGTATTTTCATTAAACCTTTAAATAACACATTCTAGTGGCATGGTCCTTGTTAGTGAATCAATTAGTAGGTTTGAAGAATGTTTCAAGAAAAAGTACAACTGTCAGCTTATTAAATGTAAATATGTTCTAGTGTCTTCTCTCCTCTGTGTGAGGAAACTGAATATCTTTGACTTTGGGAAACAATGCTCCACATTTCCCACCATGTTATAGACCAAACAACTAATGGATTGTTCAACGATGGAATTAATAGTTAGTGCAGCACTGGTCAAGCTTCTGCCCTCCTCCCTCCAGTGTTTGTTCCTCACTCCGTCTTTTTAAACAGCTGAAACATGTTCCACGTTTTCTGTCTGTTTCTGAGATGTATTCTACTTTAAGGCACCGGAAATTTCAAATATATCTTAGATTAAACAATTATTTAAACTCCCAGTTATATTTGCACTTGGTTTTGCAGCATCGAGTGCAACTTGAAAAAAAAAAACTCAGCAGCAAGGAGTATAACCATGGAAACAGTAATATATGGAAGAAAAGTGCATGAGGACTATCCTACCACCCCCTACATAAAGGTAAGACCAGCATAACATTATAATCAGAATACATCAGTCATCCAGCAGCAATATGATCAGAGCCCAACATTAACATACAGTATGACCAGCTTAACATTACAATCAGTGTTAACGTCCTACAAACAGCAGAAACGTGGATGTGATGCGGATGGATGGGACGGCAAATGTTTGACCGCCATACACACCACAACTACAAAAAGGGATCTGATATTTCATATCATTATTGAAATTATTATATTATTATATTTAAAAAATATTAAAAATATATTATATTTAAAAATACATTTTTGAAAACTCATTTTCTTGTTGCTATGTTTTGCCTTGGTGCAGCTAAAATAAAGTCCCAAAACACTGAAAGCACTGAAGATCTGGAAAGAAGATGTTCCCACAGATCTGCATTGCAAAGAAAACTAATTTCTTACAGTGGTGTAGAAAGAGGTTTTGGTTATTCTCTGATCTTGACTTGACCAGGTCTGGTTTTTCCCTGAACTGAGGAGGTCTTGGCTGCGTGATGGCCTCAGCTCACACTCCTTTTATTCCCTTCTCTCTGAAGCCACAGGCCCAGCCAGCTGCTCCGCCTCTCTCTCCAGCCACAGCTTCAAAGGCCTCTCCTGGGACTCGGACACTTCCCACCTTGTATGTAAATGCCTCTAGATTAAGTAGCTAGAGAACACAGCAACACAGATGAAAAGGGCACGAGTCAAGAGCAGGGCATGTGAAACCACGGCCGGTGAGCACCTGTTTATCCAAAGAGGCCGTGAAGTGGGACGGTGTATCGACGTGGATTACATGTCCACGGGGGAGCTCTTTTCACAGCGCCAGCGCTTTCTCTCATTATTTTCTAAGCAGAGGACGCACTGTTGCATCTTCCTGACAGCACTGGGAGCTTAACATGTTTTCAGAGCTCAATCGGGTGAGCATTAAAAATTTAAAACATCACAGTTTACGGCAAACAGCGCCATGCTTCAATTGAGTTTTTGATTGTCACTCTGCACCGAGAGCAGCACTTCCACAAGCAGCTAACGCTACACAGAAAAGGTGCTTATTGTAACGTTTCTAATTCTGTCAACATCTGAAACACAAGGGTAAACGTCAAACTGAATCCCTTTTTTTTATTTTAGTACCTCAAAATACATTTGGTTTAACAGCTTTTGTTAAACCCTCTGTGGGGATTAGACAATTAGTAAAATGTTGAAACAGAAAGTTTGTTTTTCACTGGTTTTCCTTCATCTCTCAGCCTCCTCCACATCCTTTCACTTCATGCTTTTATCCAACTGTTCTCCTCGCCTTCAGTAGCCCCGTTTCACAGCAGACGTTTGGCTTGTCACAAGTGTAACTAACATTAACAAGGACTCAATGAGCCAGCATGCATGACACCAGGACCCTGAAACCTTAACTCCCCCCTATGACAGGTTAAGATGTCTGTAATGAAAATAGTCACAAGTATGAAAATTAAAAACGTTGATATAACACATATACGGCCAATTAAACCACATTAAGGAATCTATTTTTGACCAACCAGGTGGCAGGCCTTTAGAAACAGGAAGCCCGCGTCCAAAATGTGGAAGCTGTTATTTTGGTATCAGATAGATGGGAGAGAGGGAAACTCCAAGTGGTGGCACAGAAAACAGCCCCAACAGTCAGAAATGTAAAGAGCCATCACCAATAGAGGCAATAATACAGTGGTGGGAGTTCAACATAACTGCTGAAAGTTTTTCTTGAATGCGACACACTTAGTTTATCATCTGCAAAATCATTATTCAATAGCATATGCAAAGTGAAACCTCTCACAGTTGCATACACCAACAATTAGACCAATCCGCTGGAAAGATTCAGTGACTCACCTCGCAACCAACTCTGCTGTTTCTGGTGTTGTACTCTGCAACAACACAACTCAACTGACATAAAGAGACATCCCACACACTGCTGCTTTTATACTGCAAGAGACACTAAAGAAATGTATATGAAAGAGACTTCAGATACAGTATTAGGGACCACTAAGGTCTATATAAAAGAGACTTCAGATACAGTATTAGGGACCACTAAGGTCTATATAAAAGAGACTTCAGATACAGTATTAGGGGGCGACTAAGGTCTATATAAAAGAGACTTCAGATACAGTATTAGGGGGACCACTAAGGTCTATATAAAAGAGACTTCAGATACAGTATTAGGGGGACCACTAAGGTCTATATAAAAGAGACTTCAGATACAGTATTAGGGGACCACTAAGGTCTATATAAAGAGACTTCAGATACAGTATTAGGGGACCAGTAAGGTCTATATAAAAGAGACTTCAGATACAGTATTAGGGACCACTAAGGTCTATATAAAAGAGACTTCAGATACAGTATTAGGGGACCACTAAGGTCTATATAAAAGAGACTTCAGATACAGTATTAGGGACCACTAAGGTCTATATAAAAGAGACTTCAGATACAGTATTAGGGGACCACTAAGGTCTATATAAAAGAGACTTCAGATACAGTATTAGGGACCACTAAGGTCTATATAAAAGAGACTTCAGATACAGTATTAGGGGACCACTAAGGTCTATATAAAAGAGACTTCAGATACAGTATTAGGGGACCACTAAGGTCTATATAAAAGGGACTTCAGATACAGTATTAGGGGACCACTAAGGTCTATATAAAAGAGACTTCAGATACAGTATTAGGGGACCACTAAGGTTCTATATAAAAGAGACTTCAGATACAGTATTAGGGACCAGTAAGGTCTATATAAAAGAGACTTCAGATACAGTATTAGGGGACCACTAAGGTCTATATAAAAGAGACTTCAGATACAGTATTAGGGGACCACTAAGGTCTATATAAAAGAGACTTCAGACACAGTATTAGGGACCACTAAGGTCTATATAAAAGAGACTTCAGATACAGTATTAGGGGACCACTAAGGTCTATATAAAAGAGACTTCAGATACAGTATTAGGGGACCACTAAGGTCTATATAAAAGAGACTTCAGATACAGTATTAGGGGACCACTAAGGTATATATAAAAGAGACTTCAGATACAGTATTAGGGGACCACTAAGGTCTATATAAAAGAGACTTCAGATACAGTATTAGGGGACCACTAAGGTCTATATAAAAGAGACTTCAGACACAGTATTAGGGACCACTAAGGTCTATATAAAAGAGACTTCAGATACAGTATTAGGGACCACTAAGGTCTATATAAAAGAGACTTCAGATACAGTATTAGGGGACCACTAAGGTCTATATAAAGAGACTTCAGATACAGTATTAGGGGACCACTAAGGTCTATATAAAAGAGACTTCAGACACAGTATTAGGGACCACTAAGGTCTATATAAAAGAGACTTCAGATACAGTATTAGGGACCACTAAGGTCTATATAAAAGAGACTTCAGATACAGTATTAGGGGACCACTAAGGTCTATATAAAGAGACTTCAGATACAGTATTAGGGGACCACTAAGGTCTATATAAAAGAGACTTCAGATACAGTATTAGGGGACCACTAAGGTCTATATAAAAGAGACTTCAGACACAGTATTAGGGACCACTAAGGTCTATATAAAAGAGACTTCAGATACAGTATTAGGGGACCACTAAGGTCTATATAAAGAGACTTCAGATACAGTATTAGGGGACCACTAAGGTCTATATAAAAGAGACTTCAGATACAGTATTAGGGGACCACTAAGGTCTATATAAAAGAGACTTCAGACACAGTATTAGGGACCACTAAGGTCTATATAAAAGAGACTTCAGATACAGTATTAGGGACCACTAAGGTCTATATAAAAGAGACTTCAGATACAGTATTAGGGGACCACTAAGGTCTATATAAAGAGACTTCAGATACAGTATTAGGGGACCACTAAGGTCTATATAAAAGAGACTTCAGATACAGTATTAGGGGACCACTAAGGTCTATATAAAAGAGACTTCAGATACAGTATTAGGGACCACTAAGGTCTATATAAAGAGACTTCAGATACAGTATTAGGGACCACTAAGGTCTATATAAAAGAGACTTCAGATACAGTATTAGGGACCACTAAGGTCTATATAAAAGAGACTTCAGAGACTTCAGATACAGTATTAGGGACCACTAAGGTCTATATAAAAGAGACTTCAGACACAGTATTAGGGACCACTAAGGTCTATATAAAGAGACTTCAGATACAGTATTAGGGACCACTAAGGTCTATATAAAAGAGACTTCAGAGACTTCAGATACAGTATTAGGGACCACTAAGGTCTATATAAAAGAGACTTCAGATACAGTATTAGGGACCACTAAGGTCTATATAAAGAGACTTCAGATACAGTATTAGGGACCACTAAGGTCTATATAAAGAGACTTCAGATACAGTATTAGGGACCACTAAGGTCTATATAAAAGAGACTTCAGATACAGTATTAGGGGACCACTAAGGTCTATATAAAGAGACTTCAGATACAGTATTAGGGACCACTAAGGTCTATATAAAGAGACTTCAGATACAGTATTAGGGACCACTAAGGTCTATATAAAGAGACTTCAGATACAGTATTAGGGACCACTAAGGTGTATATAAAATAATCCAAAGAGCACCATGTCATGGGACCTTTAAATCAATCATTATCATCTGATAATTCTCGCGAAAATTGCAATACATATCAAATCGGCACCAATGTATCGTAAAAGAATCAAATTGGGACCAAAGCATATTGTCCCGAGCCCTAATAGCAACTCATTCCTTTTTCATCCCTCTCTCTTCCTTCCATCCACCATCCTTCCTTTGACTCTCCTCCAGCAGACACACATTCAGCTCCCTCTTTCCATTCTTCTCCTTCCCTCCCTCTCTCGGTGTTAACATGCAGTGTTAATTTCCCACCCCCGACTGCTCGGCGCACAGCGTCCCCCCGGCTCTGTCACCTTGGCTGGCAGTGGCGGTGGCAACATGCGCGCCACGCAGAAAGGTCAGGCTGGATTAGAGGGTTCTGAGCTGCCGCGGCGCCTGTAGACGCCCACTGGGCGCTCCCGTAGGCCTGCTGGGCTCCTCTGTGACGGCAGGTGGCTTCAGGACCCGCGGGGTGTTCCTCCCTGCCTGACTCCAACACACACTTCTCACACCACCTCTGCTGCAACGTGACCGAGCTCCAGCACAACTCCTTGCGAGAATCTTCCATTGTTTTTTTTTTGTTTTTTTGCTTAGCCCGACTACTTTAGTTGCTTTGTTGACGTAACTGCTGACCCGTGTAGGTGTTGCTGAATCTCCAAAATGTTAACAGGAAGAAACAGAAAAAAAATTCTCACACTTTAAAGGGAAAACTATTTTTGTATGGGATACCTTGTAGGTTGTGTTCCTGTCTTGTATTGGTTAAGGTAACACTTTATAGCTGAGATCTGGGGATGTCTAACACTGCAAACACCATAAGCAACGGGGGGAGATTATCAGGGCACATATTAGGCAATTTGTTTTTAAATAGCAGATAAATGAATGTCTAGGTCAAGACGGACTAGGAGGATCTCTTTGGTTTTACTACTATTCCTATGCCTATATTTATATATGCTAAGGAATTAGTGTTTTAGGAGCCTTGCTAATAATCTGTGTTGATATCGGCCCTGGAAAACCAGTATCAGTCGACCCCTCATAAGCAGTCCGAAAACAGAAAACAAAACCCAGAGCCAAACAGTTTTGGATCAACCAACTGAGAAAGAGATGATGATTTTTCTCTTTTTTATAGATCTGCTGGGTTTCCAGTAGTTGCACGGTCATCACAAGGCGTGAATGTGAACGTGTTTGAGTGGATGTACACGAGTTGGCAGCGCCTGCATGTCACCAGCTTGGCAGCATTGTATTAAAATACAACTAAAAATACTTCCTGCCTGCTTCTTCCATCAGAGTTGGCACAGGGGAATTCATGCAATGAGTCTATAATAATCTCTGCCACTTTCTTTCACACTGCACCTTATGCTGCCCACACACTGCCCTCAGGCAGCATCCATCTAGTCTTCCAGTCTGTTAATACGGGAAAGCAACAACAAAACTTCAATTTAGCAAAGAGGAGAAGAGAGACTGACTGTGTCCTCTTCAGTGGCTGGAAATGTACCTGCCATTGATTTCCTCTCAGCCTGTCCATGTGTCTGCCCCCCCCGCTGTCTGCTGTTTAAAAGACAGCAACATAAAACTCCACTCAGTGGGATCTCATCCAACCCATGAACGACCGGTGAGAGGCCGGAGGACGATAGACACCCGAACCGGGACGCAGCCAGCCAAGCAGACACCGACTGGAGGATCCACAATTCAATACGCCATTCGGTCTGGTGGAGGACACAGTGGGACAGCAGAGCGCACACACACACACACACACACACACACACACACACATGCCGGGAAGGACATTTAGCACTCAATGTGAAACTGAGACACTGGGCTCAGTACAATTAAATAGAAATAATCCAGCTACACTTATGTATTTGTTTATGCACCTAGTGTTTTCTGTAACTTACAGTAAAAGAAATAAGGTATCCCAGGATGACTGTTACGCCATAAAAAGGTCCAACATGTGGGAATTTCTCCCATCTCACATTGAGATTATATATCGCAATCAACGCTCTCGCACCGTGCAGTTCAAATTACGTACCACAGCTACGATAGCCTTCACGCTTCAAAAAGCCGGTCTTTTGCTTTTTTCAATATCTTAGCGTTGTGAGTTTATCATGTGACAGCAAAAAGGCGGAGCAGTATATCCTTTATGTCCCTTACCGGCTACCGTATTTCAAGAAGGTGCATGATTATGGAGTCTACCCCAGTTTATGCAAGCGCAAATGTAACATTTCAAGCCAATAGGAATACTTGGAATTGATGGTGGTGGTCAATATTCATAAAAAAGGACAAGTTTGTGAATGGCAATACAGATTTGGATAATGAACAACTACAAAAGTTCCACATTGGACCTGGAAGTCCATCGCAGGCTGTCAGATGATGTCCCAGGTATACTGAAACACTGCTTTCTGACTGACAGGGTTGGACATCAGGACACATGGAAAGACAGTTCTGAACAACAGCTGAACTACTTTTCTACATCCTTGCTCAGGGTAAATTAAAGTGCACGTAACCATTACAAAATGCATGTGTATCTTACTGGAGAATTTAATTTAAGAAGGTTGTTAAACTTTAATTTGCTCTTTGGTAGGTGGACCTGTATGATTATGCACTCTGAGGTGTCCCAAAATATGACATTAATGAACATAGTGGTGTGTTTAACGGTTTTTATACAGAGATGCCTCGTCAAGCATCATTGCATTATATAAGGAAAAACAACCTGCTGAGACAAATGAATATTACTCTCAGTATTAGGAGCCTTGCCATTACTTTTTCTCTCACACCACGGTCAGGCTGATTTTTTCACACTAAAATGCCTCAACAAATATTTGTAATATTGGTATTAAAATACTATTGTATTAGCACAGAATTTGGTTGAGACATTCATGGTCCCTCAGGTTGAACAAATCAACAGCATCAAGTCAAAAAAGGTTCATTTGTTCAATACTTGCAAGACTATTGACATTTCCAACAGCCCCAGTTGTACTTTGTGTTTGGTGCTACCTGTCAAATGATAGCATGCTAACACGCTAAAATAAGACGATAAACACCTATTTTTACCATAAATTGTTTTTAGTCTAAATAAATGCTACAACAGTGACAAATGTCCATCCCAAGTCCCCGGATCCCAAAGTAAATTCTTTTAATTGCTTATTAATATATGGTTGGAACCAGCAAATGTTGACATTCTACATTTTTTCCCCTATGGAAAGTTGTTAGGGGTTACTTCACCTTCAACATCCTGTTTTAAAAAAAGGTTAAAGTCACCGAAGCAAGAACGTGATCATTTTGTTGAGACTAAAGAGCTGCTTAGAACTACTGAAAGACAAGAATACAATGCTGAAGGAGGTATGAATAGATGTGGAAAAATCAGCTGCTGGCAGCATAAATACTGGTCATTTTTATAATTATTATAATTATTATTAATATTACTGGCGTTCAAAAACGGAGTGATTGAGCCCCCCACTTGGCAGACACAAGCGTACACACTTACACGCAATTATGGATGTCTGTGCACAAACACACACCGGCAGCATGTGTTCACACCCACTCACGAAAAGATGAAATATCAAGCATAAAAACACATTTACTCTTTTTATTTCACATTCAGTAGATTGGTCCTTCCACTTTTGCGATGAGGTCTAGTTAATTCAGCTAGAAATCAAGTGGAAAATCACCTTTAATGGACTTATTGATACAACTCCTCAATATCGGATGGATGCAAAGGGCGTGAATAAATACTCAGAGGGGGTGTGATCCCTCATAGAACATCGCCCAGAAATCAAACAACAGGATCTAAAACTCATATATAAATAGGAAAAAGGAGTAAAGAGCTAGAAGAAGATTCAAATACACCAACAGGACCTTAGGGTGAAGGCATTGGCTTTTAATGTGCATCTATAAGGAATTTTCAAGCTAATACAGCACGGCCTGCTGAAAGACAACTGGAAAGTTACAAATTCTAATTACTCTCCACGTTCACAGACAAACTGCCACCCATTCTCTCAGCCAGAATAAAAACACTGCCCCATCTATTATTAATCAGTACACATAATGAGCTTATTAACTAAAAATGGCAGCTGCTGTTGTGTCTCATCCAAGTCAAACAGCCACACTAGCGGCTCTGGGAGGCTGGAATTGGAGAGTGCAGCTGTCAGCTACATGGCAGCATGCTCAGGGCGACAATGGTAACAACGGATGTTTAGCAGGTAGGTTCTACTACGCTGACCACTAAACCCAACAGTTCAGCAGAGACTGATGGGAATGTCGGTCTGTCTGCGCCAAATCTCATGGAAAACTGTCCAACAGTCTCAAAAATCTAAACCACTAGTCTTGCTTGGAGAATAGAGCCGACCTGTAGCTCACCTCAGGTGGGCTGGGTCCACATAGGGTCACATCTGACCCCTGGCCCTTTTCTCAAGGCTGATTTATGGATCCGACTGGTGCAGCCATGACACCGGGCCACAACGGGGAAATGAAACGCCACATGCGGTAGACGGTGACAACAACGGCCGCCGGGACACGATCCGGGGTCTCAAGTTGGGGCAACAACGGGGAAATGAAATGCCACACGCCGGCCGAAGGACCGCCACACTTGGGACGCACAAAGTCAACGGGACGGTTGTATTTAGGAAAAGGACAACGGGGAAAGGAACCATCACACGCGGGACGCAAACTAAGGCATGGATACCCAACCCAAGCCCGATGAAAGTAAATAGTGCTGCGGCTCCTTTAAGAGAGCTCTGTGTGTGTGTGTGTGTGTGTGTGTGTGTGTGTGTGTGTGTGTGTGTGTGTGTGTGGGCAGAAGAGAGATAGTTGAAGTTTTGTACCCAGTGTGTGCGGTGCAGACTGATAGCCGAGCTCATCCATCGACTGATTCATTTCATAACGTCAGCCCTGGAGCTAACGAGGCTCCCCTGGTTTTCTGATCACAGTCGGAAACGAAGAAGCAGGAAAGGTTAACACATTGGCCATTTTAAACTAAACAGCTTACTAATGTGCGCTGATCCGAATGCCTTCCTACAGATGCTGTGTCATTAGTATGAGAAAAAAAAGAGATTTTAACTGTGTCGGGCTCTGTTGGACGCGGGCCGGGCTTGGACAGAAAAATTCTGCACGATCCGGATGCTAACACAATCCCCGGTCTCCGGGGTGAAAGTCCTGTGTTGTTTGACCCAACCAACCTCCTTACGCGGAGTTTCAATACTACTCACTACCATAACCATGCTGTTATCTGAAAGGTGCTTCCCATTGAAATACATTGGTTTAAAATTTGTGCTCACCACCATGAACAAAATGATGAAATCGTGTCCCTGTACACTAATCAATAGATTTAATAAGGTCATTTCACGTACTGCCATGTGACTGGGCTGGAATGTAGGCTACAGTCTCTCAACAAATCAGCTGTGCAGTAGGACAGAAAATGGCTCTCGGTAAAGTGAAGAGTTACTGCTACAGCTTGCTTAGCTACATCTGAATGTGACAGATACTACATGACAAAATAATCTGGCGATTTGATCGCATTTATGCCAGGATGCCAAGGCATGGACACCATCGGCCGGTAAAACAGAAACATACTGATCCGCTTCATATTTCTCAATGAATCCAGGGTCAAAGCGGAGATATGTACAAGGAGGAGCATGTGGCCAAGAGGAAGACCCAACACATCAACCCCAGCCGGCCAGCAGGTCTGTAGACTCCAGACCAGAACCGAACCCTGATCAGCCCCCCAGCCCTGATCAGCCCCCCTCACAGCAGTGTAGGGACAGAGACACAGCAACAATCTGTGGTTTACTTTTAAGTTTGTATTTATGGAGATTTTGCACATCCCAATACTTGTTATTGGTATTGAGTTATATGTTTGGTAATTAAAATAGTTTTTTCGGGGGGGGCGGCATCATAAAGGAATTATGTTAGGGGACCAAAATGGCTAGCAGCAGCGCTACGAGAAAGTTTCTTATGGTATTGTTTGTACTTTGGATAGTCGCTTAAACTCCTTGATAATCAAGTAAACGCATGCTACCATTATATATGTAAACCGCGATCGCAGTATGACTTTTACTCCAAATCCCTACTTTAAAGCAGTAAAGTGAACACTATTTCTACCTCCATGCACACCTTCCTTCCCACCAATCGCAGCTCAGAAACCATCCGACCCAAACGTACCTCGTCGACGTTCTCGAAGGCGTTGATGATGTCGTAGGGCAGGCAGGACAGCAGGTCGATGACGAACCACGTCTTCAGGTAGTTCATGCGGATGAGCTTGGGGTCGGAGATGACCTCGCCACCGGGCCCCACAAACGTGGTGTGGAAGTTGAGGACAATGTCAACCAGAAAGATGACGTCCACCACGCTGTCCAGCACCAGCCACACGATGTTGTTCTGCTTGGTCTTGAAGGACACATTGTAGGGCACCATGATGGCCGTGTAGAAGGTGAGGATGAGGATGACCCAGTCCCACGTGGTCTTGAAGGTGCAGTAGTGAAGGATGATGTGGGGAGGCGTCTTGGGGGCCTCCTGCTTGTACTGCGGGAGGATGTCCGAGTTCAGCTGCAAAACCTGGAGTGAAAGAGCAAGAAACTTGTACTTACTTAAACTTACTTTTTTACTAAGAAAGTAAGCCAAAAAACTCAACTACTTTGTTTTGTGGTCTAGTCATAATTACCTACTGCTGCTAGGTGTGTGTGTGTGCGTGTGCAAGAAAAGTACATTTGTTTTTCCTCTCCAGTTTTCATCTGTATTCATCTCTTTTGTTGCTCTGTAAAGCTCCCAGTGACAAAACTGCATAATGACTACATTTGGCTTGAAATGAGACAGTAGGACAGACAGAATGAGAAACAGGAAATCTGATGAGAAGGACAGAAGAGTTGACCCAAAAAAAATAAATACCTAAAATAAAATCCATTATATTTTTCAGTGGTGGCGACAATGATGATGACTCCTGCTGAGAGCCGCCTGCTCTGCATAACAAAGACTACCTTCAATCTAGCACTCAGCAGTTTGGACACACACACATTAACTCATTTCACACTAAACAATGTATGCAGGTGTTTCAGGGGTTTACCATTTCCTTCTCTCCTTTCCTTATTGCATCCATCCATCCATCCATCCATCCATCCATCCATTTGCCTCCCTGCTGTCCTCCCTTGCGTCCTTCCACTCTTAGACAATTCTGTCTTCTTACTTAATTCATTACGTCCCCTTTCATCTCTTTTTCAACTCGCTGCCCCCTTTTTTCTGTTTTCTTCTTCTGCTCTCTCAATTTTGTGCATCTTTCCCCCTTTTCCATCCCGTCCTCCCTTTTTCCTCCCCTCTCTTTCCTCCCCCTGTCATCATCGCATTTAAAAAACACCCCTTCTCACTTCATGTGCTAAGCAGGGACGAAACTCAAAAAAACTCTGATTAAAGGCGATACACCTCACTCATGAATAAAACAGGTGGGTGAGATCTGACCCAAAAAGAAGATATGAGCCATCTTCTGCCTCTCCCCAAATCCATTTTCTAAATTTCTAGCAGCAGTCACAATCATTCTGAGTGCCCACAGCACCCTGCTTCTGTCTCCCCACCCAACATGAAATAATAATGACACCCGCAGTCCACAGAAGCACAGCACTCGAGAAGAGAAAGCACAGCACGCTGTCTCAAACAGCTGCAGTTCCAGGGAAATTGGCATGTGAGTGTAGGTGGAGGGAGGGTGGGGCTAGGGTGCATGTATGAAGGGTGTGGTTGTGGTTGAGAAAGTACAGTATGTTTGCACGGCGCTGTCCGTCGATTAATGCGTGCATCTGTGTGGGGCTGCTTCAACTCCGCGTTAGTAAAATGGTTTGAATGTGCTACTTAATATTTTATATGAGGATTCATTTGTGCAGAATTAATGTTAAGTAAGTAATGGGCGAGGGCGGCACCAGCCGGCCCACTTTACTCACTGGCCCGTCCAGCCAAGTTTGAGCAAAAAACATTTTGTTATGAAAAATATTGAAATGTATGTAAAAAAAAAAAAGAAATGGTAACAGTAGTTGTGTGTGTTAAAGGAACACGCCACCGGTTATTAAACTAGAGCTCATCACGGTCATTCGAATCCTTAGATGTCCAACAATTGGACTGTCTGCAAAGAAACACTGTGGCAGCCTCGGGGGAGAAAACCCTGAAATGATAAACTGCTTTTTTTCTGTTGAAACTCTTTCAAATGCTGTTCTGCATGAACGTGTTTATGAAGATTTAATGCTTGCAATTTATGAAAACGGGTATTAGTGGAGAAAACGGAGACTCCACAGCAACAGAAAAGTCCCGTCAGCGACACCGTGTCACCAAAAGAATCCCCATCTACAGCAAGGAGAGACCGTGATGAGCTCTATTTCAACAAACGCTGGCGTGGTCCTTTAAATGTGCCTTCTCTTCTGATTAAAACTAAACTGTTTAAACCATAGAATAAGATCACACAATTAGGAAGCCTTTGGGTATGTGGTTGCTATGGTAACAACAGGCAGACTCTCAGCAGCTAACGTCAGCGAGCTGGCTTTTTAGACAACTTACCATGGATGTGTTGATGTGCACTGTTAAAAGTTAGCGTAACAACAATGGCTTCTCTTTAGTGGTCCAGGCAGTTTTCTGGGATGGAATAGAGAGTAAATAAGGACAAGCTCTTCTGCAGCATGGGCAGACGATCCCCAGCGGAGCTGACAGCCAATCAGAGAGAGAGGAGGCCCTCACAGAGGTAACAGTAAGTAACTAGATTGCTACCAGCTTAGCTGGAGTTAAGCGTCATACGTTGTTAGTTGATGTCGGATTGTTGCTGGCTTATTTCAGATAATGTTCTGTTAACCTTTTGGCTTCCAGTCGATCAAGGCAGCTTGCTCTGTTAGCTGATGAAGACCAAGACATGTGGATGAAAGCAACATGAGTTTCACCAGTGAGAGAAAACTTGGGATGAAGCAGAAGTGCTTGGTTACTGTTGCTACCTGCAGTTTGACATATACAGTATGAACTGCTTGAGGGGTATTGGGGTAAGTGTGTACTGCATGTGTGAGTCTGTTCGTGCTCACCTCAGCCAGTCTGGACTGTTTATGGCTGACTTCGTGTTCTATGGGTGCCAGCTTCGGCAGCGTGTTGCGGTTGTTGGTGAGCGCTCGAGTCAGCCGCGCAAACTTGGTCCACCCTGCAGGAATGAGACATTAAACACAGCTAAGATCACATTCATCACAAAGGCAGGCTCAAGGTCCCATGTTGTAAAATGTCTTTGTCTATTATAAAGCAGCTGGATGTGAACGCAGCCCGTACCCAGAAACTGTGCCTTGGCTGTGATGTCATAACTATGCTATGTAAAGGTAGAAAGTTTGTTTGTGGGATGAGACATAAGAATAATGGTAATGGTAACAGTAATGGACAATTCCGCCCCCAACCTGTAGGGGAAACAAAGAGGAAAAGTGATTTGGTGCCTACTGTAAAGGTAATGGTTGACAAGTAGCTAATGCTAATGTAATTCTTAGTGGGTAACACCCATGCTAAAATTGATTAAAATTAGGAATAAAAAAACCTTTTGGAAATTGATCTCAACCTCAGGAGACCCATCTGTTAAACTCCTGAAGTTCGCTGACGACCCAATGGTCATCGGCCTCATCCGGGACGGTGATGAGTCGGCCGACAGACGGGAGGTGGATCAGCTGGTTCTCTGGTGCAGTCAGAACAACCTTGAGCTCAACACGCTCAAAACTGTGGAGATGATCGTGGACTTCAGGAGGAGACCCCCCACTCTTCCCCCATCACCATACTCAACAGCCCTGTGTCTGCTGTGGAATCCTTCAGGTTTCTGGGATCCACTATATCCCAGGACCTAAAGTGGGAGCCCAACACTGACACCATCATCAAAAAGGCCCAGCAGAGGATGTACTTCCTGGGCCAGCTCAGGAAGCTCAACCTGCCTAAGGAGCTGCTGGTCCACTTCTACAGTCTGTCCTCTGCACGTCCATCACTGTCTGGTTTGGATCTGACACCAGAAATGACAGTTAGGACTGCAGAAAAGATCATCGGTGCCAACCTGCCCTCCGTCCATGACTTATACTCCTCCAGAGTCCGAGTCAGACCCATCTCACCCCGGACACAACCTGTTTCAGCTTCTCCCCTCTGGTAGGCGCTACAGAGGGAACAGTTTCTATCCACAAGCCATCTCTCTGATGAACAGCTGACTTCTGACCCACAGTGTCAGGTTCAATTCTGGTCAATAACCCAGTACCACTGTCTCTACAGCACCTGTTTACTGGTTCCACTTATTATTCCACTTATTTTGTATTATTCATCATTCCCATTCTCACATCTCACTTATTATTTTTTATTTATTCATCATTCTCATTTCCTAATACATAACTGTTCATACTGTTCATACTGTTCATATTGTAATATAATAACATAATACTATTTATCCCAGTATCCTTTGCACTATGCTCCACATTTAAATAATTTTATTGAACTCTTCATTGCACTCATGCCTCTATATTGTTTCTGTTTAGAGTATGTATATATTGTGTATATATTAGTGTGTATATTTTGTTTTGGTTGTTTTGTATGTGTAAGCACATTGTGAGTAACGATGCTCCAAAGAAAGATTCCTTGTATGTGTCCTCATACCTGGCAAATAAAGCTGATTCGGAAAATAAAATCATCTCTCAATGCAAGTCAAACCAGCTATTAAGCTACGTGAAATAACACCATGCCAACACATCCACAGTCAGCCCCCAGCCTGCTAGCAGCCATCCACTATCATTACAACCCCGGCCCAGAGACACATTCACAGTCAGCCCCCAGTCAGCTAGCAGCCATCCACTATCATTACAGCCCAGGGACACATCCACAGTCAGCCCCCAGCCAGCTAGCAGCCATCCACTATCATTACAACCCCGGCCCAGAGACACATCCACAGTCAGCCCCCAGCCAGCTAGCAGCCATCCACTATTATTACAACCCCGGCCCAGAGCCATCACATCCACAGTCAGCCCCCCAGCCAGCTAGCAGCCATCCACTATCATTACAGCCCAGGGACACATCCACAGTCAGCCCCCAGCCAGCTAGCAGCCATCCACTATCATTACAACCCCGGCCCAGAGACACATCCACAGTCAGCCCCCAGCCAGCTAGCAGCCATCCACTATCATTACAACCCCGGCCCAGAGACACATCCACAGTCAGCCCCCAGTCAGCTAGCAACCATCCGCTATCATTACAGCCCTGGCCCAGAGACACATTCACAGTCAGCCCCCAGCAGCTAGCAGCCATCCACTATCAACACATCCCCAGCCAAGATGGATTTTAGTGTGAAAAGTGATGCCGTGATATCGGGAGAATCCAGCTGCCATGCAAGGTAAGATCGATACCATACAATTAGGATAGGTCTGCCTTAATAAATACAAAGCATAGCAGGAAAAGCTGGTGTCTGTACATACATCCTGAACCTAAAACCATTGTGTACAGTGTTTGAGCCACACAAATTGTCTATGAGGTTATGGCCCCATCTAAGACAGACAATATACAATGCTATGAAAGCTGCTCATGTGTATACAGTGAGTGCTGCAAAATAGTATTTAAAGGATATTATTATTATTATTATTATTAGAATACAACTTATATTGTTTCAGATTACATTCACGAAAGAAAGAATTGCAACAGCTTAACTTTATCACTGACCAATATTTCACTCCAAAGAACAGCAAATATGTATCTAGTAAACCAGACAGAAAAGTATGATAAGTCATTAGCTACTTTACTGGTACAGTGTCACAGACTGACAGGACACGCTGCCTCTAAGCTCTGAATGCAACTAAAACAATGAGCCTAAAATATTGATGTGATGTAATTAAAAGCATAACCGAGGGATTCAAGTGATCAACTATCTGCTAGCGTGAGCTGTCAGTTAGACCTCGTCTCCAATCTAGCAAAAACATACAGTATGTGGCTGTAAAATGACATGCACTGTCAGATAACACCTGATTGTTTATGAGCAGACAGGCTCAGCACTCTGCCAGGCACACCAGACAACCAAAGTGGCCATCTATTTCAATATTCAACTCATTTGTAACGATTAAAATTGACTACAACTGATAGAATCTAGAAATGAGAAGCCAAGTCGAGTCAATCTCGTGTATACAGCGCCACATCCCAAAAGTTATTTCCTGACACTGTACATATGAGCAGATCTACACCATACTATTCCCCCATGAACAACACGCCTGCAAAAATATTCCCATTTGTTCTATTTTAGCCTTATATCTTAACTCGCAATATTCTTATTCCTAGATTCAGATTTTGCTTTTAATTGTGTGGTTTGTGTTTTTGTTGTTATTTATAGAGCATTGTTGGACGTGCCTGAGGCCTAAGATTTTGATTGCCAACTACTTTGGTTGTTGTTGTGCACATGACAGAAAACCCATATAGAGATAGTGATGTCATGTTTCAATGTCTCATTTTTGCACTCTGGACCCCTTTGTCTCCGTGCAGAATTTATATTGTGCAACTAGATCAACATTCCGGTATTTTCTTTTGTTAACTTAAAACTTCTCTTTGTAACCTTAAATTGTTAATATTCTGCTCATTTTCAGGTTCATAACTGTATTTTGAGGTTGTACCAGAATAGGTTTAATTTTCAGAAGACACCATATATTTGTTGTACTGCACATTGCTGCAGCTCCTCTTTTCACCCTGTGTGTTGAGCTCTCTGTTTTAGCTCCAAAGTGATGCATTACACTCTTTGATGTTACATGCTAGTCAGTTGCTCACCAAGAAACTGAGGAGCCAGAGGACATTCAGAAACCGTATGTCACTCACAACAGCATGGATGTTTTTGTTTATGCATGTGGAAGCCCCAGAGACACAAAATAACCCCCCAAATCCCAGAAATATGGGCAGTTTAACCTGTGTGCAACCTTTTTTATTTTTCTTCTCAATGCCAGGGACTACTGCACTCTGTAGTCAATGCAATGGAAATGCATAGTAAGCATTGGAAAACATGCTTCATAGTTCCTCATCTTGTCCATTCCTGTTTTTATCCAACAGTTTGGTTCCAGCTTTGATTGTCCTATTAAAACCATTAGGGCTACTGTCTGTCTGTCTAAATAATACCAGCCTGTCCGCTTATTTCCTGGACACACCACTGCTGCAAACACAGCTTCGGCGTGCTCCTACTGTTTCGCTCTAAAAATAAAATCAAATGGTTGAAAGGGCAAAGAGGAGCACAACAGAGCCAGCCTACTTACAGTCACCACACAACGTAATCGACCCGACCTTGAAGGGACCATTACAGATAAAATGTGGACTTTGAAAGAGCTTTTAACCCTCAGGCCTCCAGCTGTCACTACACCCGCCCTTTCATTTCAACCATTCATTTCTCTGTGCAGCGGTGTGAAAGAAGCCAACAACACTGAACTGAGACCCACTTAGCAACAGAATACTTCATTCACTGTTTATTCTGAGTCCCAATCACTCCACTACCCTCGAAGAAAACTGTTGTTGTCGCTTTTGTGCACTTATTCTACATCTTCAGTTGCAGAGCAGCTTCTTTTATGGGACTTTATATATGCTGATACCTACAATTGGCTCTGGATCACCATAGATAATAGGCCTGGGTCGCTGCCAAAATTGATTTTTTGCTGCAGTAGTGCTTGTGTAACTTGCAATACAATATATACTATATATATATATATATATATACAGCTCTGGAAAAAATTAAGAGACCACTCCTTTATTTGTCTTAAATCAGTATCTCTACATGTATGGCAGCCATTCCATTCCAGTGGCTGTTAAATTCCAACACAGGCACACCTTATTCTACTTAATGAGGAGCTGATTAAGTGATCACCTGAGCCAAATCTTATTTAACGAGGAAAAGTATAAAAGCCACTGCTGTGGTCATCACTATCCTCTTGCAATAGGGCCTGCTGGATGGCAAAAACAGGGCAACTAGTACCACACAGGTCATCTAAACAGAAAAAGGAACAATTGACCATGCCAAAAGAGTTAAAAAGAGAAGTTTTGAGTGAGGAAAAGAAGGGTTCAATTCTGGCTTTACTGGCAGAAGGGTACAGTGAGCGTCAGGTTGCTTCCATCCTTAACATTTCAAAGACAGCAGTTCATAAGAACAAGGTCAAGTAACAGACATTGGGGACAACAAAGCTACAGACTGGAAGAGGGCGAAAACAATTGTCCACTGACCGGGATGACCGCCAACTCATTCGCATGTCACTCCAAAACCGTTTGATGACATCAAGTGATTTACAAAAAGAATGGCAAACAGCAACTGGGCTGAAGTGCACAGCAAGGACTGAACCAGGCTCCTAGAAGCAGGGCTGAAGTTGTGCAAAGCCAAAAAAAAGCTCTTCATCAATGAGAAGCAAAGACAAGCCAGGCTAAACTTTGCAAAAGACCATAAGTTCTGGACCCTAGAGGACTGGAGTAAGGTCATCTTCTCTGATGAGTCAAATGTTCAGCTTTGCCCAACACCTGATCATGTAATGGTTAGACGGAGACCTGGAGAGGCCTACATGGCCCCCACTTTTACATTTGGTGGAGGATCTGTGATGATCTGGGGGTGCTTCAGTAAGGCTGGAATTGGGCAGATTTGTCTTTGTGAAGGATGAATGAATCAAGCATTGTACAAGGTTCTCCTGGAAGAAAACCTGATTCCCTCTGCTCTGACAATGTTCCCCAACTCTGAGGATTGATTTTTCCAGCAGGACAACGCTCCATGCCACACAGCCAGGTTAATCAAGGTGTGGATGGAGGACCACCAGATCAAGACCCTGTCATGGCCAGCCCAATCTCCAGACCTGAACCCCATTGAAAACCTCTAGAATTTGATCAAGAGGAAGATGGATGGTCACAAGCCATCCAATAAAGCTGAGCTGCTTGAATGTTTGTGCCAGGAGTGGCATAACATCAGCCAACAGCAAGACTGGTGGAGAGCATGCCAAGACGCATGGAAGCTGGAATTAAAAATCAAGGTTATTCCACCAAGTATTGATTTCTGAACTCTTCCTAAGTTAAAATATTAGTATTGTGTTGTTTAAGAATGAATGTGAACTTGTTTTCTTAGCATTTTTTTAGGTCTGAAAACAATGCAATTTTTTGTTATTTTGACGAGTTGTCATTTTCTTAAAATCAACAATCTGAATAACAACATTTTCATTTGGAATTTACAAGAAATGTTGTCAAAACATTTGTAGAATAAAACAAACATGTTTATTGTAATCAAACACATGCCTATACATAGTAAAACCAGAAAAACGTATAATAATGCAGTGGTCTCTTAATTCTTTCCAGAGCTGTATGTATATGTATATATATATAGACTGTATACTGTACAGTATATTGTTGTCTGTTGAAAGCATTGGCTTAAAAGACTCTGGGCTTTTTGCAAAGATATCCATCACTTAACTTTTTTTATTTAAAGGGACAGTTCCCTTCGAAATCAGAAATACCTATTTGTCCTGTGGTGCTATTTATCAGTCTAGATCGTTTTGGTCCTACGTAAATCGGCTCATAGCCAGGTCTGTTGATTATCTTGAGTAACCGGGTCATGATTTCTTGAGACATTTAAGAGACATTGTTGTTGAGTTTTTCAATTATTTTTCTTTGGCGCTCTGAACACCACAAGCCGAGTGCCGTCTAGTTCCATTATACAGAAGAGAAGGCAGACACCTACGGCCGGTATCTTCAACACTGGGCAGCTCATACCAAAACTATCTAGACTGATAAATAACACTAAGGGGACATATGTGGTTTTGATTTTGAAGAGAACTGTCCCTTTAAGTAAGAAGAGGAAGGTAATAAGAACATTTACTCAAGTATTACAGAACAGAAGTACTGCAACGTGACTTGACTATTAACATCTTACAAGAATTGAAAGGCAGTTTTCTTAAATTCTAGCAATCGCCACGATTCCATAATTGTTGTTCCACTGTTCAGAAACATCTATATGAGCTGAATTCAAAGTGAGCCTGTGTACCGGTCTCCCAAGATTGTCTCGAGATGGTCACTTTAACGACATCATTATGAAAACTCAATTAGAGTAAAAAATGAAAAAGGAAAAAGACAAAATAAGCAAGCTGACAACAAGCTCGGTTTCTATCGGGCATCCTGCTGAGGACAATACATTTTATATCCTACTGTCCTTTTTTAGCATGATTTTCACATTAATGTGACTAAAGTACATGTTTACATACAAGATGTGTGACTTAAAGCTCAGGTTTTCATTTAATGCTCACATCAACGTATGAGAGCATTGTATGTTGCATCCTTTTTATTTTATTTTGCCTGTGTAATGTAAGTAGGGAATGAGACTTGAATTATTTCAGCAGGAAACAAGCGTGTCTTAAGCTCGCATGTGATATGTGTCTGGACCGTGCTAAAACAATTAGAGAAGCCAATAAAAGTGACTCAGTCACGTCCATACACAGGAACAGCTCGCTAAAGGGGAACCCAGCGCCCACGTACGTGTTGCGTAGCGTAAATAAGTGCCTGATCGTGCACCTAGCGATCCTTCTCTCTCCCCAATAGAAAGAGACAGGATGAGTGGGGAACACTGGGGTAATTTTAGCGTGTGTGTGTGTGTGTGTGTGTGTGTGTCCATGTTCTTGATCACGTCTCATTGTGAGATGTCAAGACAGCCAAAATCACCGTAAACCTGCCGTTTTTATTTAGAAATGTTCGATTTTGGTCAAATATTGGCTTGTTACTTTAGTTTCATAAACCTTCAATCTAATTGGATGGGAATATACGTAAGGGATATTGTATTGAATGCCAACTACTGGCATTCAATAATTTCCCATCAAATTTGAAAATTTGAAAAACATTTGAAAAAATTTGTAAATGCATCATTTTGCTATTTGTTGTTTGTTTCAGTAACTTTATTAAGTTTATGTTAATGGTCAGCTACATTTGGTCTCCAGCTAGCAATGACCATGCCTTGGTTCTCTAGCATTTAGCCAAGTAACCTTAAAATTAGCAAGCGTTGACTTTATTTGAAAATAATCTAATATTAGCTGATACAATATCTGCATGGGTAGCCTTATATTAAAAACAAATTCAGCATCTTGATTTAGTGTAGCAGTGCTGCAGTAACTTTAACGTTCCAGCTTACAGCTGTTCTAGTTTTTGAGACCACTTAAGTTAACTGGTCTTGTCTCAAATTGACTTTAATGTTAATGCTAAGGTCTCAGACCTTTCAGATGTATGTATGTAATCATTACAAATGCATGTGTACAGCTGTCCATATTTACTACAGCATGTATACTGTACACTCTAAAACTAGAGGGGCGCTAAGTTGCAGAAAAATAACCAAGTCACACAGGTGAACTGCAAATGCTTGTTTATTTTCACTGAAGCAGCTATTTGACTGCAGGACCTTTACTTGTAATGCCATACTTTTCCATTATGGTGTTACTCCGTAGGTCTTGAGTGATTTGTCTATACTGCCTTTACAGTAGCAGAGGCTGCATAGTTCCCTGTTTGTGTGCATGCATTATAAAGTGCCATGTCCATATGTGTTTGAAAATAATAAACCATTAGCTGGGAAGGCAAACTCAGAACCAGTTTCATCATGAAGTAGAATGGAGGAATTTGTCTTGTAAATACATACGGACAGCTTACAGGCTCCCACTGTACACACTGACACGAGGACAAAAGGGTTGCACATTGCGCATAAGGGGAAACTGCAGGACAATTAAATAAGAGGTCTTTCCACGGTTAGGAAGGTGCTGCTATGTTTCCTCTCAAGAATGCAACACAGCTTGATTTATCAGACTGGAGCACAATGGAAGTGGAAATAAAAAAATGTAAAAGGCCGGGGCTAAAAATAACATGGGAGCAGATATGGTGCCAGAGTGGATTCTGAAAGGTGATTCTGATCAGTAGCCGAGGAACAACTCGCACTGAATTTACAGAGTGGTTTGTCCTTCTACAGACAGACAGACAGACAGACAGACAGACAGACAGACAGACAGACAGACAGACAGACAGACAGACAGACAGACAGACACATATGGACGCCTGAGCCTCAGCAGACATGCACTGATCAGCTGTCCATACTTCCACCTTTAATTTACATTTAGTAGTGTTGGTTTAGTGGAGTGCCCAACTGTACCGACACAGGCAGAAATCATAGATGTGATTTGCATCATAAAAACAGACGAAACACCCCCAAAACAAAGAATGTTTGGGATGGATGCCTGTGGCACCGGTGTTGTACTCACATTTGGAGGTTTTACAGATGCTGACAGAGCAAGAAAAATAACAACATTTTCATTTGCTTTAATCTAAAGCCACAGATTAGCTCTGCCCCTTCATTTTAAGGTCATTATTATCCCCAACAACTGCCCAACTCTACCCTGATGATGCTGACCCCCCCAAAACAAAGAATGTTTGGGATGGATGCCTGCTCCTGTGCCTGCTTGCTGCAGAGGCCAAGAAAAAAAACAACAGTTCACAACAACCACAACCAGGGGCCATGCATGCAGCAAATATTCAACCTAAAATGTTCACACCTTGACCCCTTTTTTACTTCTGGGAACTGGGGAAAGGTGACGGTCAAATGTCTCTGAACACTGAACACAGAGCACATTAACAATAAGATTTTTTTGTAGGTTAAACAGGGGCATGAAAACGCACGGTCACAGGGTGCAGATAATACATTTAAATCGACATGGCTATTTTAAGCTAATGGACATCTTTAGCAGATCCCTCTCACGCTCAGCTGATGCTGACGTGTTGTGGCGTGCCGTGCCGCAGGAGCAGCCAGAGATGAAGCGGAGGGCAAAGTTTCAGTCTGCAGCACGCGCCGAGTCAACTGGCAACGCTTGCAGCAGTGAATCTCCTCACCCAAGGCTTCTCCCACCCCGCTAAACTACAGCAGGCCAACGCTGCATCCCCTCTGTGGCCTCCTCTCTGTGGCCTCTAACGAGGGTACTGTACTGGAATACCAGCTCGCAAGAAAAAACAACAAGCGAATGTACATGTGGGGGATCTGCCAGACATTTTCATTTCTTTTGTACTGTTAGTCTGACTCAACTGTGGCTCTCAACTGGCAGACCTCTGGTGCTTATTGTTCCAAACATGATTACAAAACCGAAGTGAAGTTTGTCACATCATCAGCAGAAGCAGCAGCTAACTGGCAAAGACGGCGACGCACAGATGTGACAATATTAGTTCCACTCAAGTTCTAATTGCATGTTCAGCCCATGTTATTCACCGGTCGCCGAGCACACATAATGAATGAAGAAATCACACAACCACTCTGAGCAGGTCTCTGCAGCAGGGGGGAGGAAGTGTTCACACGTGAGTGTGTGAACACACACACATTAATAAGGGGGGAAGGGTGAAGGGTGAGGGATCCCTGTCAAAGGGCAAACACACCCGCTCAGCAGCGCCGAGAGCAACCCCCCAGGCAGGAAGCTGACACTGTGCATCAGTCAGGGCACAGGAGGAGGACACCCTCACCCACATCCCCCGTGATCCCTGACAGCATCCCAACCTGACAGCCCGAGACGTTCCCACATTGCAGGGAGACAAGACTCGACCCGCTCTTTGTTCATCCAGCCGCAGCTCGGGATGAAATTAAGAGGGAGGACAAATAGATTTGATCTTTTTGGGATTTGGGTGAGGAAAAGGGAGTAAAAGGAGGTGGAGGAAGAGGAAAAGAGGTTTAGGAAGGAGGGAGAAAAGGAAGATTAACACAAAACAGATGAAGGAGAAGAAGGAGGACAGTGAGAACCAGAAAAAAAAACAGTAAAAAAGAATGACAGTTATATTTTAAAGTGCAGTTTTCTGCTGATATTTGCATTCAACTATCACAAAAAAATCTCTGAGTGGCTTTAGTGAGATGATTTACCTGAAGCATTGCATTTATTGCACCAGTTGATATCACAATGATGATTAATATATACATATTAATATATATATACAGTATGTATGTGTATATACAGCAACCCCATACAGTGGTGCTTGGAGCTAAATTTCAGCATGGTGAAAAAAAATATTTATTTTACTTGATGCTTTATAAACCACTTATTAATCATTAACTTATTACTCTAAGCATTAGTAGCAAGTTTATAATTGCCATCCAAATGTGTATAGATTGTTGACGTTTTGACCAATGACAAAAAGTCAACTTTATTAAAATAATCTAAATACATAAAAGGATTTAATAAGACACTAAACTAAATAACATTAATTATAGCATTACTAATCATTAGTAAACAAAGCATCACTTCATTGTTAACAGGTAAATAACAAGTAAGTTTAACTAACTATCAATGTACCGTTTATTAGTGATGGTTATTAAAGTGTATTTTTTAATAAGCTTGTTACCGCGAGGTTAACGCCCAATACAACATGTATTATGTCCAGCCAGGTGGAGATAACCATGATGAGAAGGTGAAGCTATGTCCAGCCAGCCAGGATAGAAGATAACCATGATGAAAGGTATGTCCAGCCAGGTGGAGATAACCATGATGAGAAGGTGAAGCTATGTCCAGCCAGGTGGAGATAACCAGGATGAGAAGGTGAAGCTATGTCCAGCCAGGTGGAAATAACCATGATGAGAAGGTAACCATGTCCAGCCATGAGATAACCAGAGAAGGTGAAGCTATGTCCAGCCAGGTGGAGATAACCATGATGAGAAGGTGAAGCTATGTCCAGCCAGGTGGAGATAACCATGATGAGAAGGTGAAGCTATGTCCAGCCAGGTGGAGATAACCAGGATGAGAAGGTGAAGCTATGTCCAGGTAGAGATAACCCAGGTGAGAAGAAGCTATGTCCAGCCAGGTGGAGATAACCATGAGAAGGTGAAGCTATGTCCAGCCAGGTGGAGGATGAGAGCTGAAGCTATGTCCAGCCATGAGAAGAGAAGATGAAGCTATGTCCATCCAGGTGGAGATAACCGGGATGAGAAGGTGAAGCTATGTCCATCCAGGTGTAGATAACCAGGATGAGAAGGAGAAGCTACGTCCAGCCTGGTGGAGATAACCAGGATGAACAGGTGAAGCTATGTCCAGCCAGGTGTAGATAACCAGGATGAGAAGGTGAAGCTATGTCCAGCCAGGTGGAGATAACCAGGATGAAAGATGAAGCTATGTCCATCCAGGTGGAGCTAACCGGGATGAGAAGGTGAAGCTATGTCCATCCAGGAGATAACCAGGATGAGAAGGTGAAGCCTGGTGGAGATGGATGAACAGGTGAAGCAGCCAGGTGGATGAACAGGTGAAGCTAACCAGGATGAGAAGGTGAAGCTATGTCCAGCCAGGTGGAGCTAACCAGGATGAGAAGGTGAAGCTATGTCCAGCCAGGTAGAGATAACCAGGATGAGAAGGTGAAACTGTGTCCAGCCAGGTGGAGCTAACCAGGATGAGAAGGTGAAGCTATGTCCAGCCAGGTGGAGATAACCAGGATGAGAAGGTGAAACTGGTCCATAGGATGAGAAGGTGAAGCTACGTCCAGCCAGGTGGAGATAGCTTGGATAGGTGCGCGTTCACGGCTTTCTTAAACAGACCACGGTATCCATCACACATTTACTGATGCAGAGATCACGACGTATTGTTCTTATTGTTCATACTTTCTAGTATGTATCTCATTCACTCTGTTTCACCCTCTCTCTCATGGGCTAAAATATACATTTCCTAAGTCATATTAACTTCCACTGCTTGCTTTTTTTCATACAGAATGACAGTGGCTAAGGAAAGGAGGTTGTAGGCTGTGGAGAACAGGTGGCGTTTGAGGGGTTTCAAATTATATTTATTATGAGGGGGAGCATTGATGCGGTCTAGGTGATAGGTGGGAAGCATGTCAAGATGATGAGTGAGGGAATGAGCAGAAGAAGTAAGAGGAAGGTGAGGAAGAATAAAAAGCTAGAGAATGAAAACAATGGGGGGAGGGGGGGATGACAAGACGAAGAACAAGAGGTAGGAGGAGGAGGATGAAGAAACTATTTTATGTCCCAACTGGCATTACTGAGGCTTCCAGCCCCCCGTACAATCTTCTTCTATGCTTGCTCGGTACGAACCTTCACCACGGCGCTATCCTTTTTTTTTTTAATTCCACTATGACTTATCTAATAATAAAATCCCCCAAAATAATCTTCAAAAACACGGAGTTTGAGAAGCTCATTGGAGTAAAAGCCCCTGCCTGCTGCAGTGAAACACTCACCTTTAGTGGTTTCGTCTTCGATAGGCTGCTTGAAAAGAGTGATGTCCTTAAAGGTGCAGAGGAACAGAACCACCTTGTCGTTCTCGTTCCTGATGGGAGCCACTTGCATGTAGAACCACACTGGACTTCCTGCAGAGACATTAGAACATCTTAGCCGTGTCCTCCTAATAGGACATGTAAATACATTACTTAAAGCATTGGTGCATAGCTTTTTGATATTAATGATTGTCCGTTACATTCAAGCCGTTGTCAAATGTTAATTCCATAATATCAAAGCATTGGGAACAATGCATTCAATTCCAAATCAAAACATGACCAAAATGGATCAAGTTTATGTTCTACCTTTACAGAAAGTGAAGAAAAAGAAATATTAGGCTGTTCAGTATTTTCATTTTTCTTTACAAACTCAAACAGTTACTGTATGAACTGAAACATGTCTCAAGGGTTTGCTTTACTTTGAATCACAGCGCTAATATTTAGTTGCATAATCATTATTTCTGAGAACTGCTTCACATTGGTGTTGCATGGAGTCAACTGTGAACAGGTATTCCAGCCCAGGACCATTAAACTACATCCCACAGTTCCTCTGCATTACTGGCTTTGGTCTCAGAAACAGCCTTTCTCATGTCACCCCACAAGTGTTCTATGGGACTGAGGTCCGGGGATTGGACTGGCCGTTCCATAACATCTGTTCATCTGGAACCAAGACTTGGCTCCTTCCTGGTGTGTTTTGGGTCATTGTCTTGTTGAAAGACCCATTTCAAAGGCATGTCCTCTTCATCATAAGGCAACATGACCTCTTCAAGTATTTAGATGTATTGAAACTGATCCATGATCCCTGGTATGTGATAAATAGGCCCAACACCACAGTATGAGAAACATCCCATAACCACCATGCTTTGCTGTCTTCACAGTGTACTGTGGCTTGAATTCAGTGCATGGGGGGGGTCTGAGGACAAACTGTCTGCGCCCCTAAACCCCAAAAGAAGAATTTAGCTCTCATCAGTCACCCAGAATGTTGCTCCATTTCTGCTTTGGCCAGTCAGTGTGTCCTTTGGGGGGGGGGTTCTAGCTGATAGCTTTGCTTCACATAGCCTTCTTCTGATCGTAACAGCACTCACAGGTAACTTTAAGTCTTCTTTGATTCTCCTGAGTTGATCATTGTTTGAGCCTATTCCCTTTTGGCTATTCTTCCATCCATTCCAATGGTAGTTGAGCATTTTTTCCCACGTTGTTTAGGCTTCGGATGCCATTTCAAGGTATTTAAAATCATTTTGGCTGAGCAGCCAATCATTTTCTGCACTTCTTTATATGTTTTCGCCTTTCCAATCAACCTTTTAATCAAAATCCTCTATTCCTTGGAGCAATGTCTGAAACATTCTGCTGAGTATTTCAGTGTGAAATGCACTATAACCAGCATACACAACTTTGCTTCCTTCCTTCCTTAAATATGGGCCATAACTGACACCTATTTCTTCACACAATCAATCACCTCACTAATTGAACACTACTATTATTTTGACCATTCTCCTTTCAATTACAGATTCAATTCCACAGAATGAGCAGCATGCATATCATGACTGTTGGCTTTGTTAGTTTTCTAGGACTCTACAACACTTAGTAAATTATTTGCCATGTAGAAATATCAATTCTACCAAAAAATATGATTTATGAGGTTAGTTACCCCCCTACATTCATCTAGTTTAGTTACTAGTTACTTTAGTTACTAGTTACTTTAGTTACTCCACTACATTCATCTGACAGCTTTAGTTACTAGTTACTAGTTACTTTAGTTACTAGTTACTTTAGTTACTCCACTACATTCATCTGATAGCTTTAGTTACTAGTTACTTTAGTTACTAGTTACTTTAGGTACTAGTTACTTTAGTTACTCCGCTACATTCACCTTCAATGCAGGACCTTTACTTCACAGGGCATTGCTACTGTGTGGTATTAGTACTTTTACTTAAGTAAAGGATCTGAATACGTCTTCACTGTCTATGTACAGTGTGAGAAAATAGTGGTGTAAAGACATGGAGTCTTGTTTCAGCCCACTAACAGTGAAAAAACTCAGTTCACAAAGACATACTGTATTTTATTAACCAGACATTCTACATTTTTTTTCCATTTCATTACTTTTTATAAAATATAAAACACTCACTACCCTGGATCAACCTGAACACAATGTTCTCAGTTTCAGCCAATCAAAAGCTCCTCCATTGAATTGATGGACAACAGACAGCAGAATCAGGAGTCCAGAACCCCCACACTCCACTCTGCTCACCAGTTATGTACATGGCGTTGATTAGTTCTCACACGCTGTTTAAATTACCCAGAATTCAAACTGAATTTAAGTTAAAGCCATCAGTCACTTTAAAGCTCTTTCTGCAAACTTATAACAGGTTGAAGTTGTCGTGACTTTATAGCCCAAGTTGTTCGTAGTCATCATCCATCTCCTTTGTATCCAGCCTCCATAAGGGCCCGTTCCCCTGATTGGTCAGCACATTTGAGCCATTTTAAAATTGATCTATTCATATTTGTACCATTCCTCCCTTCTCCACCTCATATTTTGCACTCGCGAGTGATCCCTCTTGGGAGAATAATTCTGTCTGAGCACACTGTGCACTGCTGTCCTCACCCCCGCTGCGGATCTACTGCTGCTCTCCGGTCACACTCTTCTCCTTCTTAGTGACCTGTCAAAGTTAGAGTTTATCCAGTTTTACTTCCTTTTTTAATTAAGATTTTATTAAACCATTCATCATTTTCCCCTAGGTTTTATCTGACCTCTATTTATCTATCTATTCATCCATCTGTCCATCCATCCATGTGGATACTTCAACATAATATTAAGAGGGGTTTAAATGACCCATCCTCAAACCGGGCATCAGAGTATGAATAATGAAAGAACAAGGAGCTCAAAGTCCTTTGCCCAGGAAGGAAAATGAAATCTAATATGACAAAGAAGAATAATAAAGTGGCAACATCTTAACATCAAAGCACAAAAATGTAAAATAACGTGGTTGAAAGTTCATAAAAACAAAAGAGTTCATGAATAGAGTTTATGAAGTCATAAATGATACTAACAGTATTAATACTATGGACACAGAGACAAGAGAGACGTAGCTCATCTGCAGACAGCCCCCCCCCCTCCCTCTCTTTCCATCTTTGTGTTAGTCCCAAAGAAGCGTTTCTGCGTCACTATGAAGCCGTGTGTGTCTCTTTGTGACTCCCTTGCCTTCTTCGTGGTTGTTTTGCGTCCCGAACAGAGGCGCTGGTCCAGGGGCCCCTGTCTGACTCCTTGGGCCCTTGGACCCGTGCCCCATAGGCTCACTCAATAATCCATCCATGCATATTATCACCTTTTTTAAAGTAATGTGTTAGCAAACAGTTGCTTATTTTACATGCAGCAGTTACAGAGTTGTGTTTGTGTCCAGCAGTATCTCTCTCTCATCCGTTCCTGTATGACTCTGCAGCTGCTAAACGCTCCACTGCGTTAGCAGCTAGCCTCTACCTGTGTCTGTGTGCCGTTGGTGTGTACCTGCTGAGCAGGGAGGGTGCAGTGGGTTTATCAGAGCTCTTGATAACAGCTGATAAAAGGAAGGAGACTGAACCAAAACAGTAAAGCTGTGGGCAGAAAAACCAAGACAATGAGCTGAAAGATGCTACATTTCTCTGAACTGAACTGCAGAGTAATAACAGCAGCTTTGTGAAAAAAGAAGTTGAAGTGAAAGGCGGAAGGACAATAAAACTTTCATCACTTCTAGTTCTTCAAATAAACTAAAATCCTCCGAGTATCTGGTTTCTGCTTTTGCAATATATTTGGGTTTTAGACTGGTGGCTGGACAAAAGAAGCAACAACTAATTTCATTTGTAAATCAAATGATTGATCCCTTGCTTAAAGAAAGCACTGAACAGATTATTGGATAATGAATATAATGGTTAGTTGCAGCCCTCACTTCCTAAATTTCCCTCGGGATCAACAACATATCTAACAACATATCTATATAACAGTATATTCCTCGTGTCAGTGTCAGGGAGTGATGCAAGTGAGCACTCACGGTTCTTTCTGTACAGCAGGATTTCGAAGCAGTTGGACTCATAGTTGTCGAACGCCTGTCTGACTTGGTCGATGCTCTTCTTGTCTGTCAGCTCTCCGTACATAAAACTGGAAAAAGGAAACGGGCAATATGAGAAAAAGCAGCAATCAATACTGAGCTGACCCTGTGGCCTTTGCCCCCGTGTTTCAGTATATCACATGTGCTTGTTACTGCATTGTCATCTGTAATCTGTCCACTACGCTTTAGGTTTGGTTTTTATAGAGTTAACTGCAGGAGCAGAAGGAATATATTCCTTATATAAATTATGTTCAAATAATTATTCCCTAAAAGAGCTATGGACATTTTAATATGTGCTAATATAATTAGTCTGAGTCATTAAAACACACACACACACACACTAAATAAAAGGAAACCAGCCTTGTGTTTTTGCAGCCTGTATACTATATTTGAAAAATGGATGAGGAATCCAAAAATGGCTGCCCATTCAGTGCCCTCACGTTTGATCTCCAAGTACATACTGTACAATGAAAATACCCCTCAGACTTTCTAGCATGGGGGGGGCATAACTCAGACAACACATGTGGCACAAAATTAGTTTCTCAATGTGACTCTTATTCTTATGTATTATATATAATATTGTTTAGGATCTTAAAAGTTAATCTTTTGTAGCAAAAGAGCATTAACCGCCCCACCCACAGCGTTTGACAGTAGAAACCGCCACATCACTGACTACTTAAAAATATATAAATTATTCAGACCCCTTAAATTTTTCAATTGCAGCCTTTTTCCAAAAATCAAAAATTCATTTTATTTCTCAGTAATGTACAAGCAACCCATCTTGACAGAAAAAAACAGAAATTTAGAAATTTTTGCATTTTAAAAAAACACAAAAACTGAAATATCACATGGTCATAAGTATTCAGACCCTTGTTCAGTATTTAGTAGAAGCACCCTTTTGATCTAATACAGCCATGAGTCGTTTTGGGAAAGATGCATGAGGTTTCTCACATCTGGAAAATGGTATCCTCTGCCATTCCTCCTTGCAGATCCTCTCCAGTTCTGTCAGGTTGATGGTAAACGTTGGTGGACAGTCATTTTCAGGTCCTCCAGAATTGGGTTTAAGTCAGGGGGCTGGGCCATTCAAGAACAGCCACAGAGTTGCACAAAGCCATTCAAGTTATTTTAATGTGTGAGGGTCATTGTCTTGTTGGAAGGTAAACCTTATATATAGTCTGAGGTCCAGAGCACTTGAAAAGGTTTTCCAGGATATCCCTGTACTTGGCCGCATTCATCTTTCCCTCGATTGGCAACCAGTCGTCCTGTCCCTGCAGCTGAAAAACACCCCCACAGCATGATGCTGCCACCACCATGCTTCACTGTTGAGACTGTATTGACAGGTGATGAGCAGTGCCTGGTTTTCTCCACACATACCGACATAGAATTAAGGCCAAAAGTTCTATCTTGGTCTCATCAGACCAGAGGATTTTATTTATCACCATCTTGGAGTCCTTCAGGTTTTTTAGCAAACTCCATGGGGTTTCATGTGTCTTGCACTGAGGAGATTTGGGACCACTTATAAAAGCCCCGACTGGTGGATTGCTGCAGGATGGTTGACTTACTACAACTTTCTCCCATTCCCGACTGCATCTCTGGAGCTTAGCCACAGTGACCATTGGGTTCTTTCTTTGCCTCTCACAAAGGCTTCTCCCCCGATAGTTCAGTTTGGCCGGACGGCAGCTCTAGGAAGGGTTCTGGTCGTCCCAAACGAAGGATTATGGAGGCCACTGTGCTCTTAGGAACCTTAAGTGCAGCAGAAATTTTTTGTAACCTTGACCAGATCTGTGCCTTGCCAACATGTCTCTGAGCTCTTCAATTTGACCTCATTTATCATTTGCTCTGACATGCACTGTGAGCTGTAAGGTCTTATAGACAGGTGTATGGCTTCAGCCAATCAAGTCCAATCAGTATAATCAAACACAGCTGGACTCCAATGAAGGTGTAGAACCATCTCAAGGATGATCAGAAGAAATAGACAGCACCTGAGTTACATGTTTCAGAGGGTCACGGCAAAGGGTCTGAATACTTATGACCATGTGATATTTCAGTTTTTGTTTTTAATAAATATGCAAAAATTTCTAAATTTCTGTTTTTTTCTGTCAAGATGGGTTGCTGAGTGTACATTACTGAGAAATAAAATGAACTTTTTTGATTTTTGGAAAAAGGCTGCAATGAAACAAAGAGTGAAAAATTTAAAGGGGTCTGAATACTTTCCGTACCCACTGTACATACTGTAAATATAATCTCAACATGGGTAATTTAAATGTAAGTTGTATAAGATGCTCCACAAAATTGTGATGTTTTCAGCTAGCTTCACTTGTGGAAGAATGCTGAGGCTTTATTCAATAAAGAGACTTTGGCATTAACCCGGTTTAATAGATTTATACAGCCGCATTACAGCTGAGAGAAGGAACGGCGGAGACTTAAATATCCTTCAGCTAAGAGGAATGGGTTGAAAGGAAAGCCCGGCGGAGCCCCGGAGAGATGATGAAGTTAGAATGATAACTGTCTTCAGGCTTCAACTTGTACACATTTCCTTCCACATTTAAATTTCAAAATATTAGTGTAATTGAAATGGAAGTTTGGGGATATTGGGACCCTGACCGAGCAGGAGGGGCTCATCTTTAATGAATAACAGTGGTCCCTCATCACAAGCTGAATTTGACTTGTGAGCAGTTCTACCAAAGACTTCCCTTCAACCCTTCTCAGATGGTCCCAAAGAGGTAAAACTACCAAATATTTGACCAACATTAGAGTAATATTTGTGTTGCACAACAACGTGTTTTTTAAATTCCTACCACTGACAATAGACCGTATAAAAGAAGTGGACGTAGCCACCGTGATGCAACCCGTTGGTTTGTGGTATTCTGTTTCCAAGCCTTGAGATTGGCATTTTAGCTCTCGCCATGTTGGGTTTTTTGCAGCCAGAAGTGACCATATTCAAGAGGAGAGAGCTGGGAGGAGCAAGGTGGGGAGGTGACGGACAACCCGAGGACCCTATGCACGGCACCATGGTAGCAACTTGGCAATCACAAAGTAGCCACAGCCTAAAGCATCCCCAGCTTTATTGTCTATAAATAAATGGGACCATAATTTACTAAATTAACATCAGGCTGTATTGAAGAAGACTTGAGACCATAAACTCATTATAAAAATGTTTACTGGGGTACTAAATCAAATTCATTTCCCCATAGACGTCTATGTAATCAGACTTTTTTTGGAGCCAGAAGAGTGCAGGTTTGCAGGTTTTAGGCACTTCCAGAGTGGCTTCACTGTTTAAGCCTGGAGGTTACCGCTCTGTCCTGACCCCCAGACTGGGAGCCACTGCTTTACAGCATTTATTGTTTTTTCCCGTTACACTACAGGACAAGTGACCTTCGGCAACCCTTGTGTCCTCCTGTGAATTGTTGATATGGCTGGACAAATGTCACAAAGTCATACAGTTGTACTGAGGTCAAAAGATCAAGCCCCGTTAACGAGCCTCCGTCTCCTATCACTCTGGCAGCAGCCTGTAAGTGGAAGCTCTCGGTTTGGGGCTCTTCTTTCCTCTCAGTGGCCTTCTTAGCCCAGAGCAGCAGGGAGTGGGTAGATAAATCTCAGTGCCCCTGTTCTCACTTCGCTCAGTGTCTGACAGAGTCTGAACTTTTTAGCCCCCGGCTAGTCAAGGCAATCACCCCTGGTCAGATCCGAGAGCCTCGGGAGTCAAATTTAAAAAGATCCTGACTGACAGGTAAGCAACACACCGTCCTCAAGCTCAGGCAGAGCTCCCCTGGCAGCTCAAAACTGGATTCTCTCGCCCTCTCTCTCTCAGAGAAGGTGGACATGCCAGATGCTTTTTGCTGTTGTAGAGTGACTCTGCTGAGATCCGCACTTTAGTGCATGACATAGGTAGTATCATGTCAACAGCTCTCCAGACCAGATTTAATGATCACTATGAGTCAGAAGCAAAACCTTGTCAAGGTTTTCACTCACAGGGTTTAAATATTGAATGAAAGTCCATAAAAAAGGACACAGACACTTTGAAAGCACATGGTTTTAGTTTTTAAACCGATGGCTACTCTGGTCTGGTTTTATATATATATATATATATATATATATATATATATATATATATATATATACACTGTATATATACAGTTTATACACATTTCCTAGCGGTGCTTGGTTTTTATTAGTTCTACTTCAAATAAAGCATGTAAACCATTAAAAACACATAAACCCATGGGTTAAATAAGACATATGCTTACTATAGAGTCAGTATAAAAATGTATGCAAATGAAAATGAATCATACACATGAAAATGGTAGCACATGTAGTCATGCTGTGAGTGCAATTACATTTCTTTGATCTTGCATTAAACAGCAATAACTGGGCCCATTTGCAGTGCCTAAATGTTCAGTAATAATAATAAATATAAGCAGAAGATGTTTTACCTGCATGTGCTGCTCTTCTGCATGACCTCAGCCCTGTGGAAGCCAGACAGCTTGCAGAATCCGTCATTGCTGTAAACTACAGGCCACTCCACGATCTGGGCGTTTCCCAGGAGGAAGCTGGTCTCTGACAGAGGGACAGGACACAGAGCCCATCAGCAGCAGATATATCAGCTAACAGATAAAAGGCTTCAAATCTCCAGGAGAAGATAGAGTAAAGATACATTAGACTGGTCTAGGCAGTGGTGGAAGAAGTGTACAAAAGCTTACTTAAGTAAAAGCATGTAAGTATTATCAGCAAAATGTACCTGTAGAATGAAAAGTAAAAGTAGACATCGTGCAGTAAAAAAAACTTCTCTTTCATCTTCCTGCTGCATTAATGGGTATGCTGCATCTTCCTGCTTTAGATGTTTAAAGATGAACTGAACTGGAATTTGAGTAATGGAGATATAACAGATGTATTATATTTCTTCTCATTGGTACAATTATTAAAACGGGTGAATTTGTTATAAGGGATAAAATGGTAAGTTGAAAGTGTTGTTGTTGTTACACGGGTGCCGCCATGTTGGAATTCCACAATCTTCGACGTCACTGGCATGGTAAGCTACTCCGTGGCTAATTAGCACTAGCAGCGCAGCCATAGCAACAGCATACAAAGAGTCGGAGGCTAGCGGACATGGCTGAGGAAATGGAAACCAAGACGTCTGGGGGCTCATACAGTATTGCCCCTGGCTGCAGTAATAAACTGTATAGGCAGAGCTGCCAACTTTTCCAAAAACCTTGGAGTGAGATTTGGGGGGGGGGGGCAACCCATATTTTGCCGCGTACAAAGCAAAAGGAATTTTTTTTGAAAAATCAACCATTAAATGGCACTTTCTGGAGTGTTTTCTGCAAAAGAAATCAAAGTCTTACATGATATGTCCAAAACTGTAGGGTTAAGAGCCTTTGCTTTGTTGTAGTATCAACAGGTATTAGAGCATTTAGCATTTACATTAATGTTAATCAGTCATCACTTGATTACACATTGTTTACCTTCTTGATATAAGAACTGACCCAGACAATGTGCCAAACATAATGAGCCACATGAAGAGACAGTAGCATATGTCAGCAACAGCTGAGAAGATTTGGGTCTGGGGTGAACAGGTCCAGGGGTCCCTGGTGTAGGGACCAGGGACCCAAAGTTAAATTAATGTTGAGGGATCAGCTAAGACCACTGAAATTCTAAAGAATGAGAACCACTGATTTACATACATTCTAATCCTTTAACCTTTTGTGCCAAGGCTCAGTAATGTTTGGCCCTCATCCTCTGTGCCCCACTTACTGTATTTACTTTTTTGGGAAATAAAGACAATTTGTTCATTTTATGAAACATTGAATGAATTATTTACAGTTACATTTAGAGATGCACCGAGGTTAGAGAAGCACAGTAGCGGCCCAATGTTGCAGTGTTGTATATATAGTATAGCTCAGATGTGTTTCATCAGATTTCTGCTCATGTTTACAACTTTGTGCACATTCAAAATATAACTCCTCCATCTCTGTTGTCCGAGATTTGGAGAGTTGTAATATATCCCCCCAAACGATCCTGTCCTGAAGGTGGAGCCTGAAACTGATCGTCCTCCATGTGGTGGTAGTCAGACGCTACAGGCCTGTCCAGTTCATCTTTAAGGTTGTGCTCATTTTAACCCCTGTATTTACTACTGGCTAGTTTAATATACAGCAATGAATCTTATTCTATAAGAGCGTCATATGTGTCATCTGTTGTACACTTTATTACAATCAGACCTGTTGCTCCTCATTTTTAATCTGTCACTTACTGCATTTCCATCTAATTTTGTTTTAAGATTATTTATTGGGCATTTTTTGCAAAAAGTGTTCTGGCTTTGCCTCCACATGGCTCTCACAGACTGTTCCCCAACTTGTCAAATACACCTGTGTACGTATGTATCTGCACGTAGCAAATATTTGTTTACTGCTATAATCGTGTTCAGAATCCCGAGTACAGCCCCTTTAATGTAGTGGGAATTTCTCCAAAAATTCCGACATCACACGAATGCAGCACATATGCCAATTTTCCAACATTAATGAAAGTGAGTCATAAATTGCATCCGCACCCTGATTTAATGGGTCCATTTTCCCAACATTAATGAAAGTGGTCCAGTAGATCTGCATCCGACAGACAAACCAACAAACTGAGCCGGAAACAAGGCAGTTAATAACTCGTGATTTTTAGAGCAAAATAGATATTCACCTCAATGTCGATTCGAGTGGACGTGCTAATGTTTACGGTAAGCATATTTGTCACTACCGGTGTTCCAGACGCTACCCAACTCTACTTTATTGTTGAAGTTAGCGCCCATTTGCCCGGATTGCATTTAAATGACACTAGGTATACTCAAGCACTTATACTTCTCTTACAGCGACCGCCTCGCTGAATAACTGGAGGACGTTCTGGGGAAAGCCTGGTCTAATTAGGAGAGACGGCATTCTTCCCACCTGGGACGGAGACACTCTCATATCAACAAATCGGACTGAGTCTCTTATCGGCCATAAACCATGACAACCCAAGTCTGATATTAGTAATCAGAGGTGCAGTGCTTCCACTGGAGCAGTCGCCCACTCATAGTCTAATAACCACAATGTCTGTCCCCCGACTCAGAGCGGTTGAATGCAGTTGCAGCCATCTTTGACTCAAGCCTGTTAATTAATCCTAAACCTAAACTGAATGATATCTCATTTGAAAGCCTTGTTCTTAATCTTCAACATCCATCATGGAAAACATTACAGCCAATTATATTTGTTATTTACCCAGCTCCAGGACCAGATTCTGAATATTTATCTGAATTCTCAGAGTTTTTATCAGGTGTAGTCCTTAAATCAGACAGTACTTATTGAAGGTGATTTTAATATCCATGTGGACGTTGAAAACGATGGCCTTAGTATTACTCTCTACTCACCACTAGATTCAGCCGGAGTCAGTCAGAGTGCATAAGGCCACGCACTGTTTTAACCACACCCTCGACCTTGAGCTGGCATATGGCATTGAAATTGAAGATTTATTATTATCAGACCACTTTTTTGTGATAATTTTTTTAAATATATATTCAGAAAAAATAATGTAAACATAATATTCACAAACCGTTACAAACAACACGCTGGGACATAGGAACGCGTCCCAGGGCCACAAAATCACAGAGAGGAAAAACGGGAGCGAGGGAGACAGAACACATGCAGAAACAGACACACACACACAGACACACACACAGACACAAGACAAGGGGCCAATCACACACACAAAGCAAATAAAAGGCTTAGCATTGACCTTAAGGACTCAGCAATGCTGTGCCAAGTCTCTAAAGTCTTCAAACCATTTAATAACTTTCGAACTCTTACTACTCAACTATATTAAATGAGATAAAAGCTTCTACACTAGATACCTAGATCTGACAGTGCTATAGCTACATTTAAGGAAGATATTCCAAAAACATTTAAGTCCATTTCATGCTTTAATATACCAGAGGACCTTTATGTTAACTTTAGTCCCTCCCAAATTGATACAGTTGTAGATGGTGCTACGACCTGCCTACAGATGACTTTAGACTCTGTTGCTCCTCTCAAAAAGAAGATGATGAAGCAAAGGAAACTAGCACCTTGGTATAACTCCCAAACTTGCAAATTATACAAAACCAAAACCAAACTGGAAGAATGTCGTTTAGAGTGGCAAGACCTAACATATACTTAGACTGCTTCTATCCTATAGGCCAACAGTTAATGTTAAAGGTCTCTTCAGCTAAGCCATCCACCTGTCTCTTAGACCACATCCCAACGAGGCTACTTAAAGAAGCATTACCCGTGTTGTACCACAGTCATTTAAAGTAACTGTGATAAAACCTCTCCTGAAAAAAACCACCCTTGACCCTGAGGTCTTATCAAACTATGGACCTATATCTAACCTTCCCTTTCTCTCCAAGTTCCTTGAGAAGGTAGTTGCTAATCAGTTATGGGATTTTCTACATAGCAATAGTTTACTTGAGGACATAGACTCAGGACTTAGAAAGCATCACAGCACAGAGATGGCACTGGTGAAAATGTTTAATGACCTTCTAACTGCTGCAGACAAAGGATTTGTCTCTGTACTTGTCTTATTAGATCGTATACTTCTGCTTTTGACACTATTGGCCATGCCACACTGGTACAGGGACTGGGACATTTAGTTGGCATTAAAGGAATCACACTAAGCTGGTTCAAGTCATGTTTATCTGATCAATCTCAATTTGCTGACATTAATGATAAATCCTCCAAGTACGCTAAAGTTAGCCATGGCGTTCCACAAGGCTTAGTGCTTGGACCAATTCTATACTCCTTATATACTGTATGCTTCCTCTAGGCAATATTTATACTTCAAACCAGACACAACCAGTCAGTTAGCTAAACATCAAATGATAAATGATAAAAATCATGGATGACCAACCATTTCTGAAGTTAAACTCAGACAAAACTGAAGATATTGTGCTGGGCCATAATCACCTCAGAACTTCATTATCTAAAGATACTCTGGATGGTATTGCCCTGGCCTCCAGCCCTACTGTCAGAAATCTGGGAGTTATTATTAATCAGGATATATCCTTTAACACCCATTAAAACAAACCTTAAGAACAGCCTTTTTTCATCTTCATAATATTGCCAAAATTAGGAACATCCTGTCTTAAAAACGATGCTAGTCCATGCACTACTGGACTACTGTAATTCTTTATTATCAGGATACTCAAATAAGTCCCTTAAGACTCTCCAACTGATCCAGAATGCTGCAGCACGTGTTCTGACAACAACTAAGAAAAGAGATCATATTTCTCCTGTATTAGCTTCTCTGCATTGGCTTCCTGTAAAATCCAGGATTGAATTTAAAATCCTTCTCCTGACCTTCAAAAAATGGTCAAGCACCATCTTATCTTGAAGAGCTCTTAGAGCCTTATTGTCCCAGTAGAGCACTACGCTCCATGAATTCAGAGCTACTTGTGGTTCCTAGAGTCTCTAAAAGTAGGTTGGGAGGCCAGAGCCTTCAGCTATCAGGCCCCTCGCCTGTGGGACCAGCTCTCAGTCTGGGTTCAGAGGGCAGAAACCATCACCACATTTGAGAATAACTTCAAAACCTTCCTCTTTGATAAAGTTTATCGTTAAGGAGTGATGAGTTGCAGCATCCGCCTAGCCAGGCCCTTAACCTGTCTCTCTTAGTTATGCGGTTATAGTTCTAGACTGCCGGGGGATTTCCTTCCTTAGGATTTCCTTCCTCCTCCGGGGATTTCTAGTTCTGGGGAGTTAACTCCCCCAGAGTCCTTGTGTTTTCTTTTCCCCAGCATATTTCCTTGGATTAGATGGCACCACGATCTTGGTTGCAGCTGTCGCCGTGGTCCTGCTGCACTACACCCTGCTACGTTCTGCCGTGCCCTGCTGCATCCTGCTATGTCCACCTATGCCCTGCTGTGCCACGCTACACCCTGTAACACCCTGCTATGACATGAACTGCATGGTCGCACTGTCGCACCATGCTTGCTCTTGGGGGAATTACTAGAATTGTTGGGTCTTTGTAAATTATAGAGTGTGGTCTAGACCTACTCTCTGTAAAGTGTCTCAAGATAAGATTTGATACTGTGAATAAAATTGAATTAAATAGATATAGTATAGAAAATAAGAACCTGTCCTTTAAAAGCAGCAGTCTGTGTACCGCTGTCAGGGCCATATTAAGACAATGTGGTGTTCATACAGTGAGGAAAATAAGTATTTGAACACCCTGCTATTTTGCTAGTTCTCCCACTTAGAAATCATGGAGGGGCCTGAAATTGTCATTGTAGGTGCATGTCCACTGTGAGAGACATAATCTAAAAAAATAAATCACAATGTATGATTTTTTAAACTATTTATTTGTATGATACAGCTGCAAATAAGTATTTGAACACCTGAGAAAAACAGAAATCAAACGTTTCCTTTTTTTCACCAGGTTTGACACACTGCAGAAGGGATTTTGGCCCACTCCTCCACACAGATCTTCTCTAGATCAGTCAGGTTTCTGGGCTGTCGCAGAGAAACACAGAGTTTGAGCTCCCTCCAAAGATTCTCTATTGGGTTTAGGTCTGGAAACTGGCTAGGCCACGCCAGAACCTTGATCTGCTTCTTACAGAGCCCCTCCTTGGTTCTCCTGGCTGTGTGCTTCGGGTCATTGTCATGTTGGAAGACCCAGCCTCGACCCATCTTCAATGCTCTAACTGAGGGAAGGAGGTTGTTCCCCAAAATCTCGCAATACATGGCCCCGGTCATCCTCTCCTTAATACAGTGCAGTTGCCCTGTCCCATGTGCAGAAAAAACACCCCCAAAGCATGATGCTACCCCCCCATGCTTCACAGTAGGGATGGTGTTCTTGGCATGGTACTCATCATGGCATGGTCCTCATCATTCTTCTTCCTCCAAACACGGTTAGTGGAATTATGACCAAAAAGTTCTATTTTGGTCTCATCTGACCACATGACTTTCTCCCATGACTCCTCTGGATCATCCAAATGGTCATTGGCAAACTTAAGACGGGCCTTGCCATGTGCTGGGTTAAGCAGGGGAACCTTCCGAGCCATGCATGATTTCAAACCATGACGTCTTCGTGTATTACCAACAGTAACCTTGGAAACGGTGGTCCCAGCTCTTTTTCATTGACCAGCTCCTCCCGTGTAGTTCTAGGCTGATTTATCACCTTTCTTAGGATCATTGAGACCCCACGAGGTGAGATCTTGCATGGAGCCCCAGTCCGAGGGAGATTGACAGTCATGTTTAGCTTCTTCCATTTTCTAATGATTGCTCCAACAGTGGACCTTTTTTCACCAAGCTGCTTGGACATGTCCCTGTAGCCCTTTCCAGCCTTGTGGAGGTGGACAATTTAGTCTCTAGTGTCTTTGGACAGCTCTTTGGTCTTGGCCATGTTAGTCACACTAAGCTGGTTCAAGTCATGTTTATCTGATCAATCTCAATTTGCTGACATTAATGATAAATCCTCCAAGTACGCTAAAGTTAGCCATGGCGTTCCACAAGGCTTAGTGCTTGGACCAATTCTATACTCCTTATATACTGTATGCTTCCTCTAGGCAATATTATTAGGAAACACTCAATTAACGTTCACTGTTATGCGGATGACACACAATTATACTTGTCAATCAAACCAGACACAACCAGTCAGTTAGCTAAACATCAAGCATGCATAAATGATATAAAATCATGGATGACCAACCATTTCTGAAGTTAAACTCAGACAAAACTGAAGATATTGTGCTGGGCCATAATCACCTCAGAACTTCATTATCTAAAGATACTCTGGATGGTATTGCCCTGGCCTCCAGCCCTACTGTCAGAAATCTGGGAGTTATTATTAATCAGGATATATCCTTTAACACCCATTAAAACAAACCTTAAGAACAGCCTTTTTTCATCTTCATAATATTGCCAAAATTAGGAACATCCTGTCTTAAAAACGATGCTGGACTACTGTAATTCTTTATTATCAGGATACTCAAATAAGTCCCTTAAGACTCTCCAACTGATCCAGAATGCTGCAGCACGTGTTCTGACAAGAACTAAGAAAAGAGATCATATTTCTCCTGTATTAGCTTCTCTGCATTGGCTTCTTGTAAAATCCAGGATTGAATTTAAAATCCTTCTCCTGACCTACAAAAAATGGTCAAGCACCATCTTATCTTGAAGAGCTCTTAGAGCCTTATTGTCCCAGTAGAGCACTACGCTCCATGAATTCAGAGCTACTTGTGGTTCCTAGAGTCTCTAAAAGTAGGTTGGGAGGCCAGAGCCTTCAGCTATCAGGCCCCTCGCCTGTGGGACCAGCTCCCAGTCTGGGTTCAAGGGGCAGAAACCATCACCACATTTGAGAATAACTTGAAAACCTTCCTCTTTGATAAAGTTTATCGTTAAGGAGTGATGAGTTGCAGCATACGCCTAGCCAGGCCCTTAACCTGTCTCTCTTAGTTATGCCGTTATATTTCTAGAATGCCGGGGGGATTTCCTTCCTTAGGATTTCCTTCCTCCGGGGGATTTCCCTAGTTCTGGGGAGTTAACTCCCCAGAGTCCTTGTGTTTTCTTTTCCCCAGCATATTTCCTTGGATTAGGATGGCACCACGATCTTGGTTGCAGCTGTCGCCGTGGTCCTGCTGCACTACACCCTGCTACGTTCTGCCGTGCCCTGCTGCATCCTGCTATGTCCACCTATGCCCTGCTGTGCCACGCTACACCCTGTAACACCCTGCTATGACATGAACTGCATGGTCGCATTGTCGCACCATGCTTGCTCTTGGGGGAATTACTAGAATTGTTGGGTCTTTGTAAATTATAGAGTGTGGTCTAGACCTACTCTCTGTAAAGTGTCTCAAGATAACTGTTAAGATTTGATACTGTGAATAAAATTGAATTAAATAGATATAGTATAGAAAATAAGAACCTGTCCTTTAAAAGCAGCAGTCTGTGTGCCGCTTGCAGGGCCATATTAAGACAATGTGGTGTACATACAGTGAGGAAAATAAGTATTTGAACATCCTGCTATTTTGCAAGTTCTCCCACTTAGAAATCATGGAGGGGTCTGAAATTGTCATCGTAGGTGCATGTCCACCTTGAGACACATAATCTAAAAAAAAAATCCAGAAATCACAATGTATGATTTTTTAACTATTTATTTGTATGATACAGCTGCAAATAAGTATTTGAACACCTGAGAAAAAACAGAGATCAAACGTTTCCTGTAGTTTTTCACCAGGTTTGACACACTGCAGAAGGGATTTTGGCCCACTCCTCCACACAGATCTTCTCTAGATCAGTCAGGTTTCTGGGCTGTCGCAGAGAAACACAGAGTTTGAGCTCCCTCCAAAGATTCTCTATTGGGTTTAGGTCTGGAAACTGGCTAGGCCACGCCAGAACCTTGATCTGCTTCTTACAGAGCCCCTCCTTGGTTCTCCTGGCTGTGTGCTTCGGGTCATTGTCATGTTGGAAGACCCAGCCTCATTGTCATGTCTTGGAAGACCCAGGAGGTTGTTCCCTTCAATGCTCGCAACTGAGGGAAGGAGGTCATTCCCCAAAATCCTTAATACATGGCCCCGGTCATCCTCTCCTTAATACAGTTGCCCTGTCCCATGTGCAGAAAAAACACCCCCAAAGCATGATGCTACCCCCCATGCTTCACAGTAGGGATGGTGTTCTTGGCATGGTACTCATCATGGCATGGTCCTCATCATTCTTCTTCCTCCAAACACGGTTAGTGGAATTATGACCAAAAAGTTCTATTTTGGTCTCATCTGACCACATGACTTTCTCCCATGACTCCTCTGGATCATCCAAATGGTCATTGGCAAACTTAAGACGGGCCTTGCCATGTGCTGGGTTAAGCAGGGGAACCTTCCGAGCCATGCATGATTTCAAACCATGACGTCTTCGTGTATTACCAACAGTAACCTTGGAAACGGTGGTCCCAGCTCTTTTTCATTGACCAGCTCCTCCCGTGTAGTTCTAGGCTGATTTATCACCTTTCTTAGGATCATTGAGACCCCACGAGGTGAGATCTTGCATGGAGCCCCAGTCCGAGGGAGATTGACAGTCATGTTTAGCTTCTTCCATTTTCTAATGATTGCTCCAACAGTGGACCTTTTTTTCACCAAGCTGCTTGGACATGTCCCTGTAGCCCTTTCCAGCCTTGTGGAGGTGGACAATTTAGTCTCTAGTGTCTTTGGACAGCTCTTTGGTCTTGGCCATGTTAGTCACACTAAGCTGGTTCAAGTCATGTTTATCTGATCAATCTCAATTTGCTGACATTAATGATAAATCCTCCAAGCGCTAAAGTTAGCCATGGCGTTCCACAAGGCTTAGTGCTTGGACCAATTCTATACTCCTTATATACTGTATGCTTCCTCTAGGCAATATTATTAGGAAACACTCAATTAACGTTCACTGTTATGCGGATGACACACAATTATACTTGTCAATCAAACCAGACACAACCAGTCAGTTAGCTAAACATCAAGCATGCATAAATGATATAAAATCATGGATGACCAACCATTTCTGAAGTTAAACTCAGACAAAACTGAAGATATTGTGCTGGGCCATAATCACCTCAGAACTTCATTATCTAAAGATACTCTGGATGGTATTGCCCTGGCCTCCAGCCCTACTGTCAGAAATCTGGGAGTTATTATTAATCAGGATATATCCTTTAACACCCATTAAAACAAACCTTAAGAACAGCCTTTTTTCATCTTCATAATATTGCCAAAATTAGGAACATCCTGTCTTAAAAACGATGCTGGACTACTGTAATTCTTTATTATCAGGATACTCAAATAAGTCCCTTAAGACTCTCCAACTGATCCAGAATGCTGCAGCACGTGTTCTGACAAGAACTAAGAAAAGAGATCATATTTCTCCTGTATTAGCTTCTCTGCATTGGCTTCTTGTAAAATCCAGGATTGAATTTAAAATCCTTCTCCTGACCTACAAAAAATGGTCAAGCACCATCTTATCTTGAAGAGCTCTTAGAGCCTTATTGTCCCAGTAGAGCACTACGCTCCATGAATTCAGAGCTACTTGTGGTTCCTAGAGTCTCTAAAAGTAGGTTGGGAGGCCAGAGCCTTCAGCTATCAGGCCCCTCGCCTGTGGGACCAGCTCCCAGTCTGGGTTCAAGGGGCAGAAACCATCACCACATTTGAGAATAACTTGAAAACCTTCCTCTTTGATAAAGTTTATCGTTAAGGAGTGATGAGTTGCAGCATACGCCTAGCCAGGCCCTTAACCTGTCTCTCTTAGTTATGCCGTTATATTTCTAGAATGCCGGGGGATTTCCTTCCTTAGGATTTCCTTCCTCCGGGGGATTTCCTAGTTCTGGGGAGTTAACTCCCCAGAGTCCTTGTGTTTTCTTTTCCCCAGCATATTTCCTTGGATTAGGATGGCACCACGATCTTGGTTGCAGCTGTCGCCGTGGTCCTGCTGCACTATACCCTGCTACGTTCTGCCGTGCCCTGCTGCATCCTGCTATGTCCACCTATGCCCTGCTGTGCCACGCTACACCCTGTAACACCCTGCTATGACATGAACTGCATGGTCGCATTGTCGCACCATGCTTGCTCTTGGGGGAATTACTAGAATTGTTGGGTCTTTGTAAATTATAGAGTGTGGTCTAGACCTACTCTCTGTAAAGTGTCTCAAGATAACTGTTAAGATTTGATACTGTGAATAAAATTGAATTAAATAGATATAGTATAGAAAATAAGAACCTGTCCTTTAAAAGCAGCAGTCTGTGTGCCGCTTGCAGGGCCATATTAAGACAATGTGGTGTACATACAGTGAGGAAAATAAGTATTTGAACATCCTGCTATTTTGCAAGTTCTCCCACTTAGAAATCATGGAGGGGTCTGAAATTGTCATCGTAGGTGCATGTCCACCTTGAGACACATAATCAGAAATCTAAAAAAAAAAATCCAAAATGTATGATTTTTAACTATTTATTTGTATGATACAGCTGCAAATAAGTATTTGAACACCTGAGAAAAAACAGAGATCAAACGTTTCCTGTAGTTTTTCACCAGGTTTGACACACTGCAGAAGGGATTTTGGCCCACTCCTCCACACAGATCTTCTCTAGATCAGTCAGGTTTCTGGGCTGTCGCAGAGAAACACAGAGTTTGAGCTCCCTCCAAAGATTCTCTATTGGGTTTAGGTCTGAAACTGGCTGAGCCACGCCAGAACCTTGATCTGCTTCTTACAGAGCCCCTCCTTGGTTCTCCTGGCTGTGTGCTTCGGGTCATTGTCATGTTGGAAGACCCAGCCTCGATCCATCTTCAATGCTCTAACTGAGGGAAGGAGGTTGTTCCCCAAAATCTCGCAATACATGGCCCCGGTCATCCTCTCCTTAATACAGTGCAGTTGCCCTGTCCCATGTGCAGAAAAAACACCCCCCAAAGCATGATGCTACCCCCCATGCTTCACAGTAGGGATGGTGTTCTTGGCATGGTACTCATCATGGCATGGTCCTCATCATTCTTCTTCCTCCAAACACGGTTAGTGGAATTATGACCAAAAAGTTCTATTTTGGTCTCATCTGACCACATGACTTTCTCCCATGACTCCTCTGGATCATCCAAATGGTCATTGGCAAACTTAAGACGGGCCTTGCCATGTGCTGGGTTAAGCAGGGGAACCTTCCGAGCCATGCATGATTTCAAACCATGACGTCTTCGTGTATTACCAACAGTAACCTTGGAAACGGTGGTCCCAGCTCTTTTTCATTGACCAGCTCCTCCCGTGTAGTTCTAGGCTGATTTATCACCTTTCTTAGGATCATTGAGACCCCACGAGGTGAGATCTTGCATGGAGCCCCAGTCCGAGGGAGATTGACAGTCATGTTTAGCTTCTTCCATTTTCTAATGATTGCTCCAACAGTGGACCTTTTTTCACCAAGCTGCTTGGACATGTCCCTGTAGCCCTTTCCAGCCTTGTGGAGGTGGACAATTTAGTCTCTAGTGTCTTTGGACAGCTCTTTGGTCTTGGCCATGTTAGTAGTTGGATTCTTACTGATTGTATGGGGTGGACAGGTGTCTTTATGCAGCTAACAACCTCAAACAGGTGCATCTAATTTAGGATAATAAATGGAGTGGAGGTGGACATTTTGAAGGCAGACTAACGGGTCTTTGAGGGTCAGAATTCTAGCTGATAGACAGGTGTTCAAATACTTATTTGCAGCTGTATCATACAAATAAATAGTTAAAAAATCATACATTGTGATTTCTGGATTTTTTTTTCAGATTATGTCTCTCACAGTGGACATGCACCTACGATGACAATTTCAGACCCCTCCATGATTTCTAAGTGGGACAACTTGCAAAATAGCAGCGTGTTCAAATACTTATTTTCTTCACTGTACATGTACATGTAGGCATATGAGCAGTGAGCACTATATTCAAATGTCTCAACTCAAAATGTCGAACTCAAATAGCACTCAGTTCAAAATGTCAAAATCAATACACATCAGTACATCAGCCCGGGGGAGACAAGCCAAAAAAAATAAAAAAAGTATTTCATTATGCAAAGAGAAACCAACTCTTACTGTCACCCCTGCAAAAAAATATCAGACATGATCAAGGGGGTTTTTCAAATGTAATTTACCAACTTATCCAACTACATACATGTAAGCATTTGAATTCAAAAGCCAAAATCAATACACTATATATTGCAGCATTGTGGGTCGGTCAAGTAGTGATGGCCAAATGAAGCTTTGTGAATCAGTGTCTTTGTTTTATTTGAGCCACTAGATACCGCTCTCTGTTCAACAAAGGTGTGAGAATACACTGAATTGTAATGACTTTGTCCTTTCTCTTAAAACCAGAAAATAAGAAAATAAAGACACTGGTTCACAAAACTTCAAGTATGTATTTTTCCGAGTAGCAACTCCTCTGATTGGTCAAACATTTTCAAAAAAAGCATCATGGGAAAGCTAAACCTGCTTTAGCATCACAGCTAACGACAATAAAAAGGATTGAAAATGAATAAGATATGGACAAAAATATGGATTTAAGTCCTGAAAGAAATACGAGTTCTGGAAAAAGAAGCTCAGACTGTGGACCGGCCTTTTACACTTCTCTGCATACTGAATAAACTCACAGAGCGCACCCCCCATGCATGGCTGTGTGCTTGGGATACCATAGACAGTTAAAGAAATGGACCAACAGGTCCCCTTGCTCTGGACAGAATTGTGAGAATTGTGAATTTCTTTGCTTGCCAATTACATTGACTCAATAACACCAACCACTTATCATTTTCCATACGAGTTAATATTTTACAATCATTATAACATTTTGTGGGGGTTAAACTGGCCACTTTTGATTGTTAAAAAAAAACAAATGATGCATTTGCGTGTACTACAGATTGGGGAGGGGGAATGATAGTGGCCATGTAATACTGATTTATTCATAATTTATTATTATTATTAAGAAATTAGTGTCAATTATTAAACAAGTAATGTATGGTCTTTAAATACTTTCAAGTGAATAATATAACAATTTACAAAAAATATTGTTGTGAATGTATAATACTGATTCTGATGAACCTAACAATGTAAACAAATTAAACTTGTTTTATTAAAGACTCAACTACCCAGCATTCAAAATAAGTTCCACCATTACCAGCAGCAACATTGCAATGTTGAACACATAAATGCATCAATAATTATAATCTGTCATATAATGTACACAAATCTGAAATGGGCCATTGTGCACAATGAGTTCTTTTACTGGCGGTACTTTAAAAAGTGTGTATAATTGAGATTTTCTGATTGGGCTTTTTCTGCAGGTGGGGTTTCGAGAGACAGGTGCTAAAACAAAGCCTTTCAGACAGAGCTGAATACAGGTATTTTAAGACAGACGTTTTGTACTACATTGTGGTATTGCTGCTTTTACTTCAGTAAAAGACATGAGTACACATTTAAGAAAAGCTGTCCCTGCTTGGACCGAGCAGTATGTGGCTGGCAGCGTCCCCTGAATGACTTCCACAACCGGCTCAGGTGTCCAGCCATTAAACTACTACAAACTGCTACTAACATCCAAAGAAAAGGGATTTAATAAGTAGGGACAGTGTATTATGTAAATGTGCTGTATTTATATAGCACTTTTCTAGTCTTAACAACTACTCAAAGCGCTTTTACATCATACAGGATACATTCACCATTCACACACATTCATACACTGTGGCCGAGGCTGCCGTACAAGGTGCCACCTGCTCATCAGATACACACTCACACACATTCACACTCCGATGCGCAGCATGGGGGGTAACTCGGGGTTCAGTGTCTTGCCCAAGGACACTTTGACATGGGACTGCAGGGCCGGGGATTGAACCACCAACCTTCCAATTGGCAGGGAACCACTCTACCACTGAGCCACAGCCACTTATTATGTAAGTGAGTATATAAGGGCAGGTTAATCTGTTTCTTTACCTGCAGCTACACACTCTCCTTGTAAGCAAAAGCTAGCAAACATTGGTTGGATAACAGAGCTGACAGCTGTTCTGACCAGTCTTCAGTAAAATTATTATTATTATTGACAAAAGCCCCCTGCCCTTTTGCTACTTATCAAAGTAAAAAGATGGATTGGCATGGTTTTATTTCTGTTAGCCTAATATCTGGTTTGATTCTCAATCTCTATGTATGGTGAAGGGTATGTGAGCATGTGGTGGGGGAGGGGTATTTGAATTCCACTTTATCAGGTGCATAGTATCCTGATCCATGAAATAACTGGCCTTTAATAATAAACAGCTGCCTGCTTCTATGGGAATTTAACATAGGGGGTGTATACTTATGCCCCTGTATTTTAACATAGGGGGGTGTATACTTACCCCCTGTATTTTAACATAGGGGGGTGTATACTTATGCCCCCTGTATTTTTAACATAGGGGGTGTATACTTATGCCCCCTGTATTTTAACATAGGGGGGTGTATACTTATGCCCCCTGTATTTTAACATAGGGGGGTGTATACTTATGCCCCTGTATTTTAACATAGGGGGGGGGTATACTTATGCCCCCTGTATTTTAACATAGGGGGTGTATACTTATGCCCCCTGTATTTTAACATAGGGGGTGTATACTTATGCCCCCTGTATTTTAACATCGGGGGTGTATTATGCCCCCCTGTATTTTTAACTTATGCCCCCTGTATTTTAACATAGGGGGTGTATACTTATGCCCCCTGTATTTTAACATAGGGGGTGTATACTTATGCCCCCTGTATTTTAACATAGGGGGTGTATACTTATGCCCCCTGTATTTTTAACATAGGGGGTGTATACTTATGCCCCCTGTATTTTAACATAGGGGTGTATACTTATGCCCCCTGTATTTTTAACATAGGGGGTGTATACTTATGCCCCCTGTATTTTTAACATAGGGGTGTACTTATGCCCCCCTGTATTTTAACATAGGGGGTGTATACTTATGCCCCCCTGTATTTTTAACATGGGGGTGTATTTTGCCCCCTGTTTTTAACATAGGGGGTGTATACTTATGCCCCTGTATTTTAACATAGGGGGTGTATACTTATGCCCCTGTATTTTAACATAGGGGGTGTATACTTATGCCCCCTGTATTTTAACATGGGGGGTGAATACTTATGCCCCCTGTATTTTAACATGGGGGGGTGTATACTTATGCCCCCTGTATTTTAACATAGGGGGTGTATACTTATGCCCCCTGTATTTTAACATAGGGGTGTATACTTATTTTAACATAGGGGGTGTATACTTATGCCCCCTGTATTTTAAGGAAGAATATTTATTTATTTACATTATTCATTCACAAAGAAAACTGGTGTCCTTAAAGGTTGAATTTTTCAAATTTGTTTTAACATGGGTATGTAAACGTATGAGCACAACTGTATATAATGCAGAATGGCCAATTTCAGAATAATATCTATCACATATTATAATTAGTGATCCAATAATGTCATCACTTTAATGTTACAGCTGGTAAAGGTGGAGAATGTACTATGTAGTAAAATGATGGGAATTTTACTTGTATTTCTACTGCTCTTTCTGTGCTTCATCACCACTGACAGAAAATAGTTATATGTGCCAGAATTATACATGGTACATTGAATTCTGGGTATTATGTACAGTTACAGTGGAGAAAAACGTGATCTTTAAAGTTCTTATGAACCAACATGAGGATGAATTCATGCAGCAGGCTCCAGCTGTTCTGGATGTGAGGACCCTGGGGACAGTCTCCATCACCACCCCATAATTTTCCCATCTATCAACACCCTTTGTTAAAGGGAAACAAGCCAGCCCCAATGTAAATACAGACAGGCAGCCTGGTTAAAACCACACCGGAGGACCATCTGCAGTGGAAAACGTAACACCAGCAGCTCTTTTATGATTACATAGATGTTAATTATTCATTTCATATACTGTATTCTGCATGGTGGTCACCAGAGAGAACAACAGAGGTGCACTTCAGCGCTTTTCTCTACTGCATATCATGCGTTTTTAGGTGGATAAAAACGGCTTGGCATTTTCTGGAGTTTGGGAATGCATCACAGGGAGCCCCTGCTCGGTTTTATTCTGCTTCATTAAAATGAAAATGCAAGTTTCATTCAACCGGGGTCCTGTTTTTGTAGCAACACGAGGATGTTGCTACACAAGAAAGGGTTACCCAGATGATCTGGAGGTAAAGGTGAAAGAGAAACACAGTACAACTACGATGAGATGTGATGATGTTTCCAACAAAGTGTTTGGGAAATCATTTTTAGTAGTTTGTCTTTTTTTCCTCAACATGGAAGCGTCTGACTGCTCGTCTCTTGACAGTCACGCATCTTTTGATCAAGTGATTCAGCAGTTAATTAAGTGTATACAGTCGGGGGCCGTAGACAGTGCTCTAGAATTCTAATGGGGTAGTCGGGATTTCAATTCCCCCCAGCAGTATCAACCGTTTAAACTCAAATCACATCATTTCACAATTTATTTACTTAGCTGTTAAAGTCAACTATATTTTCTGTCAAATCTGTCACGTTTCATGTTATAAGTTTTATTTTTGAAAGTTCTCTGTTCTCCCTTGTTTTACTTCCTGTTGTAGATTTCCCCCCCTGTGTGATTACCTGTCCCCCGTCCTAATGTGTTGCACCATTGTCCCCCATCTTGTGTATTTAAGTTCAGTCTTCCCCTAACCCCAGTGTGAGATTGTGCGTTGTTCCTTGTGTCCTGGGTTCTAATTGGAAAATGGACCCACAGATACACAACTCAAGTACGTAAAATATAATATAATAAGTCACAGACAACAGTGTCCAAAAACGGCAGGCAACGGGAAATCCAGAAAAATAGGCAATGGTCAAAATCCAGGGAAACCAACAGGGACTCAGAATACAGGACACAGGGAACACAAGGCAGACACTCTCACTGGGGGAAGGGGAAAACTGTGAGACACAGGTGCAACACATTAGGACGACAGGTAATCACACAGGTGGGGAAATCTACAACAAGAAGTAAAACAACACAACACAACGGAGAGCAGAGAACTTCAAAATAAAAGAGAAAACGTGAAACGTTGACAATCAGTTCCCAGTCCCATTTTAAGGTATTCTGCCTTAACCATCCCAGGACCATCATGTGTAATACGTGATGAAATGTAAACTCCTCTTCGGTCATTTATTCCCCAAATTCCTAGAAATATCACTAACAACATGACATCGGTGTCCTCGTTATCAAAATGACCATAGGCCAACAAGAATCCGATCCAGGCCCTAAAAGAACCTTTTCATTTATTGTGACAATACAAATACAAGTGGAGACGGCCTCAAAAACTGTCCTTACAGTGCGTTTAAGACAACAACAAAGAACGGGACACAAACCCATCTGGGTGAAAGCCATGTCCTGTCCTTACTTCCCACTGGAGGCCCGCCCCTATAGACTTACATACGAGTTCTTATTGCTGCTTGAACAAACAAATTATGTGGGTGTTTTTCAGGGGGGGGCAGTCTCGATAAGCGTAATGGATGTAATGGTAACGGATTCCCTACAGAATCGAAGGAAAGGTTCAGTAAGTGCCTTTATATAGCAAATGGAAACAAACTGGACCCAAAGCTCAATAATAACACCTGCCAAATCTGCTGTACTGGTAACTTTGGCAGGTAATCAGTCATTAAGAGAGCCTCGTCTCCCCCCCCCAAAAAAAAAACAGTTGGCAAGCAAAAGAGAGGATTCTGGGCTGAAAATATGGGATGCAACAGCTTTGTGCGTGCCAACAAACATCACAAGCACGCGTGTTTCCCACAATATGTGTTCACAGCAGGCAGGAAAAACGGGAGAAACAGCATGTCATTTACAGACGCATGAATTCCTGAAGGTGTGTCAGCAGCGCTGTTACAGACGGATAAGTAATTATTATAAGTAAGATTGTTTTGCTGGGCTGCCATCTGATGATATAGAACAATAACTCCAATTTAAAAAAAAAACTCAAAGACTGGGCAATATCGGATTCTTAATAAAACAACTAATTGGTGTTGTATCAGTCAAATGCGACCACAGATCCATTGTGAGCTATTTCTGACCACTCGAAGCATGCACAGTGACCTTTTATTTCATTTCAATTGTCTGCATAGAGGCTTATTTCCACCTGAGAAGCATCTGGATGTTTATGTCTGCATGCATTCAGCAGTTTCTCTGTCTTCTGCTGCAGGAAAACATTTGTTCACTGCAATTTACAGTAAGTGAGGTCCTCTTGTGGTGAGGACCAGTCTTGAAGTACTTCCACCGCAGAGACCGCAAAGGCCACAGTGCATTGTGGGTAGGATGTGAGTGGGTCACACCTTTAACGCAGAACAATCCAGAACAACATCAGCCTCATCTGTTCACTGGCGCTATTTTCCAAACAATTACTTTTCAGCACAAAAATAAACTAGTGACTTAAATTCCTCAGCTGACTCCATTTCCATTTCAGGTCTAATGAGAATTCCCAGTTCAAATCAAAGAGCCAAACGGAATCAGAATACATTCACATGGATAGAACCTGTACAGGGAAACCTCCAACCAGTCCTCGGAACCAGGATCTTTAGAAACCCTGTCCCATGCTGACTCCAACCCCCTGCAGGAATATCACCCTGCTGGAGCCTGAAACATATGACACCAGCAGTTTGACAATGCCGATCATATATGTTGCCTACCTTGCTTTTATTTTGGAGTATTATACTCATACATGGAAGTTGTCAAACTAAAATCCAAACCTTAGTGTGTTTTATGCCACTTTAATATTATAATTGGGTCTATATGTGAAAACTGTATCTCATGAGCCCAGAGCACCAAAACGATGAGCATTTTTCTCTCGATTCCTTACTTTACTTACTGTTTTCTAAATCTGGTTTTCTTCTGTATCTTTGCTATAAATTAGATTTTTGCAAAGAAAGTAACCAATAATAATAAAAAGTTGCATATGCAGATATTCGGTAACAGGTGAGGTTCATTCAGCAGCATCGGATCTGAGAGCAACGTCTTCACATTATTGCAGATAATTACGTGTGTGACTTCCCAAGCAGGAAATGAAACACACACACACACACACACACACACACACACTAATTACAACCAATGGCTCTGCAATTAGCGCTGAAACTCCTCCAAGAGATCCGCACAGCAGTCCCAGAGGCTGTCCCAGAGAGACACACACACACACACACACACACACACACGTCCGGCGCACTTTGAAACACACGCAACGTGTTAAAACACACGATCTAGTCCTACTTGATAAAACTAAAATAAAATACAGCAGAGTAATAGTACAGCTACTTATTATTATTATTATTATTATTATTATTATTATTATCATTATTATTATTATTATTATTATTGTTATTATTTTTAACCCAGCAGATCGCTCATTTTTACTTTAGGCTACTTTGTTCCCATAAACAAAACGCAGCTCTACAGTAACAGTTACATAATGACACATGAATCGTTTCAAACGAGTACTACTACTACTACTAATAATAATAATAATAATAATAATAAAAGGGAGAGGTGACTGTTCATAATCATCTGTTTTCTCATATAAAGGCGAGTTAGTGACTGCTGATAAACTTTGACTCTCCAGGTAAACGCAGCGTGAGTCTCCCATCCCAACTGGACCTCTTAAAGCCCGACACGGAGCGACGGGGGCCGGTAACGGTGCGTAAACGGGCCCCCAGGGGACATGGTGTCCAGAACGGCCATACACGTTGCTCCCAGTGGAAATAGTCCCGTGGAGCCTATGTGACTCGGACCAGTCTAACGTTACTTATGATGACGTATAAAGACCCATAACCACGCTTATGGTTCTATATGGAGCTTTAGAGACGGGGAAAACTCCATCACAGAGTGGCTGCGGGTTTAAAGGAATATAGCGTGGCTTTATCCTCCACCTATCCTCCGCGGAAGCATTGCTAAAAAACACACTGTATTCCACTGAGTCCGGGTCGGAGCCGCGTGGTCGAACCAAACCCAGAACAAGCCTCGCTCCTGCGCGCGGACTCACCACTTGAACGCCGGACGATGTTCTCCAGAAAAGTGTTCTGCGGTGCCACAAGCCCTCTCTTTCCCCCGGGCATCCTGCTGCGGGCGGAGCTGGTGTCGGTCGGGCTGTGTGACGGTGTGTCTGCTGCTCGGAGCTCGGTCCTGACGCTGGCTCTCAGTCGGACCGATGGAGAAGCTCATTGTAACCGTGCGCACTGGCTGCTCGGGACGCACTGAGGCACGGCGGCCGCTCCGCGTCCCGCTGCCCGCCCGGAGCGCCATGACGCATGCGTGGCGGCTGCTGTGGGCTCGCGCCTCAAAAATAATGGCACGATGAGTGTAATGATGCCAGAAACACAATATTATATTTTATTTAAGTCTTAAGTAAAAGTATTAATAGACATAAGTCGATTAGTGTCTTTTCAGATAGGGTGAATTAAGTTTTATTTTTTTAATTTACGCCTTGTGGAAAAACAAATTGCCGGGCCCCTAGGAAGCTCATCTGGTGAAGCACGCGCCCACATGTAGGGGTTTACCCCCCGATGCAGCGGTCGCGGGTTTGACTCCGACTTGCGGCCCTTTGCTGCGTGTCACTCTTCCTCTCTCTCTCCTTTCATGTCTTCATCTGTCCTGTCAATAAAGACCTAAAATGCCCCAAAGATAATCTTTAACAAAAAAAATTGCCAAACACATGATACAGCTGTGTAATACTAAAGATTTAAGTTATGGATTTGAGGAATAAATAATAAATGTATCATAATAGAAGGAGTTAGGGCATAAGGAGACATGGCATAAGGAGACATGGCATAAGGAGACATGGCATAAGGAGACATGGCATACCTTTTTGTGGAAACTGACTTGTTTTGGGAGAGTACACACTAAATAATAACTATATACATTACAAGTCTGTCTTTATAAAGGGTTTATTCATTCTAATTAATAAATATATTAATGGTTCTCAAATCGTTTAGCCTACTAATGCTTTATAGTTATTAAAAATCAATCCATAGATTAACTTTTGGGTTGCCAGGTTGTGAGAAATAAATCAATAAATAAATGCTCTCAGTCTGGGAGTCTCTGACTTTGTAATGAGTTATGTGAAGTCTAAGAAGAGATTAATAAAGGGTATAATTATTACCTCTGCAGTTAGCCGACATGCTGCTCTAGTCTTTAATAAAGGGTTTCTACGACAATTCATCACTTCAGTACCCTTATTCTAATTATTATTTACCATAGACTGTTTTAATGGGATGATATTTATACCAAAATAGGCTATGTCATGTTTTAATGGGAGAAACCAAGCAATTCTATGTAAAATCAGACATTTAGCACCCCCATAACGTCCAAATGGAACGATCCTTTGTTTCATAACCACATTTTCAGACACTGAGACATAAGACTGTGTGAGTGGCAGGCGATACATGCTTCAACTATTCAGGGTCACCCCTACAACATATACTGCATATATATATATATATACACACAAACATATCCAAGACACAGTGATGGTTATGTAATACTAGCCTACTGCTAAATTAGGGTACTGGCACCAGTTCTGGTCCACTTCAGGCACTGGGATTGGAGATATTAATGTTGTTTTCCCAACAAATGCTTCAACTTTCTGAATTTGTTCTTCTGTCCTTTGCCTTGGGTGTTTCTCTCTCTTCGCCAAATCTGCTCCCTTTCTCATTGTCAGCCTTTGGCCCTTTGGTTTGATCGGCTGTCTCCACTGCAGACGTCTTGTCTTCTTGTCCCTTTCACAGTCTCCCTATCCATCTTGGTCTTTAAGACTACTCCTTGCCGTTGTAGCGTCAGTATGTGAAGAGTTGGGAGTAATTTATCATACGCCAGAGATGAAACATCCATGACGGGGCTAATAACACATCGCCTGTCTTACCATGGCAGCAGTGTGTCTCTCTGCTTGGGCCCCCCAGGAAAGCTCCTCGGTTTGTATGAAGGGTTATAGGGGCCCTGAGGAGCCCAAAGGCCCAACCAGGCGTCACACTGGCTCCACCCCATTAAATTTACAGTACAGTCCATATCAGGACCCCAAGCTGCACGGAGGCTGCGTCTACATTACTGACTGGAAGAACATAGAGGAGGCTGCATGCCTATTTATAGCTGGACATAGTCTCTTAAGTGGTAGCATTGTGTTTTTTATTATGGCCGGTGATGACCGGAGCACATTAAAGCACGTTGCAGGCCTAAATGAGGGTGTCACCTTTCTTTCAGAACTTTTAGTGAAGCAAGCCATACACTCATCAAAGAAATGGCATTATTATAGGTTTAAACAATGGCTTTTTGGCTTTTGATTATTTCTGACCCTTTGTCACTGGTCTTAGTATAGACATGAGCAGCTCAGCCAAAAAGTGAATTTCTTTCCCAAATTGCTTCATTCAGAAGGATTTTAGAGTCCTAAAGTTGTGTAATAATAAATGTTATATAACGACAACATGATAACTAAAATGTGCTGCTTGTGTACCACATAATAAGACACTATAGGATCATTTTAAGTATATAAAAACACTGCAAAGCACCAACTCAATGGGAAATTGCCGCCTGAAAACCACAGACAGGATGCAAAGAGAGAAGGTTTTATACTAAGAAGACCAACTGACCTTTTAACTTCAGAATGCATTTTGTCATAAAACAAGGACTAGATTTTCTCCCCCATTTGGTACATTAAAAAAACCTTTTGGGAAGTTAAAGAAATGTCTTTGCAGCAGCAGGGACAGTTCCAGCAACCAACAACGCGTCCAATGTACGGCCAGTATAGGTCCTTGAGTAATGTGTTGGGAGGGAGGTGAAATTATGTGAACCCATCCTTCAAAATGTCTCCTTGGTAACCATCAGCAGCAGCACTGAGACAAAAACCTCCATGTCATATGAATACCTACACACTCGCTCTGATGTTGGACTGGATTGCAAAGTCTTATTTTCAAACCTCCCATCTACATTAACACCTGCTGACTCGCCCTCCCACGCTGTAAACAAGTCTGACTGTGTGTGTGTGTGTGTGTGTGTGTGTGTGTGTGTGTGTGTGTGTGTGTGTGTGTGTGTGTGTGTTGTCAGTAAACGAGCACGGTTTAAAGCGCTCCAGTGAGACCTCCTTAATTGGCCCACTTGCATCATGGGGTATCAAACATATGTGACAGCGCAGGTCGGACAGCTGCCGTCTGGTCTAACAGGCTCAGCTCTCAGACACACACACACACACACACACATATACACAAAAATATGGAGGTTCACTGATGACAAAACTGCACATGCAATTCAATGTTCAATTTGTTCAATAAAAGAATGTTTTTCCCAGTCAAAATTTAAAGTTAAAATGTTTTTTTTTAATGTTTTGGTCAACACTTTTGTTATTTATCTGAGTTTTTTGTCACTACGTCCAATGTTTGTGTTTTTTTCCCCACGTTTAAGAAGCTTTCTGAAATTATTGCCCCTTTTTCAACGTTCTTTTAGAAATTTTGCTTCCAAATGCTATAAAATTGAATAAAACACCCAAATTCAATAAAAGTGTTGAACTAGTCATTTAGTTGACTTGTGAAGAGCGTTGTAGGGAATCAGCCACGTTATTTGTTTTTGAAAATGAGGTTTAAAGAAACCCACATTTCTGATATAGAAACTTTTGGGTCAACTTTGTTGTATTTTAGCAGAATATTGAAAGCAGCAGAAACTGAGTGCACTTTAAGATCTGTTTATTAATTGCAAGTAATATCGTTATTGTGATATTCAACACTGTAATTGCGTATTGCATGTTTTCCTCATATCGTGGAGCCTGTTCTAGTATCTGAGGTCAGCTTACATTCCCAGCAGTTCCATCCAATGTTGGAGAGGTTTCCACCGCCTCTCTAACTACTACTGCAGTGCCATCCCCATTTGCAACTGTCCATCTGTTCAAGTTATATTTTCTACAAAAACACAGCTCACACACCGCTTCTCTCTCCATCCTCGTGGAGGACATGTCTCACACACAGGAGTAGTCAGTGCAGCGGAGGGATGTGATCAAATGGGTGTCTTTCTGAAGCATGGATGCCCACTGACACCGTGGAAAAGGACAATGGGGATCCTGATGTCAAGCTGCTGCTGCTGTGTTCCATAGAAAACAGTAGAAAGCATGTACTAGGCCAACCCTGTCTCCTAGAAATTACATTTACAAGCAACTCATTTGCAACAAGAACATTGAAAGAAATGTACATCCAGACAGAGCTGTGTGGAGCTGAGAGTTTGGCAATGGCTGGAATGTAACGGACGTTTATTAATATCCAAAAGTTACGCACTAAAGCTTTAACTAACCTGTTTGCAATTTTCAAACTACACGTGTCTGCTAAATGTTCATTGGCAAAATCCATTTGTTTTTCTACAGCGTCGTCGTTGCAGAACAAGGTCTGCTTTGTTTTCTTTGTACGTCTCTTGGACCAAATACAATAAAAATGGTTGGTCACGATGCCACGAGCATAAACATAGAACAAAGTGCACGTGAGAGAAGTAAAGCTGAGTTTACACATCTGGCCACGACACTGCAGCCGCGTCGGTCTGGCTGTGTTGGACAGCGACGAGCGTCTCCACGGGGATTTGATGACTGTAATCACTCTAATTACACCGCATCACTAACCAGCAATTACGCCCAATCAGCATTCAGCAGGCGAGCCGGCATTGTTCACGACCACCAGACAAATGTATTTGTGGATGCAGCGACCCCGAAGAGACTCGTGCAAATCACCTCTCCGACAGAAGAAAGCGGCCATGTCCTAACGAGACAACAGTTAGGGACAACAGTTAGAAGACGCAACAGAACCCCTTTCAGAGCAGTGGTTATTTCTAGCACCACTGCTGAGAAACGGGTAAATGTCAAGCAGTGGAGATCAGAGGCAGCAGTGGGACGACAGACACCTTATTTGTGGTGGGAAGAGGCAGGGATAGAGGTATCGAATCCCCCCCCCCCCTCCTCCAGCCAATCAATGCACCGCCTGCACGTCTGGAGGCCGACATACAGTAGCTACATCCCTCCATACGAAACCCTATAGAAGAGTTTTTCCATCCTCGGGTACGAAAACTCCTCCGAGGACCTTTTCAAGACAGCGCTACAACCCAAATTAGTGGATACTCTACTTTTAGGTGAACATTAGAGACACATATGGACACCGAAGGACACTCAGCAGCCACCTGGTGGGGGGCAACGCCTCTTTGCTGCTCTTTCTGCAGACCACTTTTTGAATCCCAAATGTTTTTTATCTCCCAGGGGGACAGTGTGGAAGCTTTGGGAGGAGGTAAACCTGCCTGGGATCACTTTGTCCCGCTGTTACTGCTAATTACAACCGTGGGGCTCCTTCTATAGTTTGTGTCTCTCTCTCTGAATGCCTTTTCCTCCATCTGAATGGTGCCGCTGAATGGGCTTATTTTGGAACCGTGATTCTGTAGCTCTTAGTTAATCATTTCCCTCTTAATCTCTGGGTTCATAGTAGCATAAAGACACACAGGAAACAGCTAAATAACAGTGTCTCAGGAAAGCTGACATCAAATTAGAGCCATATGGTCGAGGGCAAGAGGCACGAGAGCATCATAATGCTTGTAACTGAAAAAGTTAAAAAGCAACATGATTTTCAATGTCCCTCAAAGCAGTAACAACAACGCAGGAGTAAAACAGAAAGATGATAAGAAACTAAAATATGTTAAAGCGGTTGTGCCTGACAAATGGCCGTGTCCATCTATCTGTCTAGTTAGTCCCCTCCTCTTGACCAAATGTTTATAGAATGATTTATATACTAATGAAAAACCCAAACCATGTTTCACCATAGACTTACAGTATTGTATCTCGGTGGATAACTTTTGAGCGTCATCAGAATTTGATGCATTTGGCCCAAAAAGTCTCCAAAAACTCCAAACGTCTCTGTCAAGCCTGTCCTTGATGGGGTTCCAGGTGTGTGGCATCGGAGACGGACACACAGGACATTACAGCTGTTTCCCGCCCTCTGAACCCGCTGCCACCAACAGACGAGTTCACAAACTCTCACTTGAAGTAACAAAATTGATTAAAAAAGAAAAGGAGGGCCTGACGTGAAATGGGTCTATCCATGGCAGTCCCACACACCTAAACCCCCCCCCTCCCCCATAGCTGCCAGTAGCTCCTCACCAGACCCTGACTGGTTAGTAGTATAGACACAAACGTGATCTTGTGATAACTCGGCCTTCACCATTAGGGTGGCTGACGCCATGCAACGTTGTCATATTTGCTTTTAAAACTCTTCGCCTTCTGTAATTCAACTTTTAAATGAATCAAATCTAGATCTATGACTCTCTTTGCTGAATATTCATGATGATAATCAGTCTTGTGACAGCCAAACTGTTCTGTGGTATCTTCATGCAACTTCTCCTGGACCAAGTGGTCCATAACAGGAAGATAGTCTTATCTTAATGCCCTTTGCTCTGTACATAATTGCTAGACAGATGTATTTGCTATATGTGTGATTATGGTCCCCAGAGGAATGATGGTGACCTCAACTGATGTCTGACATCTTATCCTCAACCTAACCCAAAGCCTTTATTCATTTGAGTTCAATCAAGCATGATTCCTCCCCAGCCGACAGAGAGCAGCTCCAGCCACAGCCAACAGCGCCCATTACACAACTAAAACACCAGGAAATAGACACAAGCGCACCTGTTCATGTGCGTGCATCGGTGCACGAACAAGCTACTGGGTTTAGGGGTCAGGAGGTTTTGTGTCATTCCAAGTGAGGACAAAAATCAGACCATTTCCCAAGAGGCTTTTAAAAGGCTCCGGCCCTCCACCCGAGCCAGGGAGTCGGAGCGGCAGGGCTGGGTTTTTACACGATGTGACAGTCTGTTTCGCAGTGTGCTGCATTAAGTCGTGTTAAATATTTAGCTGCAATGCCTTGAAAACAGGCAAATTGGATGTTTAGAGTCCTCGGTGGATTTCCTCCGTCTTCTGCTTCCTGGTTCTCCTCCTAATAAACAAGCCGAGCTCCGTCACGGCATCTGCCACGTTCACTGGGGTTCATTAGCTCCACGGAAGCTTATATGCTGAAAAGTAATAAATGCTCCCAATTACACATTTGCAAGAATGTAAAGAGGCTGAGGTTGTAAATAAAAGTGGTCCAAAAAGTTATCTAATTATCTCCCAGACCAGATTCAAAACCAGATTGTCCCAATTAAATTAACGGAGCCTCTAGGGTGGCCCAGTTTGCCAAAGTCCAGTCTAAAAATACTCTAAAACACGAAACATACACTAAAAATACTGCTGTATCAGCAGGAATCACAAGCTGCTGCAATTACGAAGAAGAAGAAGAAGAAGAAGAAGAAGAAGAAGAAGCTCCAAATCCCAAAGAACCCAAAATATGATGAACTAATAAAAGATGATGTGTTATAGATGAAGCCACCCAGCAGTGTAAAGTCATTAAAATGAGCTCCTCCATCACCTGTTTAAAGTGGTGAACACATTAATGCATCAAAGATCATAATCCAATATATGAATTATTTTAAAAAGGGCTATTCTGCATGATGCATACTTCACTTTTGGTACTTGAGTATCATTTTGTATACTTGTAACAAGGTATTTGTATACTGTAGGATTGCTACTTTTACTTCAGTAAAACGTCCCCTGATACAAATTAATAAACAAGATTAAATCAAACCTGCAGAGGAGCCGGAGTCAGCTCCACGTGCTTCATGCACACATGTACACACACACACACACACACACACACACACACACACACACACATTTTGTGTTATTGTGAAACAATAAAACTTTTTCGGCTCTCAATAACAATAATATAAATGTTCCTTATTAATATGCGCGTTATGATCTCGGTGCATCCCTATAGACGACACATTTCCATATCCAAACTCTTGTTTTTCTATCCAGAATTACAAAATGGCAAAGTTTAGCTTGCGGCGGGGATTACAGTTTTTTTGGATTGCTTAAGCACGATTTTCGAAACAGGGCCCGTGTTTTCAAAACCCTACAGATCCTTTGCATAATTAAACACTCGTGTAAAAACTATACACTTGTTTAAAAACCACACTTTGTTACCATATGAAACACACACGTTTCACATTACTATACTCTGTTTGCACGAGTTACACTCTGCTGTGATAAACCTAAAACCCTTTTAGCACTTCTACTTCCCTATGATTAGAGTTGGCTACCATCAACAAAGTACAAATATAATGTAAATTCACCACAAACTACACAAGACCAATGTTGCAGACTGAAGAAACTCATTTATTTCTCAACACGCCCAAAATGTTGACATGGAGATTCATAATACTGTAACAAAATGTCACTTTACGTATTGTACTGTAAGTTCACTGTAAAAAACAAAACAAAACAAAAACTAGACATTGTCTCTTCGCCTAGCTGGATCTGGCCAGAGAATTTCATCAACATCGCAGGCAATGTTGTCATTAGCAAGACACCTTGGAAAGAAACGTCTTGAATGACGAATCCATCCTTGCATTGCTGCTACCTCCATCTGGTCCCAGGCCTCCTCCATGGCTTGGATGAGGGGTCCGGAGATCATATACCTTCCACCACCATGCCGAGAAAAACTCTTCTATAGGGTTGAGAAATGGAGAGTATGGTGGAAGATATAGGACGGTGAAATGTGGATGTTGCTGAAACCAGTTCTGAACCAGAGCCAAGCGGTGGAAAGACACACTGTCCCAGACAACAATGTATTGCATATGATCGATTTGATTTGCTGCTGTTATGTTGTGCAATTGGTCTAAGAATGTAAGTATGAGTGCTGTGTTGGAAGGGCCCATATGGGCATGGCGGTGGAGGACCCCATTCTGTGTAATGGCTGCACAGAGTGTTATATTACCCCCACGTTGCCCTGGGACATTGACTATAGCCCTGTGGCCAATGATGTTTCTTCCCGTCAGGTTGAACCCAGCCTCATCTACGTAAATGAACTCATGCTGGATCTCCTCTCCATCCATTTGTAAAACTCTCTGAAGAACAGTGTCAGGCAAAATTGTGTTCAGTGTAGATCTAGTATACATATTACAGTACAGTAAAAGATTATGAGACAGTATGCAAGATCACAATGCTTAGGTGAATAAATACCTCTGCATAATCATGCCGCAGTCGTTTCACCCTTTCGGAATTGCGCTCGAAAGGCACTCGATAAATTTGCTTCATTTGAATATGGTTTTTTATTAGGATGCGTGCCAGTGTTGATGTTGAGACCTGATGGATATTGTTGAAACTGACGTGGTTATTGACAATGTTAGCTTGGAGCTGATTGAGGGTTATAGCATTGTTGGCCAAAACCATGTTTACTATCTCCCTCTCTTTTTTTTGATATGATGATATTTTTACAATATCTATTTTCCAGTGGAAATGTTCTTATCACACTTGCCTCCATCTCTTCCTCTTTCATTGATTCCTCCTCTGTTGATTCCTCTTCCTCCCCTTCCTCCTCTTCCTCCTTGTCCTTGTCCTCCTCCTTCTCCTCCTCCTTGTCGTCCTCCTCCTTGTCCTTCTCCTCCACCTCGTCCTCCACCTCGTCCTCCACCTCGTCTTACTATTTCTCTGACTCTTTCCATTGTGCTTGAAGACCGATGAACTCACCTGCTGCTTTTTATAGTGCTTATACACCTGAATGGTGTGTCTACAATTAAGCAAACAAGTGTTTGCACACCTGATGACTGTGTTGAATCGATTGGTTGGAAGGTGCGGTAATTTGACAGTCAGTGCTTTGGTATTGCAAGGAAGTGACTTCATAATAGATTTTTGTGTGTAATGTATGTTAAGTGTGTTTAGTGTTTTGCAAATCACTGTGTGTAGAGTTTTGCAACAAGTGTGAGGTTGACAATGTGCTTATAGTTGTGCAAATATGGGCTGATGTTTTGCTTCTTGAGTGTAAGGTTTTGCTAATAGTGTACTACTTTTAATTTTAGTGTGTAAGCAATCCAAAAAAACTGTAAGATATATATATATATATATATATATATATATATATATATACACACACACACACACATGCATTACTTGATGGGGATTAAGGTGCATGGAGGACGGAGGAGAGGAGAGGCAGAGAGGTGGAGGCTGATAGAGACCACAGACGAAGAAAAGGGAGGGAAAAGAGAGAAAGATGGGAATGATTTTGGAAAGGGGAAGGGAGAAGGAAACAAGGAGAGAAAAAGGAGAGGAAAGTAGGAAACATCAGAGGAGACAAAAAACAGTGGAGAAGAACAGAAAAGAGAAAATAAGGAGAGAAGAGAAGAAGAAAAGGAGAAGAGTAGAAAAGGAAAGAAGAGGAAAAGCCAGGAGGAAACAAGAGAAAAGAGGAGAGCAAAGAATGAAAGGGAAAAAAGCTCACAGGAGCCAATAAACGGAGAGAAGAAGAAAAGGAAGCAAGGAGCATAATATAATAACATCATATAAAATAATGTTAGGTTAACCTTCAAACTCTCCTGAACCATAGAGGATTCTATAAGGATGTTACATGTGGCTGAACCCAAATGCAGACAACACAGAGACTAGATGATAGTTTAACAGGTTTATTCCAATGTCCAAAGTGGGGGACGCAACCGGGAAAAGCCAAGTCCAAACCCAATGGGAATCCGGGGTACAGGGTGTGTGGTACCGTGTCTCTGAGGATCCGTGTTGGGGGGGCAGACCTAACATAGTAACAGTAATAGTAATCATTCTTCTGCTACACAATGCTTTCACGTCCACAGGAAGACCATAGGACATCGCCTTGTCCAATGAGAGAGTCCCAGTTGTGATGTGAAAACCCATACTGTATGTGGACAGATGTGTGTCTCACATCTATTGGACACACACATCTGCAAAAAACACCCTCAGTCTAGAGTCCAGAAAATAGCGTTTCATATTTCAAATAATTAAAAAAACAAAATGCTAACGGTCAATGGTTAACTTGGTTTGCAGGATGCTAAGCTAGCCAGTGCTGTGTAGTTCGACTTTTAGCTGCTACTTGACCAACTACCTATCAGATCTGGGGTGGCCACAGGGGGGCCAATGAGCTTTCAGGGGTGGCCCTGGCCTCCCCAGGCCACCCCCCCAGAATGTTCTTTAATAAAACAATCATTTTTCACATGTGGTCCAACGTGGTTATAAAACACATCCTGCAAGCCGACAGCTGATTGGTCAAAACCATTTATTTTCATTTGAGTGTGATATGTAGCTCGGTACAGCTCACGGTGATTTGAGAACAGCAGATGACAACACAGAAACATCTGGTTGTAAAGCCGCAGGCTGCGATTCCGATCTCCAACCTTGATTTGTGTCATTCCACGTCCAGTTATTGATCATTTAAAGCCCCCCCCCTACGTCCAGTTACTTTCAGGGCGGGGTTCAGGTACTTGAGGACAAATCCTGATAGATTTGTGATGATTGGACCATAAATATGTGATTTATAGTAAAATGCGTGTAATGGTACTCAACTATCTTGCACTTGTAGCGCCCCCTAGTGGGGTATGTATATAGAACTGTCGGGGTATATCTGGGGCACTTATGTGAACATACCCTGGGAGTTTTGGGGGTTAGGGTACTAGTGGTGTATATAATAATAATAATAATAATAATAATAATAATAATTATAATAACTAAAACAGACAAACATAGAAGCTTCTACTGCTTTGCTGTTTAAACCCTAATGAAGGAGAGAAGAAACAAGGGGGGGAAAGACAAAGGAGGAAAGACAAGGAGATGAGAGGCAAGGAAGAAACAAGGAGATAAGGAAGCCAGAGAAAAGAGGGGAGAAAAAAGAAAGAAGAGTAGGAAGAAAGGAGAGAGGAGATGAGAAGAGGACAAACAAAGAAAAAGAGAAAAGGAACAACAAAGGTACCGAGAGCAGAGAAGGAGAAAGAAGGAGAGAAGCGGAGAAAACAATGTGAAAGGGGAGAAGAAGAGAGGAGGAAAAAAGGATGGGGGAATCGGAGAGGAAGAAAAGAAAGGAGGGGAGGAAATGAAAAGTGAAAAGGAGTGAAGGAATAGGAGAGCAACGATGGAGGGATGGAGAAAGAAATACAGTAATATGAAACAAAAAAAGGAGCGGTAACAGATGAGATGAAGGATGCAGAGGAAGAAAGAAGTGGAGAAAGAGGAGTGGAGGAGGAGTGGAGGAGGAGTGGAGGAGGAGTGGAGGAGGAGTGGAGGAGTCTCAGAAAGCGAGGGAGGGAAACTTTGTGAACTCCAAAATAAAAGTGTGAAGAGCGTCATGGAGAGGACATGACTCAGCTAATTATAACTCAACCAATCGGACTCCTCGATCGCAACAGCAGCAACAGCTCCCGAGACGCAGATGAAAGATAATATCACATTATTGATGTCCCCCACCAGGCCTAATCCACAGGGAATTATTTATTTGAATCTATTTTCAAGACCTTTTTAAACAGTTTTCCTACAGCGGGGTGGCTCGTTATATCATATAGCTCATATAGCTTTTAGCACTGATTAATGCAGGGCCCTATGGAATCTCTCTTATAGCTTTTTTCTTTTCTTTTTTTCATTTTGTGATTCCTTTGATGATTCTGTTTTCCAGTACCTAGGTAAGGACTACTAGCCAGTCAGAAGCAGAGTATGAGGGTCCTGACAGTACCTAGGTAAGGACTACTAGCCAGTCAGAAGCAGAGTATGAGGGTCCCTGACAGTACCTAGGTAAGGACTACTAGCCAGTCAGGAGCAGAGTATGAGGCCCTGACAGTACCTAGGTAAGGACTACTAGCCAGTCAGGAGCAGAGTATGAGGTCCTGACAGTACCTAGGTAAGGACTACTAGCCAGTCAGAAGCAGAGTATGAGGGTCCTGACAGTACCTAGGTAAGGACTACTAGCCAGTCAGGAGCAGAGTATGAGGGACCCTGACAGTACCTAGGTAAGGGACTACTAGCCAGTCAGGAGCAGAGTATGAGGGTCCCTGACAGTACCTAGGTAAGGACTACTAGCCAGTCAGAAGCAGAGTATGAGGGGCCTGACAGAGGGTCCTAGCCAGTCACCTAGGTAAGGACTACTAGGTAAGGCCAGTCAGGAGCAGAGTATGAGGGCCCTGACAGTACCTAGGTAAGGACTACTAGCCAGTCAGAAGCAGAGTATGAGGGTCCTGACAGTACCTAGGTAAGGACTACTAGCCAGTCAGGAGCAGAGTATGAGGGCCCTGACAGTACCTAGGTAAGGACTACTAGCCAGTCAGAAGCAGAGTATGAGGGCCCTGACAGTACCTAGGTAAGGACTACTAGCCAGTCAGAAGCAGAGTATGAGGGCCCTGACAGTACCTAGGTAAGGACTACTAGCCAGTCAGGAGCAGAGTATGAGGGTCCTGACAGTACCTAGGTAAGGACTACTAGCCAGTCAGAGCAGAGTATGAGGGTCCTGACAGTACCTAGGTAAGGACTACTAGCCAGTCAGGAGCAGAGTATGAGGGCCCTGACAGTACCTAGGTAAGGACTACTAGCCAGTCAGGAGCAGAGTATGAGGGTCCTGACAGTACCTAGGTAAGGACTACTAGCCAGTCAGGAGCAGAGTATGAGGGTCCCTGACAGTACCTAGGTAAGGACTACTAGCCAGTCAGAAGCAGAGTATGAGGGTCCTGACAGTACCTAGGTAAGGACTACTAGCCAGTCAGAAGCAGAGTATGAGGGCCCTGACAGTACCTAGGTAAGGACTACTAGCCAGTCAGAAGCAGAGTATGAGGGCCCTGACAGTACCTAGGTAAGGACTACTAGCCAGTCAGGAGCAGAGTATGAGGGCCCTGACAGTACCTAGGTAAGGACTACTAGCCAGTCAGAAGCAGAGTATGAGGGTCCTGACAGTACCTAGGTAAGGACTACTAGCCAGTCAGAAGCAGAGTATGAGGGTCCTGACAGTACCTAGGTAAGGACTACTAGCCAGTCAGAGCAGAGTATGAGGGCCCCTGACAGTACCTAGGTAAGGACTACTAGCCAGTCAGGAGCAGAGTATGAGGGGCCCTGACAGTACCTAGGTAAGGACTACTAGCCAGTCAGAAGCAGAGTATGAGGGTCCTGACAGTACCTAGGTAAGGACTACTAGCCAGTCAGGAGCAGAGTATGAGGGCCCTGACAGTACCTAGGTAAGGACTACTAGCCAGTCAGAAGCAGAGTATGAGGGTCCTGACAGTACCTAGGTAAGGACTACTAGCCAGTCAGGAGCAGAGTATGAGGGCCCTGACAGTACCTAGGTAAGGACTACTAGCCAGTCAGGAGCAGAGTATGAGGCCCTGACAGTACCTAGGTAAGGACTACTAGCCAGTCAGGAGCAGAGTATGAGGGCCCTGACAGTACCTAGGTAAGGACTACTAGCCAGTCAGAAGCAGAGTATGAGGGTCCTGACATTACCTAGGTAAGGACTACTAGCCAGTCAGGAGCAGAGTATGAGGGCCCTGACAGTACCTAGGTAAGGACTACTAGCCAGTCAGAAGCAGAGTATGAGGGTCCTGACAGTACCTAGGTAAGGACTACTAGCCAGTCAGAAGCAGAGTATGAGGGTCCTGACAGTACCTAGGTAAGGACTACTAGCCAGTCAGGAGCAGAGTATGAGGGCCCTGACAGTACCTAGGGTAAGGACTACTAGCCAGTCAGAAGCAGGAGTATGAGGGTCCTGACAGTACCTAGGTAAGGACTACTAGCCAGTCAGGAGCAGAGTATGAGGGCCCTGACAGTACCTAGGTAAGGACTACTAGCCAGTCAGAAGCAGAGTATGAGGGCCCTGACAGTACCTAGGTAAGGACTACTAGCCAGTCAGGAGCAGAGTATGAGGGTCCTGACAGTACCTAGGTAAGGACTACTAGCCAGTCAGGAGCAGAGTATGAGGGCCCTGACAGTACCTAGGTAAGGACTACTAGCCAGTCAGGAGCAGAGTATGAGGGTCCTGACAGTACCTAGGTAAGGACTACTAGCCAGTCAGGAGCAGAGTATGAGGGTCCTGACAGTACCTAGGTAAGGACTACTAGCCAGTCAGAAGCAGAGTATGAGGGCCCTGACAGTACCTAGGTAAGGACTACTAGCCAGTCAGAAGCAGAGTATGAGGGCCCTGACAGTACCTAGGTAAGGACTACTAGCCAGTCAGAAGCAGAGTATGAGGGCCCTGACAGTACCTAGGTAAGGACTACTAGCCAGTCAGAGCAGAGTATGAGGGCCCTGACAGTACCTAGGTAAGGACTACTAGCCAGTCAGAAGCAGAGTATGAGGGTCCTGACAGTACCTAGGTAAGGACTACTAGCCAGTCAGAAGCAGAGTATGAGGGTCCTGACAGTACCTAGGTAAGGACTACTAGCCAGTCAGGAGCAGAGTATGAGGGCCCTGACAGTACCTAGGTAAGGACTACTAGCCAGTCAGAAGCAGAGTATGAGGGCCCTGACAGTACCTAGGTAAGGACTACTAGCCAGTCAGGAGCAGAGTATGAGGGCCCTGACAGTACCTAGGTAAGGACTACTAGCCAGTCAGGAGCAGAGTATGAGGGTCCTGACAGTACCTAGGTAAGGACTACTAGCCAGTCAGGAGCAGAGTATGAGGGCCCTGACAGTACCTAGGTAAGGACTACTAGCCAGTCAGGAGCAGAGTATGAGGGCCCTGACAGTACCTAGGTAAGGACTACTAGCCAGTCAGAAGCAGAGTATGAGGTCCTGACAGTACCTAGGTAAGGACTACTAGCCAGTCAGGAGCAGAGTATGAGGGCCCTGACAGTACCTAGGTAAGGACTACTAGCCAGTCAGGAGCAGAGTATGAGGGTCCTGACAGTACCTAGGTAAGGACTACTAGCCAGTCAGGAGCAGAGTATGAGGGTCCTGACAGTACCTAGGTAAGGACTACTAGCCAGTCAGGAGCAGAGTATGAGGGCCCTGACAGTACCTAGGTAAGGACTACTAGCCAGTCAGAAGCAGAGTATGAGGGTCCTGACAGTACCTAGGTAAGGACTACTAGCCAGTCAGAAGCAGAGTATGAGGGCCCTGACAGTACCTAGGTAAGGGCTATATATTAGGGGATTTATGTTGTTTACTATATTGCACACTGTTACTTTAAAAAAACAAGACATTATATCAAAGAAAAGTTTTTATTTAGCTTTTCAAGTAGCGCATCAAACCCTCCCGTCCATCCCGGTCTTCTTCCCCTGCACCCTGTGACAGTGTCCCCACCGGGTCTGCTGTCCCAGATGCATCCCAGTCATTGTCTTAAGTCTCTCCATGACTCTCATAAAGATTATACGAAGCACAGCAGGTCAGAACCAGAGATTTCCCCCGTCGGACATCGAGCCCACCAGACGGTCTGCGGCGGCGATGTTTCAAAGCGTTAATGCTCTGAAACACAAACGGTACACAGCAGACATATTTTGGTGTGTAATCATGGTTGCTAAAGTTCATGTACTTTATATATAATATAATACACTTCAGTGCTTAAAACAGGTTCTTTTTCAGCCAAGGACCCCTCTCTCATGGGGGCTCGTGTACCCATAGGGGTACTTTGGAGTACTGCAGGGGGTACCTGGACTTTTTTCAAACGTCAAGTTAAAAGTAGCAGTCATACCTTACACCTTAGTAAGGATAAGAAGTATACACTATAGTAATGAGTGAATGAAGTGATTCATATTTGAAATGTAGCTTTTATGTGTAGATAGCTAGATAGCTAGATAGATAGCAGTGGGGGGGTAATCAGCTGAATTACATAATGAATTAATGATGACAGTGCTCTCAGCGTGTCATGGCCTTTTTTCTAAAGAGCTCAGCGCTGGATGTGCGCTGAGGCGTTCAGGCGCCTCCAGTAGCCTCATTACACCTGGACCAAAGAGTGAATTGTTCTCTGCGAGCTGTCAGGGTTTTCAGCTGATCTAATTCACACCTCCACACACACTCTTAATTACAGTCCACACTATCTCAGGTCTCCTGAAAAACACCCAGAGATCTTTCTGGTCTCAGTGCTGCACCACATTTGAAATTCAGACAAATACACTTTAATTAAATCAGGTGAACAGTACTTCCTGACGGAGTTAGATGAAGCAGTCAACACCACCCCGGGAAAAACAACAACAACAACAACAACATAGTTTAGTGGAAGTAGTTTAGCATATGTATAGTGTATTCTAGGAAAGATGATTAGGGCCAAATGTGAAACATTTATACGAGTTGTGAGTTTAAAGCTGTATTCCATAAGATGTGAGTTAGGTTGTTTTTAACAGGTGGGCTTCTGGGACTTCAACTCCCAGGGTTCCTTTCAAAAATCAACAGCGTTGACTGTAAGACGTCGTTAGCAGGGTAGGAAATTAGCACAGTACACGGGGCCCCAGGAGCACAGTGCCCTACAGCTGGGGAAGACGGGGCCCCAGGAGCACAGTGCCATACAGCTGGGGAAGACGGGGCCCCAGGAGCACAGTGCCATACAGCTGGGGAAGACGGGGCCCCAGGAGCACAGTGCCATACAGCTGGGGAAGACGGGGCCCCAGGAGCACAGTGCCATACAGCTGGGGAAGACGGGGCCCCAGGAGCACAGTGCCATACAGCTGGGGAAGACGGGGCCCCAGGAGCACAGTGCCATACAGCTGGGGAAGACGGGGCCCCAGGAGCACAGTGCCATACAGCTGGGGAAGACGGGGCCCCAGGAGCACAGTGCCATACAGCTGGGGAAGACGGGGCCCCAGGAGCACAGCCATGAACACACGCAGGCAGGGAGCTAACGTCCATGTTAGCATGGTTAGCCATGTAGCATTAGCTGCCCAAGAGTGGAGCCAGTGCACCCCCAGCCTGGTAACCTCTGCGCATGCCGCTGCTAGCCATTGTGGTGCCCAGCATAATTCCTTTATGATGCCTCCCCCACCCCTCAAGAAAATATACAATATATACAATACATATACTCAATACCAATAACACAATAGCAGCATCAACATTTAACACAGGAAAAAGGAAAATCTACTTTGTAAACACAGTACACAGAACAGCCGAAACATAAATATCCATATAGTATAGGGGATGTGCAAAATCTTTGTAAAAATGAATCAATCATCCATAAATACAAACTTAAAAGCATTAATATACAAGTAAGCAATCTTCTTCAATAATTCAAAGATTTAGAAGCAGAAAAGTCACACAATGTTACTTAACTTAGTAAACACACCATGAAGAACAGTTACAACACACACATTCAAGTATTGAGAAGTGAATATTATTATTAAAATAAAGCACAGATTTTCAAAACCAATCAAATCAAATAAGAAAAGCAGAAGTGCTTCAGATAACTCAATACCAAAAACATAATAGCAGCATCACAGAATAATACTTCAGAACAATAAAAAGAGTCTGCTGACTTATGTAGAAATTATGGAGAATAGTCCACACACACACACACACATTTGAAACTGCAAACTTATAGAATCATATCAGAATGAACACTCCTGCATTAACATCCAAACTAAATGGGACACAGGTGTCTGCAGTGTCACCTGCTGATGGACGAGGTTCTCTGCTGTGTCTCTGCTGGCTGAGGGGGGGTGATCAGGACTTGGTACTGGTCCGGAGTCTTGGGTTGATGTGTTGGATCTCGTGTGGGACTGTAGCCTACATTCTGCTGGGACAATCCTAAACATGGTCCTGGGTTTGTTATGCATTGCAAACGCCAGAATATGTCTTCTCAAATGACAATATGGTTTAGAAATTCAATAAACTCGCAACCGTGACGACAGCCATGCGCCCCGTCACAAGTAGCCAGCTCATGTTAGCATTATCTAGCTACTGCATGTGTGACTCCCAACAAAGATAGTAAAGAAGTGAGATGTCTCACTCTGGAGCTAAACCAGAGACCTAAACACACAGGGTGAAAACAGGATCTGCAGCCTACAACAAACATATGGTGTTTTTTGAAAATGAAACCATGTAAAACTATTTTGGTACAACCTCAAAATACAGTTATGAACCTGAAGATGAGCAGAATATGGCGCTTTAAGAAAATGAGCTGCAGGCCTTTGCTTCCCTCTGGTGGCAGACTGAGGTACTGCTCAAACAAACACAACACTTCATAATAATAACTTAATACTTTTAATGTCCACATGCATCTTTTTACAAGGCTGACACGTGCAGCATTCTAGAAATAATATTTATTTCTTCAAGATTACTACATTGCAAAATCCTGGCAGCAGGAGAGGAGGGACAAAGACAGGAAACGATCTACGATGGCTGAGGTCCAATTAGCTGCTTCAGTTTCACGGCCCTGGCATGGTGTACGCTGGCTCAGTCACGGCGTCCTGGGACTCATGATTATACTACAAATATACTACAAAGTCTGTGAAACTGCAGTTTTATAAGTAGGCCCTTTAACCCTCATGTTGTCCTATATCAATGTGCCTTTTATCAACCCCAAATAACATGATTGATTCCACATAAAGTACAAATCTCTACTTTCATTAATTTTGGGGCGTCTTATTCAATTTTATAGCATTGTAAAACAAATGGAAGTGTTTTTGAAATAGTATTGAGTAAAAGTTGACATATTCCAGTCTGTGATTATCATCAACATCCATTCCTTTAATTTTAGTCTCAATAATTCCTAATTTCTGCTTTTCTAACTCAAACATTAGGTATAATTTAATGTATTGACTATAAATCCCAAAAATAACTGTAAAACTAAAGTTAATAAGTTAGTGTAACGTAGTGTTGAAACATCCAAAAAGTGACATTGGAAAAAAGTGTCAAAAGTGTTGAAAAAGTTAAAAACAATGATAAAATGCCTCAATAAAGTTGTTGATTTTCATCAAACACCACTTCCTGTCTCACCTGCTTTATGCTGCGTATTAATATATACTGTATCTATATATTTGAGTTTTAAAGCTGTATGTCTTCAGTAGGAGCCAATGGGCTTAGATTCATATTTGCAGTTATTAGTTTGTAGGAAATGTAAAATCTGAATGAGCATCCTACATTTAATAGTCATAGTAAAGACTTACTCTATTTAAAATTTGACACACAAACACAAACACACACGCACACACACGCACACGCAAATAAAGCAATCCAGCGTCTGGGCTTTATCACAAAACAGGTTTAATTTAATATCTCTTTATTTTTTAAAATAATTAAACATTTGTATTTCTCCAACCCCTTTTTTATCTTTTTTTTCTTCAGTTTTTGAACCATATTATATCCGGGCCGTTCTAAAGCACACATTAATCCTGCGAGGGAGGGGGGGGAGGTTCACCGTCACACTCCCAACAGGGCAAAGTGGTCCGCCCCTGCCTTCCCTCTCTACACCCCCTCCCTCCATCTGACCCCTGCCTACCTGCCCCCACCCCCACCCTCTCCCTCCCCAACTAAAAAAAATATATCCAATGGTCAAAAGAAACTTCATCAAAATATTCAAAATGAGATAAAAACCAAGAGAAGAGGGAGGAGTGAGAGACAGAAAAAAAAGAAGAAAGACTAAAAGGGGGAAACACTATCATAAATACCAGGAAGTCTTGTTCCATAATACCTCTTTATATACTGGATACTCCTCTCCAGTTCCCTAGCAAAAACATAGGCTAAATTACTACAAGATACGAGATTATCAGTGTACTGCATTCAATAACAATGTACAGGGTCGTCTTTTGTTGTAATACTGTGAAGTCAACGGGGGGGGGGGGGTCTTTTCACAACAGGAGGAAGATTTTTGGCGCTCCTTTATTTTTTAACTAGTAAGTCCCCGTTATGGCCAGAGGGTACCAGTGCCAGACTGGTACCCGGGTACCAGGGGTCCGTTTCAGGAAGGAGGTTTACCAAAGTCTGGACTCTGAGTCGGTTTACCCTGAAAGGAAAATCTCAGAGTTTTTGGTTCCAGAACAGCTGATTCGAGTTGGTTGAATCAACTCGGAGTAGGTGGACTAGCTGGCGTTAGCTAGCGCTAGCTGACACTAGCAATTTCTAGTCAGCGACATATTTTGGGCTTCACTTAATAAACATAACCTGTAGTAGTACACAATCCTATGTGCATTGATTTGATTACAATGTGAGGAATTACTCTAAGTTACTTATGTCTTTTTCTTTCCATTTCTCTCTGTTAATTACCAGCGTCTGTACGGCATCAACAGGGGTCGCCATTGTTGTTTTTGTGTGTGTGTGTGTGTGTGTGTGTGTGTGTGTGTGTGTGTGTAACCGGGAGTACGAGTCCACCAGTAGTAAGTTACGGGTTTGACTGCCGCTCCAGGGCGCTTTCACGGATAAGCTTGTGAAAACCCGAGTTACCGGTTGCCTGAACGCAGAATCAAAGATAAGCATGTGCACAACCACAATGAAAAGGCTTTCGATTCACCATGGCAACCACCACACACACAAACTGGTGGGCGGAAATACTCATGCGCACATACAGCGGGTTTGAACATGTATGAAAAGCATCACAGCGGCTGCTGTAAAAGAGAGAGAATAAGTTTGGGAGAAAGTTCCAATATAGTGTGTATATCATATTTAATCAGAAGTATATTACTGGTGAAATGGTTTTGAACATATAAAGTCCGATGCCTACTACTCCCATTCTGAGGTTCCATGTTGATGATGGTAGTGATATGAGAACACACATGGATATGTAGGATACATAACTGAATGAGGAGATGAAAGAGTGCTGAGTCAGAGGGAGGAGACTGATACAGACTGAATGAATGAATGAATGAGGAGATGAAAGAGCGCGTTGGAGCAAACGGGCTGGAGTTACCATAGTAACTGACTCTAAGGTTAAGATACCTCTCTTTCTGAAACGGACCGGAGTCCCCCCCCAGATCTGATTAGCCTCCCCTTCTGTTTCCTTCATCTCAGGGTTAACTAACTCAGAGTTTTCACTAAAGCTGCTTCCTGAAACAGAACCCTGGTGTGGCAGGTAAGGAGGGAGGGAGGGGTCAAAGAACAAAAAAAAAAGATGGAGGGAAGGAGAAAAAAGAATCAAGTGAATGAGAAGTAGTCAGTTTCTGGAGGAGGAAGCAAAGGGAATGGAGTGCGTTTACATGCGGAGCGTTCTGGAGTCACCCGCTTTACATCGTGGTTCATAAGAAGCCGGATCCCAGCCCTGTGGGAGTCACCAGCAAGTTATCAACAGGACAAAAAAGGACAAAATAACTGATCTGACATGACCATGATGTGATCTCTTACAGGCAACAAGTGTTTGGTGTCCCCCCCCCCCAAAAAAACACCATTGAGCCAAGCAACAGCAAAACAGGAAGTGACGCTTGACTTTGAAGTATCCAAGGTGGTGTGATGCAGGCATGGAGCTGGGTGGAAGACTGGTGGTAGACCGTGTCATTAAATGAATAATTTCTACCCTGGAAACCCAGAGTCCTCAGGGACACAATGGGAACCAGCTCAGCTGGGCCAGAGTCAAGCTGCACCAATCACATTTGAGTAGCTGATGTGGGCGGGGCAAGAGGCGAGCTGCACCAATCACATCGATGTAGCTGGTGTGGGCGGGCCAGAGGCGAGCTGAACAAATGACGACAGTCTAATCTACCAGTTAGCTCCGCTGGTGGCTAAGCGTACGGGGCTCTGGATACGTTGCCCCGTGCGTTATTGTGATTGGTCGTAGTGTTATCCAGTTACGTGCAGTGAGATTTTCAAAAGCACGCTTGGTGCCCCCCTCCCTCGAGATGGGTGACTTTCATTACTCAAAGCCAGACCCTTAATCTTTCAGATCTGGGTCTGGATTTCCAGGCTAAATAATTTGTGCATTCAAAACAAAAAATCTATTTTGTTTTGCCATTGGTTATATCTGTAAATTAATTCATTGGTTAACATGTAAATGATCACAGCATATGTATTTTCCCCTCACGACAACTTTTTTGTGTGCTTTTCCGGGTCATTTTTGATACAACCACCAGATGGTACCAAAGTAAAGGTGGAAAAACTAATCCTACATAGAGGTATAAGAAACGTTGTGATTTCTAGTAAGCACTTATGCAGAACCCCTTGAGTGTATTTACATTCAGTAACGACCTCCATAGTAGTGTCCATTGTCAGTGGCGGAGGCCGCCTCCAGTGCAGTACTTTAACTTTATGGTTGTTTATTCGATCAGGTGCATCAGAGTTGCTTTTTTCTACAGCTAACGGAAACTGAACTTCACCTGCCGCTGCTAGGTCACGTTTAAGTGTTGAAACACATGGCAGCTTTTATTTTGAAGGAGCCACCGGAAATGCAACATCACTGAGGTTCTGCCAGTCGCTGCTTAAGGTGCGTTTGTGGTCAAAATTGTGTGATTTTAAACTTCTTTCGGTATTATGAGATGGTAAGATACGAATCTTACCATGTAAGATGTAGTTATGAGGATGAAAAAGATACTAAACTGAACAACAGAAATTAATATACTGATTATAAAAGATTTAATACCCGTACAATAAACTCTTTCATGAACACGCATGTAAACGCACTCAGGAGGATACAGTTGGTGTGTACAGAGGAAGTCACTGTTGTTGTTTTTAAAATGTGTTTTGTTCACCCCCCAACCTGTAGACATTTGGGCGGGACCAGGGAGGAACCTCGGGGGGGAGTGGGGAACCCATTATTAGTCCGGATGTCCCACACGGGGGCAGAAAAGATGCACCATTAGAGAAGGAGGAGAGAGTGAACCGAAAGATGGAGGCAACGAGAGGAAAAGAAAGAGGAGAACCAGGTAAATAAAAATGATACACGGGGACTGGACTGGAGAAGAAGAGTTCCAATCTTCTCTTTTTTTGTTTTCAAGAGTTTGTCTCACGTCGTACAGTCCATAAGTTGTTTTTTGTTAAATTCCCCCTCCCACACAAGTCATTTTCTCATTTTCTATTTTTTTCTTCCTTTTTTTATTTATTATTATTGTTTTGTTTTTCCGTTTGCAATAATATCAGCTTAAGGGGGGGAAAAAAAGAAAAAAATATTATTTACAGTGCTGTTGAAATAATGAAAACAGACGTGATGAATCTACTGTAAAGTAAGTCGCACAAACACAGGAGGAAAAAAAACATAAGAAAAAAAAACCCATTAAGAAACCAGCGGGGCCAGAGACGATGGCCTGTATCGGGGACTTCTCAGAGCTCTGGGCAGACATGGCTGATGTGGGGGGGGGGAGGGGGGAGTCAGGGTAAGGATGGAGGGGAAGGGGGAGTCACAGGGGGAGAGGAGGAGTGGGGGGGGCAGAGGGGAGCGTGGCGCTGTCTTCGTTAAGTTGGGATGATCCCGTCGCTCCTAAGGCCCCGCTTCAGCTCCAAGTCCCCCAGCTTCTTCCAGAGCTCCTCTCGCTCCTTCTCCTTCTTCTTCTCACTGGAACAACAAACAACATGGAGGACCAGGGTTTATTATGTTCCTGGTTTCAAACTTTGGAATCTCGGCATACATCTCTGACTTCTTCAGTGATTCCAATAGGTCTGGTGTGAAGCCTGCTGGCCACTACAAGACTATGAACAGACTACAGTCTGACCCCATCTCCCCGTCTAACGTTAAAGACTGTCATAAGATGTAAAGACCGGGGATCTTGCAAGGTCACATGGTCCAAAACTACAAGACTAGATTGGTTTGAAAGATTTAGCCAAGCTAGCTAGTTACCGCTAATGTTGGTTGGTAACTTCAAGGGAAAGTTTGCTGATGAAGGTCTCCAGTACCGGAGGTCTGTGTATCCGCTGACGTGCTGGATAAAAACTTAGCACCCTAAATTTAGCGCTTAGCACGGTGCCATAGCAACCATAAACACCACTGGCTCTAGCCGTTTGCTGTTTCATGTTTAGTAGTTCGGAATTTTGTTTATTAGTTTCATGAACTATATAAAAGTGTTTTATTTTTTTGCATGGTGAAGTAAAAACTCGTTATCATGAATGGTTCAGGAGAGTCCTGAACCCTCCATTAGTTACGCTGCTATAGGCCTAGACTGCTGGGGGACTTCCCATGATGCACCTCTCTCTTCCTCCTTCTCTCCATCTGTATGCAACTTCATTTCATTAATGCATGTTACTAACTCGACTTCTTCCCTTTCTCAGAGTCTTGTGCCCTCTCGCCCCTCCCCTCTCTCCTCCTATCGCTTCCTGCAGGTGGTTCTGGAACTGTGGAGTCTGGATCTGTGGTTGGAGTCACTTGCTGCCTCCATGTTCCTGCTCAACACCCTATGCTGCAATTCTCCATGTCTCTCTCTTTCTGTTTTTCTGTCTCTTCTCTGTCTCCTTCTGTCTTTCTCTCTTTCTCTCACCCCCAACTGGTCCCATGGTTCTGCTCGAGGTTTCTGCCTCTTAAAGGAAGTTTTTCCTTGCCTCTGTGGCCTAGTGCTTGCTCTTGGTGAGAACTGTTGGGTTTCTGTAAATAATATCACAGAGTACGATCTAGACCTGCTCTTTTATGAAAAGCGCAATGAGATAACTGTTGTTGTGATTTAGCGCTATATAAATAAAATTGAATTCAATTCAATTTCCACTTCCAAAATAACAGAAAACAAAAAATGGCATCTGCAAAAGTTTGGGGCCCCTGCAGAGTTTCTAGCATGTATCCCCCCTTTGGAAAGCTACCTGACAGTGTCATGGATTGCTCTCAATCATCGTCTGAAAAGACCAGGTGATGTCAATCTTAAGGTTTTAAATGCCCAGACTCATGGTTACCTGGTCCTCAGATCTCTGCAGGGTGAATCCAGACAGCTAGCTGGACTATCTGTCCAATCTGAGTTTTCTGTTGCGGACACTCCCCAAAGCGCTGTGTAGGAAAGTCTGGCAATGCGAGACTACCAGGAAAGTAACTGCATGTGTGCACGACAATGCGAGTGACATTGAGGCTGTGAGACCGCTACATGTTAACAGCTGTCTGCGGACACGGTGCGTCCAAAGTGGGTAAACTGGGACTCCGTTAACGCTTAGTAATCGAGTAACGAGGGTCAGATAACGTCAGAAAAAAGAGTACAGTACTTTACTACATGCATGAAAAAAAGCAATAAGTGTGGTTGAGATCAAGCCAGCTGTGCATCCTGTTTGAAGCTGACTTACCATCGTCTTAAATTGACATGAACAAAGTCTACAGTACAGTCATGCTAGCAGCTCTGTGAGGCTGACCTTAGACATAGCAGAGCTTGGAGCTAAATGCTAACATGCTGATGTTGAGCAGGTGTAATGGTTACCATGTTCACCGTCTTAGTGTAGTGTGTTGGGACAAAGCACACCTTAAGGCTAATGTCATTAGTTTTTCAGGTATTTGGTCAAAAAGAAATCATGTTTGACCTGATGATGCATCCTTTGGAAAAGTTAGAAGAATATAAATGTGTAGACCAATTTTACTAGCAATCCATCTAATAAATCTGGAAATATTTCACGCGAAATGAGAAATGGCAACCTCGTGGTGGGGCTATAGGAGAAGTCAGAGGATGTCCAAAGTTAGTAGGATTCCCCATCTGAGCACCACAAATGTCCGTGCAAAGGTCCATGGCAATCCACCCAGCACATGTTGACATATTTAGTCTGGATCAAAATGGCGCTCCAACTAACATGGCTGAAAATTATTTCTTTCTAAACTTTGGGGGCTCTGTGCCACTTTTCAGACTTGGCATAGAAGACTCCTGTGGGCTCCACAGTAGGATTTACAGATTTTTAAACTGGCACACTGAATTATGTCTCATGAGTTTTAATATTTGAATGAGTAATAGGGGGAATAAAGTGGCTTTGGTGCATCCCTACTACTCAGACACATCAGTGCACTTTGAATCCTAATTGGCCAATAAACACCAAACTTTACTATTATGTAGTCAAGATGTTCCCAGTGAGTGAGTCTGTAAGATATTAACTTCACTACTCATCATATTTCTAGTGCTGTTACTAAAGCTGTCACTGCTCTCCCAGCTGTCTGGAGAGTGTGAATCTGGTAACACTGCTGTGTGTGTGGGGCAGCTTCTCACCGCTGGCGGTCTGACTTGTAAGTGGCTGTGAGTTCATCAAATAAGGTACTGTTCATCTCCATGAAGGCCTTCAGTACGTTGTACACCAGCGCCACGATGGCCCTGCGAGGAGGGAGCACACAGAGGGATCACAGTTCAACATCCAGCTTTACAGCGCCTAGAAACCTTTACAGTTTTAGTCCATTTATAGAGCAACTTGCAGGGTTTCATTTCTCTCATTCTTCTATTTATATATTTATTTTGGTTGTTCAAATCCAGCCTGGTCATCAAGTCCACACTTTTTCTACGTTGTTGGTCTCAATGCATGTGTCAATCTTATGCAGATGGAGACACGGGACGTCCCACCCCTCACACAACAACTCCATGTGTGGCTGCTGGCTGTTGTGTCTCCTCATCCTTGCCTGTTTCCCTAGTTCCCTCAGAGTTAGAAGTAGGGCCGGGTGCCAAGACCCGGGGCTTACACAGTCTGTAATCAGACTATGAACATGTGTTTCCGACCTTATCAGTTGGTGTCCATATTTATTGTTGTTAGACTTGACCTGGCGCTCCCTTGTGTGCTTCCTTATCACGTGTCCAGTTTCTCCACTCTGAGGCTTGGAAAAATGATTTAGATTTAGATGCCAATCTAAAAGTGTATTCTTTAAAAACAGTGTTAATCGTTTTTTAAGATCCAGATTTTCCCCAAACAACTAGAGTTGGAAACATGGACACAGGAAGCCAGGTTGCTGCAGCATTCCCTTTATTAGAATGATAAATGGCCAATTTATAATAGAAGTGTAAATGATCCTGGCCATTCAGATAAAAATAAAACCCACACACCTTTGGTGGTACTTTCTCTCAGTGTCCCTAATTCTTACTGGCTTCAGGTGTGAGAGGAACAGGTCTTTTTTTAATATTTAAATTTCATTTTATTGATCCTCAGTGCGGGAATTACAATTTAAAACATTATTATCAAACCACAACTGTCTCTCACATCCCATTTCTTTAAATGAATACTGGGATTTGAACCATGTACACAGTTTCAAGTAGATCTATTTTTAAAGACTTTTGCTTTGTGTTTACAGTAAACAGTGTTGTGATCTTCGTGCGGACTTGAGGCTGAAACACAACACTTGAGAAAAACCGGAAAAACCGAGAAGAGCTGCTGATAATGTTGCTGATCAGCAGAAAGCCACAGACACCACATGAGTTAGTGTGGGAACATAAAAGCATGGGGGAAGAGTTTATCTTAACGTCACTCACGGGTTCCAGTGCTCTTTGGAGATCCTGTAGAGGCTGGCGAACATGATGGGCAGGATGACGCTGGAGTTCTCCTCGATCAGACTCATGATGTACTCGTTGTTCCAGTAGTACAGAGCTCGCTCTGCAACCTGGGACAAAGGAGACCAACACGGCAATCAACACCAACTCAGCTGTGTCTCTGCACAAATCCAGAATCCTGTTTTTAACTCACATGTTCCCCTTCAATTTCAGAATATCTTTTTTATATGCAGTAGCGTGTGATCCTCTTGAACCAGAACTGTATATAAGACGATTGTGATTGGTTTAAAGAAATGCTGTGTGGACGAGCCAGACCCCCCTCGGCAGCGCTGTGCAGGAAGGTCTGGGAAAGCGAGACCAGCCGCTCACTGACCTGGAAATGCGGGCTGGAGACACATCTGGAGATCTGTTTGAAGAGCGGCTCCTGGATCTTGACAAACTGTGTTGGTTCGATGACGTCCAGGATCTCCTCCAGCTCGCCTAGAAACATTACCTGCACCGCACCACAGGAGGAAAACCTTAGTACCAACACACACACATCAGAGCTTACACACAGTTCAGGCTCAAAGAAATGCGCCTCACCTCTTTTTGACTGCAGGTTTTTGGCCAAAACTTCAGTAAGCCTCTGATGACCTGAGGATGAGGAAGAGACACATACCGATTCCTTAATGGGGGTTTTTCTCTCCAATTATTTGTTTTCACTTCAACTCCTCCTTTCACCTCAGTGAGGCGCTGTCTGCCCCCTTTCTGATCCACCTGCACCCCCAATAATCAGCTGGAGTGACAACAGTGTAGCAGGCAAAGTTACTGTGGCAGTAATTGATTAATCAACTTTGGCTGGCAAAGAAACGTCTGGAGTTGGAGTTGAAAATAATTGATTCTGTGTTACGACTATTAACATTAGTAGTAGAGTCAAACAGCTGCTGCCTCTTCCTGTTGGATTAGTGGATACTTACTGGTTCTGTTAATGTTGGGTCTTTCTCTAGGAACTGTACAATGCAATACGCCAACTGCAGGGAGAGGAGCAACATGTTAGAACACACTTTAGCCCTTTAGCTTAGCTTACAACAGCAACTCAGATACACCACAACTTATGGCAGTATGACATACGTAAAAACTCCTGCACCTGATTTTGCATTTATTGGCTGAGCAGAAACTCAAATGCCACAATGCTTTAGTTTTCCTATTATATATGGAATATTTCCAGCGCTCTACCTTGCTGTCAAACAGCCCTTTACGACAGGGGACTGAAGCAGTTATCTGTGCTCTCATCTTTTGTGACTTTGGTATTTTAAATGTTATTTCACCAAAGTCACACAATAACACTAATCAACTAACTGATGGAGGCAGCGTTACTCCAGCAACTTCTGTGTTCTGTTTTGGTTAAAAGGAGGCTGGTGGCTTTGAAGAGAGTAGAGATAAGGGCTTCAGTCCCCCGTCGTAAAGGGACTGTCTGACAGCAATGTAGGGCGGTGGAAATCTTCTAAATATATCTAAAATGCGTTAAGCTGCTCCCCTCGTCCACAGCAGGACATTGCGTAGCTTCTGTGTTGGTACTCCGGCCAGCGTGTCCAAACTCCAAATCTATAGGAAGTTTCAGTAGTTTTGTGGCCACTGTGTGAGAAATACTAGGATAGTCACCAGGAAGAAGAAACTTTACACACAAAAAACACATATTTTACCTGTGCGTGGAAGAGGGACAGACTCCTGACAGTGTGGAGGGGGATCAACACTTTGACCAGAAACTGTTTATGCTCCGCTTTCAGCGGCAAAGCGAAACCATTGATTATACTAGGGGGGGGGGGAAGAGAGAGAGAGAGAGAGAGAGAGAGAGAGAGAGAGAGAGAGAGAGAATATAAACATAAATTCAACATGAACACATGAAAGAGTTTCATTGTGACCCTGTGAAAGCAAGTGGAAGATCAATGAGCAGCTGACAGAAAGAAGAGTGTTTCTACGGCCGATGGAGGCTGCAGGAGAAATAAAGAGCTCACCTCCAGGGACCCAGAGAACAGATGTGACGCCTCTTTAAAACTCCACAACGACAAAATAACAACCACAGTCCTGCTCGAGGGTTCGTCTACATTCTGATTCACTGGATTGTTTCAAAAAGAGCATTTGACATATGGACAAGCTAAACACCTGGATGAACCAGTTTTTTTTGGGTGTAAATGTGCGTTTTGGTTTTATGTTTTTGCCAGAACTGATTAGTTTGTTATTTTGGCTCGGTCTCTCTGTGACCTTACATTTCCATTTCCATATTTGGCACCAAAATAATAAATAGAATAAGACTTAGAAACAACTCTTCATATTCTGTTATCTGGTTTTGTGTCAATCTGTGCTCCTGAAACAGAGCTACAGTGTGTCGACCCTTCGTAATAATAATAATAATATCTAATAATATAATTATAATCCATAAACATAACTGCCTCGGCCAATCAATCAAAGCTGCTGGAATTAGAAAAGTGAGTCACGCTTACATGAACGGAAACATTCATTATCAGAACTATCATTGGTTAATCTTCATCTGATTGACCGGGTGTTGTTCGGCTTCCTTCTGAACGACCTTAGTGTAGCTTCCAAGCTTGTTGAGGGCAACAGTTGCCCTCGACAACCAGATTTTTACAAATTTACACAAGAGCTAGAACACAATAAAAAAAGATGGCTTAAAAAGATTAAAAAGATGGCTGGGCCAACATGATTCATTTATTTCTTATCTACAAGTCAAACTCGGATATGGCTCCTTAAAAAAATCGGTACATTTTAACGCTCAGCTTTGAAGTTTTCATCATTTCTTATCAATCTCATGGAGGTTGCTCAGGCTAAAAGCATCTGCTAACCCAGGAGAGGGTAACCGTGTGTCTGCACATACCTCCCCAGGATCTCCAGCAACTCAGCCACCCCGTTGAAGTGCTCCGTCTCATAAACAAAACTGCAGAGCAGACAGAGAGGGAGGCGCAGAAAAGAAGGGACCAAAGAGAGGAGACAGAAAGGACACAAATCAGCAAAGATGACAAAACCAGAATGAAGACTATAAACGGTCTATATTCTATTGGACTCCCCCCAGATAGTTTAGAATTGTTGCAAATGTAAGACAGAGGACGGCCAATTACTTCATGTTAGTAATGGGCAATATAAGTGGTACTAAATAGGCCTCAATGGAGATTTTGCATGTTGATGATGCAATCTACCCGCGCAATTTAGAGCCGCAAGCTGCAAAGCATCCTTGTCATCTTGTTAATGGCAGAAAGTTTATACTTGGAACATTTTTTTAGTTGACCTATATGTGCCTTATACAACAAGTATCTTCTTTATTCATAACCAATTATTTAGCTTTCATTTTGCACTCAATTATGTTTTCATTTGAATGAACTTAAACTAAGTGTAGTGCCTTTCAGAATGGTTGGCACTAAAACAATGAAACCCAATACTTTAAGCTTTTCCTTTGTCTCTAAAACTAGTGTACTTGAATTGTATTTATCTGCAACATTATCTTGTATAACTGCAGTTTTGCACAATAAATGTTCTCCAAATTTCTTTCTCTTGAAAAAAATACATTTAGCAGTTTGGCTTCCCTTCGGGTCTATGTAACTTGGTCTGAAATGGTTCCATTATGATTTATATATCGTGATACAGAAGATGCTGTTGCCAAAAGCCTCACCAAGCCACCGGGCCAGATGGCCTGAAAGCCCGCTTACTTAAAGAGTGTGCCCCACAATTAAAAGGTGTTTTTAGTTTACTTTTTAACTCCTCCTAGTTGCAGGTGTACCCACGTCTTGGAAATAATCTTTAATAAGGCCCATACCAGAGACGCCTGGTGTATGTAAGCCTGAAGATTTCCGACCCATAGCTATCACCTCCATATTGTGTAAAACAATGGAGAGAGTTCTGGTAGATCTCCTGACCTCTCAATATAGAAGAGACAGAGGGACTGATGATGCTGTGCGGGTCCTTCTAGACTCTATTTCAAAACAGCTGGCACCTGACAGGCACGCTACAGTCCTCTTCGTAGACTATTGCAGCTTTTAATTCTACAAAGCTACACATTCTCCTGCAAAGACTAGCCAACATTAACATAGATAAGGGCCTGATTCTGTCCTGTTGAGGGTATGTGTACGTTGCATTTTGTCAGGACTGCACACCATCAGTACAGGCTGTCCACAAAGCAGCGTTCATTCCCCTTTGCTTTTCTCTCTATTCACAAATGAGTTCTCTATAAATAATAGCACCTTTAAAATGATCAAATACGCTAACAACATGGCCTTAGTAGGCCTTTTACAAAAACCTGACCCCCTTGGCAAGGCCTCCTATCTAGCACACATAAAGGCCCTTGAAGCATGGTGCAATGATAGCGAGCTAGAGATCAATGTGGCAAAGATGAACAAGTTATTCTTTTGCAAACAAGACGCTATCTGAGTTTTTCAGATAACACAGACTTTATTTTTAAGAAACGCCTCAGTGTCCTCAGAAGACTGAGCTGTCTGGGCATCAGTGCTCAGATTACTGAGCTAGTATACACCACACACACTCAAAGTGTTTTAACCTTTCTGCTTGCTTTGGCCATTAAAGCTTAACAGGATAGTGTCAATGGCAGCAAAATAGTGGGAGAACCCCAAAACATCTGACCCCAATAAACACTGACAGAATGCTGCCCCCGCGACCCGATACCGGATAAGCGGATGAAGGATGGATGGATGGATGGATGGAGAATGAGGAAGAAAGCTAGGGAAATCACTGCAGATAGGACACCCCCTCTTTCTAGCCAGTTTGAGCTCCTGACAATCAAACTGAGCTGCTATTTTAATGAATTAAAGCATATGTATTCTTTTTTATAATGATATTTTTTATTTCATCTTTTTATACATTACTATGATTGAGATGTTGTCTGTATGTTTATCTGTCTTAGGTCTGGTGGGCCAAAGAAAAATGTCCACCCTGATGGACAATAAAGATTTATTCTATTCTATATATCGTTATTGCAAGAGGCTGCAATGAACATGGTGAATCGAGATGGCGATTCTATAACGGTTATATATATATATATACGTATATGGGCGCCCGCTCTACCAGGTGAGCTACTCAGGCACCCAGACAGATTTTTTAAGGGCGAGTAGACTTGTGAGATGGATAGGGTGGCGGCGTTTGGATGTCTAGACTAGAAAATTGGGAAAGTACGTGAGCTTTCTGGAGGGCTCCTGAGAAGCTTTGCTTTGGGGGAGATGTGTACTGTGTGATGGGCTTATGGTGTTGTCATGGTCTAGAATATTGTAGTTACTGTGTCAACTTTTATTGTTTTTGTCTGGGTGGGTGGTGATGATGGAATAGGAGGGAGGAGGGGTCTTCTACGTGGTTAAGAAAAGAAAAGAATTCCCATGAATCCCAGTAAAAAACTAATAGTCTAATAGAAGTAATAATTCAATTCAAGTCCCAGCAAAGGACTAAATCAACTCGAGTCAAGCCAATTAAAACGCATGGTGCAAAGACTCCTGTGGTTCTTAAAGTGAAAACTAATTACCGACGTGTGATAGAGAGGAACACAAACTGACAGACGTTTCCACACATTTGAAGAACTAAAGCCACTCACCGTAGAAAAATATTATTGATCTGTTTTCGTATAAAAGCCCTCAGACCCAGGAATTTGCCGTAGATTCTATGCAAGACTGTCTTCAGGTAGTCTCTCTCCCGAGGATCCTCGCTGTCGAACAACTCCAAGAGCTGGACGGAGAGAAGGAAAATCAGAATCAGAGAGAAGGATGACATATATACATTGAGGAAAAAGGACAAGAGAGAGGAAAACAGGGAGAAAGAAAAAAAACATGAAGAAACAAGTGAGCTAGATAGATAGAGGACTTAAAGCTTTACGGACTCAGCGACTCACCTGTAGGACAAACTTCTGGTCTATGTACTTTTTGGCAATGCTGGGCTGGAACTCCTGACTCTCCAAGAACCGGATGAAGAACTCGTATACCAACTGGAAAGAGGAGGAGGAGAAGAAGATAAGGATGGCCGTGGGAGGGACAGAGGGAGCACGGTAAGAGAGTTGTTAATGTTAAAAAAAAAAAATACACTAAAATGTCTAGAGTCAAACTCCCTGCTGTACAGCAACAAACTGATCAAGAAATACCAGTACTAGACCTGGACCCAGAACAAAACCCGAAAGACCACCAGGTTGTTAAAGGCAAAATATGTGTCAAACCGTTGTGAAATATTGTGGTGCTGCAGAGACAAATCCTACCCTACAGACTATATGGTACTGTTTGGTACAGATCCTCGCAAAAGTCACACAATAATCATAGAAATTGTATTCATTTAAATATTTTCCAATGAAAACGAGAATAATTACACATACAAAAATGATCCTTCCCTTCCATATTGTCAATCATGTTGCAATAAGTCAAAACAGGTAGACAGTTGCCTCGTACCTAATACACTTTCTTTGCGGCAGTGTTTACCTGTAAGTGTGGCCAGGAGGCCTCGAGCGTGGGCTCGTCTTCCTCTGGGTCAAACTCGTTACTGTCGCTGGGCGGAAGGGTCCGGAATATGTTGTGAGACACCTGGAACAAAAGCACAAAAAGGAAATGTGTATCAGCTCTAACGACTGGTTACAGGTGAGAACTTTGTGTGCGAGGTTCTGCAAATGTCCCAACGTCCTAAAACAGGACTTATAACTCATATACAATAACAGCACTAGCTGCGTGTTAGCTTTCAAGGCGTCAGGTGCTCTGTAGCATCCACATTGCAATGTGAATTTTGGCCTGACTTTATATTTCAGTATCGGCTGTGTGTGTGGGTGGGTGTGTGTGTGTGTGTGCTGCCTGTGTTCATTCGCTACAAGCAGACAAAACACCCACTGAACAGACATTAGCAACATGCACACAGACTCCACTTCCTCTCAGTTTCCCTCCTTGTTTTTTTAAAGCCGATTTGTCACAGAGCCTGAAAAGATTTTCAATTTGCGTGGATGCATCTTCTCCTCAGTTGTCATGTTCAGTTGGCATCTACTCACATCTTTTCATTGGCTTTGTATTCAATCGAGACGCCACTAAAATCTGCTTTGTGTCCCTGCAGGACGTCACACCTGACCAGGTTTTCTGTGGCTGTTTTCTCCTGATGTCAGAACTTGACTCAACACACAAAGGACAGAAATATTCACCTCACTAAAATCGGTTCACTTTTTAAGAGATTGTTTCCAATAAAACCCTGCTTTGTTTATAGTGTATTCTATTCATGCTTTTATTTTGATACAAAAGAGGCAGATTGAAAACAATCTGCATGCGTACTAAGTCATTTATTACAATACTGCCTCAAAAAGATAGTTATGTTGACATATTTACAGTAAAACAGTTAGATAAAAAAAACAACCCGATTAAAGGGACATTACTTTGAAACGGCTGTGTTCAGTTTTCCTTTCTGCCGGGACACTCTCGTGTGTGTGTGTGTGTGTGTGTGTGTGTGTGTGTGTCGTGCTTGTCAGGGTCATGAGACAGTGATGGTGGAAATGGGTCAGGACATGAGTACACATTTTTGAGTGCAGGGGGGTTAGAGACCTGCAGGAGTAAGTGAGTAGGACTTTTATATGCAGGCACTGAACAGCTGCAAAAGAATAAAACCAGCTTGGAATGCAACTTCTTGAGATGTAGGCATGTGAGTGCATGTTTGTGAGCACGAACAAGACAGAATTTGTCCAACAATTAAAGGTATGTTTCCACTCCACAAATTTGAATTCTGAGCTCCAATTTCATCATCTTTAGGCCTAAAATATTTATTCAAATGAGACAGAGGTCCAAGTTCTTTCCTCAGAGTTCTGACACCTCTGGTAAGAGGTTGCAAGTGGATGTGTTTTTATATTTTAAAGGGGTCACAAGCTAGAAAGGTTGGGAAATGAATAATGTTGGTGTCTGTACCACAACTTTTGAAAGGTAACCTGGTCTTATTGAGACATTGTTGGCTCCCTGTCTAAAGACCTCCAGCGTGTGTTTGTCCATTGTCAGGCTTTCACCAAGTCAAATTCAAGACTGTTGAAGACCATCATAAATTAAATTTAAGACATATATAACGACATCAAACACATAGTCCGATGTCGACCTTCCATTTCCGGGATTCTCTCGTCAGTGCCGGAAAATCCGCAGTGTGTTGTTATTTTTGGCCAGATTTCTGTTCCCGTCCTCTGTCTTTGTGTTGGCGTTCTAACTCTGTCTTTGTCTGTTACCTGGTCCTCTGATTCTAGGGTAAATCCAGACAGCTAGCTAGACTATCTGTCCAATCTGAGGACTCTGGTTACCTGGTCCTCTGATCTCTGCAGGGTAAATCCAGACAGCTAGCTAGACTATCTGTCCAATCAGCGTTTTCTTATTATTACATGTCATTTAGCTGATTCTTTGCAATAAAAGTTGAATGTTGGTCTCATTTTTAGTCGTAATACAGTGAATTACACTGGCGACAGAGAGAACTACAAAACCCCAGAATTAATAAACATTCGGAAGCACTTTTCTTTCAATGAGCATAAGAGGAAGCGTTAGATCTTTAAGACCCAGCAGAAACCCTGATTGTGTATGCAGAATGCCCGCGGTGCTCCATCCTCACCATTTTTACGACCTCAGGGTAGGCCTGCTCAGTCAGGTAGCCCCGGCTGACCGTCACGTAGTCCACCAGCTCGTTGAGCGTGGAGCGCTTGTACTCCTTCATCTTGAGGTCTGACAGCGTGTCCATGAAGTCAAAGACAGTACAGCACTGCTGCAGCTTCTTCAGGAACAGCTCCGGCTGCTCCGGCGCTGGCACGTCTGGACGCACAAACAGAGAGAAAGTCAGTTCAGTTGGTGCAGAAATACATGTGATGTTTCTGACTCCCGCAGAGGTCAGGGAGCTGCAACACTGAAAACAAAATCAAAGAGTTGGCTAGTGGAAGGAGAGAGAGAGAGAGAGAGAGAGAGAGAGAGAGAGAGAGAGAGAGAGAGAGAGAGAGAGAGAGCTTTACTAAAGGGAAATATAAACTTTCTAGAGCTGAAATATTTAGTCAGGTTAGTCTGCGGTAGGGCTGCACAACTAATACGCATGTTTAGAAGCCAATAATGACTGTATATACAGGAAGGTATGGATACGTATGGATTTGACGTGAGTGTTTCGGTATGGATGTACAGGCAGAACACGTCGACAGGTGTCTTTTGTGATCCCACAGTAAGAGACATGGCGAAGGGTCGCACAGAGTTCAGACCTGCAGGGAGACGCACAGCGCTCTTCCCTGATCGCGAGGCCTGATGTTCCCGTCCCTGCAGGACCGGGCCACTATTACATAAGAGATAAGCTGCTGTGTGTGTGTGTGTGTGTGTGTGTGTGTGTCTAAAGCGTGCTCCCAAATGACACTTCTAAGCGCTTGTTTGTCATTTGGCATTCAGCTGCACTTCATGTTGACTCACAAGCAACACATGAATGACTGAGAAACTTTTCGAGTAACGTTGAAATGAATTGTTCACCTTTCAACAACATGCAGAGTGATAAGCTGATTACTTTTGGGCTCCAGAAATCTATTTCTAATATTATTTCTTAATGTTATTACTGGAGGAAATAGTTGGTAGATCAATGGATAATGAAAATAAATGTTAGCCGTTTCTCATTCCTACTCTTTATTATTCCTTTGGTGGTTTTATTAGATGTTCAAACCATTTAGACAGTAAGAATGCTGCATGTTTGCTGACCCCCCCAGATGTGGGACTACATTTACAGAGCTGTGATTTGTTGCTGTTGTAGCTCTTGTGCAGGTCAGACTAACAGAGGTGAGCTGGTCAAAAACATCTTCTAGAAGTCACCAAAAAGCCCAAAGACCTGGCTTGTTGTTGGAGAAAGAAATGTTTAATATTAAGAATTCATAAAGGTTCATTTTGTTGCATCATCGGGGGGGCAGCCAGCTAACAGATCAAGTAGACGCCTATGGGCGCCCGGAGAGCTCAGTTGGTAGAGTGGGCGCCATATATAGAGGTTTACTTCTTGACGCAGCGGGCCAGGGTTCAACTCCGACCTGCGGCCCTTTGCTGCATGTCATCCCCCCCCCCCCTTCATTTCTTCAGCTGTCCTGTCAATAAAGGCCACAAAAAAGAATCTTTAAAAAAAAAAAACTGGAGAGATGCCATACCATACCACAAAAATGAAATGGCGCTGAAACCATGGAACTGATGCACCTGTAAGAGCTACAACACAATAGACTAATTTTGTAATTTTAGACTTTTTAAGACCCTGCCGTTACCCTGTTTTAAAGGTTTTGAGGGTCAGTAGGGGCCCGGCATGCATCAGTCTTTTGTTCCTAGATCAAATTGAATAAAGGGTTAAACCCTTGAAATCCTCTTCCTGACTTTCAAACAGAAAGTGCAGCTTCCTGTCCCGGGAAACGGCCTCGACAGAGCTCACCGAGTGCATTTAAAGTGATCACTGTGAACATGTCTTGATCCAAATGCCACCAGCTACTCACGACCTGCTGGCCTCCTGCTTCAGCTCACTGAGGCCCAAACAAACCCAGAGCTCCAACTGCCTGGCAGGAGTCCGGGCTCTGCAGCCTTTAACCCCCCCCTCCACAAACTCAGTGGGAAGGAAGAACCAAGAGCTCAGTGCTCGCTCCCACAACACCTACGTATCAGAGCATGCAATCCTGCGTTGACTAGGGCTAAACGATGAATCGGTTTCAAATCTAAATCGCGATATGAAAGAATGTGATTAGACAGCAGTTAATCAAATCTGAATATTTAGTTATATGTTTGGCATTACATTTGGGTTAACACTTATTGTTCCTCTTTTTATTATTAGTTTTTGCTATTTTTTTTAATAAGATAAATGCTGGAATGTTACATATCACAGATTTTCAACTTTCAATGGATAATTACTTTATTTAACATGATATGTACGGTATATGTGGATTCTACTATTGAATGGAGGCATATCAGAAATTTCAGATTACAGTAAAGTACTGATATTGTTTATTGGAATTGTTTTGTTATTAGTATAACTTTGGCTTTTGTGATAAATGTCCCATGCTTATTAAAAGACTTATTGCTGGCAGTTCATATCCATGTTCTCATCCTTGCATTAAGAACATAGAGCGGTTTTGACGGTGTCTCATGTTATAATGCTCCATGTTTTATCTGTTACACAGGGAATATTGAACTCTACCTAAACTTAAAAAAAAAAAAAAAAAAAAAAAAAAAAAAAAAAAAAAATCGCTAATCAAAACCCCCTACTTTTGACTTTTAGCAACATTTTCATTTCAAACCGACATCTTACATCGTATGCGACCAGGATGGAAAAAAATCTACAATCTGTGGTGGACAGCACATCACGGTTAACCAGCCAACAAGATCAAAGAAATTCCTCTTTGGCCAGCATGTGATATGATCACTCAGTGCTCCAAATACCTAAAACAAGTGCTGGCCAGAATATTAAGGTGGCTGCAAAGTCTGCATGACCTGAGCAAGACATTCAGCCATGCTCAGTCTTTTTAGGTTGCCCTGGATAAGAGAATCCAAAATTCTGTGAATAATAAGAATAAAGAGTAAAAGCTCAGCCCTACACAGCAGACAGACACAGTTAGAGACTAGCTGCTGAAAAAAGTGAAACATCTAGCTGGTGTGAGCCAGATTTCTTCAAAAGTTCTAACTTTGAAAGACTGCGCGGGCCAGTGGTGGTCATGTATCAGTCAGGGTAAAAAAAACTTGGCTGGCTCACATGAATGATAAAATCTTTAGGAAAACATTGTGACGATCTGACCATTTGAAGAGAAAGTGTAGTTTCCTGTCCTGCGAAACCAACCTCGACACAGTGCATCTAAAGTGGAATGTAATGGATATACAAATGTAAAATGTACACGTCATAGAACTATACAACAAGATTTCACTTCCAAGTATGCAAATCTGTAGGGCGGTGCAAAGGGGTCAGGGGACACTGGAATAGTCTCTGAATAATAATATTTCCATAGTCCTTTCTATTGTGGTGCAGTGAATATGTGCAGGCTTGTTTTGTGCGTTGTCTACAGTGCATGTGTGCAGGTCCCTGGGAGTGACTACACTACTTTACAGTACGCTGTAGTTCATTACAGTAAATGCTGGCTGCAGGATTCAGGGTCGGCTTGCGTTGCGGAGCCAAGGGCCCCGGGATCCTGCAGCTCTGCCGCTATAGGACCATGTGAACGGCCTTAAAGGAAGCTATTAATAGACAGATAATCACACAGGACACAGTAATCCCTCTACAGAGACACAGGGAGAGCACAGCCAATGGGCTTGCAGCAGGGCAAGAGAGTATGAATGTGGGAGAGGAACAGAGAGAGAGTGGGTGAAAGTGTGTGACTGTATTTAAGCATGTGAGAGAATGAGTGTGTGTGTGTGTGTGTGTGTCTGTAGTCCTAGAATAACCCAGAAACTACCCTTCATACACATCAGCAAGGAAGAAGAACCAACACAGCAATTTCTGCTTGATATTTTCTACATGTTATTTCATTTACACTTCTTTATTTGTACTGATGCTGGGGGGCTACTGATTGTGACAGTATAAACCACCATGTATCCCCATTTTCATTTGGTCAGTGGAGAAAGGGATATGCCTGGCCGGGAATTAAACCTTGGACGTTGCAGCTGTGTGGCATGCGCCCTAACCATAAAGCTAGCGTGGCGCCCATTTTCATTTTTTCAATCAGTGGTCACAAATGTGAAAAATTCCAAACTCCAAATATATTCAGTTTACCATCATAAAAGAGAAAAATAACAAGCATACATTCATATGTCAGTAACTGGAACAAGTAAATGTGACAACCACATCTTTTCCTCGTGCCATGGAACGTCAGACTTAAGGGATCAACTTGAACTTGAATATACTGCTGAATAATGGCCTGGTATTCTATCAATCAACCACAGTTTCACGCTTCCTCCATTATAATTTACTATACTGCAGCCGATGTTTTCTCTTCAGAAGCGATTAAAAAGGCACACCAAGTATAACAGGACACATTAAGAAGGAAAACATCTTGCATATATTTCTGGGCCGGTTTGGCACGTGGCCTCAGTCTCCGCTCCGCAGCCCAAAGCACCTAAAAGACACCTGAGCTGGTGTTACTGCTAGTTGTTCACGCTTACACCAAGACCCAGGCAGAATTGGGATTACATGTACCAGCCACAGCTGACAGTCTGCAGCTGCTTTCTAAACATTAAAACTGGATGGCACCGCAAAAGGACAGAAAAGTGATTCCAAGTGAATGGTCAAAACCATTGGGGTAAATAATGAGTTAGCTAAACAACAAATGTACATGTATGAATTATAAGAATAATCCCATTAAAACACCCAAACCTGTTCACGTTTTCATGCTACACAAACCTGAAACTCATGACAACGTTGGCTAGTTCACGCATGTTTAATTCATAAATCATAAGACATTTTAAAGCCACTCAATGCAATGAATGCACTGACCGCACCAATTTGTCATAAACTGAAGCTTTCATGTTTTAAGTACCCATATCATTGAGGGCATTTACTTTTACCATCCATCTTTATCCCCAAATCCATTTAGCTGGTACAAATGTAATCTTTTTTTAAATCCAGCAGCCACTGTGGGCAGCGGATGGAATCAGGGTTGAAATGAGTGGCTGGCAGTAGCTGATCTACTCTGTCAGCCTCTCTGTGCATAAACCAACCATCATGTTGGGGATTATTTATGACTGCATCACAGCAGCAACAGCTATTAGAAGTGAGTGTGGCCAGTGAAGTGTAGGGTTGACTGCATGGAGGAAGTTTTTTATATTGGCAAAGTGTACTGGACAACAGGCTCCATCTTCATCTTTCAAGTGCAGATGGGACTTGCTACTTTACAGCTAGCCTATATCAACTATCCACTTCTGGGATAGTTCTGGTGCCACCAGAAATTACGCAGGATACCCCTCATTTTCAGCCAGATGTCCGTTACCTGCCTCTGTCTATGTGTTGGCATTGTAACCTCTGGTGGATTTCTGAGAACTATGTTTACCTGGTCCTCAGATCTCTGCAGGGTAAATCCAGACACCTAGCTAGACTATCTGTCCAATCTGAGGACTATGGTTACCTGGTCCTCAGATCTCTGCAGGGTAAATCCAGACACCTAGCTAGACTATCTGTCCAATCTGAGGACTATGGTTACCTGGTCCTCAGATCTCTGCAGGGTAAATCCAGACAGCTAGCTAGACTACCTGTCCAATCTGAGTTTACTGTTGACCACTAAAAAAGATCACACCTGACAACTATGTTTGGTTTAAAGAAATGCCAATAAAACAGAGCCTGTTTTTCCTCCCATACCAGAATGCTGTCTGGACTAGCCAGTAGGGGTGGGTGGGGAATATTTTCAGTGGCAATTCTGTATCGCTACACAGGTGCCAAGTATGGATCCCATTTTGGAGCAATACAATTGAAGTGAGATGAACAAACAGAGAACTTTGTCTTTTTAGATAAAACAAATGTTCAAGTTTCCTTTTGGGGACGTCATTTGAAATTGGAAAAAAGGTTATAAATTGCAATATAATATATATATATATATATATATATATATATATATATCGCAGAATATATGCAATATGTTTAAAAATTGCATTAATATCATATCGTGGCCTAAGTATCGTGATGATATCGTATTGGGAGGCGTCTGGGGATTCCCCCCCTACTAGCCAGACCCCCCTCCACAGAGCTGTGGTCTGGCAATGCGAGACTAGTTTACAACGTGTCTGTTTTATAGAACAACTTGCCGTGGTGCAGATTTTGTGGTGCCTTGTGTTCTGGTTGAGAATGCCTGTTAACACCAGGTCAAAAAGCTAGTAATGCGTCCCATTTGGTATGGAGCTAACTGGTCTCATATCAACACAACTATTCTGAAATGCTTTATGAGTGCAGCCTGTGGAAACACTGATGCTCTGTTCTGGCTTCAGCCTCACCCCGCTTTACTCCTTCTTGCCTGCCTGCCTGCCTGCCTCCCTTTGGCAGAGGAAGAGAGAAGTCGCTGCTGTTTAATTAATGGTGGAAATAAGCTTAACGACAAACAGCACGGGAGAGAGAGAGGAGTGGGATGCTCACCACAGGAACTCCTTAAAGTAAGGCTAATTACATTACAACAGCATCAATCTATTGAACACAGCGTCAGGATTTAGCAGCTTGCATATGTACACCTCTTTTTAAGAAAGACTTAATAGGCTTAACATGATTTACACATCTTTAGTGGGAAGTCACTGATTATTTTAGTAGCCACACATGATTTGGCAGTGTTAACCGGTAATGCTAACGGAGGTGTAGCGTTACAAATGGCCACTGAATGAACCACTGAAACGATTCTGGAAACATTATTTTAAGGTACAAAATAATCTTTGGTGTTGATTGATCAATATTGAAATCATTCAATATTAATAAATAAGCTATCTGTTGTATAACTGTGTTGCAAAGTGGGATGTAATCAATGCCATGTGGTTTACTGAGTATAACCTCTTCACCCTTACTACTGAAGAACAGCACTAATGGGAACATATACAGACAAGGTCACAGTGTAGCTTTTGGGGATCTTTACAAGGCTGCACCTAAGTCAAGAGACTGCAAAGTGATCTGACAAATGAGTTCATTTACAGTGACTCAGTAGGACACTATGGCCAGACCCCCCAATTCTGCATCACTGTATGTAGCTCACATACTGTGGTGCATTTAGCCAAATGCTGGTACAATCTGGGCAAACGTAGATTTTTACTTTGGGCAGAAAATGCATCTGGGAGAAGTTACAGTAGGACTATTTAAATCCTACAATTTACAGTTCCATTACAATCATTTTTAACTTAATATTTTAAATGTAAAAAAGTCGGAGTTAGCGTAGGAAAAAAAAAAGATGTTAACGTGAGCAATAAAAACACCCGGCTTCTGGTGACACGGTGGCTCCATCAGTTACTCAGTACTGTGGGTAAAAGTGAAGGGTGGGACAACGTGGAGACTGCAGCGCAGTGTCACGCACACAGCACGCATTTTTGCTTATTCAAATCCCACAATGTTTGCATTCATGTAATCACACAGAGCGTCATCGTGATTGCAATTAGATTAATTGTGCAACCCTACTTTCTTGTTTATTAATAGAAAGTTCACTGCTGTGCTTCACTATTCTTAGGTTATACCGTTCTACACACAGCGCTGCAGAGATTCAAGTCTAGGAAGGGGTAGGATGACCAGGCGATGCACTTTAAAAAAACAGTCCACACACACTTAGTGTAAAGGGGAAAGCCCCATGTGCGTGTGTGTGTATGTGTGTGAACGTGTGTCTGTGTCTGTGTGTGTGAGCGGGCTTGAGTTACGGCAGGAGAGAAAGTCCAACAGATGGACTCAGCAGGTCACTCGACCCCTCTGCCTGAAGGTCGGACGGTGTAATGTATGTACACACACTCAGGGTTCAGCCATCATAAAAGGTATAACCAGCAGACTGGAGATCAGTAAAACCTTCAGGAAGACGTGCAGGGCTATCGATAAAGGAATGTGGTGTGACCTTTACTCTACTCGCTGCAGGTGGCTTCTAATTAACCTTATTTACCCAGAGAAAGTTGCTGGTTTTTTTAGCCGCTCCCTGCTTCGACCGCCCACAACAACCAACCAGTCTTCTATTGTTGGTCCCTGGAGTAGTCAGAGATTAAGGACACCCTCACAAATATGGAAATGTTTTAAACATTTAGCTACTTTCCTTTAAAAGCCGTTGGTAGATTTGACTATATAAGTAAGTCATGGATTCAATCAGGGTACTCTCCCAACAACTAAAACTAGCTCTTTCAATGAGAATATGGCCCTTTTTTCATTTTTTGGGGGAAGGGGTGTTATGGAACCTGATAATTTTTTACTTTCAGCCAGCAACAAACTTTAGCAAACTAAAAAATCATACATCTGCATCTCCATCCAAACAGAAACTGGGCGTCGGGTTTCCTGTCGGGGAGAACGGTTTCCCAGCAGACACTGCTCGCTGTAAGCCACTGGGGTTAAACATTACATAAAGGATTACAGTGAGAAGAGATGATAATGGCTGACTGTCATAACATCTGTTCCACTTAGTCTTCAAAAAAAAAAAAAAACACAGAGGACAGACGTGACCCAGCAACATGGCCGTCATCAGCTGTCCATACAGATGTCCACCAGGAGCTGGCACACGACCAGCTGGTCAACTACCATGCGTGTACACACACATGGTTGCTGTAGTTGAGCAGTGTTCAGTGCCAGACACACAACATGATACAAAAGTCAATGGGACTCCTGCTGCAAGTGGAGACATGTTATCTGCTGTTATATTAACCAATGAAATAAATCCAGGCTTTTTTCGTGGAAATACTTTATAGATAGATTGATTAAATGGGATCTAAATGAAAATCTATCTGGTGTTTGGTGGAAAGAGAGAACAAACAAACAAAAACGAACCCTCATACATGAGGAGGGAGTTGGATTGCCAAATATATTCAACAAGCCACACTTCCATTACAATGTCACTTTGAGGATGTAAACATGCAGACTGGAACAGATGAATGAAAGGAGAGAGAGAGGAAAGTGGCATGGCAACCGAGTCAAACAGTCAAGCACACAGTGACCTGGGTTCACAGTCTACCAAACCTTGTGCAAGTTGTGCAATGCAGCATTGAACCCGTTGGCTGCGGTTACGTTCATGTTTTACTATCCTTAGCATGAGCGTCCCATTAAATGAATACCTAAAATAGCAAAAATGCCCAACGTGACATATTCAAGAACTTGTGTCAGTTTAAAAACCCAAAGACTTTCAGTTTACAATGATATAAAGTCACCAAACTGACTCAACAATGACAGTTACAAATATCTAGCTCAAGCTTGCTAACATTAGCCACCATAAGCTACTGGTCTCTCCACATGAAGTCGGGCTGGAGCCTTACTGAGTTTAACTGATTATCAGAACTGTTGGCCTATTCATTTATTAAACAACAAACTATTTAAATATGAAGTGGGCATTTCAAAAGAAAGTCTTAAAGATGAACTGACTGGACCATAAGCCCATTTAACACAGTCATTTATCAGATGTATTCTCTTCTACGAAAAGCAACTACAACATGATTTGAATAAGTCATTACTAGGCTCTTCCATCCATTTAAATTAAACAACAAACTATTTAAATATGATGCTATTTCCTTGTTTGAAACTGCACTGCAGTAGATTTCAGATATCATACTAGACGTGTCATTGTATTGAAGTAAAATTTTGACACTGTGAAAACACTGAATGGAATGTTCTTAACACAACTGACAGCTGGGCGCTCAGTAAAGGCAACAAAAAGGCCCAGTATTCCGAGCACAGTACTACGCATGCACATACTGTTCATAGCCTGCATGTGCTGGCCCAGTACAGGTAACGGGGCAGGATTTATGTCATGGAAAAACTCAGATACAAACTACCCGTGTCCCTGTCTCCATGTTCTCAGGTCTCAAACAAGTGTCCCTGCAAGGCGCCAGGCTGCTGTCAATCATTAACACATGCACTCGTCCTGGGTAAACTTTGCTCCCGGCTACTGGAGCTAACAACAGAGCAGATGGCAGAGCTACGGAGGCCCTAGTCACTTTCACTCTCGTGTTTAGGTAACGAGGTGTCGCAGGTACTAAAACTCTGAATGATATCTCACTGAGACAAACCACAAGAATCCTGCAAGCCCCATTGGGAGCAAACACTGTAGGAAGTGAGGCTGTGCAATTGATTGAATTTTGGTCACGATGTTGGCTCTTAACAATCAAAAACAATGTAATTGGGAAAAACAATTATTTTGCCCATGACAATTTGCGAGTAAACTATTATTTGATCTTGTGTTCTGAAGGGTAGTTGGGAAACGTATTACATTTCACAGTTCAAGGTGTTTCCACTGGTTTTTTTTTAGAGATTATTATGTTGGTATTTTCAGGCCTTTATTTCTGACAGGACAGCTTTAGACACGAAAGGGGAACGAGAGAAGGGGAATGACACGCAGCAAAGGGCTACAGGTCAGAGCCAAACCTGCAGCCGCTGTCAACGCCTGAGCCTCCGTTAATGGGCGCGCGTTCTACCAGGGGAGCTACCAAGGCACCCAGGTGTTTTCACTGTTGATTTGTTTTAGAGATGTTCCGATACCGATCAAACTGGATGATACAAGAAAGTTCTGTGGCATTCATTGTGTTTGTTTATGTTTCAAAGAGTTTAACCTGAGCCAGACCAACAATAAAGATAGAAATCATATCACATCCATACAGGGATAGTAGTATACAGCTGTTAGACATCATATCACATCCATACAGGGATAGTGGTATACAGCTGTTAGACATATCACATCCATACAGGGATAGTAGAATACAGCCATAACCCATAATAAAATATATGACACACTGGTATCGGCTCAGTACTCGGTATCGGCAGATACGCAAGTTCGGGTTTCAGAGTTGGTATCGGAAAGCAAAAAATGGTATCGGACCATCTCTAATTTGTTTCAGTTTATTAAGTTAAATAAATGCAACATCTTTCCAAAAGTCAATCCTGATTTCAATATTGACTAAAACATTTGTGATTATTATTATTATATTTATTTATTTATTTATTTATTTTTAAATCAAGCAGCCCTAGCAGGAAGCATCATCAGTGACTAATCAATGACGGGCAATGCAATAACTAAGCGCTTTGTGTTCAAACTGCATGACGTGTGTTGCTGTAACCATTCCTCCTGCTTATACTTGGCATTGAAATTTCTTCCCAAAATGCACAGCTCTTTAAAAGTGTATCTGAAGTTAACAAAGCCTATTAGAAAGGCATCTCTAATTATAGCCGAGTATGAACAGGAGGAGTGATAACAGCAAGAAAAACCTGTTACAATGTTCATTTAGGGGAAAATGTGAAGCAATCCTTAAAGTGTGTCCAGGAGCACTTTTAATAGCAGCAACCCTTAACCAAAGAACACCTTCAATAAATGCCCTCAAATACTACAAGCCAACGGCAGTACCGTATGTCTTTCTTTTCTTAGAATCAGTCTAGATTGCAGGAGTCTGCAGCGTTAGGGTTATATTCCCTGGGTAAACATTACTTTATTTGGGGTGGACTTCAGGAGGCCTGCTACCCCCTTGCTGCCTGTCTCCATTGACTGTGGAGACTGTCAGTACATACAAGTATACATGGGGTTACATCTTGACAATAAACTGGACTGGTCTGCCAATACTGACGCACTTTACAAGAAAGGGCAGAGCAGCCTTTATTTCCTCGGGAGGCTGGGGTCCTTCAATGTCTGCAGCCAACTCCTGCTTACGTTCTACCAGACTGTCCTGGCCAGTGTCCTCTTCCATGCTGTGGTATATTGGGGAGGCTGCACTAGGAAGAGGGATGCTGGACAACTGGACAGGCTGGTGGGAGCAGCTGGAGCCACTGACATCAGTTGCAGATAAGAGGACCCTGAGCAGACTACTCACTATAATGGACAATGACTGACCCCGCCCCCCCGCCGAAGAACATGTTCAGTAGTAGGCTCCTGTCTCTGTCTTGCAAAACAGACAGGCTGCGTAGCTCCTTTGTCCCTAGGGCCATTACGCTCTTCAATGCTACACAGAAGGAGAGGAGTGTGATTGACTAAAGTCTGCTCTGCACACTGCCCTCTGTACCATGCCTTCATCTGGGTGCCTTTATACGTAAACTACCCTGGGCTGGACTGATTGCCACTGTTTAACCCCCTAACCGACTAGATTAGCCACCTGCCCATTTTGCTAGCTTGCCTGTATGGTCAATACACCATGATGTGTTTTCGTCTATATGGACAGTTTTCAACTTAAACTTTTCTTTAAATCTTTTACTAGTGTCTATGTATAGTTGTGTAATGCTTATTATATTATATATATATATTTTGATATTGTGTTGCTTGTTGTACATGAATAGATATAGAAGTTGCACTGACAGTCTCTTGCACTATGATACCACTGAACCTTTCTGCAGGTTTGATCTGCAATCGAACTTTAAGGGCACACTATTGATATATTTCTTTATATTTTTGTAGTATGTGTGAGTGGATGCAATATGTCATACATCTGTGTGCCTATGTGTAGGAATGTTATGTATACGCTATTGGAGACCTTAGTGTCATTTAGGTCATTTTATAAGAAAAAGAAGCCAAACATTTGCTGGTTGCAGCTGCTAAAAAAGGTGAATATATCCTGTTTTTGTTCTATGATAATAACATCTCGGGGGTTGGGATTTATAGTCAGACGGAACATGCAATTTGAATTTTGGTCACTTTTCTATATTTTCTGCCATTTTACAGACCAAAGAGTCTGGTTTGTTGATTCATTTTCTGTCCATCAACACATTAATGAATAGACTAATAGACCTGTTACAGCACTGATATTAACATTATTTCAACATGTTTTGTCAGGTATGAACTATAAGTCGCACCACAGAAGAAAAAAACAGGACTTAAAATAACCTTACAATCTCTGCAGTCTCAACTTCTTAACTCTTCCTCCTAAGTAATAGATTAATTTGCATTGTCCACAACCTAAAGATATTCAGTTTCCTGTTACACAGAAGAGAAGAAACTAGAACATATTCACATTTAAACAAAGTGGAATCAAAGAAGTTTTTACTTTTGTCTTAAAAAACGACTCAAAACAGACTAATCTATTATCAAAAAAGTTAGCGATTAATTTAAAAGTCGACAACTAATGGATTCAGCGATTCATCTTGGCAGCTCTAGTGTGTGGAGAAGACGGGTTTTTTAGTTTTAGTTTTACTTTTGGCTGAACAAAACAAGACATTACCCAGTAGTCCAACCTTAAGCTGTGGGTACAGCAAAGCAGATGGAAGCTCAGCAGGTCCAAACTTCCCTTTCCAACTCCCCAGTTGGAAACCCATTCACAGAATGAACATCAACACAACACCTTCCTCCACATGCAGTCCCAAATGTTAACTGTACTCCTTCCACCTGTGAACTTTCCATTCTCCTCTCAGCCGGTAAAAACACTCGTCTTCTGTTACCATGCCCAGTCCATTTTAAGTCTAACTTCCTCACACACGCGGCTGGTAGCAGCGACAGCAGAGGCTAACTTTAACACTCAATGTTCCTGTGCCACCCACACACAGACACACACACACACACACACACACACACACACACACACACACAATACACATTCATGGATACTGTCACTCACTTAATCAGGTCTCCTTTCCCTGTTGGGCACCAACAGTAGAAAACAAAAGTCATGAACGTTTGAACGGATTTGAGCCAAACATGTGGACAACAGAAGTTTGGTGGACCCACGCTCCTTCTTGTGTCTTGTTTGTAGCGAGTGGGGCTGGAAAAATGTAAAGAGACACCTCGTGGATCAGGTTTCCCCTGGAGGGGGACGAGGCAGCGTGTCCGTGGGCTTCATTGGCCAATCGGAGAGAGAGAGAGAGAGAGAGAGAGAGGAGGCAGGGGCGGGCTGCGCAGCATCGTACATCTCAGTTTCTCGCTTTATTTCTATTTTCTGCCCCTCACCATTTATTTTATTTATTCATTTTAAAAAGGCTGCTGCTCAGAGAGGTTTGTAGACAGAGCCGGTCTCCTGCCCGAGGTGGACGCGAGCCGTAGACGTGAGAGGAACTTAACTCAGGTTTAAAATGCCCACAACACGCTCAGCCACATGAGGATTTGGCCCACATCATCCCAGGTTGCTGATGTAAAATCAGATATGTGCTCTCAACAGGCTGTTTGTCAGGTTTTTCCCCTCATTTATGCCACAGCGTCTGTGATAGGAAGGGGTCGGTTGTGGACGGCAGTGGGGAAGGAGACAGCTGGGAGGAGGTGGAGGTGGAGAGGTGACCTGATTTTCACTCACAAATCTTCATCACTTTCTCACCCAGACATAGATGGACTACAAATTGACCTTTTCAGACGTAACAGGCAAGTGGAAAACAAAAACTGTCTGGTGGGAACTTTTTCACCTTAGAACAAATGTTGGATAACTTCCAAGATGTTGTTGTTTGGCGAAAGGCAAATATGAGTTCACTAAGCTCTGGTACATTTTAGTTGTGTGTATGTATGCTTATAAAAATCTTTGTATCATTAGTACTGCACATTAAGTAATATAGCAGCCTTACAATTATGTAACTTCAAAGTGATGAAAATGGAAGTTGAGCTATGCTGACTCCAAGTTTTGTACTAAAACCCAAAAGAACTCAAAGAATTTTGAAAAGCGGGCTATTAGTTGCAATTTCCCATCATGCACACGAGGCTGGAACTGAGCTTAGAAGAGAAAGACTCAAGGAACAACTGGGACGTCCAAGGCAAGGGCCATGTGACCGACGTGAGTATATCTGCGCTAGCACGGCTGCTAACGAGCTAATATGCTACAAGTTTACTTCCAGCTGACCAGTAAGAGATCTGTTCTCTTTCATCATCTGGATTTTTCCACACATTCATTTCAGAGCAGAGCTGGTGATCTTTAAGAGACAGAACCACACATTCAAGAGTCCCTGTCACAGTGGAACTGTAACACAAGAATTGATAAATGATTTAAAAGGAGGGGAGCCTTGACATTATGAAGCTGTACGGCACTTTGGCTCGCTAGAACTTTTGATTTACTGTCGTCTTTCTATCGTAACCATCCTTGGATGGTATGGACAGATTCCCAAACAGAGGAGGAGTAGAATTTGTTGGCCTGACAGGAACCATCTCCCTCCCCCCCTCTTCCTCCTCCTTTCCTTCCTCTACCGCTGAACATTAAAAAGGACTGCTAATCCTTCCTCCAGGTTTCCCGCCAGCCTCTTCCCCTTTCTTGCTTTCCCTTCCTTTCCTGTCCTCCTCTTATAAAACTTCATTACTTTGGAGAAAACCTTTCACGGTACGCATGCTCACGTAACGGCACAGAAATCATAAAAAATCCAGGCAAGAAGAAGACGTAATGCTTCCACATCCCCTTTTTATCTAACCTTTACTGATTGAGGAGACTCTGTCCATGTTGTTTGCTTTTGCACATTCATTAAGTTGTATAAAGTCCCACTTGGGAGCTGTGTAGTACAACCTGAGCCTTGTGCTGGGCGATTAAGGGCCTTGCTCAAGGGCAGTTTACCAGTAGATTTTGAGGGAGGTGAGACCAGTATCATTCCTATTCAGAGTTCCCCTTCCATTACTGGATACAAACCAGTGTCCTCCAGTTTTATAAACGGTGGAGGTACTGACCTGAACACTTTGGTTCAGGATGTTTGGTTCCCTAATCCACTTCCTCTGGTCTGCACAGTCAGTGAACCAGAACATTCCTTTCAATTCATTCATTAATGTCAAATTAGCCCAAATAAGCATGTGCAGAAAGGGAATTCTGAAGTACAATACAGACGTGTCTGTTGGCTAAACTTTGCTAGTTGGGTTAGCATTTGGATGTATAGCTCATTTCCAGTAACAAGTGTCGGCATTATATTTTGGCTAGTATGTCCTGTATAAACAAAACAAAAGTACAAGCTAACATAACCAAAACCACACCCTAACCACAAACCAAAACATGTAGTGAGACAACCCCTAGATCTTGTGGTCGTTACTTCACTCCAAATGGCAGATGGACATTTAAACTAAAAGGTAAACTGCTGCAGCATGTGACAGAATGCCAGCTCTGGCTGCAAAGATCCACTACAGTACATTTGAGTTATTATTTTTCTCTATAACATAACAAACATGCACTCCTGCCAGACCTATTATGACAGGTTGTTTGTTTCAGACACAACACCAGACTAATGGTGTTACCACATAGGGCACTGACTAGTAGGGCTGCACCAATTAATAGCCAATTAAGAACCAATTTTGACTGATATTGCGATATAATTCACAATATTGGAGGGAATTATCATGTTTGTATCATTGTCATTTTTAATCGAAAAAATAAATATATATATAAAAAGTGGATTTTTTTCTTTAGTCTGTAGGATACGATTTGTAGGCCGGGACGTCTCTGCAGCACCACATTACTTTATTTTAGAATGGTTTGACACATATTTTGCCTTTGATTAATTGTGCTGCCCGACTGACGAGCTTGTTGGAGCATGTTCACTACTCTCGTGCATGACTGCAGAGTCCCTTTGGATTGACTGTACTGCAAGGTTCCAGTCTTTCATATGGTAAGCTTTCATCCACAACTTCTAGAGAGAGCTGACTGGCCACATGGAGTAAAAAAATCATAGCTAAACCAAATCACACGTCTGCAGCTCAATCTGAGACCATGTCACTAAATACCTTAGAGCATTGTGCATCCTGGGCCATGCCTTGTACGTAATGGCCCTGTGAATCATTAGAAAACAAACTGACACTGTCTGTTAAACCTGGGGCGTTGCTTTCGGTATGAAGTGAAACCTACTGGGTCTATTGGGAACATTCCTACTGCGTCATCATTTTACCCCAGGATCCCCTTCAGGAAACTGCACCCTCCTGGACTTCCTCTAAACATCTAAGGATACACTGCCAACCAGCCCCTGCTTTTCCAAAACCATGCTTGGCACATTCTGGCTAAACACTGACCTGTGACTAAACCGCAAGGAGGAGTGGGAAGAGAGGGACGTGGAGGAGGGGAAAAAGATGGGATGTGTGCATCTTGATGATGAACTGTCCAGATCAACGCCCACCTCTGCTGCTGCGTAGCTACACGTGTACCTCAAGGAGGGAGGCAGACCCCGAGTGATTACGGAAACGGAGGGTAAGTAACCCAGCAAAGCAGCGTCCTTCATTAGAAAGACAAAAGAAACAAAAAATGAAATTATGCGTCACAACAAGTGAAGGACAAGCAGGAAGACAGTTGGGCTGTGATGGTTGACCGGCATTATGGTGGAGAGCCACCATCGTTAGTAACGTCTCCCTCTCTCTCCCTGTCAGTATAGCAGCTCGCTCTACCTGGGCTAGTAACGTCTCTCTCTCTCCGTCAGAATAGCAGCTCACTCTACCTGGACTAGTACCGCCTCTGTTAGCCCATAGTAGTAAAAAATATTTTAAAAAGAAATAAGGACTTTTTACTGTGAACGTGGCCCAACCCTAGAGAACGGGTTTGTTTTTATTGAGGTATGGCCTCAAATCCCATCCCCACTGCCTTGCTAAGAGATAACATCCTTTACAGGTATTTAAAAATGAATCAAAGGCAGGCGAACAGGAAGCCCTTTTTACAAAAACAGCGGAAGTTAAAGTGTCCTAGAAATAAAAGAAAATACCTATTGTATCCCCTTCTCTTATAAAACAAACAGTCCAGCAATCCATAGACAGCAGGAGAACAGGAATTCTGCCTTCAAAGGGAAGGGGAGACTGTCTGGAGAGTATAGTGTGTGTGTGTGTGTGTGTATATATATATATATATATATATATATATATATATATATATATATATATTCGCACACATACTGGTGATTCACTTCTTGTTCCTGGCCTTAAAAGTTTTATTGATTTGAAGTTTACAGAGCGGCTACATTGCACATGTAGCGTGTGTGCAGCGGTCCACCCAACACTACGCTTTCACTCTAATCAATGAAACTGTTTATGCCGGGAGAGAGCTCTACAGGTGTCAAAATAGGACAGTCTATTTATATATTTTACACAAGGTGGGTGTGGGTCTTTTCACACAGAAAGGAATCATAAAGTGTCGTTATTATTAAATTAATCTACCAATATACAACGTAATGACTGCAAATGAGCGTATTTTTGGTTTTTCTAAAAACAAAAAGGTCAGCGTCTCGCCTGTGACTCACACAATCCTACGCCGTGTGTGCACAGCAGGTGTAGCCGATTTAAACATACATTCAACGGTCTGCATGTTACGCCCTAAATGTTACTTTACCCCCCCCCCCCCAACCACCGAGCTCTTTCTCCGAAAGCTAGTGGAAAACATCTCTCTCAGGCGACCTCAGGGACAACACATCCAGCGCTGCCTGATACACATCTCCCTGTCAGTTATACAATGCTGAGAGATTACAGGTAGAACCGCATCATAAGCAAAAGGCAGGCCACACGTGGGTTATGCTCCTCTTAGGTCAGCACCCAGGTGGGGTGATTTCAATTACCAATTTAATTTTAATGGTCGGAGGTTCAACACGGGGCTTTTAATATTCGTCACAGAGAGTCTGCTCTTCATCTGTGGCTTAAAGTGGAAGAGAGAATCATTGTTCTTCATCTTGTTTACGCAGACATACAGTGAGGAAAATAAATATTTGAACACCCTGCTATTTTGCAAGTTCTCCCACTTAGAAATCATGGAGGGGTCTGAAATTGTCATCGTAGGTGCATGTCCACTGTGAGAGGAATAATCTAAAAAAAAATAATCCAGAAATCACAATGTATGATTTTTTAACTATCTATTTGTATGATACAGCTGCAAATAATAATTTCAACACCTGAGAAAATCAATGTAAATATTTGGTACAGTAGCCTTTGTTTGCAGTTCCAGAGGTCAAACGTTTCCTGTAGTTCTTCACCAGGTTTGACACACTGCATAAGGGATTTTGGCCCACTCCTCCACACAGATCTTCTCTAGATCAGTCAGGTTTCTGGGCTGTCACTGAGAAACACGGAGTTTGAGCCCCCTCCAAAGATTCTCTATTGAGTTTAGGTCTGGAGACTGGCTAGGCCACGCCAGAACCTTGATCTGCTTCTTCCAGAGCCCCTCCTTGGTTCTCCTGGCTGTGTGCTTCGGGTCATTGTCATGTTGGAAGACCCAGCCTCGACCCATCTTTAATGGTCTATTTGAGGGAAGGAGGTTGTTCCCCAAAATCTCCCAATACATGGCCCCGGTCCTCCTCTCCTTAATACAGTGCAGTTGCCCTGTCCCATGTGCAGAAAAACACCCCCAAAGCATGATGCTACCCCCCCATGCTTCACAGTAGGGATGCTGTTCTTGGGATGGTACTCATCATTCTTCTTCCTCCAAACACGGTTAGTGGAATTATGACCAAAAAGTTCTATTTTGGTCTCATCTGACCACATGACTTTCTCCCATGACTCCTCTGGATCATCCAAATGGTCATTGGCAAACTTAAGACGGCCTTGACATGGGCTGGTTTAAGCAGGGGAACCTTCCGTGCCATGCATGATTTCAAACCATGACGTCTTAGTGTATTACCAACAGTAACCTTGGAAACGGTGGTCCCAGCTCTTTTCAGGTCATTGACCAGCTCCTCCCGTGTAGTTCTGGGCTGATTTCTCACCTTTGTTAGGATCATTGAGACCCCACGAGGTGAGATCTTGCATGGAGCCCCAGTCCGAGGGAGATTGACAGTCATGTTTAGCTTCTTCCATTTTCTAATGATTGCTCCAACAGTGGATCTTTTTTCACCAAGCTGCTTGGCAATTTCCCCCTAGTCCTTTCCAGCCTTGTGGAGCTGTACAATTTTTGTGTCTTTGGTCAGCTCTTCGGTCTTGGCCATGTCAGTAGTTGGATTCTTACTGATTGTATGGGGTGGACAGGTGTCTTTATGCAAATCATGACCTCAAACAGGTGCATGTAATTTAGGATAATAAATGGAGTCGAGGTGGACATTTTGAAGGCAGAATAACAGGTCTTTGAGGGTCAGAATTCTAGCTGATAGACAGGTGTTCAAATACTTATTTGCAGCTGTATCATACAAATAAATAGTTAAAAAATCATACATTGTGATTTCGGGATATTTTTTTTAGATTATGTCTCTCACAATGGACATGCACCTACGATGACAATTTCAGACCCCTCCATGATTTCTAAGTGAGAGAATTTGCAAAATAGCAGGGTGTTCAAATACTTATTTTCCTCACTGTATATGGGAGTGGGAGGGAGGCTCAGAGGTTAGAGTGGTCATGTGAGCAGATAGAAGGTATCCTGGGAAATAAATGAGACACTTACAGGAAAGATCCACCTTGTGATCTGGTTTCAAGCTAAAGACCTCACTGCTAACCTTGACCAGACCTGTTAATCCCTGGCTGAAGCTATGGTCCTTTATTTGGGTACATTTGAGGGAGTTTGAGTAAAGATTGTTGTAATGTGAGTACGGTTTCTTTCTAGCTCCTTCAGAAACTACTGAGCAGAACAAGTCATGCTCTTTATATACCAGCTTGCACCGTGCCCGCACCTGGTCTAAAATAGGTTTTGTTGCTTCTTGGTGTTCTTGTTGACGTTTGCTTTTCCAAGAAAAAAGAAACGGTTCATATTCCCTTTTGTGAATTGTTGCTTCATGCTTACATTTCAACAAGTGAATGCTGAAGCTGTTTTTTCTCACTGCTGACCATCAGACAGCTTGTCCTCATAATCCCACACTAATAGAATGTTTCACTGTGACTTTACTGCAGCCACTGTGTTCGTTCTCAAGTTTTTGTCACATTTTAAAAAGGAATAGTTCAGCAACTTATTTCTTTCGGAGCAAAAGCAACAAAATCAATACAAACACAAAAACTAAGGTAAAGTGTAAATCCAGACAGCTAGCTAGACTATCTGTCCAATCGGAGTTTTCTGTTGACGACTAAAACTACTTCTGAACGTACACATGTTCCATCAAAACAACTTCCTTCCCGAAGCTATTTTGCAGCGGCACCACCCAAAACAATTGTGATTGGTTTAAAGAAATGCCAATAAACCAGAGCATGTTTTTCTCTCATTCAGGAATGCTTTATAGCCACGCAAAACTACCCTCAGACAAAACTAGACACGGCTGATGCCGTGGCTTAAAAGTGCGCAAAAACTGTGTTTTGCTTCATAATGTACCGTAGGTCTGTGCAGAAACAGAATACAGTACAGAAGCAGCAGACAGGGAATAACAAAGAGCAATGAAACCTGTTAACCGGGATGTGTCCAACTGGGTTTCTAATTCAGGACAGCCTAACTCTGCTGTAAGTGAAGCGACTGTGCGGGGGTACAGCCTGAGCTCCAGCGGAGCTGCTCTGCGGGTCAGAAGCAGCAGACTGGGATTGTATTGAGGGGGTGAGACTGTGTGGATCTATGTGAATGTGAAGTAACCGTGTGAAACTGAAGCAGGGAGGTGCCGAAAAAAGGCTTATCGTGTGCCGGCTCAGTCACTGAAACTATGACAAAAAACTTTACGTACATTCTGTACTATTCATTGTACAAATACACAATATTCATAATAATACTGTAGTGAATACTACTTAGTTGTAATCGAAGTGCTTATTTTGATTTTGTTTCCACTTAAATTGGAAGTATTCAACTATTTGCTATTCAAAATCCCAACCAAATCCCAGCTTTTGAAAATATAAAACTACTAAAGCGTTAGATATAGTCGAGCGTGACACCGTGCCGTAGATGGCGCACGCTACGAGCATGCACGGAAACGTTTATGCTTAACACATTGTTGTCTGTAGTATTCTTCGAAACGCCAAACTGGGTACAGACAAATAATCTGTGAGTAAGAAGTAGTAAAGAAAAAAGCGGAAAGGAAAGCAGGCTGCCTGGCAACAGTGGTAAACACATCCATGGTACCGCCAAAACATTACATTTATCTCACCAGTGTTGTTTATGTCTGCCTGTAACGCTGTTATATGTCCATAAGGCCGTTTTATTAGCTTCAACAAAACCATCTGTCATGTTTTTCCTCCGTCTCCAGCTACATGGTTCTTTTCCCAGAGTGGTGTGTCTCTCTGAACACATATTTAAGGCTGTTGGATTCCCTGTGTTCTGTACATGAACAATCACACAGATGTCTGTATAGACGAAACTGCTCTTCCCGGCCCACCGACAGGTACACAACCACGCGCCAACGACAGCCGTGGTGACGTCACCTCAAGCCCGGAACGCCGCGGCTACCAGAAATTCACTTCTCCAAAAATAAAAATCAAGTTTGAGTGTATGAGGAATCACTTGAATCAGATCTTAAATACCATTCACATCTACAGATCACCAACATGTGATTATTATTGGTTGTTGTGGTAAAGTTATAGTAAAGTATTTGCAACATTAGGCATCAAACAGCCTTACCTTGACATTCACATTATCTCAAACTGTTTCATGACACGATTCATCCATTCACAACTCACTAGTGTCCTTTTTTTTTGCAGTTGTCTCAGCAACAGATCACAGTGATTTCTATCACTGTCCCCGGCTGGACTACAAAGCACGGCCTGTTGCACTCACACACTGTGAATTTTGAATTCAGACAGATCATCACAGAGTGAATATTCAAAATGAATTTCACATAACGTGGCAGCCCTAGTGTGGACCATTTGACTAAAATATAACTGTCAATCTTAGATGACAAGATAAAGAATGATACAACATTGAGAAAAAATCCTCTACTGAGTCAAAAAGCAAGTAATTGCAATGCAATGTAAATTAAATGTTACAAGACTTCATTCATCAAACAGAGTGTTCTTCAACTAGAATCAACGGGGGGGAATGGGGGGGGGGGGGGCTTATGCTTCTGCTGAGGCTCTACGCAGAGTTTACGCCGTGGCTTACGTAAGTGCCCCGAGGGTACTTCTGCATTGGTGCCTGCGTTGTTCTAGCGTATATCTCACTATATAGAAGAGCCAGCATGTGTGTGGTTACATTTTTGAGAGATGCATGTCAGGCTACGGCGTGCACCTACGGCCTAGATGTAACGCAGGACTATAACTTGGGCTTAAGTCTGTATATGAGGGTGGAGGTCAGGTATGCTGCTGTGTGCTTGTTTACATAAAGGCAGCAAGTGTAAGTGAAGCATGAACTTAGACACACACACACAAATACACACTTTAGCTTTATAAACAAAGGGAGAGCTCAGAGTTCCCTTCCTGTCCTGATTATAAGCCCCTACCACAGAGGGAACCAGGAAGTGCATTTCCATTAAAACTCTTGACGGGTGCCGGATCTGTCTGGTTTCTGTGTGGCAGCATTCCTGATGTCAACACCACACCGTAGCACCACTGTGTGAAACGTGACGGAGGTGTCTCTTTGTGTATTACCACACCCAAGTGCATACCACACATCGCCCAATTTCCTTTGACCGGCAGTGTGCCATGTACGCGTGAATACACTCCGCTGCTTGGTAACACACTGGCGTTCCTCAGAGATAATACATTAAGTATCATATCATGTCAGAAGGTAGCTGCCATCTCCAGTCCATAATAATAAATCTGTGGAAAACCCTATTGTAATGGATCTAGTTCTAGGTCAGTGTTTTGGGACCCTGGGGAAGTTGTGGGATGAATCCAAGGGATGTCTTTCATTAAGCTTTTTTTTTCACGTTACATAATGGAACAATATTGTTTGTTATCATCCCCCTGAAAATGACTGAATTTAAAATAATTTGGTTAATACTGTATGTTCTGTATCAAACGTGGGATCAGGGGTCAAAATAAGGGACATGAGCCAAAAGGTTTGCTACTTTAAGTTAAAATGAATACTGAATTACAAACTGAGCCCTATCTAAGCATTCCCAGCTTTACAGACCGTACGATGCTACATATGAACATAGAGTTTAGAGTATGATGTGGACCATATGCAGTATACAGTGAGGAAAATAAGTGCTTGAACACCCTGCTATTTTGCAAGTTCTCCCACTTAGAAATCATGGAGGGGTCTGAAATTGTCATCAGTGCATGTCCACTGTGAGAGACATAATCTAAAAAAAAAAAAATCCAGAAATCACAATGTATGATTTTTTAACTATTTATTTGTATGATACAGCTGCAAATAAGTATTTGAACACCTGAGAAAATCAATGTTAATATTTGGTACAGTAGCCTTTATTTGCAGTTCCAGAGGTCAAACGTTTCCTGTAGTTTTTCACCAGGTTTGACACACTGCAGAAGGGTTTAGGTCTGGAGACTGGCTAGGCCACGCCAGAACCTTGATCTGCTTCTTCCAGAGCCCCTCCTTGGTTCTCCTGGCTGTGTGCTTCAGGTCATTGTCATGTTGGAAGACCCAGCCTCGACCCATCTTCAATGCTCTAACTGAGGGAAGGAGCTTGTTCCCCAAAATCTCGCAATACATGGCCCCGGTCCTCCTCTCCTTAATACAGTGCAGTTGCCCTGTCCCATGTGCAGAAAAACACCCCCAAAGCATGATGCTACCCCCCCATGCTTCACAGTAGGGATGCTGTTCTTGGGATGGTACTCATCATTCTTCTTCCTCCAAACACGGTTAGTGGAATTATGACCAAAAAGTTCTATTTTGGTCTCATCTGACCACAGGACTTTCTCCCATGACTCCTCTGGATCATCCAAATGGTCATTGGCAAACTTAAGACGGGCCTTGACATGTGCTGGTTTAAGCAGGGGAACCTTCCGTGCCATGCATGATTTCAAACCATGACGTCTTAGTGTATTACCAACAGTAACCTTGGAAACGGTGGTCCCAGCTCTTTTCAGGTCATTGACCAGCTCCTCCCGTGTAGTTCTGGGCTGATTTCTCACCTTTCTTAGGATCATTGAGACCCCACAAGGTGAGATCTTGCATGGAGCCCCAGTCCGAGGGAGATTGACAGTCATGTTTAGCTTCTTCCATTTTCTAATGATTGTTCCAACAGTGGACCTTTTTTCACCAAGCTGCTTGGCAATTTCCCCCTAGTCCTTTCCAGCCTTGTGGAGGTGGACAATTTTGTCTCTAGTGTCTTTGGACAGCTCTTTGGTCTTGGCCATGTTAGTAGTTGGATTCTTACAGGTCTTTGAGGGTCATAATTGTAGCTGATAGACAGGTGTTTGAATACTTATTTGTAGCTGTATCATACAAATAAATAGTTAAAAAATCATACATTGGGATTTCTGGATTTTGTTTTTAGATTATGTCTCTCACAGTGGACATGCACCTACGATGACAATTTCAGACCCCTCCATGATTTCTAAGTGGGAGAACCTGCAAAATAGCAGGGTGTTCAAATACTTATTTTCCTCACTGTATACACATCTCCCCTGAACATTAACAATCAGGGAGTAAGGATTAACGTAGGGGAGGAAATGTTCCCACATGTTGTCAATGGCACTCAATACCTGTAGTGTTTCCTTTGATCTATGGCCTCTCTCTCAACAAATGTTCTCTCTAGATTCTGCCACCTTCAACGTTTACAGAATACCCCGCCTTCTCTCTCTCGCTCTACCATGCTAAAGTTGTTAAATTTCCATACAGGCAGGCATATTTTTATTATTATGTGGGACAGACAGACAGACTGTAGAAACAAACAAGGAAGGAAAATAACAGGTTCAGCAGCTCTGGATACCACTTCAACAGTTGTACCAGAATATCTGGACTCAAAATGTCACGCTGGCATATCTGTGCAGTAGAGCCCGACCGATATATCGGCAGGCCGATATTATCAGCCGATATTAGGCGGTTCCCGCTATATTGGTATGGGCATTTATAATGGCCAATTTAAAACAAAAATTTAACAGACGGTCAACCATTTTATGAGTGTTGGCGTTGCATAGTCTGTCCACCAGAGGACGCTCTACAACGTCCCTGTTAGTGATGGCGTTGCATAGTCTGTCCACCAGAGGACGCTCTACAACGCCCCTGTTAGTGTTGGCGTTGCATAGTCTGTCCACCAGAGGACGCTCTACAACGTCCTTGTTAGTGATGGCGTTGCATAGTCTGTCCACCAGAGGACGCTCTACAACGTCCCTGTTAGTGTTGGCGTTGCATAGTCTGTCCACCAGAGGACGCTCTACAACGTCCTTGTTAGTGATGGCGTTGCATAGTCTGTCCACCAGAGGACGCTCTACAACGTCCCTGTTAGTGTTGGCGTTGCATAGTCTGTCCACCAGAGGACGCTCTACAGCGTCCCTGTTAGTGTTGGCGTTGCATAGTCTGTCCACCAGAGGACGCTCTACAACGTCCTTGTTAGTGATGGTGTTGCATAGTCTGTCCACCAGAGGACGCTCTACAACGTCCCTGTTAGTGTTGGCGTTGCATAGTCTGTCCACCAGAGGACGCTCTACAATGTCCATGTTAGTGATGGTGTTGCATTAAAAATCCTTTATCGGTCGGGCTCTACTGTGCAGGGGAGAGCTCAGGAGACAGAGAGCAGACAGAGACACGGTCAGAGCCTTGTTCACATGTTAAAGGACCAGCTGGGGTAAAGGGAAGGCCAACTTACTGCAGAACCAGAAGGATCTATTGTCCCACGTGGATTTCAAGACTGGGGGGTCCATGAATACAAAGTCATGTAGAGAGGCTAAGGCATGTTTACACCCAATCAAGGATTCCTAAGTCTTCGAAGACAACAAATGTCTCAGGCTGACATTCAACAGGTGAGGCTTTCACCTTTCATCTGGAATGCTCTCTGAGCTGTAGCACGGCTCTCAGTAAGCAGGGAAACTGCTGCACTATTCACTGAAGAAAATAAACAACTAAATAAATAGAGAGTGTGCTGGCTTTGATACATGTGTTTTACAGCAACTTTGTAAGGCATTTAAGATGTGGCTACATGGGTCATAAATTAACAGGAACAGATGATGAGTTTTCAAACTTACATTTTTGATGGAACAGAGAAGTCGCAAGTTAAAACGGCGTTGCAACGAAACGACAGAGTACGTTTCATCTACAGGCTTCATTTGTGAAACAACCTTCTCTCAATCGCATTCTACTTTTGTAGATGCTATGGTTTGGCTTTGGCTAGGTTATCACCCCGTCAGCCTCCCACATCATCAACCCCAACATATTCACACACGCACACCTCTTCCCCCCCTTACCCTTGAGCAGTGGCAGGGGCGTGAGCTCGATGGGTTTGCCCTGAGAGCGGAACTGGGACGAACTCTGCGACCGCTTCTGCTTGGCCTTCCTGACAGACTTCCGTGAAAATCCGTCCACTTTGTCCACAGATGGAGATGTGGTGGCTGCCGAGGACATAGCCCTGCTGGGAGAAACACACAAACGGAGGGGTGGGGGGGTAGAAAGTGGTTAACACTATCGCATTAGACATGTGTTATGAGAGCGCTCAGTTCACTGAGGGGAGGCTTAAACCACAGTTATTGTATTGACAGTTTTACAGAAGTTTCTGAATATCAATTTTAGGACAGTTATGGTTAACACACACACACACACACACACACACACACACACACACACACACACACACACACACACCACACACAGAGAGGTAGCTGAGGAAAGGTCCACTGCTGTGTGTTTGCTCCTGATTACGTCTATAAAGAAAGAAAGAAAAAGAAATATTCTAACTGACAACTAAATACATGCTGCAGCAGAAGTCCCACTCTTCAACTACTGCTAAACTACTTTTTTGAGCCACACCCATGAGAAGACGCATTGAAAAATAAAAAATAAGTGAAGATATGTTTGCAGCCATCTGCCGATAGAGCAGCCGAGGCACACCGGGATGCTCATCACACGTATTAGCAAACTTTCCCACAGCTATTACAACTCAACATGCAGACATGACAATTAGCATTTTAGCATGAGCATATACTATAAAACTACTGCACCGTATACTATGTTCCATCACTATTTTATAATACACCATATCATAGAACGTTAATGTTTCGCTGACCCTTAAAATACAGTATATTCTATTATATTAAGACTCTGCTGCTATTAATAATCACACCATTGTCGCTTCATCACGTCATGTGTCTCCAAATTCTCAGTTATTTTATTCTATTTATGTATGGTGCTTTTGTTTTACTGCTGCAACAACCGAATGTCCCCACTGGGGATCAATAAAGTGTCTATATTAACTAATGATTAACAAAAACTGGAGACACTGATGTCCTGGTCCAGTCCACACTAAGACAGCTTGGTGACATGAAGGCCTAAGAAGAAATGAATCAGAACTCCAGCAGAAAGGGTTATGCAAGAAGACGTGAATGTGACGCTGGAGGCCGTACTCTGCGCTGGCTGCATCTCTAACGCTCCGTCAAAGTCACACAGGCAGCCGCACAGAATGTCCAGCAAGCCTCGTGTGTCACACACACACACACACGAGGACATGGAGAGCACTAGCAGACAGTGGAAGCTCTCGGAGGCTGCCCAGCTGATCGTCCATCATCATGTACAGTACACAGCAGTTTTAACGATGATTAACGACCGCGTCCATCTGTGCTTAGAGACCATCAGGGTGTTGATGCGATACAACTAAGAGAAGGGGGATAATAATCAAGGCTGACCAGTGTGATTAAAAAGCAGTTGAAATGGGTCTTTTTTCCTATTGTCAGGGTGATTTGTGCGTATTTACATCATGTTGCCTTCACTCCCCAGGCTTTTTCATAAAACTGCCAATCTGTTATCAGTGACTAACATCACAATATGACAAATCCCAAATGTACCAGGACTTAGACATTTCTGAATCCTTCTATTCTTTTCCAGACCCATATCTGGACCCTACAAGCAAGGAGAATAGAAAGAAGGAACAGTCATACATATGCACACATTTAAATATAAACCCTTATGAATACACGTAGTATGCTACAGGCCTGGCACCAATGACATATGTCATAAGTAGCGACTGTTCCTTCTCTCTAGTTTCCTTGGTTTCCCCCAGGAAATTTGGTTAGCCAAAGTGTCCTACTTTCCTAACTCCCAACAAAGTTTTCCTTTTTCCCCCAGACATTGCAACGCGCTGCTGATTAATGGCTGCGACACCAACAATGTAGTTCCAAACCATCGCCCCACTCAAACACATGATCTGTATGATGTGCTGCCTAAAAGCCTAATATTACACTTATTATACTAATGGTAGTAGTCCACCGAGTTCTGGCATTAGCAGTGGGGGGGAGATATCTCTGGGCACTCAATTCTAGACCAATTATCGGTGCATCTCAATGCAACAATCTTTTATGTACATTTCTATACGTTATTTTAAAAAAAATTAAGTAAGTCTGAGTTAGTTAGATTTTGACAGATATTTGTCACACACAAGTCGTAATGAAGTGTTTTTATTGGGTAGTCCTTCCATGCTTCAGCCTTCAACATGTCTGTGAAAGTCAGAGGCTGAGTCGTGGTTAAAGGTGGAGAACAGGAAACATGACGATCAACAGCCTTTATGTGTTTTGCCTAATTATTTTATACATGTCTTATTAGATCATGTGTATATATATACATATATAGATCATGTATATACATATAAAACCGTGCCACTAGCCTAAACTCTAAGTTGTTGTCCATTATCCGGTCCTCTTTCAGTCCTTCTGTTTTCTGATTTGTACATGTCTGGAGTCAGTAACTTAACTTTTTAAATAAAGGACAGATTCCATAGGGCCTTACATTAAGTCAGTGCTAAAAGCTAACTGGAGATTTAAAAATATGTCTTATGTATCTAAAACATAGATCCAAAAAATAATTCCCAGTGGCTGAGGCCTGGTGGGGGGCAACTTATGTCCGGTGGGCCATCAGGCTTGCAATAGACTGAGGAAAACCCTGAATGTATAATTACTGTAATTTTACTGATCAATAAAGACAAATAAATGTTGGTTGAAGCCCTAAACATGTCTCAAAAAATATAATCTTAGTCACAATTGCATTGATTTCCTTTAACTATGCTCAGGGTTACCATTTATCATTGTACTATGACTACACCCTCCAGACACAGATTCACATATGACAAAACCAATTACTTGGAGATGACAAGAGAGTCATCTGTCAACACTGAAAAAGGTCTTTCCTTTCATAAGCACACAGCTGGTAATGATCATCTGAGTGAGTGGCTGCTGCTGGGCATCAGCACGGTGGGAAAACACCGTTTACAGTGTTTAACCCCTCCAACAGCAAGTCTGCCAGGTGACTCTCCATTCATCTGGAGATCCCGCTGTGGCAGGAGAAATAAAAGTGTGGCGGAAAACAAAGTGTGTGAACAAAAATAGTCATTTGCTTCCCTAGTCGACAGTTTTGCCTCATTATCTCAAGCCTCAGTGAAAAACAACAAAAAATGCAAATTGACACCTCAACACTTGTTCTGTGTGTGTGTGTGTGTGTGTGTGTGTGTGTGTGTGTGTGTGTGTGCAGACAAGGCAGGCCTGAGTGTCTGAAAAATCACCTTCACTCTGAGATTATCTCCAGCTAATGGCTTATAGTGGAACAGCTCTGACGTACACTCTCTGACACCTTTCAGTCCTTTCAGTCCTTTCAGTCCCTCCGGGATTTCACTGACTTTTTTTTTATTATATTGTCGCGGCCCAAAAAGCCTGATGTTGCAAGAGCGCTTGTAAAAAATTGCAATAAAAGTTGCAATGTTTTTTGTATTTGTTGCAATTTGTGCCAGACAGAGAAAGTTGCAAAAAAATGTGATTTTATTTTTGTATAGTTCTTTAAAAATAAAACTTGTTTTGGGAAGACTAAAACTACTCTGGGCTTAGTGTTGCTATAGTAACAAAAAAGGCTCAGGATGCTGCAAAAAAAATGGCTGGTGGATTTAAGGCAACAAATGATCATTTTATTGAATCAATCAAATTTGAACACGTGTGTGTGTGTGTGTGTGTGTGTGTGTGTGTGTGTGTGTGTGTGTGTGTGTGTGTGTGTGTGTGTGTGTGTGTGTGTGTGTGTGTGTGTGTGTGTGTGTGTGTGTGTGTCAGTCACTGGGGGAACTGAGTAGCCCCGCCCGCTGCAGAGAGCTGACAGGATTGGAACAGCAGCAACAGTGAGCGACTTGAGACTTGAGACCCGTTACAGACGTCGATGCTCTCAGAGAAGCTACCTCAGGGTCTAACAACAGGCTGCAGGGTGACACAGCGGCAACAACTACTTTGTTATTTAGTTTATGGACAGATAAGCAACTCTTTAAATAATTGTTTTCTTCATTTTTCTAAGCACAGACAACATTTTTAGTGCAATGAATCTCTTTTACATGAACATGATCATGATTTTATTTTCAAAATAAAATTACTTTTGATTAAGAAGGCAGTTTTGGAAATACTATCCCTTACATCCACACTGCATCTCGAAACAACTTTAAATCTCTGCGAGGGCGACTTCATTCAGCCTGTCAGCTTCATTCAGCTCTGATCAAACACACACACACACACACACACACACGCAACATTACAGGATGCATCGGTGAAGTTGTACATCTCGATCAGTGAGTCACTCTCAGTTTCTTCCTGCTGCATCACCAACGGCAACGGCAACAACAAAATCAACAACAACGATGACGAGCTGTCAATGCTTTTATGCTTTCGCCACCTGGTGAATGCCACCAGTGGAAAAACTACAATCATTCTCCCTGAGAAAAATCCTAAAAATGTACAAGCTAGAGCTCTGCTTACCTGTGCAAAGGGGCACTGGAATCCCTATGTACCATCAGTCCCTCACTGTCTCTCTCTCTTTTTTCTGTCCAGCCGGCTAATGGCAAAAACACACCAGTGCCACCACAACACACGAGGGAGAGCAAGTCTACGGCGGCTGGTCAGGCGCACGGCAGCCAAGCACCAAAGCCATTCCCCTCCCATGCCTCTTACATAAGAGACCAGATGACATCCTAACAGGCCCAAGGAGGGTGGGATTAAAGAACATGGGGGGGAAGAGAGGAGGGGGCACGGCAGACAACAGGGACGGCAACAGAAAGGGAGGAAGAGGAAGGAGGGAGCTGCTGTTCAACAGGAAGTCAACAAATAGGCAACGGCAAGGCAGAGCGCAAGGAGCTGAAGTGAGGGAACAAACAGATACAGAAATACACACACACACATATATGTTTTTTTAAAGAGGCAGGCAGGAGGAAAGCTCAAGGATCTCTCGCCTGTGGCCCGAAATTCAAAACAGCTGCAAAAACCAACCAAACTTTGGGTATGAATGTATAAGTTCCTTACTCCAATACTTGATTTGAACTCATGTTACCAGCAGGTAAGGGGCATTCACTCAACTAGGACAGTGAAATCACTTCAGCAACCTTTAACTCCATGGGGACCAAATGTAAGCTACATCACGTCATTTATGATAAGACCGTCTCTTATCAAGATGGATATCATCTACTGAGAGACACGTTGAGGACTTGTGAAAACTGTTCCTGCAACTAACAACCATCAGCTCCCAGAGCCTCGGTGAAGATGATTATGTTTTTGGGCGTTCCTGCCTTTAACGGACTGGACCCTGGACCTCTGCGTCGAGGCATTAACCTCTGTGTATACGGTATGTGCGCCTGCTCTACCCACTGAACCAACCCTGCCACAGTGACGCTTTTTAATGTCTTGTCCAACCAACGTTTCAAAGTCCAAATATATTAAGATGTAATGGCAGAGGGGAATGATCGTTCATATATAAACACAAGAAACTAAAATAAATAATATATGACGTTAAAGACTTGCAACTGGCCATGTGAATAATTAGGACGCCAGGTTATTTGACCACTTATATTATTAGGGCAGCAATGAACTATTATTGTTATTATCAATTAATCTACAGGCTATTTTCTTGATTCATTAATTGTTTGAGCTCTAAAATTTGCTTTGCGCGCTGTATTTTGTCTGCCTGACGATCTGAAAACCCAAAGATGTTCAGTTTGTTACCACTTAGAAGACAATACTCTGATTTTAGCAGGGACTTTTGCTCAATCGACTAATCGTACAACTATTTCAAATCAATCCATTTTGGTTGTTACAATTCCAATGAAATGTTATTCCATCGGCTCCTTAAACGTTTGTATGATGTCATGATTCAGCTCTACACACAACAGATTAATATTCTACCTCTGTGATTACAAAGGGGAGCTACAATGCATCACTCATGGCAAACACAGGAAATGTCCTTAGAGAAATGTATCAATTTCAGGTTAGATTTGCAGCCATTAGCGACTCCAGGAGCCAGAACCAAGCATGTTTCCTGCTTATCACAGCAACAAATGATTCCTGCACATCAACCAGGCCAGGTTATTGTACATCTCAATTCCATGAGTTACTGATGAATGGATAAGTGGTGCCGGCACTAAGTGCATCAGTCCAAATCCCAGATGTACTATTTCAACTACTCACTTCTTCGGAATGTTGACGTTGACAGACACACAGACGCACACACACACACACACACACACACACACACACACACACACACACACACACACACACACACACACACACACACACACACACACACCAGGAATGCCAGTGTTGTGACACGATGTTTGCTTGTACAAGAAAACATGACAGACCGGTGGCATCTTTTTGTCAAACGCAGTATGAGCTCCTATCTAATTATCATCACTCAGTTGACAAGTGACTTCACTTGACTTTTACAACCCATGGAATATTAAAAATCAGCATTTTACTTGAAGCCAACCTGCCCAAGACTAGGGCTGCACACTAAATATTTTAATGGCAGTGTAATATTAACTTGCGCAATAAACACATTGCAAAATACACTCATGGATGATTTGTTTGTTGAAAGAGTATTATTAGAAAACTGCACTTTAAAATGTCATTTTCATTCTCCTTCTTTTGGGGTTCAGTTCGACGTTCAATTTGATCAATGAAATAATGTTGCAAATAATTTCCTTTAATTTTTTTTAATCAACAAGCCATTTCTTGTATTTTAGCAGTTTACTGAAAGCAGCAGAAAGGCAGAACTGAGTACACTTCTGCTTCTGCGCAAGCAACGGCGTTATCGCATGTTTCTTCATAACGTGCAGCCCTACCCATGACAGAATGCTTTCCTAATAACATAATAAAGATCATATCCATAACAGAGTCAGTTGATGTTACTTATTTACTGTTATCAGCTATAGCAGTAAACAGGGCAGATTTCCAGGGCTCATGGAGAAATAAACAGCACCATGACTAGGGCTGCACAATAAAATCAACACCACTCGATTAAACTGCCTTATTAAATATCGCATATTTTCTCATATCGTGCAGCCCTGCCCAGTACCGAATGCTTCCCTGACATCAGTCCCTGAGCCGCCACCTAAGCCAAATGACATAATAAAGATCATATCCAGAACAGTGGGATCTGATGTTACCTATGTGTACTGTTATCAGCTAGAGGAGCCCGGTTCCGGATAGCTAACTGGGCCAGGCCGGGCCTGGCGGCAGCATCTTATTCAAAACTTGACAGCGCGATAACCTCACTAACGTTAGCTAGCGTTAGCATCGCTAGCTTCCCGATTAACCGTTACAAAGCGTATGCTATAAACGCTTATGTCGTTAGCTAGTTGTCTCCTCATATCACACAAAACACGTATATATTAGTAACATTGACACAATGCAGCCTTTCGTCACCCTTTTAGTTTTTAAGTAGTTTTTTTTAGCATTTTTTGGTTAATGCTACGGCTATGGCGGGTTAGCTCAAGTTGAACATGTAGCCTTAGCTAGCTTATTAGCCACCACTAGCTATATTTCAGTGCATCTAGCTGATATGAAAACATTGAATAGATAATAAACATGTGTGCTAATAAAATAACGTTACCTGGGCGGACTTGGGCGATCACCCATCATCCCAGACGTAAATACAGGGGGCAGTGCTAATGCTGCTACCGTTAGCTAGCGCTCACAGACTGACAGACCGACTTGGGAAACACACACCGTCCCGAGTCCCGACCCCGACAAGCTGCAGCCGACCGAGTGGCTCTTAGCTCTCCAAACGTAGTACTTTACCTTGATCCTCTGTGGTTCGCAACGGAGACGGCGGCGGAGGAGTTATCCTATGTTTGGAGCTCTATCTAGCTGTGAGACTACCTCCAGCTCGGTGCAAACAGCAGGAAGATCTGGCCTCAAACAGCCAAACCCACGAGTACCTTTTTCCTTCCAACGAAATAATCCTCAAACTCCCATTAATAACAAAATACGGCTATATAAAACGATTAGGATAACGCTTTTACATTCCTGTTAATGATTCGATTGCTTGTCTCCCCCAAACCCCTGGATTTTGGTGGTTTCCTTAGCTCGTTTATGATTCGGGGCTGTTTCTTTTTCACCCTATTGTCAACACTGGCACACATAACAGACGTGCACAGCAGCGTGCTTGACGGGTTAAGATCGACGTACGACGGCGATTGGCCGCCGGGAGCAATGTCAAGCGCTGTGGTTGGACAAGAGGCGGTGTCAATCACAGTGCAGAGGGAAATGAGGCTCTGAATCCGCCGGTTAGGTGGAGGAGAAGGGACAAGGAAAGGCAGAGAGCAGTGTGCGCGGAGTGTGTCCGCCGCACAGCGCGCAGGAATGAGGCTAAACCGGTCCGCGGCCCAGCCCTCCGCCTCCACTCTGCTGTACCCGCTCTTGGACGGAAGACCTGACCCAGCCTACTGCACATTGACTACATTTCCAGCCCGCTGCGGAGCCGACGCAGCGCGGTGTGAAGGAAGAGCGGTTGTCGGTGTCTGCGCGAGCCGCGAGATTAGGTTAGCGGAAAGAGAGTTGCATAATTATATCATAATGATAATAATAAGTATACCAGGGGCGGTGCCAAACGGTTCAAACCTTTGGGGCTCCGCCCATATCCCTGGGACTCCAGGGGCACGCTCCCCTGTGGACACTGTCCCCCCATTACAGCCCAACAGTGGTTCAAGCCATTTGATATTAGAATGCCTCAAAATGGACATCATTCGGTTAAAAGATGATAAAAAACATGTAAAGCCTAAGCGCTATTTTATATCAAACTGTTCTCCAACTGTCTTTATCATTAACACAATAACATGCTGAGGAGGAGCATGCAAGCTTTGTCTGATTATTTTTTAATTACATAACATAGGTCGAAACCTATTTGAAAACTGGACAATATCTGTTTTGTGCAATAACACTGGCTTGAAATGTGTGCAATACTCTGCTGCTACCATTATTATTATTATTATTACTGTTCACCATTACAACTCCTTAATTATGTAAATACAATATCATTCCTTATATTTATTTATTTATAATTCTACTTGATATTTATACAATTTGTGCTTCAGGGATTAATAAAGTATTTCTGATGCTGATTTGTGTTATAGTCTGCTGGAGTCGAGTTCACACAACGAATGTTACAAATCTGCTCCATTTGCATCCATCCCATAATAATCGGGGCAAATCAAGGATCCCCAACAACACCAAGTAAACATGGTCTTCAATAATCTGAATTGAATATAAGGCCATGATCATTTTTTTCTCAATTATATTAGATTTGTGTAGGGAGTAATAGTACTAGTAGTAATAATATCATAGCATGCCAGTCTGGGCAGACATATGCATATTGATGGGGATATTTCCCCAGTAACAGACCTTTGGCTCCATTGATTTTAACTGCCATAGATTGATTTCTTTGTGTAGTCAGTCAAAGTCATAATGGCTTTAGAAATGCATACTTATGATTTGGAAAATAGTGGATATTTGCTTCAATCATAGATCTCTTCCAGGAGGAATGTCCTGTAAAACCTTCTCTTCTGTTATGTGCATTTAATAAAGCAATGCCTCTCGTCACCATGTAAATAATCACCACACTTTAATGTCTCTAATGTAAATGAAGGATGTCCCTGGCGTCCCACACAGACACCCACTCGCACTGCCAGTCATGTTCTTCCACTCGTTGCTATCTGAGCGACCCTGCTGTGCTGAGCTGCTCCGTCACGTTCACTATGGGATGGAGTCGCCCTACGGCAGCTTTAAAGAACAAATCTCACTATAATGGACATTTGGACAGATTAGTAACAATTATATTATTACAATTATGTCAGAGGAATCTCAGCTGTGTCCCAATACCATACTAACTTCCCAGAATGCATCCAGGGTTTCCCCTGCTATTAGAAGACCCAAGCTGTTTTGGGGCCAAATGAACTACATGACTTTTCTCAGATCTGATCACTGTAGTTGGTCCCTGTGGACTTCTTTAGCAAGTTTTGTCTGTAAGCTTTTGAAATGTTATTTTTCTATTATCTTCACCATCTTAACCAATGTCTTAGATACACATAATGGTCCTAAATTATGTAGAATTTCATTTTGTTTTTATCATATCATCAATATGTGCACCTGTCATCCGCAAACCTAGGGAAAACACTGGAATGATTAGCTGACAAATCTACTACATTTGCATACATCCCATAATAATCTGGGCTACTCTAAATGTACATCAAGGCTCCCTAACAACACCAAGTAGAAGAATATTAGATTTCTGTAGGGATGAGCAGCAGCAGCAGCAGTAGTAGTAGTAGTAGTAGTAGTAGTAGTAGTAGTAGTAGTAGTAGTAGTAGTAGTAGCAGTAGTAGTAGTAGCAGTAGTAGTAGTAGCAGTAGTAGTAGTAGTAGTAGTAGTAGTAGTAGTAGCAGCAGCAGTAGTAGTAGTAGTAGTAGTAGTAGTAGTAGTAGTAGTAGTAGTAGTAGTAGTAGTAGTAGTAGTAGCAGTAGCAGCAGCAGTAGTGCAGCAGTGGTGGTGGTAGTGCAGTAGTGGCAGCAGCAGCAGCAGCAGCAGTGGTGGTGGTAGTGGTGGCAGCGCTGCTGCTGCAGCAGCAGCAGCAGCAGCAGCAGCAGCAGCAGCAGCAGTGCAGCAGCAGTGGTGTGGTGGTGGTGCAGCAGTAGCAGCAGTGGTGCAGCAGCAGCAGCAGCAGCAGCAGCAGCAGCAGTAGAGTAGCAGCAGCAGCAGCAGCAGCAGCAGCAGCAGCAGCAGCAGTAGTAGTAGCAGCCGCTGCCGCTGCTGCAGCAGCAGCAGCAGCAGCAGCAGTAGTGGTAGTAGTGGTGCTGCAGGTAGCAGCAGCAGCAGCAGCGGTGCTGCTAGTGGTGGTAGCAGCAGCAGCAGCAGTAGTAGTGCAGCAGCAGCAGTGGTGGTGTGCTGGTGCAGCAGCAGCAGCAGCAGCAGTGCAGTAGCAGCAGTGGTAGTAGCTGGTGGTGGTAGCAGCAGCAGCAGCAGCAGCAGCAGTAGTAGTGGCAGGTAGTGGTGCCGCAGCAGGCAGCAGCAGCAGCAGCAGCAGCAGTGTAGTAGTGGCTGGCAGTGGCAGCAGCAGTAGCAGCAGCAGCAGCAGCAGTAGTGGTGGTGGCAGCAGCAGCAGCAGCAGCAGTGGTGCCGCAGCAGCAGCAGCAGTAGCAGTAGTAGTGGTGGTGTGCTGCAGCTGCAGCAGCACCAGCAGCAGTAGTAGTGGCAGCAGTAGTAGCAGCAGCTGCAGCTGCAGCAGCAGCAGCAGCAGCAGTAGTAGTAGCAGTAGTAGCAGCAGCAGCAGCAGCAGCAGTAGTAGTAGTAGTAGCAGTAGTAGTAGCAGCAGCAGCAGCTTAAAACAACCCCCCTATGACAAGTACGACTAAATATACAGTGTATACCATACATTGAAATTCACAGTATATTGTTTTTTTCAGTAAGTATTCAAGAAGTCGATGTACTTCATAGTTGTGTACTGTCAGGAAAAAGTATGCAACAAATGAAACCTTTTCATTGACCAGCGGTTCTACAGCACGCTCTGTTGGCCGATGAATATATAACCACCCTAGGAGGTTGAAAGTGTGTGTGTGTGTGTGTGTGTGTGTGTGTGTGTGTGTGTGTCAGTGTCTGATAGAATTGTGTGGTTTTTCCTCCAATAAAACATGACATACAGCCTAATTGGTAGAAAGACAACACTCTTAATAACAGCCTACTGGTTATGACAAGCGCCGGTCCATTTCAGGCCCTGGTGGGGTGGGGGGGCATGCACGTATATTGCAGATTTGTGCTTATTGATTTTTGTTTTTCTGAGATCTTCCTGGAATTGCTCTGAGTAGACTTCCATTCGTGAGCATTAGTTTTGTCCAGCGTGAACAAACTTCCCAGCCAAACCTCGAGGTGTGCAGTATGGAGATGAGACTCTGGGGGGGGGGTGTCTGTATCTGGATATTGAATCTGGATCCGGGAAACGCAGGTGTCCATGCACGCTACCTAAACTCAACATGGAGAAGCAGCAGCCAGGTCCTGTGCACCACACATCGGGGGTGTAACCACTCATGTATTTTCAACAACCAAATGGAAAATATCGAGAAATATCATCTTTGATGTGCCTTTATTTTCAAATTCCTATGTTACATTTATTCTTTTTATTAAAAAGAATAGTGTTTTTCATTTAATTGTCTTGAAGAGCCCAGTAATAAAATGAAAAGGTATGAATGTTGATGATTAGATATGCCAATTTGTAATTATATAAGTAATTGTTGGTTGCTAGCTGTGCTAGCTGTTGACATTCATAGCAACCCAAATAATAAGAGGGATACTGTTACAGTACAGAGAAAACGTTAATGATAATGAAGAGGGGTGCGCTTTACTTCCTGTTATTAGGGTCATATAATAAACATAATAACTATTCATATAGCGCCTGTCACCTAACCCAAGGACACTTTACAGAATGACAGTGGCTACGCTATTTCATTTGTTTAAAAAACGTCATAAATATATATTGTTAAAGTTTACTGAAAGACTCAAATATATTGTTATATCGTAATTATTTCTGAGACAACAGTTCCATCTCTACAGAGCACCTCCGTCCACAGAGGACAGACACGCTGAGACGTGTCCATCGGAGCGAGTACTCAGAAAACTCAATGTCAGGCTACTAGGACTCACGCAGTATTTTGTCTTGCTTCCTTCTTTTCTTTCTGGTAGCCGTGTTTTTTATGCGGTCTGGACTTGAGGCTCAAAGCGGATTCGGACTTCATTGACTTCCTTTTCCCTGCGGTGAGCTCCTCCCCTCCTGGTTTCCACAGCAACAGCTGAGCGTCTTCTCCCCCGGTGACCAGAGCCTCTCCCGCTGCGTCCCACAGGAAGCAGCGCACCGTAGTGGTGTGGCCGCCCTCCAGGGTCCTGAGTAGGCGGAGCCCCCCGCCGTCACAGTCCATCAGGTGGAGATCCCCGCTGTTTCTCCCTCCGACCACCAGCAGCTTCTGGGCCCCCTCCAGCCACCAGCCCCCCACCAGGTAATCCACGCCTCCCCCGTCGGCCAGCAGAGCCAGGCCACGGGCGTCCGAAGTGCTGAAGACGGTGAGGGGCTCGTCTGTGTCCAGGTGACCCAGATCCCACAGGTGCAGCCCCTCGTCGTGGCTGAGGCACAGCAGCTGGGTGTAGTCGGCGCCGCACCAACACACCGAGGCGGCAGACGAGTGGCTGTTACAGGTGGCGAGCAGCGCCTCGTCCTCCGCGCCACGGCTCAGGTCAAACACGTTCACGAGGCCGTCCGTGGAGCTGGACGCCAGACGGTCCTTCTCTCGGGGGTGGAAGCGCACGTGCGTGATGTCATCGCTGTGTGACTCAGAATACACACCGAGGAGCCCACCACCGGGCTTCCTGACATCCCAGAAGACCAGGAAGCTGTCCTCCTCGTTGACCTGCTCCGTGCCGGCACACAGCAGCGCGTCGCTGCAGCTCAGGTCCACGCTGCAGTAGCTGTGGGACGGGTCGCTGAGAAACACCTGGGCTGCCTCCGTCCCGGGGCGCCGCACGTCCCACCCCCGGACCGTCCCATCAGCAGAACCGGAGTAGAGGACGTCAGGGGAGGCATGGGAGAAAACGACCCCGCAAAGTGGCCCACTGTGGCCCCGGTACTCCCCCACCTGTTTCAGAGAGTCCTTGTTGTGAAGGTGGATGGTGAAGTTGGAGCAGGACACGGCCAGCAGGCCGGCCGGCTGCAGGGCCACGTCCAACAGGTAGGTGGGTTCCCCTGAACGAGTCCGCCTGGCGATGGACAGACCTTGGAGCTTCTCCTCCAACCCCTCCATGGCAGCTCAGCGTGAAGAGACTCAACCACACTGAACAGGAAGAAGAAAATCCCTCATTTAAAGTGGCCTTTCAGAAGCCAAGAACTGCATTTAGTCCATTAAATCTCTCTGAAACACACACACATACACACACAACCCTTTGGTTATTGGTTAATAGGTGGGCTCTTCTTCTATGGCAAGACTCAATTCAAAATTCCCATTCTTTGATGTACAGTGCCTTGCGAAAGAATTCGGCCCCCTTGAACTTTTCAACCTTTTGACACATTTCAGGCTTCAAACATAAAGATATAAAAAAAATTATTTTTTGTGAAGAATCACCAACAAGTGGGACACAATTGTGAAGTGGAACCAAATCTATTGGATATTTTAAACTTTTTTAGCAAATAAAAAACTGAAAAGTGGTGCGTGCAAAATGATTTGGCCCCTTTACTTTCAGTGCAGCAAACTCACTCCAGAAGTTCAGCGAGGATCTCTGAATGATCCAATGTTGTCCTAAATGACTGATGGTGATAAATAGAATCCACCTGTGTGTAATCAAGTCTCTGTATAAATGCACCTGCTCTGTGATAGTCTCAGGGTTCTGTTGAAAGAGCAGAGAGCATCATGAAGACCAAGGAACACACCAGGCAGGTCCGTAATACTGTTGTGGAGAAGTTTAAAGCCGGATTTGGATACAAAAAGATTTCCCAAGCTTTAAACATCCCAAGGAGCACTGTGCAAGCAATCATTTTGAAATGGAAGGAGTATCAGACCACTGCAAATCTACCAAGACCTGGCCGTCCCTCTAAACTTTCAGCTCAGACAAGGAGAAGACTGATCAGAGATGCAGCCAAGAGGCCCATGATCACTCTGGATGAACTGCAGAGAACTACAGCTGAGGTGGGAGAGTCTGTCCATAGGACAACAATCAGTCGTACACTGCACAAATCTGGCCTTTATGGAAGAGTGGCAAGAAGAAAGCCATTTCTCAAAGATATCCATAAAAAGTCTCGTCTAAAGTTTGCCACAAGCCACCTGGGAGACACACCAAACATGTGGAAGAAGGTGCTCTGGTCAGATGAAACCAAAATCAAACTTTTTGGCCACAATGCAAAACGATATGTTTGGCGTAAAAAGCAACACAGCTCATCACCCTCAACACACCATCCCCACTGTCAAACATGGTGGTGGCAGCATCATGGTTTGGGCCTGCTTTTCTTCAGCAGGGACAGGGAAGATGGTTAAAATTGAGGGGAAGATGGATGCAGCCAAATACAGGACCATTCTGGATGAAAACCTGTTGGAGTCGGCAAAAGACCTGAAACTGGGACGGAGATTTATCTTCCAACAAGACAATGATCCCAAACATACAGCAAAATCTACAAAGGAATGGTTCACAAATAAACGTATCCAGGTGTTAGAATGGCCAAGTCAAAGTCCAGACCTGAATCCAATCGAGAATCTGTGGAAAGAGCTGAAAACTGCTGTTCACAAACGCTCTCCATCCAACCTCACTGAGCTCCAGCTGTTTTGCAAGGAAGAATGGGCAAGAATGTCAGTCTCTCTTGTTCAAAACTGATAGAGACATACCCCAAGCGACTTGCAGCTGTAATCGCAGCAAAAGGTGGCTCTACAAAGTATTAACGCAAGGGGGCCCAATCATTTTGCACGCACCACTTTTCAGTTTTTTATTTGCTAAAAAAGTTTAAAATATCCAATAGATTTCGTTCCACTTCACAATTGTGTCCCACTTGTTGGTGATTCTTCACAAAAAATAAAAATTTTATATCTTTATGTTTGAAGCCTGAAATGTGTCAAAAGGTTGAAAAGTTCAAGGGGGCCGAATACTTTCGCAAGGCACTGTATAAATGCTTATTGGCAATCCGGCAAACATCAGGACAACAAAAGTGATTATAAACGTCAATAACGTGTAGTTTGGATGATGTGCCATATGCCGAATTAGGCACAGCTAAATAATCATTTACGATGGTTTAACTCGTATTCAGTGTTGTATTTATAATAACCATTAAACAAAGAAACAAAAAACATAATTTTTTTTAAATGGAGTTTGGCATTGGCTTGAGATTGGAGCAGAAGTCGGGTCCCAGGCACCGTTTGAATCCTAGTTATCAGGCTTGTGTTATTAATAATTATGGGATTATTAATGTGTAATGTCATGTTATTTACAACCTACCTCCTCGCCACAAATGTCCACAAATTAAAAATAATAACCACTCTTTGTAGATTACTTGGACATGTCGGTCGCCATTTTGGACACAAAACCCGCCATACACTTTAAAGTTATTATGAACTATTATAACATTAACGTTATTGAAAAAACTTCGTAAATAGCACCGATAGTGTCATCACACCACCAGCTAAAAACACGCATGGCGGAAATACCCTGTGTTACCATATTTACTGCCGGGTCGTAACTCTCCCCCAATAAAAGGTTCCGCTGGGGTTTGACTGGCGAAGACCTTACTGTCAAATTAAACAGAATTCAATATATTCATACACTAAAATAGGTTTCTGCATATATATATATATACATATATATAAAACATAACATTTAATACTCTCCAGTGGCTCTATCTGATAAAAAGATCATTCATAGTTTTAATTTTATGATTTTTTCTTCCCATAATACCTGTAAAATATTCGGGATTTTGGTTAGAAATACACATAATTGAGTTTTTAGACAAATATATTTGACACTCATGCTGAATTACAACTTTGAAAATGTATGTGATTTATTTATATTGTTATTGTTATGTGTTGCATCTATACAGATGTTTTAGGATGTGTGAATATAATATCCTGAAAGAGATAAGACAACCAATACACAGTCGGTTTTTCTCATAGACCGTAACGGTCTATGGTTTTTCCTAATAAAACCAGACTGGGCTCTGTGTAGTTCCTGACGCGTCCAGCAGGCGGCAGCAGCTTCCTGGTCTCTGTCCTAAGGAGTCCCCCTAAGGCTTCCAGCTGACACAGAAACCAATGAAATAAAAGCTGTTTGAACCTCCAGACAATCATCAGGTTAGCAGACTGGACCAGAGACTCTGATGGACATTACTAGTGTCCTTTATCTTGTCCTTAGTGGCAGCAGGTGTTTAGTTATTTCCAAGAAAACAGAAGTCTGTCCACAATCTTGTGTCCTCTCACTTTTGTTAAGACAAGAAGATGAGGCCAGCAGCTGGAGTCTGTGTCCCCTGGAGTCTGTGTCCCCTGTTCTCTGCTGCAGCAAGCTCCAGCAGCTGGAGTCTGTGTCCCCTGGAGTCTGTGTCCTCTGGATCAGCAAGCTTGGAGTCTGTGTCCCCTGGAAATCATCATTTAAACAGTCCCCCTGGAGTCTGTGTACCCTGGAGCCCGTGTCCCCTGGATTAAAAATCATCATTTAAACATAGAAAATAAAAATAACAGCGTGGAACATTACAAATCTCTCAAATGAAAAAGCCAAACTGAAATATTAAGAGTTTTATTCCAAAATGAAAAATAGGACACCTGTTTTAAATAGAACCCAGTTTCTTAACCTTCTTTTAAACAATGAAGCAATTTTGCAACTTTGCAAAAAGTTATTTTGGAATGAAACCCGTCAGATTATTATTATTATTAATATTAATATTATTATTATTTGGTTATGGACAATAGAAAACTCATTTCTCTCATGTGAACAGTCAGTGAATCTGAAGCAAAAGTTTCAAATCAAATGCTTTGGAGTTTATTTAACATAGACATGAAAGTTTCAAAGTTACAGTGTCTTGTTGCTAAGCAACCCCCCCCAGCTACAAAGTGCAAAAGGAAGAAGAACTACACATACATAGAATGTTCCTGAACAACAATAAAGGCACTAAAGGGAGGCCACTTTATATATTTGGTCAAAGTGAGATAGATCTGTGTCAGAAAGAAAGAAAGAAAGAAAAGACCTTGAAAGGAACAAACACACGTCGGTGCTTTTAAAGAAAAGATCTCTGAGGAACTCCCTGATGTCAGTGGGCGGAGCCATGAAGGCTGCTACAGCCATGTTTAGCTTCACATGTGATTGTAGGATTTGGGAGAAATATTCCAACGGCTCCGGGATGCTGGAACGAGTCCTGGGATGCTGGAACGAGTCCTGGGATGCTGGAACGAGTCCTGGGATGCTAGAACGAGTCCTGGGATGCTGGAACGAGTCCTGGGATGCTAGAACGAGTCCTGGGATGCTGGGAAATCTGGCGTTAGAACAAGTATTACCCCTGGACTCCATTCCAACACATTTAAGGTCCCACCAAAGCAGCCTCTAGAAGCAGACTTGGTGAAAATCGACTTTTGACTTATTTGCCAAATTTAGCCAATGTGGTTTATTGCAATCTATTATTTTCAATTGTTTGGTAGAGGGTTAAGTTGTGATATTTAACTGAACAATTCCTCAAATCCATATTCAGTTAATAACCGTCATCTGGCTTCAGCTCGGCAAAAATAAAGCTGAAGGGTTAAAAGTGAAAGTTTTCCAAGCTTCTCCTCGCCTCTTTATGGATCAGCTGATGGAATCGAGCTTTTTGGAATGTTTTCCTGAACGCAGCTCCGCCACAGGAGGAACAGTTTATGTTGATGGATGGGAAAAGGCAACAGGACAAACTTCCTGTTTCACCGGCTCAGACAGGAAGCCACATTCAGACAAAGAATTCAAAAAAAACTGAAATATGTTGGTGCACGAGGCAAGGCCACAGGAAGTGGAAGGAGCCTAAACCGACCAATCAGCCTCACATATGACCCATGTTCAACGTTTCAGTTTCACAAATATTGATTTCTTTTAATCAAATTGCCCCAAAAATAACAGATGGCTTCATACAACGCTCTTTAAGAGTAAAATGAAGGATTGAATTCCTTTCATTGATTTTTCAGATTTCTAGCATTTGAAAATATAGTGAAATGCTCTCGTGACTACACGTTGACATATATTCGTCTTCTGATCTTATCTGGATGTCAAAATCGTTTCAAACTCAGAAATCAGGTGTAATGTGTTGAACATTTGAACATGACAGGATGGGAATGATTTTCATTTTACAGACCAAATTAGTTCATTTAAAAAAATGATAATTCTGTTATCATTCAAGATGCAGCAGTCATATTAATACAGAAAACTAAATATGTTCCATAGTTTCATCTGCCAACTACAGCGCCTGGAATACTTTGGATTTCACCAACTAAATCAACTTTTTCAGATGAAATGGAACTGAACTCTGACCTCAGATCAGCATTTTGGACCAACTTCCCCCTTTCTGCCCGGCTCAGGGGGAACGCAGTGCATTCTGGGAACAGTGCATTCATATTAGGACAGTACCGTACAAATAACAATAACAACAACAACACCACATCAGCCAGCTTCCTGCAGAACCATTGATGCGGATTAAGACTTTTTTCTCGGTTTAGGTCCCCAGCAGCACCAACTGCCCTTAAACAGTGCCCTGGAGCAAGGCACTCCAGCCACAGCTGCTGCAGAGGACAAGCAGCAGGCATCTGTCCAACCCCCCCACCCTTCCCCCTACAGATTCAGGACAGACACCGGACTGGGTCTGGTGTTTCCTGTGTGTCTCTACGACGTGTAACGTTAGACAGCCAATCAGAGCCATTATTAGATCTTAGAAGCATGCTGATTGGCTCACTAACGCTGATGAGATTTACTCCGTAGGTAATGTGATTTGGTATTGAATGAAGTGTGTGTGACTGCTGGAGGTCCAGCTGGATCTCAGCACCATCTAACCACAGCTTTTGGGTGGTGTTCGGTGACACAAATAAAACATTTGACACAAGACAAAAATAGAAGGAACCCAATCTCTCTAGCTTCTCGCAGGTCTTCCACCAGCCGGTGTTAATCCCAGATGGATTGGATCTGCGTGTACGTAATCAAGGTGCACCAAATCCAAAGAAATGTTTGAGATATTTAAACTTCTTCGTCCACTTTGGAAAACAACTGGACTGCTAGGAGGCATCTACAGCATTAGACTGTTTACAAAAATAAAAATTAAAACTTTACAGCGCTTTTGGGTACAAAAAAATGAAGGATTTCAAGAATATAGTTGGAATAATTTGAGAATAAAAAGCTATACTTTCCAGAATGCTGTCATAAATAAAAGTCTCCTCTGCACAGGAAGTGGAAGCATCTCTAACAGGAAGTCAGTCTACAGTGTTAGAAAAAGAAAGATCTGAGCCAGGTGGGCAGATTCCTGACATCCCATTAAAAAAATAAAAATATGACAAACTTCTCTGTACATTTCCCGGACCAAAGTGAAGTCTGGATCAATCAGTATGGGCTCGTCTTTTGCTTTTTCTCCAGCCAGGAAAACCAGCCAATCAGAAGAGAGCAGAGTGGGACGAGCCCTTTAGATAACCAACCAATCAGAAGAGAGCAGAGTGGGGAGAGCCCTTTAGGAACACAACTGTACACGTGCAATCAAACACCTCGAAACGTCTGTTTCAGTCTGACAAAGTTCAACAACTTTAAGGCACAGGTATGTGTGTGTGTGTGTGTGTGTGTGGGGGGGGGGGAATCTGCAACCATTCTGACTGTCAATGAATCGCCATTTTCACTCTAAAAAAAACAGATGCTCCTCTAAATGTGAGGATTTGCTGCTTTTCTCATCATTGTAACTGAACATGTGTCATTATTTTTCAGCCATTTCTAAGATGAATGGATGATGAAAAATAACTGAGTTTCGGTACTTGCTGCCCTACACAACACATTGTGTCAGGCACTCGCCTACTGGTAAGGTTATATTAAGGTTTGGGACTTTTCAGCCAGAGAAAGACTTTGGGAGCGTTTGGGGAACTCACAGTGGAGTTGTTAAACGTTGCCTTCAAGTGCACAATCTCCTCTGTGGTCCTTTTTCTGAACTCTCAATAATAATGATATTTAAAATAATAATAATAAGAGCAGTGATGAAAATGTAAAAAGTAAGACACAGGTTAATTATCAGTAGCGATCAGAGGCGTTTTCTGTCTTTCAGAGACCACTGGAGGACTGGATGGTTGGCTCTGACCCCACCTGTCCTGGGACCAGGTGGAGCATTGCGTTTCATTTTAAATAACTCTAAAAGAACACAACAGAGAGATATTACTCGCCACAGAACTGACAACAGTTGAGGCCAAATTGACCAGATTTCCCGGTCGCTCCTGGTTCACCCCTCCAATGATAGGTGGAAACTGAAAAACTGAGAACATGTCAGCATCCAGATCAACTTTCAGGCTTTAATTCACCTTAGTCCCAAACCCTGAGGACTGACAAAAGGAGTTCTGGATGGAGAAATCTGACGGATAACAACATCAGGTGAACATTTCCAAGGACTTGACTGAGCGTCCAGTCAGGAGAGCCTAATGCAGCTGAAGAGGAACGGGACCAGGAAGAGCACGTTGAAGCCCACAGCCCCATAGACGATGTAGCGGTAGGGCAGCTCCACCTCCATGTGCTGCCGGGCCTTCCTCACGTCGGCGCTCGGCACCCCGAACATCCGGCACACCAGCGGGATGGTGACAGCCTTCATCAGCGCCCGCGTGGCCATCAGCACCAGCACGCCCAGGACCAGCCGCAGCACGGCCGCACCCACCAGGCCGGCGCTGAGGCCGGGCAGGGCAAAGGGCAGCTGGTCCGGGGTGGGGTCGGGCATCAGACCCAGGTAGTGGTTGATGTGGGAGGCCAGGGCCACGCCGGCGCCCGTGCCCAGGATCTGAGCCGTGTCGCCTCGGGAGGTGCTCCAGGTGTCCAGGGTGAAGGAGAAGAGGCCCAGGCCCAGGTGGAGGCAGACGATGATGAGCGGAGCGTAGCGGCAGGTCAGGTTGAAGCCGTCGATCAGGTCCAACAGCGGCAGGAAGACAAGCAGGATCAGGCCGCTGTACAGGACGCCGGCTATGACGTCCTGGAGGGAAAAACACAACAGAGACACAGAAGGTTACGGTATATAATGAGTTTGAGTGTTCAATAGGGACGTACCAATTACCGGTGTAACGGTAAATATAATATAAAATAAATGTTGACATAACAGTTACTGTTTTCATTTAAAATATCCTTATTGTCACGGTGGATTACCGCGGCGTGTAATCTCTGTGTTAAATCCTTCCCAGCTTCAACGGAGGCACCTGAAGTAGCCGCGCAGGCGCACTGCGCTCAGAGACAGGGACAGAATGTAGCAGCTCAGACAGGAGACGGGGACAGAATGTAGCAGCTCACACAGGAGACGGGGACAGAACGTAGCAGCTCACACAGGAGACGGGGACAGAACGTAGCAGCTCACACAGGAGACGGGGACAGAACGTAGCAGCTCACACAGGAGACGGGGACAGAACGTAGCAGCTCACACAGGAGACGGGGACAGAACGTAGCAGCTCAGACAGGAGACGGGGACAGAACGTAGCAGCTCAGACAGGAGACGGGGACAGAACGTAGCAGCTCAGACAGGAGACGGGGACAGAACGTAGCAGCTCAGACAGGAGACGGGGACAGAACGTAGCAGCTCAGACAGGAGACGGGGACAGAACGTAGCAGCTCAGACAGGAGACGGGGACAGAACGTAGCAACTCAGACAGGAGACGGGGACAGAACGTAGCGAGAGAGAGAGAGAGAGAGCGAGAGAGATCTATATATTAACGCCTTGATAATATTGCTGATGCTGTGTTCCTTATTGCATAGCCAATAGATGTGCAGATTGGTTAATATTACTTATGCAGCCATGTGTTGATGTTCAGGTTGTGTTTCCTAGCAACGTGCCATCACCAGTAAACAGACTGGAGTTGTGGAGCCACGTGCTAAGCTATTAAAGGTGTATTACACCGTTTGCTCTGGTATAGATATGTGTGCTGTAATAGTTTGTGTTACTGAGCAATATGTTACATTTATGTTAATAATTACAGAGAAATTGTTGATTGATTTTGATGCTATCATGGTCGCGCCTCTAGCTCTCCCTCAAATGACCATTTGACCCAAAACGAGAACACAGTCAATCTTAACAGTGGCGCTTCCGTCCTAAATATGCTTTAAAATGAATGTTTGACTCGGGGGACATTCCCAAAGAGACCCTAGGTTGCATTGTGGTGTGCTTCCTGCTGGTGGATAAAGACAGCTGAAGACAGCAGACGTGGCAGTGGACTCTGGACTCAAACACAAAGTCCATCCCCGTGGTTTATCATTGATCCTGTCCAGCGTTACTTAACGTCCTCTGTGTGTGGATTCAACCTCTCACACAGCTGGCCAGCAACTTCTGCTCAACCCCTCCAAACTGTCTCTCATTGAGGACTCAGAACTAAGCTGGTGCACGGTCAGCGTCTTCATCTGAAATACATGAAAATCCAATCAGAAAACACACATCACTAGAGAACTGTGGAGCAGACAAACTGACCAACACATATATCATAAAAGATCCATACTCGCCATCTGGGTATCAATACTGTACTGCCACGGAAAATACCGCAATACTATGCTGTATCCATTTGTCCCCTAACAGATACAAATCAGAATGGTTTGAAAGCTGTATGAAATATATATATATATATATATATATATATATATATATTTATATAACAACGCAAAAAACAGTTGCCTCAATACCCAAACTGTTTATCGATACTAGTTAACCCTGGTGTTGTCTTCACCCCGGGACCCTCTGGTGTCCCTCGGGTCAAACTGACCCGGGACTTATTTGGGGTTTTAAGAACAATTCTGAAATAAAACGTTACATTATAATTTATTAACAAATATTGTCTTTATCTCAATTTCCAACAGCTGAGATAACATATGTTTAGGGAATGCATCAGTCTCTACTAGAACACTATTAAACATGGAAGTGGGGTTAGTTTTTTTGTCATAAGGTAATAATTCATGTTAAAAATCCACTATGGGAACAACATAAGAGTCATATCCAGAATAGTGTTCTGAACTGAGTCAGGAATACATGTTTATCACAGGAAATAAGGCAAGGCCGCTGATTTTCAGGTAGATCTATTTTTTTTCTTTTTCTTTTTTTTTTACAATTTTTCTTCTTGTAAAAATTTGAAATGGGTCAATTTGACCCGAATACCATACAAGGGTTAAGTAGTTGTACATTTTTATTCCTAACTTTATTTATTTGAAATATTTTTTATTGAATTCTATCTTATTTATTATTTCATGTATATTATATCCTATTATTTCTCTATATACACATGTATATTCTGTATGTGTGTTTGATATTTTGCTGCTGTAACACTGTAATTTCCCATTTTTGGGATCAATAAAAATCTCTCCTCTCTCTCCCCCTCTCTCACGGACGACTACAACGACATTCGCAGTTAGCTAAACGTTAGCAAAAATAGACGACCTATAGTTTAGACTTTTTCACAACACTGTTATTTTATGTTTAACAGTTAGAAGTGTGTTACTTTACACCTACAGAGGAAGGCTCTGAATCAGATCACACACACAGGTTTGCAGATCTTAAATTATGGGAAAAACAGCATGTTTATCAGATCGGTATGGGACGGGTTGGTGCGTCCCTTCTGTGTCTTCCTTGTCTGCATGCCTGTCCCAAAGAATATCATGTAAAAGACAGACCTGGGTAATGTATTTTCTGGCAATGTATATGATTATCTAGATTTTTGCAGCGTGCATGTGTGCTGCAAAGACTGTCTGTAGGGACGTTCATTATGTGTGTGCAGAGTGGGTGGACAGTGTAAATGTCCACCTACTAGTCCCTCATCAGGCTGACTTTGGTGTGTTCAGTATACTCCGCTGACAGCAGGAGAGTGTCTACATACACCGTGTCTACTTCCCCTGGATGAGAAATCAATGAGCGTTACTGTAAATGTACACCGCGCCGCACCCACCGGCCAGGCCTGGCTGCTGCATGGCAGGTTAGCCCACTGGAAGGTCTGCTTCCAGGGTAAGTATCTGTTCAGCTGCCTGAAGACATGGTGTGGTACACAGAAGCCCTGATCTCACAGTGGGCCATTAGTGAGTGGGCCACATGCAGACTGACTGACAGGACGAGGACACCGGATTTTACCGGCCAAGCATTTAAAGGTGACTCAGCAGATAACTAGCAGGTTTAAAGGTGACTGAGCAGATGACCAGCAGGTTTAAAGGTGACTCAGCACAGATAACCAGCAGGAAACCCCTCACAGGTCTTACTCTTACAAACTTCTATCAGCCCTCTCTCTTTTAAAAGACACACACGGTTTTCTGGGGGTGAAAGAGGCTGAAGTAAAGGTTGCTAGCTAGTGTACAGCTGACATCTGTAAGTTGGTGCTCTGGATGTTTGGGTGAATAAAATCAGAATACACAAACCAGTCGAGGCTTGTATCATGTGGACGCGCCAACAGTTTTGTTGTCATTACTCACAATTCCTCATGGGGGCGGCAAGATTCTGGAAATTAAGAATTTGGGGGGTGGCAGTAGCTCCGTCTGTAGGGAGTTGGGTTGGGAACTGGAGCAAGGCACCCTACCCCCCCCAACCGCTCAGGGCGCTGGTTCGGCTGGCAGCCCACTCACTCTGACATCTTTAGTACATCTTAATCATTAGTGCATGTATAGATCCTGAGCATGTGTGTGTGTGTGTGTAGTTCAGGACTGTGTGTGATAACTAACAAAGTGTGGACACAGAGTGTAAATTGTAATTTCCCCATTGGGGATAAATAAACTGATTAAAAAATAGGACCCTACATTAAGTCAGTGCTAGAAGCTAACTGGAGATTTAAAAATATGACTACGTCTTAGTTTCCAACCAAGCTGCCCCATTGTAACGGTTGTAACAGTGGCTTAGGCCTGGTGGGCCACCAGGCTGTGTTATCAGCTGGAAATGAGCTCTGTGCATGTTGACCTACAGACTGGAGCCATCCCATAATACATCAGTTCTGAGGTCTGACATCATTGTTTGAACAAATCCAGTTCATGTTGTGGGTGAAGAAAACATGAAGCAGCAGTCTGTGGTGCTCCGGTCCTAACTCTCTCCAATCTGAGTAACAGTTGTACGTACAGAACCTGACTAAACTTATCTTTATATAATGGGGCTCATGTTGCAGCTTACAGCATGACTCACTGAATCTGTTGCAACATAATATTTCCTGTGTACACCCCCCCAAAAGCATAATGGGAAATGTAGTTTGATATATACAAAGTAAGACAACGGTGTCTAAATCCATTACAGTGTGAATATTTTTGACATTACTATGGTTTAGAATGTCCCATTCATTGACATGGCTGGTTATATTCATGTTACACTGACACAAATATTGAAATTTGACCTATGACATACAGTTCACAGTTAAAGCCCAGCAGCTACAACTGATAAATACACTTTAAAGTCTAGCAGAGATTGCACATTTTCCAAAGATGCCAAATATGTCTGAATTCCAAGGAGTTTCCCCCTCATGTAATGATGCTGTGATCATAAATAATAAATAAATAAATAAATAATCTGGTAGTTACAGCCAGATTAACCAGTTTATTCACTTCAGACCTTCTTTGGGTAAGTCAACTGTACGCTGTAATAGCAATATCCCCCAAAGTTACAGTATTTAGAATTTGTTGTTTGCACAAATGGCAAATATAAATCTGGAATCTTGAAAAAATACTTTTGTAGTAAACTTCAATACTCTGCACATTGATATCTGTGTTGTAATTCGGATTGAACATTAGGCTTTAAATCACATTCAGTCTCCTTTTCAACTGCTGCGTGGACAACATTTGTCCTCAGTTTACTTGAAACTGAAAGAGTCTGACAGCAGGAAGGACAAAAGAGCCTGAGGAGATCGTTTGGTCTCTTACTCAAGGCATATGCTTCAACATCCTTGTCCAGGTAGGACAAGCAGATACAGATTGCATGATTAGAACTATGACTATAGTTTGATAGTGCTCAATGGGCCCCCCTTGATAACAAATACCTGCGCTGCGCTTTGCTCTGTCATGTGTAGGCTGCTTTAGGACTTTTTTACTGACTTTTGTCCTTTTTGTAGACCAAACTGCATGTGAGAAGACTATATGACACATGCAATAATACAGATAGATATTTGACTTTTTGGGATGAAATAAAAGCCTGTCAATAAACTAGACATGTCTGGCCCTTGATGGTATTCTCTTTTTCCAGTGTGGCCCTTAGTCAAATTGAGTTTGACACCCCTGCATTAAATGAACAAGGTCTGACTCAGAAAGGGTAGACCTTGTTTATCTGAGCCAGAGTCCTGGTGAGTATGTAACGCGACGGGAGCCGGCAGATGTGCATGTGGTTGCTGAGGTCTGGGCCGACTGCGAGCAGCCACAAAAAGCCCTTAAAGAGAGTCTCTGATGTGGAGTTACCGTCTAAAGTTGGTCTGGGAGGATGGCCAGCGCACTGGAACTGGTGCCACAGCGCCATCCACCAATCCTGTACCACCTAGACGGTCGCCCGGGCGACAGACAGCCCCGACCCCAACAGTTCTTCGGGACTGACATAATGTCCCAGTAAGTTAAATCACCCCAAAAGTAGTTTAAAGCTATAGCACGTAGTTTCTGTCCCCCCCATGAGGAATTCTACGTAATGATAAAGAAACTGTTGGCGCGTCCACATGATACAAGCCTTCCGTGATCGCGCACTCCCCTGACCCCTCCTCCTCTTTCTTTTGACCAAACTTCCCCAAAAAACATGGATGGCTCCATAAAACGCTCTTCACAAGTGAAATTAAGAATCAGATCTTTACTTTAATTGAATTTTGGGAGTTTTTTTTTTTTTTGTTTTTAAAAGCATTATCCTGACTAAACTTTGACATATATTATACAAAATCATTGATAATTTCTGCTCTTTTCTAACACAAAAAATAGATACTTTCATATACATGAAGGTTATTGACCATGAATTCCAAAAGTAAGTGTAAAACTAGCAGTAACAAGTTGGTTCTAGTGGTGAATATATTGGTGGTAATGGGAAATAAAGAGACACAAACGTTGAAAAAAGCGGAGTACAAAAGAGTGCATTTTGACGTGGGAGGACAACACAAGGGTTAACCAGAGCCAGGACCACCTAGGGATCAAAGTCCAGACCCAACAGTAAGCTGGTTTTGCTCCTCACCGATAATCTTTATTGTTTATTTGTGTTATTTGGACTCTTTGCCACTTTTTTTGCAACTGCTGTACAACAATTTCCCTCGGGATAAATAAGGGTGAAACTATCTTATGTCATTTTTATATCACAATGTCACAAGTCATATAGTCTTATAGTACTATTTTCTGGAACTTTTTATTGATCAAAATAACTCTGCATAAAAATGGTCAAATACCAGTTTGACAAGATCATTGTAACTCAAGGTCCAATTACATCTCAGAGAGACTGAAGTGCGGTTGAAAGCTCTGTAAAAAGCTGATAAGTGGACCTTGAGGATTATGTCAAAATGCTCACAATCACAAGGCGATGAAGGAACTTTCTCACACCCACTTTACTTTGAGGGCAGAGGGAGAATTGGTTGGTGTTTCTCCTTTAATTCACAACCATTAGTTTGTCAATGTACTTGTTTCATCAAAGCGAGTTTCTAGTTTAATAAAAGAAATCTTTCCCTAGATGTTACGCTGTGGTTGTGTTTTGCAGATGCTGTCCTGGGTTCAAATCTAACTTGAGCCAACATGCATGTCGGCTGAAAAAGACAAAGGGATTTTTACATGTGGGCTGTTTAATATGCACTGCAGCAAGCACGCTCAAATGTTCTACAGACAGGGCGTGCCTCTTGACAACCCATTCACAGTGTCTCACAAACCATGGGTGGGTGGCCACCCAGACTTGGAGAAATACTGTAATGCAGTAGGAGAAAACACACCCATTCAGTGGTGTTGGATTATGCTTTTCATGACCCTACCTGTGCTGCACAGCAGTGATGTCATCCAGCCAAAGCCCTGCTGCCAGGAAGAAGTGGGAACTGCTACTGGTTATTGTCTTTACCACTAAGAAATGCCCTGAGCAGAGATAGATGCCGGCCTGAGCATGTTGAGGACATGATACATATTCCTGTAGCCGTGTGGTAAAAAGGCAGTACAAGTAGAAGCTG